>CM049314.1:57039424-57672549 GCA_026874595.1 Sipunculus nudus
TTGACTTTAGTAATATTATTTCTTTTTTTTTTTAATTTCTGTATGTTATTGATAAAACTTTAAACTAAGTCTTTTTTAAAAGAACAGGAGTACAGTCATTTATTTTAAGAAAAAAAAAATTTTAAAAAGTTACAAAAATGCACCTACATATATATCATAAAATATGTTTTGTTGTGGATCAACCTTAAAGTGATGTGAATACAGTTTAGCTGACAGAGAACATTTTTGTAAACCTCTGAACTCTTGGCTAACCAGTCTAACCACACGTGACATGTCTAATATAATAAGGCAATGCTTATGGAAAGCCTGTGTGACCAACTTACAAAAAGGCATAACTTACTAAGGGAAATGACATTATACAAGTCTGGGAAGTATGGTTTTCTAAATGGTTGCAGCAGGCGAGCACAGGGTTAATGTACTTTGGCACTCATCTGTATTCAGATGTTATTGGGTCAGTTAAACTTTTCTTAGCTGCTGATTGGTTGTGGCATTCTTTCAATCGAGGCCTATGATTGGCTAATTCAGATATATTGCAAGCTGATTGGTTGTGGCAGTTCTTACTGCATGCTGAATATGCCAGGCATCAGATTGGGTATACTTCCATTAGTTTAGGTCATAGGTCATTAATTTTTTTTAAGCATAATGTACTTGATTATAGTGAACTGCCCAGGGAATATTTTGAAAAAAAAAACTATTTATAATATTGTCCAGTGACATCATCTCACTATACCAACAATACAAACTACCTACTTTTCGACTCCATATAAGAGTAAATACAATGATAAACATATAGTTACAAAGATATACATATAGTGAGTTTTAAATAATGACATGTATGCTGGAGAAAACCTTTGATTTATATAAATGTAAATAATTGTTTTTGAGTCTTAAGTGATTAATTAATAGTAAAGAACTAGTCATTTTTAGGTTTTGGTCACTGTAACACAGGTTTGGACAAAGATTAAAGGTATAAAATATTAATAATATATAACGTTTACAGTAATGATCATTAATAGGACAACCAGACTCTGTCCATTGTTAATGATTCTGACCTTAAGGGCAGCTTAAAAACATTATAAACTTGTTATCAGGTTCACAGGACACAGAGGATTTTAAGTATTCTAACAGTTTTGTTGAAAACCATGAACACTTGTTTTCAGTAACAATATAAATGCTGAAATGGAAGTCAAAATCAGCTGCCAGGGGTGGAAGCAGGATTTTAAATTATTGTAAAGAGGGCTAAAGTATTGAAAAGGTGGGGGAGGGATATACTCCTTTCACGATATAGAAACTTTAAAATATATGCTGTAATAGAATTGTGTTGGGGTAGTTTTGGTGCCCTGTTCAGTGTCAACCTTGTAATTTTCTATTTTGTTGCGGTAGATATTTTTAGGTTGAAAAAGGAACGCCTGTACCCCTTATGCTATGATGATTGCTATCACCTCCCCCCCCCCCATAAATTTGCCCCTGGTTGAAACACTGTTGTTGAACTGAGCTGGAGGTTATTTTGATGGTCAGTTCATTAGTCAAATACTACAGGTAAAGGGTGTGTGTGATTTTATTAAATCTAGTTGAATCAGCTCATATACTTAAATGCAATGCAGCTTCCTTTAACTGGGTGCAGCAGTACCCTTTATGATTTAGAGTGACCATGTACAGATTTTGTCCAGCGTGTGGCTGTCATCAAATGCATCAATAAAGATAGACCTACAGAGGACTACTGTATTGGCAGTAATTGATTGCTTGTGGGTCAGTGCTGTTTTAGTCTTATCCTCTGCTTGGCTCTACAGCCTCCAGTGTTAAGCTTCATAGTAGCAGTGCTAATTTATACATTTCTTTTGTCTAGAGCTGACTTCCAGTTTCAATCAATCAATTACAGTTCCTAATTTGTATTGTTGTATTAAATATATACAATTCATATTACAAGATTATATCTTTGACCATGTATGGGGATCCTCCACTTCACCACTCGTGTCCACCTAATATTTCCTGGTAATTAATTAATATTTGTAAAATGCACTAAAGTGTAGCTTAATTTAGCTCAGAGGCAAATTAGACAAATATGGCGATTATCAGACAGCAAAATAATACTCTCCAATGTATGGGTTCAATATGAGTAATTCAAAATGAAATACTACTGAAAAGATGTACATTTTTGCAACATATTGGTGACAACCTAAGCTGTCCATCTTAAACTACATACATTTGATAATTCATCATGATGACATCACAGTGGTTATTGAACGTCACACTTTTTTTACGTTACACGTCCCTCCTACATTACATGTATGCTTAAACATGATGGTCACTTCAAATGACACCACCAATTTTGCAGCTCTTTCAAGATTATTCATACATCGCAAAGTAAATTATATGTTTATTTCATATGTTTATTAAATCATCCAAAATCACCACTTTACGGCCTGTGATTACAGTCTGTTTTGTATTAGCTATCAAAAATTTTAGTTATTTGATAAACATCTTAGCAACAGGACCTTGGGTTGAACGTAATGCTTGTATTTAGTTTGTATGATGATGTTAAGTTTGGATGTATTCTTGACAATGCAGACCTTGTAGTTAAATGGTGAACTTTATGTCTCTGGTTTTCATCAGGATTTATTGTGTACCATTTCTGAGGAGAGTGAGGCTGGATGCTTTGAAAAAGGCAAATCATTTTGCACAGTTAGCCCATGTTAGGATGTGACTTTTCCCGAAGATTCAAAGTAAGAAACAGCAGTAAAAAATATTTTTACTCTTCACTTTAAACCATAGTAAAACTGCATTATAGACAAGGCTGAAGCCACAAGTGCTACAAGGATATAATTTATGTAATATGCTGAGAACTGTAGCTCAAACCATCAGCTGAAGCCCCTTTCACACATGTATGGATAGAAACACGGATCATCCAAGACTTTGAACTGTGAAGTTCTGGGGACAGTGGCACAATTTCGTTTATGGGGCTTTCACACATTCAGGGATAACAACGTGGACCATCCCGGACTTTGATCCATGGTGGTCCGGGGACAGCGGCGCAATTTCGTTTATGGGGCTTTCACACATTCAAGGATAACAACGTGGACCATCCCAGACTTTGATCCGTGGTGTTCCGGGGACAGCGGCACAATTTCTTGTATGGGGCTTTCACACATTCAGGGATAACAACATGGACCATCCCAGACTTTGATCCGTGGTGTTCTGGGGACAGGGGCACAATTTCTTGTATGGGGCTTTCACACATTCAGGGATAACAACGTGGACCATCCAGGACTTTGATCCGTGGTGTTCTGGGGACAGCGGCGCAGTTTTGTTTATGGGGCTTTCACACATTCATGGCTAGCAACACAGATCATCCTGAAACATGGTTGGGAGATGCTGGTCTCAATATGGAGCTTCCAGTGGCTACGCAGAGACTCCCGGATGTATGCGGTGGCTACATGGAGGTGCACGGTGCCAACGAGTGATATGGACCATTTTAAATGTGTGAACTCCAGGACAAAAAAAATTGCGCAGGTTTAATTTTTTCTCCAAACATGCTGGTGCACCAAGGATCAACCCAGATGCCTGCACAGTGATACCAGAGTTAACAAAGATGATGCCGGAGTTGACTTGGATGATCCCAGAACGATGTTCTGGGATGATCTGTGATGCTATCTGTGAATGTGTGAAAGGGGCTTGAGCATCATGACCACTTGGACTTAACTTGTTGATTTTTGGTCTCCACCTGTTAGCAATGATGGATATCCTTTTTATTAATTAGTTTTTAAAACTGTTGCTATGAGTTTTTCAAGAATTTTAATGGCTATAAAGAAATTAAATAGGCAAAACCTCAAAAAACAACATAACACAAGATCCCAGAAAAGACAGAATGAAATTGCAACAAGACATTTTATATAGACTTATAAAGAATAAAATGTGTTTACTGAATATTTCGCATACTTTCTGAATTACTGCAGGATAGTTAGAAGATAAAAAGCTGGTAATTGAATTCACTTAGTACTACTGTGACAGGTAGAACTTAAAGCAGTTCAAGCATGGCTCACACATCGGCTCAAACATCCGGCTGTCCCTTGTTAGCAATTTCTGCTGTGACTATTTTCTTCATCTGAGCCGGATATGGCTGAATGTTTTGTTGATTATGTGTCCCTTGGCATTGTAAAACCATGGAGACCCATCCACTGTAGTAAAAGCATTTTCATCTACAAGCTCCATCAAAGAAGTAAATTTTGTTTCTGGCTTGACAGATATAATTTATTTCAATATTTTTGGTCTGCTTTTAGTTCTTTTGTTAGATTTTCCAATCAACTTGCAGCTCTTATCAACTCGCCGTAATTAAGTAACATCATCTATCATTCATAAGTGGAATATAAATATCGCAGCATTTTCTGTCAAGTTTCGTGTTCTAATAATGGGTTCGGTCACTTGGGATAAAAGCGTATCCTTCTTCAGTGGAAAGTTTTCGTTTGCTTAGACCCAGTGGATGATCAGTCATACAGAGTTTTTACTTCTTCGTTACTTTCTGTAAAAGATTGTGTCAAATCCCCAGCTCATCAAAGCAAACTATTAAGACCATCAAATGAATGTTGATCATGTAATCTATTTCAGTTTGGGATTTATGATCTATCTCGGGAGAAGTGGAAATTCAATTAAAATCGAAGTCTGAAAGAGAACAAATACTGGAGCTGTTGCTGGCTTCACAGCTTGATTTAGAACTATTGTAAACGGGATAATATCATGCAGCATTATGATACCACATCGAATGTACTTGGTGAATTTATAATGACATTTAACCATCTTTCTGCGACAGGACTGTTTCCTCACAACCGCTTGTAAGGTAGATTTCTCTAAAAATAACCACATGGGATTGATTTCATTGCCACCAGCTGTTACTTAACGGTCAGAACTGAAAGTGCTTAGAGGTATTTTTTCATGCAGGTGGAAATTTTGAAAAAGAATGTCTGATCAGTTCCATTGAAATCTCTGACATTTCTCATGAATTGAAATATTTTAGCTCCATGGCAATGGATTATTTCAGCTTTAAAAGTGATGGAATATTTCATCTCAGTAGCGATGGAATCGGCTTTGATTATAAATCGAAATAACACAGAATCTAATGAAGTTACAGATGTTCTCATCTGATAGAAAGAAAGATGAGAGAAAGAAAAATGATATTCAGCCACAGCTGTTTGAACCTGTTTCTGATAACTGTTTTTTAATTAAATTTATGTAATGTCATTGTACAAGGTTCTGTCTGTGGATGTTGAGTATGGACTTATGTGCATGCCAGTAGGTAGAAGTAAAGTATTAAATCTCATTAAATTTCATTGTTCAAAATATATATGGACATACACAAAATATTGAGAATGTGTTTAACATTATATCTTCTATGTTTTTCTTTTATGAAAAAAAAATAAGGATGTAGTGGTTAAATTAGATGAAAGTGAAAATGATTCATCTTAGTGTCAGTCATAAATGGGGAATGACACATCTCCTTATCTTTATCATTTACAAAACAATTCCAACAGCCAATTTTGAGTCAGTAAAACACAATACAATTTTAATACATCAGACACAAAGTCTGGTTCCAAAAACAGTTTTCCAAACCCCACAGAATTTCACCAACAATATTAGGGGCCCTCGGGCTTATTTTGTGCCATATACCTGGGGCTGGGACCTTAATTGTTAAGGACTTTGACGCTGTTCACCCTGGACTGCAGGTATTAAGGTTGGATAAAATATACCTCAAGGTACTACTTATAATGGATTGAGTCATGCAGGCATGCACAACAGATTAATCCATTCTCCTCCCACCTGTAGTTTGCGTAGACTTAGTATCGACTGGCTGTGACTTTGAAAGTGTATTACAGATTAGAGTACATTCATGGCTATCAAAGTAGTGTGGGGGCCTAAGTTCTGTTCAGATATTGAAGGTTTAACTTACTGATACCATTTGAATCCTACACTTCATTTGGTACACAAGTGTATTCTGTATTAATCAGCATTCATATAATTGCCAGTAAAACTGGTATATTGTTTAACAGACCCTGAACATTTAATCTCGTTTAGTTGTTAACAGTTCCTGTAGCATCGATTGTTTAAGTTATTTATATCCACAGAATTTGAGATGTATTGTTGCTCTGCAGGCATTCAGATTCTATTAACATACACTTCTAAATTTATATGGCGTTAAAATTAATCACATCTTTCTAGTAAATGAACGTATATGTCAAGGCCCAGATTGCGATCTGGACGGATCTTAGATCTGTCCAGCCCAAATTGCGATCGCAGTTCAGGCCGGCCCAAACTGCGATCGCAATCCAGGCTGGCCAGATCTTAGATCTGTCCAGCCTATATTGCGATCGCAGTTTAGTCCGGCCCAGATTGTGATCTTGTCTTTCTTGATCTAAGATCTGTCCAGTCAAGATTGCGATCCTAAACTTGACCAGCCCATATTGCGATCCATGCGATCCAAGTGTTTCAGCTTGTTAATTTATAGTTATTTTAAAATTGAAAAACAAAATAAAATATGTCAAAATTTTAAAATTTTTTCAGACAAGTACTGATTAAATATGTCAATATTTTTCACCAATAATATTAAGACTCGTGGCGGTATCAGCTGTCACAAGACTATGTAAATAATCAAAATCTGTATAGCTGGTTCCTCAATTTATGTTAATAAAATTAAAATTTGCCCATCTCTAGTTTTCTCCTTGTACAGTTTATAGGGTGTTCTTATGCTTGAGTTATTTTTTATTCTTATAATGGTTTCATAGCTGAAATTGCTTTTAATTTCTTTTACATTTTTTAAAATAAAAATATTTAAATATGATAAAAAATCAGATCTTTGACAAGTTCTCGTTATGATTTCTGTAATTTTGATAATTGTCATAAGACTTTTGCTATGTCTAGTGCTTAGATTGATGTGAAAGTAGTCCAAAGTGAATTTAATAGTTTTATGTTTAAATATAAATTAAAACCATAAAACCAGGTACTTATGATCATTATGATCATACTTATGATCAATTTGTGAAATTTGTAAATTCTGGATTCTCAAGAACTTTGTTTTGCTGAAACTGAATAAATACCAGATATGATAAGAATACTTTGCAAATATATTTGAATGCGAATATGAATATATGTACTCCATAATTTCATGCATAAAAATAGGAATACAGGTATAAGTTAAAGTATTTGAATACAAATGCAAATACTTTCAAAATGTAATCATGAATGCATTCATGAATATATTCTATTATATTATTTTAATAATCATTTATTTCGATTATATTATTAAAAGATCTTTTCATATGATGCTGTTATTATTTTTAATTTAAATTATATTTGACACAATATTTGTTTTTAATTTATAATAAAAAGTTATATTATTTAAGTTTTATTCTTGGGTAGGAATAACCAGTAATTATTAAATAAAAGTTCTCATTTGTAAAAATCAGAATTACCATGACTGATAATGGACAGGTTTTTTTTTCTTCAAATAATTCTACTGCAATGATGATAAAGTTATATGGCCAAGTCCAAACCTATGTAAAAACAGCACACCATTTCCAGCTGTTTATAAAATAAATGACATCAATCCTCTTACCTGTCTCCAAGGATATTATCATAATCTTACATAACTTGAGTTAAACACCATCAGCTCATAATGCAGCTTATATTACCATACAAAACCTGCACTTGCCTACCTCCTCTTCCAAATCATATTTTGTGAGCATATAAAACCCATGGGTTCCTTCTTACCTTTTTTCAACAACCATGCAATACTAAATGAGTTGGTGAAACATCCCATGTTTCACTCCTGTGATATAAAGGAGTGAACATTGCCTTTCTGTATTATAACTGTATTTATTATGGGAAAATGGTACAATGCAATACCAAATGAGTTGGTAAAACAACCAATGTTTCACTCCTGTGATCGAAAAAGCATGGATCGCAATATGGGCTGGTCAAGTTTAGGATCGCAATCTCGGCTGGACTGATCTTAGATCTGTCCAGACCAGATTGCAATCCTGAAGCAAGAAAGACAGGATCGCAGTCTGGGCCGGACTAAACTGCGATCGCAATATAGGCTGGACAGATCTAAGATCTGGCCAGCCTGGATTACGATCGCAGTTTGGGCCGGCCAAAACTGCGATCGCAATTTGGGCTGGACAGATCTAAGATCCGTCCAGATCGCGATCTGGGCCTTGACATATATATATGCATGCGTTAAAATTAATCACATCTTTCTAGTAACAGAGCTCTAAAAATATGGATGTCTAAACATCCCAGCTGGGTTGAAAATCTGGGGGGGGGGGGGGGGCACAATGTTTGCTCATGGCTGCGTCCGCTTGGATGAGTCATGTAGAGCTGCATTTTCATTCTAAAAGCTTAAATTGTCTACCAGCATCAATTATTGACACTTCTAAGTACTGATATACTAGCTATAGCCTGTGAAACAACATTTGGCCGCAAGTTTCAACCGTTCACGGACAAAATGGGACTTTTGATGTCAGTCAGATTCTTTTGTCAGCTGTCTCCTATTCAACCGGAAAACCTGAGTCGATTTCCAAAGATACCACAAAAATATGCCTTATGAAATGATTACAGAACAAACGGGCCTATGGGAGCCTCACACCCTTACCCTGGTTAATAAAAAAAACGTGCCATATGAGATAATTACGGAACAAGCTGGTTCTGAGGTTATGACCTTTCAGAGCCATCTATCAATAATGTGATGCATGAAGAGGTATCCTAAGAAGTTAACTTGCCAAAACTGCTTAACAGTTTATTTTAAATGGAATTACATGTCCTAGAAATATCTGAAAATAATGTTTTAGTGGTATTGTAGCTAACTAACTTTGCTCAAATTTAGTTACAACAGTTAAGAGTACATAATTGTATCCGCCAAAACAGAGTTTTGCGGATACTATGTTTTCAGCGCACCGCCGCCATGTAGGTGTCAGGAGAACTCCTCCGTAACCGCTGGGCGGAATTTAACGAAACCCGGGGTAATGTTCGGGTCACATGTGAACTGCTGCGCCCCGATTTTGTTTTGACCTCTGACCTTTCCTCTGCGCTCTGCGTCCGTTTGTGCGTCTGTTTCCACACATAAACCCAAATATCTCGGTAACAGTTTGACTGATCTTAAATGTACACTGTACCCTGGTGCGTAAGGGAATAAAAGAAAAAAAAGCCAGCCCAGTATTGTTGGTCTTGCAATTATATGATATTTTTTTCTCATATTTAACAAATCTTAAAAAACATATAGTTTAATTATAAACTTTTATTATAACTAAACAAATCTTAAATGTTTGACACATTACTAACATCAAGAAAAGGCTTGATACCCTTATAAACATGGTCAGTCAAAATCTTAATCGGGGCAACCAATTTATACAGGAGGACCACCAGTGTTTGAGAGGACCATGTCCTCAGGACCAGTACATTTTATCAAATTCTTGAATCCCTGTTTTAATATATTGAATCATATATAAAATCTATATAAATCATCATGCAAACATCTGAATAAACATGTCATTTTCAGTACCTCAATAAAATTGTTACCGGTATGTAAATGACGAGGGAAGAATTAGAATCTGGGAAGATCCAAAACTCTTATAGTAAAAATAGTAAATTATGCAAAAGGAACCTGCCTCACCTATAAAAAGGATATCACTTAACAAATAAGAGCAGGGAAAAATGAGAATTGTCATTCTTCCCTCGACATAAACATAGAGTTGTATTATATGGCCAGAACAACCTTGGGTCCTGTTCAGGTCCTTTCCATATAAAACATATTCTGGCAGAGAGCATGAGAAAGAAAACCCTGAAATCATGTTAATCCATGGGGCAAAAGTCAGGTAAATAGGTTCACAGAGAATCCTGCTATGATTTTATGATTTTGGCATGGTAAAAAAAAGCGATATTCCTCTCTAAACTTTGCTGATACAGGTCCCTTTGCCACCAAACACTCTTTGCAGATGGTTTCTCGCATGGATGCTGTCCATTCACCTGAAATTCGGCATGCGTATACATCCTGGATAGCTTTTCTGACTTTATGACAGGTGGCGCCACCTACATTCACGTTTACGCTGCAGACATCCAAGCTCATATCTCGGGAACTGTTTGACCGATTGGGCCAAAATTTAGCATGTATATAGATCTCAAATAGCTCTTTATCATACGCAAGACTGGTGGTGCCACCTGCAGCCATTTTTGCCCAGCTCCCGTCTGATTGTCTGCCATCCATAAAATCACTCATATCTCGGCAGTGGTTTGATATATCTGCCTTAAATTATGCAGGTTTATACATTCCCGACAGCTCTCTTGATTTTATGACAGGTGGCGCCACCTGCATTCTAGTTTATGGAGCAGACTTCCAAGCTCATATCTTGGGAACCGTACGTATGACCGATTGGGGCCAAAGTTTTGCATGTGTATAGTTCTCACATAGCTCTTTATCAAACACAAAACTGGTGGCGCCACCTTCAACCATCTGTTTGTCTGCCATGGGCTAAAATCACTCATAAACATGTAGTAGTTTGACTTATCTGCCTTAAATTTTGCATATGTATACAACTTGGACGGCTTTCTGGATTTTGTGGTAGGTGGAGCAACCTACATACACTATTTGGCTGCAGACATCCATGCTAATATGCAACACTTCACTCTATTTCCCCTTGCCACTCAATCCATGCCTCACTTCACCCGTTCCACTCTGATTTAGGCGGATACACGTAGTCGCTTGTCAACTACCCGTATTTTAGTTTAGTGAATGAAGATCTTATATCAGTCACACTGTGAAAATAGCTTTTTTTTGGGACTTAGGAAAGTTTGCAAATACATTAGCCTGTTTAAAATATTAATGTTATATTTTGTAAAATTAACAATTAATGAATAGAATTAATATACAAATATGCAGTCTCAGTGAATAAACATTTTTAGTATCCACTTCCTCCTTCCTATTCCCAATATCACCCATTGGGCCTCGGCGACCCGTCAAGTTTCATGTATGATTTTAGCCTCACGTGCGTTTTAAAGCTGCATCCCTTGTTGAGAAAAAATATAGTCAGGATATTCAGCTGTAAGTCTCATTATACGGCCGCTGAGACAAAATGCGGGTCTTTGGTGATAAGGTTGTTACTATCCCAATTGCCATTTTCTTTCACAGTCCTATTTTAAATGTACACTGTACCCTGGTGCGTAAGGGAATAAAAGAAAAAAAAGCCAGCCCAGTATTGTTGGTCTTGCAATTATATGATATTTTTTTCTCATATTTAACAAATCTTAAAAAACATATAGTTTAATTATAAACTTTTATTATAACTAAACAAATCTTAAATGTTTGACACATTACTAACATCAAGAAAAGGCTTGATACCCTTATAAACATGGTCAGTCAAAATCTTAATTGGGGCAACCAATTTATACAGGAGGACCACCAGTGTTTGAGAGGACCATGTCCTCAGGACCAGTACATTTTATCAAATTCTTGAATCCCTGTTTTAATATATTGAATCATATATAAAATCTATATAAATCATCATGCAAACATCTGAATAAACATGTCATTTTCAGTACCTCAATAAAATTGTTACCAGTATGTAAATGACGAGGGAAGAATTAGAATTTGGGAAGATCCAAAACTCTTATAGTAAAAATAGTAAATTATGCAAAAGGAACCTGCCTCACCTATAAAAAGGATATCACTTAACAAATAAGAGCAGGGAAAAATGAGAATTGTCATTCTTCCCTCGACATAAACATAGAGTTGTATTATATGGCCAGAACAACCTTGGGTCCTGTTCAGGTCCTTTCCATATAAAACATATTCTGGCAGAGAGCATGAGAAAGAAAACCCTGAAATCATGTTAATCCATGGGGCAAAAGTCAGGTAAATAGGTTCACAGAGAATCCTGCTATGATTTTATGATTTTGGCATAGTAAAAAAAAGCGATATTCCTCTCTAAACTTTGCTGATACAGGTCCCTTTGCCACCAAACACTCTTTGCAGATGGTTTCTCGCATGGATGCTGTCCTCAGTGTACTTGGGTTTTCGCATCCCTGATCGTTTATTTCTCCTAGTTTCTGTAAACCGCCCACAGGGGCTGCCATATTATGTGCACACTAAGACCCAGAGATCACAGGTCTCATGTCTTAACTAAGGTGTGTACTGCTAGTTAAGGAAAAAAGATAAGAGAATTAGGAAAAGGAATTTTTTATCAGCTGGATTTTCCAGGGTCTCCATGTATGTGAATTAAGTACAATCATGCAGGATTAGTCATCTCAAAAAGCACTGGCTCAGGTTATTTTTTTTTGCTGTTCCCTATCCTGGTGATGATGGCATCATGGCCTGTGTTCAGTGCACTACTTTATGGTGGGGAAGATTAATATAGTGTCCCCCATATAATTGATAATTATCATAACAATTTTCACCTTATCTGAACCAATGCATTCTCTGAGTCACTGTAACCTATGGTACATTGCAGGTATACTGTATATATTTCTGTATATTAAAGTTCCAGGTTGGGGTTGTATACCATATATACAAGTGGATTTTACAGTAAATAGCTTGATGGCCTGTTTTATACGTTTTAGGTTGACCATAAATCAACTACTATCAGTAAGTGTGTTAGAGTTATGATAAAGGTAGAGATTGGCTCAATATAATGGTTCCTTTGATAATGTTTATCATATACTTTTATGGTGTTTTTTATCAGCTTCATATCTTAAAACTGGAGAGCAATATAAGCCCCAAAACACTAATATAGCCATTGGCTCATAGCTTCATGGTGCAACAATTGTCATTACATAACAGCTGTTTTGGGACCTCACAAAGGCACTGAAGGACCTAAAAATCAATAACAACTTGAGGAAATAATGCTGCAGGGGGGGGGGGGCACCCAGGATGATTCTGTCTCGCACTCGCAGAGGAAAGCATCTTTTTATGCTCCGAGTCCTGGAGAAAAGGGTTCCGCTAAATGCCAGCCCCATGTGGTCTCATGTCATAACGGCTTTTAGTTGAAAATAACATTTTCTAGTTCCGGAGGATTCATGCTGCTGCACTTCTTAATGAATATTTCATTGATAAAGTTCTTCGATCTCGCTGTTGTGAAGAAAGATCTCAAAGTGGAGTCTCATTCTCTTTGATGTTCATATTGATGGGCTTTTAAACCTGTTAAGAGATTCATGTCCAATTTTTTAAAAGTTTCTTTGACAGTGTCAAAAAATAGATGTTAACACTGAAAAGTAATGTGTTTGGTAATACTAGTATTGAAAACTTAATAATGAGGATTATCTGTCTTCCTTTTGTTCTTTTTGTTTAAAAGTCACTATGTTATGAAGATTCAGAATAATATTATATCTTTAAAAATAAATGAGATCCTTTCTTTAAAAAAAATTATGTTTTATGTAAAATCTGATACTGCTCTTAGTAATTTGAAGGTTTTTGAGGTTATCAGAACGTTATAATTTAGGAACATGAAATTATAAAGTTTCCAGAATGTTATAATTTAGTAAGAGATAAGTTTTAGAAGTTATCAGAATTTTATAATTTAGTAACAGGAAGGTTTTGGAGGGTATAAGAATTTTATAATTTAGTAACAGGAAGGATTTTAAGGGTATAAGAATGCTAATAATATAGAAATAGGAAGGTTTTTGAGTTAAATGGGAAGACCACCCCATGGCCATGTTATACTAAAAGATCACTTTTCTTAACAAGTACAACTTTTTGGGATTCCTTGGTATGACCAAACAACAGAATAGATTACACACCTAGGGCCTGCATGTGCAGTAGTCACCAGGCTTGGTTATTAGTTAACACCACATTATAAAATGAGAGGAAGTGTGTGCTACTGCCCTGTTACATAGAACAAACCTGAAATGGAATTCTGCAGATGTACATGTATATTATGCAGAGTTATAAGAGATGCATTAGAATAGAAAATGGAAGTGGTTATACCTCTAGCAAAAATATAAAAAAAAAATTAGACATTCCAAATTTCTCACAGTTATTTCAGTTCTGTTCTCTTCTGTGATATACTTTCATGACTACCTTTAATTCTCCAGGCTTTTTGTTTAATTGTCAAAACTTTTTAGCATTTGGCCAGACTTTGAATCTCTGCACATGTTGTCCATTGCGGACAGTTAATTTTTCATATCTTCTACATAGGGATATGGTATGTTTGGCATTTGTGGAGGTGGATTATACAGAATACTGATTGGGTAATCATGTAGGTGTCTAGCATTTTGAAAGCAATTTTGGGAATCTTCATTTAACAAAATAGCTCAAAAAAAATTTTGCCTGTGAATGAGGTGTATTGTGCTGGCTTCATGCAATGTTAGCTGGCTTGTAGTGCTGTCTGGCTGTTCCAGGATCTGACTGACAGCCTAATGACAGAGCAATCAGCTGGAGTATTCCCTGCATAGCTTGACTGTCAGCACTGATGACTTATGTAAAGCATCCCTTGTCAGCTCTACATGATGCTGTGAAGATGGGGCCCTGGAAATATCAGTATAATTAGCTGTCCTACCTTTTGGCGTTTAATGTGTGTGGCCACCGTAATCTGGTGATCAGCAGCTCTCTCAATATCTTTCACTCTACACAAGGCGTACACTTGTGAATTTAATTATTCGTACAGTGTGCCATGATACCTGGGTAGAATTCTTGATTCAAATATTTGTTAATTAGATATAACTAGTGATGTGCCAATTAATTGGTTTTATTGATGATTGGTTCTTTTCTTTTTGCATATTTGATTAAATAATAAAGATACATTTTTCAATAATTTATCATGAACGATTATGTAACCACATGCAAAGAAGTCAACAGATATCCAGAAAATATTCACATTGTGGCAGAGATATCAGAAAGGTGGGACAAAAAGTTGTTGACACTTAATTAAAACTGAACCTTGTGCAGGAGAGAAGTGTCAACAACCAGGCTGTTATATCTTAATCATCTAGCATGATGTTCAAGTCAGATGGAATTTACTCAGTCAATATTTTAGGTATAATTCTGTACAGTAGATTTCATAATAAAACAAGGGAAAAGTTGATCTCTGGAACAGATCTAGTATGTCCCCCACCTGATGTGGGAATATTTAGAAAAAAAGTTGTGAATTCATGTATGAAATTTGAGATGGGTCAGTGGCACACATGAAGACAACCTCTGTGACCCCTGAAAACTGCATGAAGGTCATCTGTATTCGAACTTGACCTAGCCCTTGATGAGATACCTCAATGCTGAAGGTTGGGTTATTGTGCCTCAAATTCTTTTTGGGTTATTGCGTTAACAAATGTGTGACAGACGGATTGACGGACGGACAGAAAGATGGTTGCTCACCATTTCTATGCCCCTCCAACAGGGTGTTCGGCGATGGCAGGGGAAAATAATTGATTATCAGTCCAGTATTTTTTTTTCAGTCATGGGACATAATTTTACCACCAGTTCCTGCCACTAGTTACAACAGAACTTGATTAAATTTTGCTGTAAGGTTTTCAATAAATATTGTAATGCAGCTAGGTTTCTACTTTTTATGTTGAAAGGAAAGATAGATGCTTGGCTTTGTTAAAACTGCCCAATGCAGCCCTGAAAAAGTGAATAATTTACCGTGTGGGTTAATAGAAAAACAGATTTATAATCAAGTGTCACCATACTTAAATCACTTCGGTTTTAATTCTAAATTATGTGAATTAATCACTTTTTTGTACAATAGAAGTCAGTTTTTTAAAAATTCCTTGATTTTATAAACAAAGATGATCAACTTTATAAAAAAAGATGATCGTATAAGTAATATAACTTTATGTAGCTTTAATGTAAAACAGTTTTTTGTAATGGCTTGATTGGCTTTTGTCCATGCAGGCACAATGCCTTGGTTTAAGTATTCTTGAATCTTCCTGTTGTGTATGATGTTCAAAGCCTAAAGTATTAATGAGTGTTTTATTCTGCATTGGCAAGAATACCATATTTAGGACTTTGGTGTGAACCGTCATAAAACCACGTCTGGATTAGGTTTCATTTATACAGATTTAAACGTGAAGGTATACAAGATTTGTATGAACTTATCAAAGGTTGAATGGCAGTTTAACTGTTTCCCATACTGTACAGTCTGAGAGAAAGTAGCCAGGAAAACCCGCAGCACACTTTTTGTCCTAGTCTGAAGCAATCTTCACATAACCTTAAAAATGATTGGGTCAGATGAGTGTTACAGGTTGCTTAGATGACTATAAGTCATCTCAGCTATAGTCTTGGTCCATTGTCCGTCGACTGTCCGTCTGTCCATCCATCCGTCCATCAGTAAATGTGGCACGTTTTGAAACCGTAAGACCTAGGAATCCAAAATTCGGCATAATGTTATATGTCCCCAAGATCTGACCAAGCCCAAAACTGGGCCTTTGTGACTTCGTTCCTTTGAGAAATTAAGGAAAAGCCTCAATTTTTTTTATTAAAAACCTATTTTCACACTTCAGGACTGCCTAATATCAAAACCACTCATCTGTTTTTCCTCATATTTACCAATAATATTTCTCTATATAGTTTCTATGTACATGCCAGAAATTAGGCCAAAATAAAAAAAAGGTATGGTTCTCAGGCACTTTTTTTCAGAAATCAATGCGGGCAGGCAGTTTTTTATTCTGAATTTTTTGATATATTTCGATGAAAATGTCAAATAATAAGGGAAAAGCATGATAATATCAGAATTTATTTGGCTAAACAAGTAAAAGCACTTAATGACTAAGGAAATTGTATGATTTTATCTTCTTGAAAGAAATGTCCGAGCGGCTGCAGCTCAAAATTGGTAAGTTTCTATTGAAAATCAAAATAAAAATTTTTGATGCGGGGGTTTAAAATTGATGCGGGCGGTGCCTGAGAACCATACCTTTTATTTTTTTTGGCCTTAGGTCTGTATTATATAATTTAAAAAAGTTATGGGCCCAAACATATTGCACTTTGTAAAAAATCAGGAAAAATGTTTGGTCACTTAACACCAAAAAATGTTAAAGTTAGGGACCTTTTTTCAGTAATATTACTTTAATTAATCAAAATTAAATTGAATACCCAAAATTAGATCAAAATCTTTAAAATTTTTTAAAATATTAGCAAAAATATAAAATTGGTTCCTTAATTTTTGCCCAAATTTATTCATGGCACGTTTTTTTCTTGTAAATATATTTAATTCTTCACAGCCAGGATACATGTGGATTTAATCTGTTGAATTCTGAAATTTGAAAGTAAATGCTTAAAAATTACTCTTATTTTTGAAGTTTTTTCAGATGCTCTTATGTATTTGCATTTTGTATATCCAAGACCCCACTCTTGCTCACTACAGCCTTGGCCAGGTAAATTAAGTCATGATGCAGCACTGGCAGAACACCTCTGCTGTAATAAACATACACTTATTCTCATGGGCCCTACCCAAACACCCTCACCCCCCACCCTCACCACCATCACCAATTATATTGCAATACATGGTTTGTTATTGTCAACTGTATTTCTTTAAATGTAAAGCTGTTTTTGATCCAATGTGCACAACTTTTCTTGGAATATTAATTCAAGAAGTAATGCAAGAGATGCCAAGTTGTTCTGATGTAGCATTTTGAAGAAATTATTTCCTTTTAAATAATTAAACAAAATATAATTTAGTCCATCAGTAGGCATAATTTGATAATATATGAGACAAATCATGGATAAATAAAGGTGCAATTTAAAATTGTGAATTCCAGAGTGTTATTTTCATATATTTATTGCTTTACAAATTTAAAAAAAATATATTTTATTAAAAAAAGGTGTAACTCTTCCCCCCCCCCCCCCCCCCAGTTATTGAGCCCTAGTTCCTGAGCACTGAGGATAGTATTTTTATTGCAACTTCAAAAAATCTATGCATGGTGATGCAGTTATAACTGTCACAGTCAGCTGAGCGCTGTGACCCATGGGTCCCTTGTTTTTCATTTTCAAAGCTGTCTGGGAACACTCAGATGTTGGGATTGGCATTTAAGCCAACTGTGACATTTTGAAAGCTTATTTGATACTCAGATGCTAAGTGTATCATCAGTGAAGGCAGCAATGTAATGCAGGTACTATTAAAGCCTGAAGCTAAAACCATCTCTTAATGAACTTAGTTTGCTTATGAAATCACAAACTGTACCATATTGATTATTTATAGCCTAATGCTCAGAGCAGTTTGTGGGAAATTTTGAGTAAAGGAATACAAGGGTCTTAAAAAAAAACAAGAAACAAACTTGAGATATTGCAAAAAAATGTGATCGGAAAACTCTTGTATCCAACCTAAGTGGATTGTCCAGGCCAGCAGTCTAACGATAATGGCCCCACAGACGATGTAACTGTTGTGTTAACAGAATTAACGATAACCTTTGCATGTTTGGTGCCAGACTAAAATGCCGGTAGTCTGTGAGGGAAAAATCTGAGCTCTTGAGGTGATGGGCAAAATGACACGTCTTGATCGATGGCGATGATATTATTTTGGATAATATTGTTTTGAGGGGAGAGATGAGCGGGGAGGTTGGGGCCGGTGATGAGGGGATTGTGTTCCGTATTTTGTATCCAATCTGATGTGACAGGTTTCCAGTAAAGTTTCCAATAAATCACTGTCAGTCCCAAGCCTTCTTTAAATGCTTGGATGATCAGAGAACATTTAAAGTGACATCAAACCACAACTGCTTTGGCGCCTATTGTATGATATGTATCAGTTTCAATGCCCTCATTGAGAATGAAATATTCTTTTTAAATATGAAAATACAAAACCTGTTATAAAAGGATTTGCATGACTCTGTCTTCAGTTTTTTCATCAGCACCAAGTTGGTATTTATATGAATTTAAAAAAATCATTGGATAAAGACACAAGGTAAAAAAACACCAGAATCTGAGATAAATTCCTGTAGCCAAATCATGTGATATCATTATATGAGGGAAATATTTTATTCTATATAAAAGTAATGTATCCATAAACATATATTCAACATGTCATTTTTAGCTCAGCTGACTATAAGTCATCTGAGCTATAGTCGTGGTCCATTGTCCGTCGTCCGTCCGTCTGTCCGTCCGTCCGTCTGTAGATGTGGCACGTTTTGAAACCGTAAGACCTAGGAATCCAAAATTCAGCATAATGTTAGATGTCCCCAAGATCTCCTACCAAGCCGAAAACTGGGTCTTTGCGACTTCGTTCCTTTGAAAAATTAAGGAAAAACCTCAATTTTGTATTAAAATCCTATTTTCACACTTCAGGACTGCCTAATATCAAAACCACTCATCTGTTTTTCCTCATATTTACCATAAATATTCTTCTATATAGTTCCTATGTACATGCCTGAAATTAAGTCTGTTAAGTATAAATTCTTTAAGTTATGGGCCCAAACATAATGGACTTTGTAAAAAATCAGGAAAAATATTAACTCACTTAACATGAAAAATTTTGAAACTAGAGTCTATTTTCCCAAGTATATAACTATGTTTAATTAAGATTCAATTGTTTACCCAAAATTAGATCTGAATTTTGTAAATTTTTTAAGTAATTAGCATAAAAATAAAATCAGTACCTTAAATTTTGCCCAACTTTGACCATGGCACTTTTTTTCCTGTAAGTACCATTGATTTAATTTTCACAACATGTAAACATAAATTTAATTTGTTTAAATCTGAAATTTGGAAGTAAAAGCTTGAAAATTAAGCTAGTTATTGATTTTTTTCTTGAGGCTCTATTGTAGTCATTTGCTTTGATTACAGATTACAGATGCAGGGTCCCACTCCAGGTCACTGGAAGTCTGCTATGCCAGGGTTTCTGATTTGTTACAGTCACTGGGGGAGATCCCCTGCTGTGACAGGTGTACAGTTATTCTCATATCACCACCCCCAATCACTCCCCCCCCCCCCCCCCCGCAAACCCAACCCACCAAGTGTTATGCAGTATTGTTATTGTTTTCACTGTATCTCCTTAATTGTAATGCTGTTCCCACTCTGATATGCAAAAACTTTCCTTGAAAAAGTAATTCAAGGTGTAATCCAGAAGATGCAATGTTGTGTAATGTAGCATTTTTAAAGAAATCATTTTTCTTTTAAATGATTTTACCAGTCATAATGGAACCCTTCAGTATGCTTAAATTATGATAAAATATGAAGCACATTATGGATAAATAAAGACACAATTAAAAACTGTGAAATTTAAATCAAGTATTTTTTTTAGATATTTATTGTTTTGCAGATTTAAAAGATATATTTTTGTGGTAAAAAATAAATAAACATTTGTATGCATGATGTGGTGTAATCTGACAAGATTGAGATTTATGATGATGCAATTGAGAATTATGAATCAACTTTTATATTCAGATATATATGTTATATTGAAAATGTATAGAAATATAAACTTAAATTAAAAAAAAAATTGATGTGATAAAAAAATGAGGATTTATTACAAACATTTGTTCATTATTATCCTGCATCAGCAGAATTTGAGATCAGGCTTTGTTTGCCATTTTTTATGTTGTTAATTAGTTATATTTCAATGTATACATTTTATAAAAAATCATATTTAATAATATATATTATACAAAAAAAAAGATTCGATTGAACAAATGTGTAAACTACTGAAATGTCAACAGTTAATCGAAAAGCCAACAAATGATCAAGGTAATTGTACAGATCATTTGTTAACAAACTGCTCACATGCTTCAGTTTCAACATTAGGAAACACATGGTCTGGTCACAAAATATTATTTGCAACAGTTTCTTGCTCATCAATACAAACCAATCATATAAACCATCCATGGCCTTTATTACCTCTTCCTCTTACACTTTATCTCCATTTTATATTATTTTAGATTTTTACCTTCAAGGTTAACGTCAGCTGAGCACAGTGACCCATAGGTCCCTTGTTTGTTTTTAATATGTCTGGAGACTGTTGTTAAAGAGTTTTATCCACTGACACAACAGCCACCTGTGACACATGGTGATTCGAAATATATGTCAAGGCCCAGATTGCAATCTGGACAGATCTTAGATCTGTCCAGCCCAAATTGCGATCGCAGTTCAGGCCGGCCCAAACTGCGATCGCAATCCAGACTGGCCAGATCTTAGATCCGTCCAGCCTAGATTGCGATCACAGTTTAGTCCGGCCCAGATTGCGATCCTGTCTTTCTTGCTTCAGGATCGCAATCTGGCTGGACAGATCTTAGATCTGTCCAGCCCAGATTGCGATACTAAAATTGACTAGCCCATATTGCGATTCATGCTTTTACTATCACATGTAGGAGTTGAACATCAGATGTTTTACCAATTCATTTTGTATTGCATGGTACCATTTCCCCATAATAAATACATATTCATAAAAAAGTAATTTTAAATCGAAATTCATTTGATCATACTCATAAAACTGTGTTACATAAAAAATCATTTTCAAAAGCAACTTCAATAGCACACTTATATGTCAAGCAATGTCAATCTATCACAGTACACAACAAAAGTCCATCTAAGTACCTGCAAAAAGTAAGCCAAGTCATTTATAAATTTAAAATTAAAGTACATTTTACTGCACTCCCTGAATACATCACTTACTTAATCCATGCTTACTAAAACATTCATGTTTAAAATTTACTAAGTATGAAAAAAAAGGAAAACTAAATAACAATTTATATAGCATAATGTTTATTAAGCTGTTTGAACAAACAACAACAGTAAACATGGTATCAATCAGTCAGTTTATTCAGGCACATGGAAAGATCACAGGATTCCAGGCACCATGAATAGGTAACTAATTAATCAGACGAAATCCAATAATGAGTCAAACAGAACAGCTACTGGTAACAATTATATAATACATACTATTAAGGTTTATAAAAATATATTTATTTTTTTAAAGATACATGATGGCTGAAAGTATAATATTTAGATGATAGCCTCAAGGTTAAGTTCATAATAATTACTTGGGATTGATGACTTACATGGGCTTTGCATTTTTTAAACTGCCTAGTCGTTTCATTTTTTTTTTACATTTTCAAGAAGCAGCTTTTTTTGCATGTACCTATTTGTATTATAATTATATTTATTATGGGGAAATGGTACCGTGATATACTAGTTTCCCTCCTGTGATAGGAAGGAGTGAAAAGTGCCTTTTTGTATTATAATTGTATTTATTATGGGGAAATGGTACCATGCAATACCAAATGAGTTGGTAAAACATCCGATGTTTCACTCCTGTGATAGTAAAAGCATGGATCACAATATGGGCTGGTCAAGTTTAGGATTGCAATCTCGGCTGGACAGATCTAATATCTGTCCAGCCAGATTGCGATCCTGAAGCAAGAAAGACAGGATCACAATCTGGGCCGGACTAAACTGCGATTGCAATCTAGGCTGGACGGATCTAAGATCTTGCCAGCCTGGACTGCGATCACAGTTTGGCCCGGCCTGAACTGCGATCGCAATGTGGGCTGGACAGATCTAAGATCTGTCCAGATCATGATCTGGGCCTTGACATATACATGCATATTACATAATATGGAGCTTAAGTGTTATACATTTCATCATATTTGAGATGATATGATTTGGTGAGATAAATGCACGGATTATCCAATTGAGTTACTGAAATAACAGTTTATTATCTGTTTAAAGTTTTTTTTTTTTGTTTAGATTAATTTTTGTTACAGATGTAACAGTTTATTTGAAGGCATTTGTGTTTATATATGTATTTATGATAGTGGACACAAGTTCTACGGAAAGGGCTGATCACTACAAGTTCTGATACAAAGAGGTAAAGCATGTAAAACTATGAACAATATAGGCTGCAGTACCTTATACGAGTCCTTTATAACGTATTATTATACATGTTATATGTATTTTTGGTCCTCAAACAGAAAAATGACTCGAGGATGTGTTCTTCTTTATTTTAAAAGTATTGACTTGCAGGTATATTGTTTGTAATAGAAATACATAAAGCTATCAAATGATTACAAGATTAACTGATTACCTGTAAAAAACTGCCTGTTTGTTGATAGTTAAGATCATACAAACTAGTGACACATATATTATGTAACCAGTAAAACTGTCTTAAGGTCAGAAATTAACCAGGCTGTGCCAGAAAACCTGCACTTTGAAAAAGTGAAACTATGAAAAAGGAGTAAAAAGACATATTTCTTTCACTCAGAGGTCCATTCCAGCAAAGATTGTGGTAGGTCATCATATATTGTAAAAAGACTCGAGATCATTACATGGTCAGCTGGAACATGCAAATTATATATCAGTAACATCATTAAATTGAGTAAGTTCTGTATGTTTTCTTTTCTCATTTTGTCACTATGGAGTGCTATTTGCAATAATTGATTATTTCAAAATGGTTGTATTAAATTTACAAGGGTTTAACTTAAATTAGGCACTATCAGCTAGTTAAGATCTCAGGAAATACTGTATATTACTTTTCTGTAAAGTTTCAGGGATTTAAGTCTTAAGAGTATAATTTTTAGGGCTCTGAGGAATTAGGATTGAAACTTTTAAACACTAGCCTGTATATATATATTGGAGCGACATTCACAAAATCGCCATCAGGTGCACGCCTCCATTGCCAAAGTGGCTATATCGACTGAATCGGGAGAATCGCTGCTGAGGGTAGCATGAACGGGTGGATGTAAACCAGGCTGATTGAACCCAAGGGATTGGTGTATAGACTTAAGGAAGAGTTTGGTTGCATGCCATCAACTGCCTTCAGGTACATACATACCCTCCAAAACCTGGCTTTAGTGGGCTGGTATTAAAAATTTACGACGGACTCGTCTTCATGGCAGGCCCTGTCTGACACTTAGGTCATTAAGAGCTGGGGGTATTAATTATGTAAACGGAAAAA
The DNA here is from genome assembly GCA_026874595.1 of Sipunculus nudus. NCBI lineage: Eukaryota > Metazoa > Annelida > Sipuncula > Golfingiida > Sipunculidae > Sipunculus > Sipunculus nudus. The sequence goes on from CM049314.1 coordinate 57,063,268, forward strand.
TTGTGCTTGAAGTGCTGGATGATATGAGTGGAGTGTCTTCAATACGAGTTTGTTACTGCGATTTGCAGGATGACTATGTTAGGGTTACTGTAGATGGCTACATATTTATGGGGTTATAATTTCACGATTTCCACTTTTCATAGTTTAGTGAGGGTTCTGTTTTTTGATTTTTTTATATTAAAAATCTTCACAAAATAAACCAGTATTATATGAATTTATTATATCAGATAATATGGGCAAAATCTTAATAATTGGATGGAGGGGAGACTTTGAACGAGCTGAAATTATTGTTCATTAATGGCAGATAACTTGAAAGATTTCATATCATATATAGTAGCAATCTTTGAACATACACGATTTATTATTATTTATATTAAATATTGATCTTTTACCTTACTAGTTGCATTCCATGATGGAATCTCTTATTCCTGTAGGTTTCATTTTTCATGATAATTTCCCTTTTTACAAATATCATGTATTTGCAAACAAAATGGCATCTACAGTATATATTTAAGTCCACCACACTTTCAGTTGAGAATAATTATGATAAAGCCAGGTTAAGGCAGTATTTATGCTAGAGTTGCATCTTTACATGTTTCCCCATACATCAATGTCTAATGCTCAGCTAGCCTTCAGTAATGCTGAGCCATGGCATGGGTCTTCGTTGATGGGTCGTGTTGATGGGTCTTCGTCAGTCATCCATCCATTCAGTGGTCTGGTCATGTGGATGCCCAGTCTTCTATTATTATAGTGCCATTTTCGACCCTCTGACATTAGAGAGTCTATGACAGACGAACTGGCTTTGAAAGTGCCAATAAATCCTTCAATGAAGAACGCACTCTATGAGGATGCAAATTTTTGTCATTTTTGACGCCTCATGGCCTAGACTTACACTGTCAATAGACATAAACCAGACCAATCCTTAACTTTCTTAGTATACTTTCTAAAAACACCTATCATGAGCCAGAAAAATTCTGTTTTGACTGAGCAAATTTTGAAATCCCTCTGCATGTTTGTTGAATTTCTAACTAGGAATACAAGCAAGGCTTCCACAATTACTGGATGGCAGCCAACTTGTAAGCTATTTAGGAAATGACCCATAACAGTAGAGGCAGAAATTTAGTTTGGGTTGTGAGTTCACATGTATTCTCAGTGATTAGTCCTTTTCAAGAAATTTCCATTTAGTTATCTAATCTCTTACAACATTGGTCTATTTTTCTATTCATTATTCTTTATCTTTTTATTATTCTTGGTTAATTGTAGACTGACTGGTATCCAACATGTCACTGTACTTCCCCTGAATTAGTAAACAGGTTCTTCAGAAACTATACCATAAATTGTGAATGTTCGCTCGAATAGGGCACAAGTCATTATTGTCAGCTGAGCATCATGACCCATGGGTCATATAGATAGAACAGCAGGAATGGATTTTGCGCCGAACATGTGCATGAATTTGCAATACTGTTTTCTTTTTAAATATTTTTCAAGCAGCCTCATGTATTTTTTTCTGACTGGCAATAATCTGAAAAGGTCAACGTGGATATTATTCTGTCCATCATACATACCTTGAATTTCAAGTATCTCATCCATGTTTTGTCCAGAAGCTCTGCTCATCTCCAAATGTCAGATGAAACCAAAGTGGCGTTCCTATAGTGACAGTTCTTGTAGAAAATTCTGATAACCTGCCATACATGTCCCGTAAGAATGACTGCTGTCCTTACTTCCTTGGTAATAACTTTCTGGTTCCAACTCGAATTTCCATAAAATCCATGAGGGAGCCTGTACTGATGGATATACTGACAGATAAAAAAAAATAGAAATATTTTCTGTTTCTTTATCTTGAATACACAACACCTGATGGAACAGATAAGGGAAAAAGTCTGGTTATAACCTCCAACATGGAGGTTATGTTTTCATCCATGTTTATAAATTGTTTACCAGAATTTTAAATTTGGCAAGCTAGTGTTTTGGTGGTTTTTTTTCTCTGTATGTTGGATTGTATGTTTGAATGTCTGCACTTGACAGGTAGAGCAAGGAATCTGATCCAATTTGTAATTGATTAATCAGAACTTGTGGCAACTGATTATTGATTAATAATCAATTATTTTACATGAGAGTTGGACAGTATGGGGACTGCCTACATTCAGGCTGCTGCCACCTTAAAAGTGAAGAATAAACTACAATTTAATTTTATTTACCTTGTGAATTCTAAAATGTGCATTCTAGATCATCTTACAGCAAGACTAAGATACTGAGAGATCGACCTTGAATATAATTTTCATGTGGAAATGGGCAATATTCCGGCACAAGTGTATGAAATTTGGTGGACCCATTCTCAAGGATAAAAACAGATAATCAAGAATCGAAAATTTTCAAAACATCGATTCTATTAGCCGATAATCGTTGATAATCCATGAGCTCTATTGACAGGTCACAGTTGTGAGGTGAAAGGTGAAGGTCAAGGCCACCAAGAAATTCTTATATGAGTGACCTTTGGTCATATAGTTTGTTTGTTTATTAGAAAGCTTATATTTAAAAACTAGAAGTCTGCATTTTAATAAATATTAGCAACCATCATGTGGGCATTCACATAATCGGTAAAGCGGCCCATATTCCGAGGTTCACTCATTCAAAGTGCTTGTAGATTTATTGCCATTCCTTGATGAGTTTCCAGGTTCTGGATCTTGTGCCCAAATATTATTTCATGGGTCTACAATTACTGCTTGTAAGTAATCAGAAGTCTCCTGGCTGTAAGAGAGTCTTCAGGAATTGTATTTCCAGGCAAGACTTCTAGTTATAGCTATGAGTATTTTGTTGGCATTCCGTTTGGCTGTCTGATCTTCCGTAAACAGGACCCAAGTAATAAATGGTTTAATTATAAATTTGCTGTTTCATCCTGTCTTCAGGGGTTGCATCTCCAGTCGTAACTTATTTGGTTTTAAAAAATTTAGGACAATTTTAAATACAGGTAAAACATGGAAAAAGCAAGGCGAGAAAAGAAACTATAATAATTAATCAAATCCACTTAATTTTCCCAAAAATATATTTCATTTAAAAAGATTTTTTTTCTCACTTGTTGCAAAGATGATGTTTTTTTTAACTGTCAGTAGATTGTCCTTATTTGGAGTTAAATATCCCCGTTTGTTTACAATTGAGGTGTAGTATATATTTATTCTATAGTAATTAATCCCCTTGTACTCCCACTAGAATATTTTACAACTAACATATTGATCTTAATCAAATACATTGTAAAGACACAGAGTCCTGTCAGTTTGTTAAGGAATCATTCTTGTTGTTAGCAAATTTGTGTTTAGTGCTAATTCGTAAAGCCATAGCATATTGAAATACTATTTTGTGATTCTACAAGAAATCAAGATTCAAGGGTCTCATTTGACAGGCTTAATAACAATAATCACAGCAGAATTAACATTTTCTTGTGAGGCTCAGCAGGCTTAATGGTTTAAATTATTTGAAAACAGAGTCTTGAGGGGACTATCATTTAATTACAGTTAAAAATATATCATGTCACAGCTACTTTTAAGTGAAGTATTCTTCTTCTGGTTCTTATGGTATCTACTTCGGCATTCATTCGCGTTCTCTCCATCTTATTTGTTTTAATCATAGAGATGGCCATCTGAAGACACGTTCTAAACCCTAACAAGTTCAGGTTGTCATCAGTTTGCACTTGTTGAATTTTATTAGTGGTCAGATTCAATTCAAATGTTTAAGTGCATACTTGATCTGTATAAACTGGCACATTTCTCACAGTGTTATTTTTAGTCTTCCAATAGATATTGTTTGAGGGTATAGAACTTGTATAGGATACATTACAGCTATCCCAGATATCTTTCCTGTAACCATGCACTGCTTTGTATAGCAAGATTCCATGGGTTTGACCACCAGGGTTGGCACAGAACAAAGAAGTGTAAACTGACCAATGAGAGCATGGTATCCAATTGTGCATCCAGCTCCAAATTTTAACCATGTGACAAGTACCCGCTCTCCTTGGTCTGATTACACCAGGACACCAGCTCTCATTGGTCTTGTACTAGAACTGGTGTCATCAGACCAATGAGAGGTTGTCAAACCCATAGAATATTGCTATAAGTTTCTTGCCTGAAGAACATTGATGTATAGTCAAGTCCACAACATCCAAATCCAAGTGCAATTCCTAGTCCATTTCACATGAGTCCCAAATCCTTTAGGTTTGAGTTCACCTTCTTCGAGTCTGAGTCACTTGGAAGCCAAGTACAAAAAATTTTTAATGGATATTTAGTATATCATGTGTATTTTTAAGTTATTTGATAAATGCTTTTTACTTAAATGTTAATTTAAATGTTTAGCTCCCAATGCCGAACTGAAGTTCGGTAAATTAAGTCAAATTTTGTATGCCTAATATTCTGTTGCTAGTTTGTGCATATACTGTAGTTTGCTTCATCTTTACGAGGCCAATTTTTGGCAATTTTAACATTTTCATTGTTCTGCAGTTATATTTTAACCTGCAACCACATTGATTATTTATTATGTATGCTAAATCCTAAGATTTGAAGAGGACCCATGAGTATGAGTAGAGTTAACTGTTGTTCCTTGTGACCAGATAATATATGGATGACCTGATCTTATCTTTTACCTCTCTATTTTAAAACCTACAGGGGTAATCACATTGACAACATACTTTAAAGCTTAAAATACTATAGTGAGGCCAAATCTGTGTAGATTTATGAGGCATCTTATTCATGAAGGTTTTATTTTTGCAATAATTTCCCTTTCGCTAAATTTGAAAACCTCACAGATAATAAACCAACCACTGTATACACATAACTTTTATTAGAGTATGTGACTGAGCTTTTTCTACTGGACTTTCTACTGGAACCAAGATCTAGTTTGAATCCCTAGAAAAGTGCACTCAAATCTTACATCACTGTTCAAGAACACACAGGTGTGAATTCTTAACAAAATCTTGTCACACACTTTGAGTTAGTGGTAGGACAATTAAAGCACATGATATTGAGAGTATTTATTAATCAGCTAACGCAATGATAACACTGTTATTATTCATCTAAGCACAGGCTTCATGAGTTTAATTTTCTTCAGTTTCAAAGCGTGTCTTTCAGATCATTATTGCATAATAGACTGACAATGGAATAAATGGATAACTCAGAAAACAACATCCTTGAAAAAAGCAGCAAAGAATCCTGTTCATTTCCTAATTAAACAGGATCACCTTACACGATCTTTTTATTCTTGAAATCAGATTGAAAGGAAACCTATTAATTGATTCTGTCATGGTTTGAATGAAATTTGAATAATATCATTAATTTTGTTTTATCATGGATAGAATTTCACTATCCTTTAATCATTTTGTTCAGTCCTGTTATTGTTACCAAGTTTTTATAGATCTTTTTATCCAAGTCTGTGATCCATGTATAGAAATAACAAACATAAGCCTAAAAATGTGATGATGCGTGTACACACATGAGCATGACCACATACATGAATGCAGTTTGGAGTAAGAATTTGAAGAATTGTGTAAATGAACCAAATTTTATTACATTTACTAGCAGCCAGTGTTTCAGCTAGTATTTGATTTTTTTTGTGGCGTAAGTACACAGCACTCACTGTATACATATGTTAACACTAGATGATTAAGTACACAGCACTCACTGTATACATATGTTAACACTAGATGATTAAGTACACAGCACTCACTGTATACATATGTTAACACTAGATGATTAAGTACACAGCACTCACTGTATACATATGTTAACACTAGATGATTAAGTACACAGCACTCATTGTATACATATGTTAACACTAGATGATTAAGTACACAGCACTCACTGTATACATATGTTAACACTAGATGATTAAGTACACAGCACTCACTGTATACATATGTTAACACTAGATGATTAAGTACACAGCACTCATTGTATACATATGTTAACACTAGATGATTAAGTACACAGCACTCACTGTATACATATGTTAACACTAGATGATTAAGTACACAGCACTCACTGTATACATATGTTAACACTAGATGATTAAGTTCACAGCACTCACTGTATACATATGTTAACACTAGATGATTAAGTACACAGCACTCACTGTATACATATGTTAACACTAGATGATTAAGTACACAGCACTCACTGTATACATATGTTAACACTAGATGATTAAGTACACAGCACTCACTGTATACATATGTTAACACTAGATGATTAAGTACACAGCACTCACTGTATACATATGTTAACACTAGATGATTAAGTACACAGCACTCACTGTATACATATGTTAACACTAGATGATTAAGTACACAGCACTCACTGTATACATATGTTAACACTAGATGATTAAGTACACAGCACTCATTGTATACATATGTTAACACTAGATGATTAAGTACACAGCACTCACTGTATACATATGTTAACACTAGATGATTAAGTACACAGCACTCATTGTATACATATGTTAACACTAGATGATTAAGTACACAGCACTCACTGTATACATATGTTAACACTAGATGATTAAGTACACAGCACTCACTGTATACATATGTTAACACTAGATGATTAAGTACACAGCACTCACTGTATACATATGTTAACACTAGATGATTAAGTACACAGCACTCATTGTATACATATGTTAACACTAGATGATTAAGTACACAGCACTCATTGTATACATATGTTAACACTAGATGATTAAGTACACAGCACTCACTGTATACATATGTTAACACTAGATGATTAAGTACACAGCACTCACTGTATACATATGTTAACACTAGATGATTAAGTACACAGCACTCATTGTATACATATGTTAACACTAGATGATTAAGTACACAGCACTCATTGTATACATATGTTAACACTAGATGATTAAGTACACAGCACTCATTGTATACATATGTTAACACTAGATGATTAAGTACACAGCACTCACTGTATACATATGTTAACACTAGATGATTAAGTACACAGCACTCACTGTATACATATGTTAACACTAGATGATTAAGTACACAGCACTCACTGTATACATATGTTAACACTAGATGATTAAGTACACAGCACTCACTGTATACATATGTTAACACTAGATGATTAAGTACACAGCACTCACTGTATACATATGTTAACACTAGATGATTAAGTACACAGCACTCACTGTATACATATGTTAACACTAGATGATTAAGTACACAGCACTCACTGTATTCATATGTTAACACTAGATGATTAAGTACACAGCACTCACTGTATACATATGTTAACACTAGATTATTAAGTACACAGCACTCACTGTATACATATGTTAACACTAGATGATTAAGTACACAGCACTCATTGTATACATATGTTAACACTAGATGATTAAGTACACAGCACTCACTGTATACATATGTTAACACTAGATGATTAAGTACACAGCACTCATTGTATACATATGTTAACACTAGATGATTAAGTACACAGCACTCACTGTATACATATGTTAACACTAGATGCTTAAGTACACAGCACTCACTGTATACATACGTTAATACTAGATGATTACCCAAAACTATAACACCTCCCAATTTAAAGTTTATTATTCCCTGCCTATGTTATACACTGAAACCCTTGTAATTAGACCAACCATTGGATAGGCAAAAAGTGGTTATAATTCCTAGGTGGTCTTATCAAAGAGGTTTTATTTCTTCTTTAGTGTAAAGTCCTTCACTGGTGGCAGTTCATTTGTTTTAGACATAAGGAAAACCAGAAGATATAAACTTACATCTTAGTAGGATTTGCCATCTTAAGTTAAATCTCCTCTCCTCAAGGCCCAAATCTTCTTGATGTTTGCTGTACCTTGTGTTCATGTGCGTGTTAACAAAAAAAAACAGACAAATTGATTCATCATGTGACTGAATACATAACCTCTGTTCATCTTCATTACTTGAAATTTTAAGTTCTGGAAATGACATAGGACTGAAGACCAGGTTTAAAGTATCCCTTTTACAGAAAGAAAAACCAGGTTTAATGGAGATGTTTCTGCTCATCAAAGACAGGTGTCTGTTGCTGCGTTCTTCTTCTAAGTGTCTTGTCTGACACTAGAGCTGTTACCTGAAAGTCATTCTCCAGAACCTGCATCCTGTATGGCGGTTACACAAGCGATGGCAGGTGTTATGTAACTTCAGTATAAGCTTGCTTCAGAATACACTTTTACAGGGATAAACATTTGGAGATTTCCATTTGTTAACAATTTCCTTTGCTTATCTGATGATCTTAAAAATCAAAACTCCTATATTGTAACTAAATTTATAAATTTCCATTTAGACTACATACTTTGTGTTTGCTTTTGTTTTTATATAAAATGATTTGATATGTTCACAGTTATATTAATACACCCTTTGAGGACCATTGAAATTTATAGAAAGAGTATCCATTAAGAATTGAAAAAATGGCCATAATAAATCATAAATGATACAAACAGCCTTACAATATCCTCTTTGACTATTGTATGAATGCTAGTTAGAGGTTCAGGTACAATTCATTCCGAGAATTTTGTGCAATCTTACAGTCCACATACATGTCTGAATCAGCATGATACCAATATGGGAAATCCCATTCTTAACATAGCTTAATTTGTAAAACCTTTCAAGAAACAATACATGTACTCAGTTGCCAGTCATGAGTTTTATGTCCATCTATCACCACTCTAGTGGCGATTTGAGTCCAAAGGACTGAGTTAATGGGTTCAAATTTCATGACTTTTAAGAAAATTTTTTGTAATATCCCTTTAACATATCTTTATAATCTTCACTAGCTGTATCTGTGCCCTTTCTGTGTGGGATGTTTTGCCAGATTACTTTGTTCTCAGGTGTAGGATCTGCTTTAGCTCCTCTGTCCTGATGTTACCTTCTCAGATGTAGGATCTGCTTTAGCTCCTCTGTCCTGATGTTACCTTCTCAGATGTAGGATCTGCTTTCGCTCCTCTGTCCTGATGTTACCTTCTCAGATGTAGGATCTGCTTTAGCTCCTCTGTCCTGATGTTACCTTCTCAGATGTAGGATCTGCTTTAGCTCCTCTGTCCTGGTGTTACCTTTTCAGATGTAGGATCTGCTTTAGCTCCTGTGTCCTGATGTTACCTTCTCAGATGTAGGATCTGCTTTAGCTCCTGTATCCTGATGTTACCTTCTCAGATGTAGGATCTGTTTTAGCTCCTGTGTCCTGATGTTACCTTCTCAGATGTAGGATCTGCTTTAGCTCCTCTGTCCTGATAATACCTTCTCAGATGTAGGATCTGCTTTAGCTCCTCTGTCTTGATGTTACCTTCTCAGATGTAGGATCTGCTTTAGCTCCTCTGTCCTGATGTTACCTTCTCAGATGTAGGATCTGCTTTAGCTCCTCTGTCCTGATGTTACCTTCTCAGATGTAGGATCTGCTTTAGCTCCTCTGTCCTGATGTTACCTTTTCAGATGTAGGATCTGCTTTAGCTCCTGTGTCCTGATGTTACCTTCTCAGATGTAGGATCTGCTTTAGCTCCTGTGTCCTGATGTTACCTTCTCAGATGTAGTATCTGTTTTAGCTCCTGTGTCCTGATATTACCTTCGCAGATGTAGGATCTGCTTAAGCTCCTCTGTCCTGATAATACCTTCTCAGATGTAGGATCTGCTTAAGCTGCTCTGTCCTGATGTTACCTTCTCAGATGTAGGATCTGCTTTAGCTCCTCTGTCCTGATGTTACCTTCTCAGATGTAGGATCTGCTTTCGCTCCTCTGTCCTGATGTTACCTTCTCAGATGTAGGATCTGCTTTAGCTCCTCTGTCCTGATATTACCTTCTCAAATGTAGGATCTGCTTTAGCTCCTCTGTCCTGATATTACCTTCTCAGATGTAGGATCTGCTTTAGCTCCTCTGTCCTGATATTACCTTCTCAGATGTAGGATCTGCTTTAGCTCCTCTGTCCAGATATTACCTTCTCAGATGTAGGATCTGCTTTAGCTCTTCTGTCCTGATGTTACCTTCTCAGATGTAGGGTCTGCTTTAGCTCTTCTGTCCTGATATTACCTTCTCAGATGTAGGATCTGCTTTAGCTCTTCTGTCCTGGTGTTACCTTCTCAGATGTAGGATCTGCTTTAGCTCCTCTGTCCTGATGTTACCTTCTCAGATGTAGGATCTGCTTTAGCTCTTCTGTCCTGATATTACCTTCTCAGATGTAGGATCTGCTTTAGCTCTTCTGTCCTGGTGTTACCTTCTCAGATGTAGGATCTGCTTTAGCTCCTCTGTCCTGATATTACCTTCTCAGATGTAGGATCTGCTTTAGCTCCTCTGTCCTGATATTACCTTCTCAGATGTAGGATCTGCTTTAGCTTCTCTGTCCTGATATTACCTTCTCAGATGTAGGATCTGCTTTAGCTCCTCTGTCCTGATGTTACCTTCTCAGATGTAGGATCTGCTTTAGCTCTTCTGTCCTGATGTTACCTTCTCAGATGTAGGATCTGCTTTAGCTCCTCTGTCCTGATATTACCTTCTCAGATGTAGGATCTGCTTTAGCTCCTCTGTCCTGATATTACCTTCTCAGATGTAGGATCTGCTTTAGCTCCTCTGTCCTGATGTTACCTTCTCAGATGTAGGATCTGCTTTAGCTCTTCTGTCCTGATATTACCTTCTCAGATGTAGGATCTGCTTTAGCTCCTCTGTCCTGATGTTACCTTCTCAGATGTAGGATCTGCTTTAGCTCCTCTGTCTTGATGTTACCTTGACAAGCCAGAGCTCGTTTACAGGTATGACTGCTATATGCCTCTTCAGGTTGAGTCTGATAGTCGTGTACTGACTGTACTCTGTTTTCTCCAGATGTTCACATTTCATGTTAAAGAGGCCTGTTCTGTACCCGATGTCTGTTATCTAAAGGTCACCCCTTGAACCTTTTACTAAAATAATTCGCAAAAATTCAATGGAAAAGATTAATACCGGACTAATACACCTATGTCCATTAACCGGACTTATACACCTATGTCCATAACTACAGATGTAACCTACCTAGCTGGTAACAGAAATGTATTTAATGTACAATATCATGAGGTGATTCATACATGGAAGGTATTGATGGGAAAAATTCCGCTTTCACCAGTTGAAAGGTAGTGATATAGCTATAGTGTACATGACATTGGCTTATCATGAGTGCTTTTGACTGCAGAAGTGCTTGATTTATATAGAAAACAGATGCCCGCAAGACATGTTTCCACAGCAAAGAAAATACCTTTATCTTATTGTTTGATCCATACAGCCCTTCTTATTATTGAATTTACAAAAGAACTGAAAAAGATTAATTAGAGCTGTAACATTTTTGTGATCTGTCTGTCATATTATAGTTTGGCTTGCTGGATATCAGGTCTTAGCTTGTTTTAGTCATAATTTTAAATTCTTCAAAAGTTTGTCTTCACATTTAAAAACAAAGTACTATGTGAAATATATTCAGTATACAAACACACAAGCCTGGATGAAATTAGTGTCAGATCTATAAGTTGGTCAACTTTACTTACTTTTTGCAAGCTGTCAGATAGGAATATCCGAATCCACTGAGGGTGCTGTGATCTACTTGTAGAGATACAGTAGAAGAACAGTCACATTTTAAACAATAGGGACAATAGCAGCACTTGATGAAATTGTGGCAAATGCCATGACCACTGGTGATGATGAACTCATTAAGACCTAATTTGCTTAATATTCAGCTCAAAGTACACAGCAGACATACACAGAAAACAAAGTCAGTGTTTAATCATTACAGCCTTATTTCCCTTTGCTGTTAATGTGGCACTCACATGAGTCTATAGTCAGTTTTAAACTTCCCCAAACACATTGACCATTATTATTAAACTTTATTCATTTTACTTGGATTATACAACTAGTTATAACAGATAATGTAAGGCATGCACTCTCCGTGGCTCAGATGATGGCGTTTGGTTTTCTGAGGGGTGTAGGAAACCGGAGGACCTGGAGAAAACCACCAACCTTGGATGGCAACTACAACCCAGTCTCATAGCCACACCAGGGATCGAACCTGGGTCTCAAGCGGAGAGTGCCTACTGTTTTACCACTCAACTAGGTCTTTAACTTATAATTATGCTCTTATGAATATAACTATGAGTTGGGCTGGTTCTGCCATCAAGCCTTTAACTATGTCACTCTGAATCAGACTGAGTCTGACCCATGAAGATCTATGAAAAGACAAATTTTTCACCCTCAGATACTGGATATCAGGATGTCTCCCATGGAGCTATAGACTTCAAATTTTGCAGTTTGATGCTTAAGAGAACTTCTCATAGGCCTCCTGGTATGAGGTCATTGTTATCTTATTGAATGAAAAAAAGAACATATTTTATTTCCACTGATCATACAAACTTCTAATTTTGCATCATGACAGTTTTACATCAGGTACTTTTGTTAGGAATGGCCATGGCCAGGGGGTCCATTGTTTTTCCTGTGATGTTAGATAAAATAAAAATCCCAATATATAAATTGTATTACATAGTGGTCATATAGAGTTAAACTTGTGTGACATAGTTATTCAATCTGACAAAACCTGTATGGATGTCACACAGAGACAATGTCCGTAATCAGTTGAGAATTTCCCATGTGATGTGAGGAGTTAGCTTGGTCTGTTTTACCTATAAAGCCGTCTAGCCAGTGATATTTATGTATGTACCTGGCACCAGCTGCCCAGACGTTCCTATCAGGCTGTGTCATTTATCATTGTCTCAGTACTGACTTATATATTTTGACTGGTTGTATTGTCCTAAAAGCTTGAGTACATCCCTAAAACTCACTGACTTTCTTAAGTTGAGTCACTCTAGATTTATTTATTATTGCACAGTAAAGTTATCTATTATTACATAGTTCTATCTCTTTGTATGCACATATATATTTATATCTGATTTATGAATGGTTTATATGATAAATATTGAAACAGTTATGCATAAAAACTTGATTTATGAATAGTTTATATATATTGATACAGTTATACAATATTTCTCAAATGACTCTCATGTTCATTGTCTTAAACTTGCATATTTCATCACTGAATGTGTAACTTGATGTCAAAGAGTCCATTGGAGAAGTTTTATCTCTCCTTGTTTTTCACCTTCTGGTTCAGTCTTCCTCTCTTCAACCAGCCCTTTCAAATGAAACACTAAGTTTGATTTTAGCACTTTACTAAAGCTCTCGCATGACTTGAAAAAGCAAGTCTATCTTGGCAGCTATCTAAACGACAATGTACAGTTATATACCTAATTAATATTCATAACCTAAAGTGTAACTCTATATCACAGAAATATGTTTGAGAGCATTATAATAGTTTTAAAATACAGAATCAAAACCAAAACACATTTAACAGTAAATCTTCAATAAAAAACAAAATTCCCTGTGTTTTGCCTTGAAGAAAAATATAAATTCCAGGGATAAATTCCAGTTAGCATAAATTCAGTGCTGTTGTAATGAACATGACAAAAAAAAGACTAAATATTTTTTCCACATTCTTTTAGAAATGTCATCTCAGTCAATTAAAAGGATACCCTGTTTGGGCAAGAGAAAAAGGACATGACAGGCTGAAAGCTTTCTCTACTGAGCATATTCAATCCTCTTGTTTTTCATGATATTAAACATTTCCCCCAAATTCTCTGACTTTTCCCTGCCAAGAAAAAGGGGAAGCATTTTCTATTTCTTCTAGGTTTTCTGAATGTCTCTGGACCATGCTTCCTTTGTGTTTATGATTAATTATACATTTGGATATGGGGGTCACACTTTCCGGTGCCTAGAAGCCTAAACCTATACAACGGAATAGTTTTTGTATGTGCTTTACTCATTTGGAAAAAGTGTTGCACTTTCAAAAAGTTTATTCTTTTGAGTTTTCAATTATCTAGATCAAGCAACCGCTCCACACGGTTAAGAAATTGGTAGAAAATGCAAATGAAGTATGTGTGGATGAAGTCACATTGCAGAAGGATTGTAGAGCAGAATTTATGGTTGTTCTTTCTAGGTTCTTTGTGCATTTTCAAAGGTCAATTGCTTCAGTAACAATTACATTGATCAAATAAATGGGTGTGGGCATTAAAAAGTCAGGAAGTGACAGGGGAAGTTGTTTCCATGTACTTTGGATGATAGACATACCTCTTTTTTATGTTGTGTAATCAAGTCAGTTAACATTACAGTGAGCTGAATTACAGCTCAGTTTTTAAAATTTTTATATAGATGCCCAAGGAAAGTTTATGTTTTAAAGTTTCCTAGTTTTCTGTGGCCTGACAGCAGCCTTATAAGGATCCTCTGCCTACTGTTTGTGTACACATGAATATCAAGGGAACACAGTCTTAAACTATTAGGGAACTTATTCTTTTGTAATATGTTTTGAATATTTAATAAATAAATTGGATATGTATTCTTGTGATTGTCACATTTCTGATTATCATCCCATAAATAATATGTAATACAGTGATCCATTGGTCTGTAAAACTTTTTTAATTTTCACTCAGTGTAATCACTTCAAAAACTATTTTAATTTTCACTCAGTGTAATCACTTCAATTAAAAGTAATGTATCCGTCTGAACAACATATTTATTTTTATAATTTTATCTGTCTTATAAACAAATTGTAGTCTGATTTTCATCCTTTCTCTATATCAGTATGTGATCAAGCTTTCATTTTTCTATGAACTATGTAAATATTGCTTACCATATTGCAGAACAGGTATGCCAGAGGTGACCACTTTTAATGTAAAGTGCTGCTGAACAAGTTGTTCTGTTGATGCTCTATAAATTAAAAACGTTAGTATATTTGAACCCCGCCACCATCCTACAATTGCGACCACCCCACAATTGTGACCACTTTTCATTGTCCCAGATATATGATCCAGGTAACTTAGAATTTCACAAATAAGACCTCCCCCCTAATGACGACTACTTTGTGTCAGTCCCCAGGGTGGTTGTATCTGTGGGGTTCCACTGTATTACTATAACAGTTACTGTTCCCCGCTTCCGCAGAACTGGGGTCATTGATTTGGGTTTGTCTGTCAGGATTTTGTTTCCGTGTGATAAATTTCCTAAATATTATCCAATTTCATTCAAATTTTGGTCAGTGATTGCTCCTATGCATACCTTGGTTGGGATTCGTTTTGGAGTGTCTGAAAAATTATCATCAGCTCCAAAACAAACAAAAAGTTTCCCTTTTGATCCTTATTCACAAAAAAAATTTATGACGTGTAGAGACATCTTGAGAGGACAATGAAAACTAACACACAGGCACTATGACATGTTGAGACATCTTCAGGGGAAAATAAAAACTAAAACATAATGAGAAGGCAAAAGGGGCAAAACAAGAGGCGGAAGCGGGGCGGACATTAATTCCACGAATTGGCTTGTTATGTTCCATATTTAACAGTTTCTTGCCAGTTTTACATATTCTGTGTTAAAAGCTGGTACATTTTAAATAATGAATTGTGTAAAGTGCAGATTATTTATTAAATATTGCATATGTCTAATAAGTTTATCATATTTTGGTATCTTCAAATGATTTGTTGTATGTTCTTACAGAGGGCCATTTAGTGTTGTAAGGAGATGTGTACACAGAGAAACTGCTCAGCATTTTGCTGTCAAAATTGTGGATGTGGCCAAGTTTACCTCTAGTCCAGGTCTCAGCACAGATGGTAAGTCCAGCATTTCCAAAACAATTTACAAATGACCTCATAGGTGTTTCACACACCTTAACCTGGGGCTGTGCTAATGAATTGATTATATTGATGATAGGTTGTTTATTCCAGAACCAACTGCATTTCATGTATAATTGATCACAAAAGATTATATATGCACATCCAAAGAAGTCATATCATACAGGTGAAATATTCTAAGTTTGTCAGAGATATTTAAGTAAGACTGGGAACAAAACAGCAAACAGTATAAAAACTTAACCTTGTGCAACAAATGAGTGTCAACAATCCGGCCATTACCTTGACCTATCAGTGTGATGTTCCAGTTTGACTGAATTTACTCTGTCAATAATTTAGGTATGATTCTGTTCAGCAGATTTCATGGTAAAAAAGATTGTGCATTTAAATTTGGGGGGGGGGGGGGGGGGTCAGATCACTTTGCTTCAGGTAAAAAAAGTAGTATAGGTAGTAAAGGAACCCTGCATTTATATGCAAGGAAAAAATATTCTGAGGCACTTTCAGCTTTTATGTTGTTTCAGCAGTGAAAATGTAACTTCTGTATAAATGCATCTGTATTTGCTTACCAGAGTTAATGTGTATGTCAAGGCCCAGATTGCGATCTGGATGGATCTTAGATCTGTCCAGCCCAAATTGCAATCGCAGTTCAGGCTGGCCCAAATTGCGATCGCAATCCAGGCTGGCCAGATCTTAAATCTGAAGCATTTTCAATAATGGCATAATAAAAGTAGCATAAAAATGCTGTGCAATTGCCAGACCTATGGAAATAAGAGTGGATCTGAAATACTGTTTATTCATGTTACAAGGGGTTGCACTTGGTATACAAGGTATCAACACTTTGTATACAAGGTATCAAACAGTATCTCAATGATTTGAGTTTGAAATATGACTTCTGTCATTAAAGATCATGAAATGGCCTATAACCCTTCTAGAGTATGTTACAAAATTGGGTCACTTTGTTGCTTGTAACCCAGTGATTGTATATTATCCAATGCACTCATAAAATTACATGGTTATGCTCTTATTATGTTTTTTTTCATGTTTATAGTAGATAAATTTTGTGAAAGGTATTATAAAAACATGAATCAAAGAACACAACAATTCATATTTTAATATAGCTTGCTATAGTTATGAATCATATCAATCAGTTTATTTAAGCATATGAAAAGATCACAGGATTCCAGGCACCATGAATAGGTAACTAATTAATCAGACGAAATCCAATAATGAGTCAAACAGAACAACTTCTGGTAACGAATATATATAATACATACAATTAAGGTTTATAAAAATATTGAATTTTTAAAAGATACATGATGGATGAAAGTATAATATTTAGATGATAGCCTCAAGGTTAATTTCAAAATAATTACTTGGGATTGCATGATGACTTACATGGGCTTTGCATTTTAGCAACTGCCTAAAATTGTTTCTTTTTTTTTTTACCTTTTTCAACAAGCAGCATTTTTTGCATGAACCTATTTGTATTAGGCCTATAATTGTATTTTATATGGAGAAATTGTACCATGCAAAACTAAATAAGTTGGTGAAACATCCCATGTTTCACTCCTGTGATAGGAAGGAGTGAAAAGTACCTTTTTCAACAAGCAGCATTTTTTGCATGAACCTATTTGTATTAGGCCTATAAATGTATTTATTATGGGGAAATGGTCTCATGCAATACCAAATAAGTTGGTAAAACATCCAATGTTTAACTCCTGTGATAGTAAAAGCATGGATCCCAATATGGGCTGGTCAAGTTTAGGATTGTTATCTAGGCTGGACAGATCTAAGATCTGTCCAGCCAAGGTTGTGATCCTGAAGCAAGAAAGACAGGATCACAATCTGGCCGGACTAAACTGCGATCGCAAACTTGGCTGGACAGATCTTAGATCTGGCCAGCCCGAAATGCAATCGCAGTTTGGGCAGGCCTGAACTGAGATCACAATTTGGGCTGGACAGATCTAAGATCCGTCCAGTTCGCAATCTGGGCCTTGACATATACAAATGTATATCAGCTGTATATTTAAGGAGATGTAAAACACTAATGTGTAAAGTAACCTCCTCCTCGAGTTTACCTTGGCAGCATCACCTGGACAGATGAAGAAATCTAATATATTTTGTATTACTGTGGGTATGTGAAGTCTGCAGACTGTAATATAAAGATGGGTTTCACAGGTGTGAGTTTGAATTGTTATGTGACTTGTGGCCTGTCTGAGTGGCAAACTTCATCTGACATAGTGCAAATATGGTGATGTCACAAATGGTGCGGTACATTCATCAGTATGACCCTGGCGTGATCGAGGGCACCCCAGTTGACCACAAATATGTTCAAATTCAGGGAAATTGTAAGAGCAGATATGGTCAGTCTGGCCTCCTAGACTCCCGGGGGAATATATTTATTGAGGTAAAAAGGAATTTTTCTTCGGCTGATCAGGTACATCCATTATTTCTCCATCCGCACATCCCAGAAATAGGTTTCCAACAGCCTGACAGCAGGTACAGATAGTATAGCATGTCATGTTGGTCTTTGCTTTATAAATGGTCCTGTATATTAAATTACCCCTTTAAAATTTTCAGTCCATGTTTATTGCAACAACCCTGAATATTAAAGAGGAAAATGCATTTTTTAAAGATACTCTCACTCTCTATAATCAAAGCAAATCATTTTTTTATATTATGAATGTTTGGTAAATTATAAGTTCAGGAAATAGAAATAAAATCTGCAGTAGGGGTCGTAAAAATTCAGTAAAAAATTTATTGAAAATATAAATTTTGTAAATTAGCATTGTGCCTTTTTGTTCAAATCTGTCACTGTTTAAATGGTATTTGAAGTAAATGTGTGGTCAAAATTATGTTTCTTTAAATATGAATGGAGATTATGTTGTGAAAACTTTTCAGCCTTTATAAAATGTAGCCTGCTGTAATTAATTACATCAGTGTCAGATGAAGGGGATCCAGTATCCTACTGTAATTAGGGGATTTGGTGATTGCCCCAGAAAAGCATTATTCTGGTCATTGCCCCAATAAAACATTATTCTGGCCTAAACTTTGTTGATACGTGTCCCCCCTAAACCAGACTGTAAATAGATTCTCACCTGGAAGCTGTTCTTGCAGTTAATTTCCCATCACATCCCTGTGTCCTTGTTGTACCCTGACAGGTTTAATTCTCTCAATTTCTCAAAACTGCCAATGGGAGCTGCCATTTTGAGTACACACTAAAACCTGGATGTCACAGGTCGCATTTCAAAATAATGGATTTTTTTTTCTGCTAGTAGGGTTAATGATGCTTTATTTAGTAGGTAGGAACAAGTCTAGTTTATAATTTTGAAAATCACAGGTCACACTCCTCCTTACCCATAGATCTCATCTTTTTAGAACAGATGCCTTTGGGTATACCAGGGTCATAACCCCAAAGCAAATATTTAGCTGAGATGGACATACTGAAAAATACAGGTTTATGACAGCTTGTCTAAATATTTGATGTACTGCTATTGACATGCAGTACCAGGAAGTTGTGGAGACCGGAGTAGGTCATAAACCCAGGCTTTGGTCAGATCAGCACACACTTGCAGGTGTTGTGAGACTTTACATGTCAAGCATCAATATAGACTTGTCCTCAGTTAGAAAACAACACCACTGTAAAGCGTTTTTATGTCTCATTGAAAAATTTGGCAGGAATATTGCCAGAAATTACCAAAGATGTCTAAATCCAGGGGGAGAATGTGAAATATTTAAATATGAGCAGGTGAACCAATACGACAAGCTTATTGCCGTAAACATGATTATAACTGTAGTATAAATTTTATCTTTTATCCTTATAATACAGGATTAATATTTTCTTGTAGTCATCACAGATTTCTACATTTGGCATTTAAGATAGCAACTATATATATGAATGCTGTAAATTTTCTTACTGTTGCAGGTTTTGTTTTGTAGACTTAAAAATGTCTTCCCTGGCCATTATTGTCCTCAGGTCTTAGTATATAAGCATTTAAGAGGCAACATGTTCTGTCAATAGAGAAATAAGTGATAATAGGAAAACTACTTTGAATATTGAAAATAAATGTAATACTTGCATTCGCAGTATACAGACAGATCATGAAGTCACCTTACAGCTATCTATGGTTCGGTAGAAGTAATACCTTGGAAATCATGTTACAATTATAACAGTTTGAAGGACCTCTTTGGCTTTTATACTTATAGGTTATAACACTAGTGGCTGCAAGGCAAGAAACCATCCCCAAATTTTAAAAAGTAACTCTCCTGTCTCACACAATTCTGAAAAATTCTGTTTGGGTAAAACAGCAGTTTTGAAAAGTACATGGTTAGACAATTTTCAACATTTACAAGTTTTTAGTTTTTAGTTAGTTTTAGTCAATACTTAAGAAATTCCACTGAATCAATACTGGGAATTCAATAGGAATACCAAAGTTCACGCTTATCTTGGTTAACCAGGCCCCAAACCACAAACTGTATCACTCACTTTCAGTCATTTCTGGTAGCCAGGCTGCAAGACATCCAAACTTAAGAACATGCTTCAAATGATTCTGCTTGTGAATTTCTATTAATTAATTTGTTGCAAGCATTCAATTTGCAGCATTAGAGCAGATGATTTTGACGAGGTGGCCTGGGATAAGATTAATCTGAGCAGGTGATGCAGAGCTATTAATTTCCGGTGATATTTCCACGAGACAATCAGATTTGAGGAATTTGCAAGCTTTCTTGATCAAGATCCATCAGACTCAAATTTCCTTCTCCATCAGGTAACCGTTAGTGACACCTCACGACTTTGTAATTAAAACCCACAGTCTTACAGACCTTACAAAACTAGCAGAACACTCAGTAGAGGGCATACACCGGCTTCTATGGCTCAGGGGCAGAGCACATGACTAAGCCGGGAGATCGTGGGTTAGAATCACAGCCGAGGCAGTGAGGTTTTTCAAGGTTGGCCCCCATCGGGGTTTGAGCCCTCTGCAGGCTTAATGGGAAGGCTGTGCCCCACAGCAGTGTATCACCCACATACAAGTGTGTCTTTGGGGGGTTCCTCGGTGTTTTGACCCAGCAATAGGGATGATTACACCCCCAGGACCCGCAGGTATTGTAGACAACGGGCCTGGGTTACACCAGGATACAATAATAAAAATGATAGGAAGTGAGTGCTACCGCCCTGTCTAGTAATCCCAAACCGAAATGGAAAATCTGCAGATGTACCTACTTAGGTTAAGAATTAGATAAGTCAGCATTAAAATATGGAAGTGGTTACCTCCAGCAAAAAAAGTATTTAAAATAAAGAGGGATGCCAGGCAAAAAGGTCCTACTGAATCTGTTTGGTTTCAGGATCGGCCTCTAAGTTTGACTGTGGCACTAATTGGGCCCTCTGATGTTACCAGCATCAGAGTGCATTCACATCTTGCATCGAGGACTGTACTGCTACACTTGATGAAGATGCAAATATTTTTGACAACACCTCATGGCCTTCTGATAGAGATGTCATGCTTATCCCTCCTTAAAATATTCAGTAATCTTTAAAATTATGAATGAAAGCCGTACTAACATCGTCCATCATTTTTTAAATGTACCTGTATGCTGTTCATGTATATTGCTGGGACTTATTGGATAATTTGTTCATGAACAAGTATGATGTTGCTGCACAAAGGTGAAGCAATTTACTGTCGTTGGGACTGGGATTTAAGCGTTTAGTGGGGAATAGCCTTATAGCCTGATTTTCTGGCTGTAAGAAAAGAATGTGTCATTCTCGTGCTGGATGCTGACTGGCTGAGGCGTTGGCGGGGGGGGGGGGGGGGGGGGGGGTCGTTTGTGAGGCTATCAGCATCCAGTTCTGGACCAGGTTATCCTCATCCTCACTCAACAGACAGTGCAACCAACAGGCCATAGATCTTTCTTTTTTAAAGAAAAAAATTTGATAAAAAATCTTTAATTCAGGTTTGTTTGGAGCTCTTGAAAAGACAGAAAATTGGTATTTTAACAGATGTATAGTCTACATTTTAAGTGTCTGTAAACTTACCAGTTCTGTTCATGGCAGTAACAATCATCAATGAATTATAATGATTTTGAGCCTTTTACCAAGAATGTTTTAGATTTCATTAAACAGCTGTGCTTTATAAGCAAGTGGTGAATCAAACAGATTTGTACTTAATAAGGTCACCAAAATTTCAAGGATTTTATGGGTTAACAAACAGCCTCAGAGTTATAACCTTAAATTACGGAGGACATTATCAGAATGTGGCAAAAGGAGTTCATATGTGACCACACAATTTACAATGTGCAGACATTTAATTATTGTAGATACAATCAAGCATGCCTGTCTTGTCACGGTAAAGCATTAAATTGAATATATGATGTGTCCGCTAATGAAGCAAGCCAGGTCCTTGTCATTAGACTGGTCTAAACTTAGCAGGCAAAGCAGTGTAACATTTGTGTGGTCACGTCAAGTTCCCCTTTCTCATTACACAGTGTGAAGCATTATTTTTTCTCAGCACTGTTTGACTGTTAAGTACAGTAGCATTGTTTGACTCTCAGGAATCTAGAAAATACTGGTACTCCTGAAAGAGAGTTCATACCCCTACAAGTGTCGTTGTCACAAATCACTGAATAATGAGGGTCAAGATAGCCTGATCATTTAGAGATATTTTATGGACATTTAGAGATATTGTGTGAACTTATTAAAGATACTGTGTGGACATTTAGTGATATTGTGTGAGCTTATTAGAGATATGTGGATATTTAGAGATATTGTGTGGACATTCAGAGATATTGTGTGAACTTATTAGACATATTGTGTGGACATATAAAGCTATTGTGTGGACCTTCCCAGATGTTGTGTGGACATTTTGAGATGTTGTCAGAACTTTTAGAGATATTGAGATCTAGAAGTAGATAAATATTTTAATTAAAAGTTTTTCTTTGCCCATGGCGCACCATTCCATTAATTGTCATTTAAACCCTTGAGAATCTTTAGAGATATTGTTAAGACAAGCAAACAGAGTTGACAGTGTAACCTCTGTGTTGAAACCAGGTGATTGTAAATTAGAGTGAGGTGTTATTCATGAATAAAAGTGTGGCTGATAATGACTGCACTTTGAACAAAAGAAAGTGAAGTGATTTTGTACTTTTTGAAAATAGAAATCCCATTCAGATGTTCAATGCAAGAGTTTCTCCTTTGGTCAAAGCTATAAATTATTTACATGTTTGCTGCAGAAATTAAGCTCAGTCATTATTATGTATGTTTATAAATCATTTAACTTAATTTACTGGCAGATACTTTTGCTTCAGTGTCTTGAGAAAGGATGAAGACAAAAATAAAACGGTTAAGATATCCCACAACTATGGTAATTCAGATACACAAAAAATATATATATATATCATATACAAAAAATACATAAAAATTAAAATATACCAAGAGTTGATGTACACCTTAGAGAATTGGAACATTTAGAACAAACCTATTAATAGAAAGAATATTAATTGTAATAATTGTATATGTTGACATTTAATATGAAGAAGGATAGACCTTGAAAAATCTTTTATCTGCTGGTATTAGCCTTTCAGTGGAAGGTAATTGCAGGTACTCAAAGACTTGTATTTAAATGTAGCTTTCATTATGTTTAAAAAGAAAACGATTGGTTTTATGATGTCAAAGATAATGCCCATATTGCAGACACTTCAAAGTGGTAAAATGAACATATTTATAGCTAAGCAGGAACACGGAGGGTAATTAAACTACGCCATAGATCATAGCCCTATGTATTGATTTCAAACTGAGGGCAACTCGGTGACCTGAGAGGGAGGAATGGTTCTGAGAGGGAGAAATCGTTCCAATATTCCTTGTGAGATATTAATGGCTGGATATGGATGAGTGGTTTGATTTATTGAGCTTGAACTGCATTGTGGGATACGGCCTGGATCAGATTAAACACGCGCCAGACTCCCGTCAGTTCCGTCCCAGGTCTCCAGTCTTCCTGCCCCAAGTATCAGGAGGTTTAATTTGTTGTCTCAATTCGTGACAGGTCTTGACAGCTTTGTTCTTTAAGGAACACAACACATGATTACTTACTTGGGATGTTTCCTGAAACCGCAGAACTTCTGTTACCATAGGGAAATCAATGCTACAGTACTGTTTGAAAATAATACTGGATGCAAAGAATTCTGCTTCATTGTTTCAGGGACAAGTTGTGTATGATATCAGTAAATTTCTTATCATTGGTATTGTCTCAGTTTTGCTGAAGAGGCAGTGTGACATCCGCATTGAGTATCTTTAGAATACAGATAGAGGTTCTTTTTCCAGATAAAAGTGAAATGCAAAATTTGGCGAACTTCATTTTCATATAATATCACAATGTTCAAATGCTGAAATTTTGCCCTGTCATGTTTTGATTAATTAGAAATTCCCCCCAGGTTGATATTTGAATATCTTTCAGGTATACCCCAGTTATATAAGATTTATGTTTTTTAACTCACACATTGTGATCTCGTATAACATGTATTCCTTTATATTCCTGTTTCTGTACATTCCTGTGTTCCAGACCTCTTCATCTTCCTCAGCTAATCTATGCAGTGTTCTTTTCATGATTGTCATTTGGCTCTTGCTATCTTTATTGATAATTAAGTCTCTTGCACATCTAATCAGTTTTGACATTCTTTACTATTCTACGTTACTGTATTCATTAATAGTGTACAGGATGTGAGGAGTTTGTCTTCATGCTTTTGGCAGTTGAAAGCATTACAGGTACAAGATTTGAAGTCTTTGCAGTACAATTTTGGGAGGATTTTTTTTCCCTTCAGCTAGACCTTTGATTTGAAGAAGACTTATGTCAAGGGCTCATAAAATTGAGAAACACACTGGGAGGCATTGAGACAACATGATATTGTTCTGGAATAAAAAGCAACGGTACTTTGATAAACTACTTGAACATGAATATTCATCAGCTAGAACATGAATATTCATCAGCCAGACTTGAGCTGGTCCTCAAGAGAGGACAGATTAATCTCAGATGCCCGGCTGTGAATCTCCTCAAGTCAGGCAGAATAACTTTAAAACCGATTTACACTCAGTCTGTTAGGTTTTGATGTCCCTAGAGGTGAGCATCTGTGATTTATTTATGACCTCATGGTCACAGGTAAAGAAAACATCCGCCTTTAAAGTGCTTATTCATCCACTTCAGTCCATCAACTGACCTAAAACATCACTAAATTGCTGCCAAAGGACCTATTCATTTGAGTTGTTTCAAGTGCAGCTAAGATTGTTTGACATTTCTGATATGTTAATTTCTGTTTCATACACAATGGTCTTAAAAATCAATGTATTGGAGTGAAGGGCAGTTTTGAAATTTTGTTTTTATCCAGAAGAGAAATTAAAACTGTAGTTCACTTATTTACTGTGTTCCTGCTGGAAAAAGTTAAAAGGCATTGTCAAATATATCCAGTCATAAAGCCATTCATTAAAGAGATACATTTACATTTGAATTTTATAACCTAGAATTAAGAAATAATTCAGTCATTTTCTCATTTTCTCAGAATCTTCATTGTCTGTGGTTGGATTATAAAAATGCAAAATTGAAGTTAAGTAAAACAGTTACCTCAATTAAGAAAGACATTTGGGATGATAATTTGTCTTTTGAAAAAAGGAAGACAATTGGATGAAAAATCAGTTGTTACTGCCAGTATACTCATATATATTGCACACTTTTATATATAGCTGATCTTTTATAGAAAACAACATATTTTAAGGTGTGCACTTTTCCCCATTCCTTCCGTAAAAATCAAAGTGAGATTTATGTTTGAGAAAATAATCCAGAACTTTTTAGATGCCAATCATCTCACTAAACCAGGGTCTTGAAAGCATGGCTGCTACAGTCTTGATATGAAATGATAATGAGAAATATCTTGGGAATATTAAATATGAAGAAACAAGATAAAATTAGGCAATTAAGTTAAAATTAGCCAATTAGTACACCAAAATACCATGCAGAGAAGAAAATGTCATAAAACTGTTTAAATTTGTCAAGCTATGGAGGACAAGGTCTTTAAAAGGCCAATATGTAGTGGTATTTCTTCCATGCAGATATTTGGTTGACAGATTCTATATGTAGTATTTATGCTGTTAAAGAAAATATACAAATAAAGCAGATACTATACATGAAAGTAGATACATGGGCCAGGTCTGGCCAGGTGTTAGTATGTGTGGCTGCAGATATTTATGTTTTATCCAGGAAAGGGGAAGAGCCTGTGTCTGATGGGTTTGTGGACATTATGCTTAATTTCAGGTCCAAGTTCCAGCTGGTTTCCAGACAGCCACTAAGGATTGTACACAGCTCCGGGGCTGTGTCTGCATTTTGTAAATTAGGGTTCTCTATGGAGATAAGAGTTTTTCTCATTTTCGTAGGTGACTTTATTTTATCAAGGTCTAAATGCATCTCTTTTCATGCTGATCCATACAACCTCTTTCATTGTATAGTTAAATCATACTAAATGTACTTGAATTTTTTAAAGTAAAATTAAGGGTTGATATTAATACCAGGACCCACAAGAAAAAATGTATATTATACTTTTATCCATTAACAAACTTGATAAGCCATGTTTATAAGAAAAAATGTTTCTGTATTTAAATAATTTTTACAACTCTTTTAATAGGAGTTTCAGAAAAAGAAGTTTCTGTAGTAAATAGTTATACAGTTTACACATTTGTAAACATTTAATAAACATATTAATTCAAACAAAAGGTGAATATCATACCAAGAATACTAGTGACCATAATTAAAATTAAAATATATCCTTGATTAACAATGAAATTTTTAACTTGTTGGAACCCTGATAGCACATAGGCATCTGACATGTGCTCAAGGCCACTGAGAACACATGGAATCCCCTGTGGTCTGTACTGTATACTGTACCAGAACAAATATAGACTGTGTTACATACTGTACCCCCACCAAACATTCAGTTGCTCCAGACTAGCCTATAGGCATTGAATCTCTGTATAGTTATGTACTTATACCTCACATCTTGACATATTTTCCACGATTCTTGTTATTGTATCTGCTCTCCATTGGTCAATACCCGGTTGTCTTTTGGAATTATTCAAATTTACAAATGTCTCCCAGTGAGTTTGTATCCATATTCAGTGTGTACATTAGGTATGAGACAGGAAATAGGACTGTATAAATGTATATGTGGACAATGAAAGTCATTAATACAGGTGGTACCTGCATAGCCTGAGGGTGGTAGTTGTACTTACTGGTGGTTTAGGAATGGGGTTTATGTAGTTAAGGTCTAGGGTTAGAATGTATTACTCCTAAGGTACACGATGAAAATGTGAACCAGGAACATTAATAGATTCACTGTTAAAGTCATAATTTAGAGCTCTGATTTATGTTTTAAACCCTGTAGAATTTGATAATCTGTCAGCAGTCTGATACAGGTGACTTTATAATAATTATTTAACTCAATAACCAACCTTGCCATTTTGTGATTGTCATCTTCATTAAGCTGCAAGTATGAAAACAGAAAAAGACATGTTCAAACTTAGTGAATTTAATTCTAAACTTGTTTCTTTTTAAATTTATGCATTTATGGAAAAAGTAGAACCGATCTGTTAATAAATTATCATCAATGCTGATTATAATATTAGTTTCTTTTTAAATTTATGCATTAGTGGAAAAAATACAACCAATTTGTTAATAAATTATCATCCATGCAGATGATAATATTATTTGTAAAGTTAAGAATCCTTAAATTTATGTTATGAACTAATAGATCCAACTTTGCTGAGTTGATAAATCCTTTGGTCTGTCAGAATTTTGCTTTAAAGAAATAATTTGATGATATGGTGAAATAAGCACAACTTTCAGAAGATAACCATTATTATGTTTCTGATCCTTATACAAGTGGATCCATCAGTAAAAATTAGTTTTTAGCTCAGCTGACTATAAGTCATCTGAGCTATAGTCGTGGTCCATTGTCCGTCATCCGTCCGTCTGTCCGTCCGTCAGTCCGTCCGTCCGTCCATCCATAGATGTGGCACGTTTTGAAACCGTAAGACCTAGGAATCCAAAATTCAGCATAATGTTAGATGTCCCCAAGATCTCCTACCAAGCCGAAAACTGGGACTTGCGACTTCGTTCCTTTGAGAAATTAAGGAAAAACCTCAATTTTTTTATTAAAAACCTATTTTCACACTTCAGGACTGCTTAATATCAAAACCACTCTTCTGTTTTTCCTCATATTTACCATTAATATTCCTCTATATAGTTCCTATGTACATGCCAGAAATTAAGTCTGTAAAGTATAAATTCTTTAAGTTATGGGCCCAAACATAATGGACTTTGTAAAAAATCAGGAAAAATAATAACTCACTTAACATGAAAAATTTTGAAACTAGAGTCTATTTTCTCAAGTATATAACTATGTTTAATTAAGATTCAATTGTTTACCCAAAATTAGATCTGAATTTTGTAAATTTTTTAAGTTATTAGCATAAAAAAAATCAGTACCTTAAATTTTGCCCAACTTTGACCATGGCACTTTTTTTTCCTGTAAGCACCGTTGATTTAATTTTCACAGCATGTAAACATAAATATTTAGTTTGTCTAAATCTGAAATTTGAAAATAAAAGCTTGAAAATTAAGCTAGTTATTGATTTTTTTTTCTGTAGTCACTTGCTTTGATCACAGATGCATGGTCCCACTCCAGGTCACTGGAAGTCAGCTATGCCAGGGTTTCTGATTTGTGACAGTCCATGGGGGAGATCCCCTGCTGTGACAGGTGCACAGTTATTCTCATATCACCACCCCAATCACACCCCCCCCCCCCCCCGCAAACCCAACCCACCAAGTGTTATCCAGTAATTGTTATTGTTTTCACTGTATCTCCTTAATTGTAATGCTGTTTCCACTCCGATATGCAAAAACTTTCCTTGAAAAAATAATTCAAGGTGTAATCCAGAAGATGCAATGTTGTGTAATGTAGCATTTTTAAAGAAATCAATTTTCTTTTAAATGATTTTAACAAATATAAATGAACCCATCAGTATGCTTAAATTATTATAAAATATGAAGCACATTATGGATAAATAAAGACACAATTAAAAATTGTGAAATCTAAATCAAGTATTATTTTTAGATATTTATTGTTTTGCAGATTTAAAAGATATATTTTTGTGGTTAAAAAAAAATAAACATTTGTATGCATGATGTGGTGTTATCTGACAAGATTGAGATTTATGATGATGCAATTGAGAATTATGAATCAACTTTTATATTCAGATATACATGTTAAATTGGAAATGTATAGAAATATAAACTTAAAGTAGAAAATAATTGATGTGATAAAAAAAATCAGGATTTAATACAAACATTTGTTCATTATTTTCCTGCCTCAGCAGAATTTGAGATCAGGCTTTGTTTGTTAATTAGCTATATTTCAACTGTATACATTTCATTAAAAAAATACATATATATTTAATAATATATATTATACAAAAAAAATAGATGCAATTGAACAAATGTGTAAACTACTGAAATGTCAACAGTTAATCGAAAAACTAACTAATGATCATGGTAATAGTACAGATCATTTGTTCACAAACTGCTCACATGCTTTAGTTTCAACATTAGGAAACACATGGTCAGGTCACAAAATATTTTTTAAAACAATTTCTTGCTCATCAATACAAACCAATCATATAAACCAACCATGGCCTTTATTACCTCTTCCTCTTACACTTTATCCCCATTAGATATTATTTTAGATTTTTACCTTCAAGGATAATGTCAGCTGAGCACAGTGACCCATAGGTCCCTTGTTTTTATTTTCCATTGAAAAGGATAGAGTGGTGTGCGACAGAAGTTGAGGATGATCCAGAAAAAGTTCAGAGGGCAGAAAATGAAAGTCAATAACTGTCAGAAAACCAACGGGAGATTTATTCAAGCCCTTTAACGTGTGTGAAACGAGCATGTGACAGAGCTTGAGTATGTCCCCTGGACATAGAGAAAGAAATTGAACTGTTCCTGACAAATATTCTAGCTTTGACTTTGGTTTGAGTCTGTTCAGCTTATTGGTTTTTGTGTGAAAAAGGGTCTCAAAATGGCAACTCTTTTTCATTTACCATGGCTCAAATAAGACCGCCAGGAATATGTGAAATGCCATGACGAGTGGTGCTTCAGATAGGTGACCTTTCGGCCCCATGTAGACAGCTCCTTGTTATGCATGTAGCCAGCTATATTACACAGGATTTCATACAACTGGTCTTTGTCATGTATAAATATTTGTTATGTTGTAACAGCCTTGTTCATCATGTCATGTCACCTGGTTGCCACTTTTTTACCTACAGTCATTTCCATTAACTTCAAGTCATCAAATCAGGAATTTCATGAATAGATTTATTTGGTAGAGAAGCTTCCACATATTCTTAAAATAAGTTAAATTTGTGCATTAATATAATCATGAGGCCATATTGATCACCTCTGTATCCTGAGACAGAGGGTATACAAACCCATCATTAATTGATATACCCCTATTTGTCAGTCAGAGGTGGTTGGTGCAGTGGACACATATGTGCCTCACTTGAACAGTGACTGCATTTTGAATCCTTCCATTTAGATAAGTCATAAAGTATAAATATTGTAGCCTTCATATCATAGGCAAAAGTTCCTTAGAGGAAGGGGAATAATTTGAGTATAAATTCAGTCAAGTCATTTTCAAAATGGCATCTCTACAGAACTTAAATTGTGTCGATTGCAAAATTTGGCAACTTGATGTGTTTCCATACATGATGTATTGTCTGTTACCAAATATCTTAGGAACTGCTGCAGCCTTCAGTTTAAAATTTCACAGGAATATTGATCATGTGACTGCTAAATGATTTTGACCTCCAGGTGGCGCCACCTGTGTTGACCTACTTTCTGCTAGTTGTAATGGTCTTTTCGGCTTTTCCCAAGATAAGTCATAAAGTATTAATATGTTGGCCTTCATATCATAGGCAAAAGTTCTTTAGAGGAAGGGGTATAATTTGAGTATAAATTCAGTCAAGTCATTTTCAAAATGGCGTCTCTACAGAACTTTTAATTGTGTCGATCACAAAATTTGGCAACTTGATGTGTTTCCATACACAATGTATTGTCTGTTACCAAATGTCTTAGGAACTGCTGCAGCCTTCAGATTCAAATTTCACAGGAATATTGATCATGTGACTGCTAAATGATTTTGACCTCCAGGTGGTGCCACCTGTGTTGACCTACTTTGTGCTGGTTGTAATGGTCTTTTTGGCTTTTTTCAAGATAAGTCATAAAGTATTAATATTGTGGCCTTCATATCATAGGCAAAAGTTCTTTAGAGGAAGGGGAATAATTTGAGTATAAATTCAGTCAAGTAATTTTCAAAATGGCGTCTCTACAGAACTTTTAATTGTGTCGATCACAAAATTTGGCAATTTGATGTGTTTCCATACATGATGTCTAGTCTTTTACCAAATATCTTAGGAACTGCTGCAGCTTTCAATTTTCAAATTTCACAGGAATATTGATCATGTGACTGCTAAATGATTTTGACCTCCAGGTGGCACCACCTGTGTTGACCTATTTTGTGCTGGTTGTAATAGTCTTTTCAGCTTTTTCCAAGATAAGTCATAAAGTATTAATATTGTGGCCCATATATCATAGGCAAAAGTTCCATAGAGGAAGTGGAATAATTTGAGTATAAATTCAGTCAAGTCATTTTCAAAATGGCATCTCTATGGAACTTTAAATAGTGTCGATCACAAAATTTGGCAACTTGATGTGTTTCCATACATGATGTCTAGTCTTTTACCAGATATCTTAGGAACTGCTGCAGCTTTCAGTTTCAAATTTCACAGGAATATTGATCATGTGACTGCTAAATGATTTTGACCTCCAGGTGGTGCCACCTATGTTGACCTATTTTCTGCAGATTGTAATGGTCTTTCATGCTTTTTCCAAGATAAGTCATAAAGTATTATTATTTTGGCCTTCATATCATAGTCATCAGTTCCTCAGAGGAAGGGAAATGATTTGCGTATAAATTCAGTCAAGTCATTTTCAAGATGGCATCTCTACAGAACTTAAAATTATGTAGATCGCAAAATTTGGCAACTTGATGTGATTCCATACATGATGTTTTGTCTGTTACCAAATATCTTAGGAACTGCTGCAGCCTTCAGTTCAAATTTCATAGGAATATTGATCATGTGACTGCTGAATGATTTTGACCTGCCGGTTGTGCCACCTGAATTGAGCTACATTTGCTGTGAGTGAAAATTGCTCATATCTCAGGAGCATTGGTCTGAAATTGGCATGTGCATCCATTTTGGAAAGTTTTCTGTAAAACCAGACAGGTCGCGCCACCTGTCTTGTGCAATAGAACACTGTCCACTTGGAAAGGAATTAATGGTTTTTAGCTCAGCTGACTATAAGTCATCTGAGCTATAGTCGTGGTCCATTGTCTGTCGTCCGTCCGTCTGTCTGTCCGTCCGTCCGTACGTAGATGTGGCACGTTTTGAAACCGTAAGACCTAGGAATCCAAAATTCAGCATTATGTTAGATGTCCCCAAGATCTCCTACCAAGCCGAAAACTGGGTCTTTGCGACTTCGTTCCATTGAGAAATTAAGGAAAAACCTCAATTTTTTATTAAAATCCTATTTTCACACTTCAGGACTACCTAATATCAAAACTACTCATCTGTTTTTCCTCATATTTACCATAAATATTCCTCTATATAGTTCCTATGTACATGCCAGAAATTAAGTCTGTAAAGTATAAATTCTTTAAATTATGGGCCCAAACATAATGGACTTTGTAAAAAATCAGGAAAAATAATAACTCATTTAACATGAACAATTTTGAAACTAGAGTCTATTTTCTCAAGTATATAACTATGTTTAATTAAGATTCAATTGTTTACCCAAAATTAGATATGAATTTTGTAAATTTTTTAAGTTATTAGCATAAAAAAAAAATCAGTACCTTAAATTTTGCCCAACTTTGACCATGGCACGTTTTTTTCCTGTTAGCACCATTGATTTAATTTTCACAGCATGTAAACATAAATATTTAGTTTGTCTAAATCTGAAATTTGAAAATAAAAGCTTGAAAATTAAGCTAGTTATTGATTTTTTTTTCTGTAGTCACTTGCTTTGATTACAGATGCAGGGTCCCACTCCAGGTCACTGGAAGTCAGCTATGCCAGGGTTTCTGATTTGTTACAGTCACTGGGGGAGATCCCCTGCTGTGACAGGTGTACAGTTATTCTCATATCACCACCCCAATCACCCCCCCCCCCCCTCCCAGCAAACCCAACCCACCAAGTGTTATGCAGTAATTGTTATTGTTTTCACTTTATCTCCTTAATTGTAATGCTGTTTCCACTCCGATATGCAAAAACTTTCCTTGAAAAAATAATTCAAGGTGTAATCCAGAAGATGCAATGTTGTGCAATGTAGCATTTTTAAAGAAATCAATTTTCTTTTAAATGATTTTAACAAATATAAATGAACCAATCAGTATGCTTAAATTATTATAAAATATGAAGCACATTATGGATAAATAAAGACACAATTAAAAATTGTGAAATCTAAATCAAGTATTATTTTTAGATATTTATTGTTTTGCAGATTTTAAAGATATATTTTTGTGGTAAAAAATAAATAAACATTTGTATGCATGATGTGGTGTTATCTGACAAGATTGAGATTTATGATGATACAATTGAGAATTATGAATCAACTTTTATATTCAGATATATATGTTAAATTGGAAATGTATAGAAATATAAACTTAAATTAGAAAATAATTGATGTGATAAAAAATCAGGATTTAACACAAACATTTGTTCATTATTTTCCTGCCTCAGCAGAATTTGAGATCAGGCTTTGTTTGCCCTGTTTTATGTTGTTAATTAGCTATATTTCAATGTATACATTTCATAAAAAAAATACATATATATTTAATAATATATATTATACAAAAAAATAGATGCAATTGAACAAATGTGTAAACTACTGAAATGTCTACAGTTTATCGAAAAACCAACTAATGATCAGGGTAATAGTACAGATCATTTGTTCACAAACTGCTCACATGCTTTAGTTTCAACATTAGGAAACACATGGTCAGATCACAAAATATTTTTTGCAACAATTTCTTGCTCATCAATACAAACCAATCATATAAACCAACCATGGCCTTTATTACCTCTTCCTCTTACACTTTATCTCCATTAGATATTATTTTAGATTTTTACCTTCAAGGTTAACGTCAGCTGAGCACAGTGACCCATAGGTCCCTTGTTTCACATTTATTTTTTTTTCTTTTTCAATCACCCACCATCATGCACAGTAATACACAGAGTGAACATTAGACCCCTGGGTCTCTTGTTTTATATTAAACTGAAAATATGCCTCGCTAAAGGTGTTTTCATGTATATATTTACCTTCTACTTAATATCATCATTAGTTATTCTAGTTGAACATGATGCAGCATAGGTCCTCCACTGCGGAGTACATATGAATAAAGGTAGGGGTCCTCTTAACAACACTACTTACAATGGGTTTTATCTGCTGGGAGTTGACAATTAATGCATGTAGCATATGGAAGATGGGTCCAGTGGGACTTGTCCACAGCTCTGTACAAACCTAGGTGGTCACCCAGTTCAGGGAATACATCATTTATAATATAATAAGATGAGTCCCTTGGGAAGCTGTGATGAATTATCAGCTTGTCCTGACTGATATCACTATAAATCATAATAGATAACACACTTGTTGTTTTTAGTATTAATTAATAGGCTATTTCATACATGTAACAGTGATATATTAACATACTTAATGGGATATTATAAAAAGATATTGTACCACTCACAAAATTGTCAAGCAGACACATCTGTAACTAGAATAATGTCAAATTAATCAGCCCTTTCTTTTCTTAAGAGCCCCACCCCCCACAAATATACATCTATAATCCAGGGAAACAGAACACTAATACAGAAACAGTCATGGTTGAAGACACCAACTCTGTCCATAATTGGGAATTGAAAAATTGAGCTAAATGCTGTTAAATTATAATTCAGTTAAGTCTGGTTTTAAGATTTTTTTTGTGAAACTGTAGTCTTGTTCTGATATAGTTGAATCTTTATGTATCAAGTATTCCAACTAGCAATATTAATACTACAGATACAAGATATGGTGTATGAGCAGTCTAAAATATATAAAAATTATATAACTGTAGTTATCAATATTATTAAGTATAAGCAGATTTTATAATGCTATTGCCATACATCTTTAAATAATAATTAGGATATTATAGTCATGATCATCTGTAATGTTGTAAGTGACCTTTACTGAATGGTTGAAATTGATGGTGAGTTTAATGAAGTACTAGGATGGAATATATAGGGATGTACATGAGTAGAGCTGCAGGATGAGTCCTAAAGGTCACAGGGCCAGTACATAATTTAAAATAAATGTCAGGTGTCTTCATACCTGATTAACCATTGTGTCCAAGGAAAATGTGACACGAAGCAGGAAACGATTCCGTTAAATTAAATAAAATGCTGAATATATACGATCTGACTACTTAATATATTTTTGACCACTAAACATACTGTCATTAGTTATATACCGTAAAAAACCGCATATACGTTGAGAAATTTGTTCCCAAAAAATTAATCCAAGAAAGGGGAGTCGACTTATGTGCGGGTCTAAACCTGAGAGGCAAAATTTTGCACGAACTTAGTCAAACTGCCGGCCTGAATGTCTTAACTGATCGACAACTAGATATCCGTTTCCGGTGAAGTCAGGTACACAAGCCCCCCCCTTTCTGTCCAAAAATACAGTCTAATAAGGTTTCCAATTTTTTTTCAAATTTTGACCATTTACGCTGTTCTTTCATTTGGATAATGCAGTATATTAAAATGTTTGCAATTTACATGGTTGATGACAACCAGGAAATGACCTGCGTCTAGCTATAATGAGCTCCATTCACGGGCGATTAAGTACGAGTGCAAGAGGCACGGGTATTGCGTAATCAGTTTGGATTTTATCCAGGGCATCGGCCCCTGTGTATTAGACATCCAATTATGTTACAGTATTTCCCCACAAAAACATTTGGTGCTTGTGTAAGTTTGCAAACATGTAAACCGTAAAAGCCTGTGGGCCGTGGTATCTGAACTACAGACAGGTGACAAATGGCTGATTACAGCATCACGCACCGATTAGCGCTCACTCGGTACGGGGATGGCTGCCTGTCCCAAGAAGCCCAAAACTTGGTCACCTGTGTACTTACATGCGGGGGAAATTATCACTGCGTTCGGAAGTTCCTACTTAAAAATCACCCGAAATCGTAGTGAATGACTGCGGCCCTGAGCAAAGCTCGGGGAAAAAAAATACACCGAACTTCAACCTGACAACGATATCGCTATGAACAAACGAACACAAATCCTGCAAGACTTAGTCAAAATTAGTACTCCACAGAATGTGAAATATATGATTCATTCACGAAAACTTTCATCAAAAAGATAGGAAAACGGAGTTTGATCAAAGAACGACTGACGTGTTGTCAACGTGTTGCCCTGGCTTCCGTGCTCTCACTATGCGGTTCGCAATGCTGGATACCTATGCTGCATATATGCAGTTATATCACATGTAATTGTTTCATTAGTGCGTCCGTCTGTGGAGGCAATTAATTAAAACTTGAATAAAACTGTCGTTTACGGCCTTGTGTTTTCTTGTGTATAATAAAAATCTCTGATAATAAAATTCCTGCCCTTGATCCAAGGATATGACCAAGCTGAAGACAGCTTACACTGTCACGTGGCCTTTTCAGGCGACTCGCTTGGACCCAACTTTGCGCGTTTTTTTCACTTTAGATTATATAAAACTAGGGGATTAACCGTGTTATGTGGTTAGCGATTTTAGGCAAATAACTATTTGAGATGGTTTCAGTGTGTGGGCAATTATCTTGCGCTTGCAATGAAAGACAACACTGTTAAGTATTAAAAATGATCCCCAAACCACAGGACTAATTTTCTTAGTCTTTTTACTATAATCCACACCATTGCCATAGACATGTATTATATTTCTGTACAATGTAGGTGTTCTTGTAAAACCCAAAAATTCTATAATTACGGGCTACACATTAGTTACCACAAAGGACTTTGTAGGTATAAGTACTTATGACACCGGTATTTGATATTGTAAAATGAGAGCTTTGTTTGATCCGTTCGGGAAAAAAGCGAACTGGTGAGATGTTCTGCCTCGAAAATCGTCCCAAAGATTAACCCGCAACATGATTCACTTGTGGAAAAATTGGGGGACATATTGCCTATATGGGCAGTGGTGAGATGTTCCCGGTCTAAATTCGTCCCAGCGGTCAACCCACAACAACATGCATTTGTGTTGACTTTACCAGTTTGACGACCGTGCGATCCCTAGCGTGCAAATGAATCCGGACAGACAAACAGATTCCAGTGAATTATAGTATGATTAATCTTAGAGTCTTTATGATGCCCAATAACTTTTAAATAGATTGCACAACAAAACAAATGACATTTTTACAGTTTAAAAAAATTTTTAAGTGGTATGAATGTCAAAAACGAGTGGCCAGTCATACAATTCACCTTTCCACAGTGGCATGTCACACTACTCTCGATGGTCATGTATGCTGCTTCAGACCTGTTTTGACCTCAAGAATGGCCTGGAAAAATTTTTACCTGATATTCACCCTGAAGATTTATACTCGACTTATATGCGAGTTTTACGGTATTTTTGGGATTATATTTTGCGATTTAAATATATCATTGTTTTGCGAGGGTTCCATTTTCGTGATGATATCATAAAGTGTCCACCAAAGAGCATAAATCAATTATTTACCTAATTATTTGATATGCAGACATAATCTTAGACCAGGATCAAAGGGAACGTTGAATGAATGGAACTTTTCACAGATATTATTAAATATATGGTGTTATTGATGATCATGCAAGTAACATATAATACAAAGGTATCCTATTTATTGTCAGTCTTTACCTTTTGACTTTGATGCTAAGTATAGCAGGGCTCAACATTAACAGTAAACTGCTTGCCTGGGGCAAGTGAATGTTCCAGAAAAAAGTGGGAGGGCAACTAAAAGTCACCTCCTACTTGCCCAGCTGGGCAAGTGGGTCCTACATAAACATTTATCCAAAGGCCTGAAGAAGGATGATTTTTGTAGGGCAAGTAAAAATTCATGTAGGGCAAGTAAAAGCTAGATGTTACTTGTCTGACTGGGCAAGTACTTTCAAAAGTTAATGTCCAGCCCTATATAGATTACTGATTACCTTTGTGAGTGAGGGGTATAATACATGAAGGTTTTATTTTCATGATAAATTTGCTTTCAGAAACATTGTGAATTTGAAACTCCTGCAAATTAACTGAAAGCAGTCCACAGTATATCCCTCCAGATCATCACCGTCTTGGACAGGGATGTGACTTGCTTGTTATTTGGTAAAGCCAGACGTGCACACTTCAAAAACCCTAGACAAAAGGTTACAAAAGTTCATGCTGAGCAAAAGGTGATGCAGTTATTAATTGACCGGTATTTTACTCTAATGATCCCAATCTTCTCAGGTAACTGGCTCCCCTAAATGTATAAATATGCACACACTTGTGGTCATTAACGATTAATTGATTAATTTTGAACATTACTTGCTCAGATAATGAGATTTGTTCTATCAGACCATCAGTATCTGTGGTACTACTCCACCTCAGTTATGACTGTATTGCAGTGGTCAGTTGAGGCCATCCTTGGTGAAAGCCCTGGAGACTGTCGGTCAGTGCTGAGTGGCCGGCATAGCAGGGCTGGTAATTCAATTATTGGCTGTTGTGGTCATCAGCAGCCTAACATGCTTGTAAAGTTGTATACAGCAATGTAGAGAGGAGCTACTGTCCACTGGTTGAGTTGATATGGGTTACTGTGAAGTGGCTGGTTCAGTAGCATGCAGGGCACTTGTAGGGGTTCAAACCAATTCGGGCAAAGCTATTTGGCAAAACCGGTTTGGTGCATTCATACAGACATCTAGCACCAGTGCGTGTTGTGTACATGTGGATAAATGTAACAACAAGCTGATCGACACAAGCATTTGCGCTTGCGCTGTGACTGAGTTGCTGCTTGAAAACTGGGTACCAATCGTTTTAGACCATTCACACAACAGTTAAGCAAAGTGGATAAAACGGTTTAAAAACCACCTCCTGAGCTTGATCCAAACCACCTTGGCCAAAACGGTTTGAAAATGGTTTGCATTTGCTGTGTGAAAGGAGTATTAGTCAAGGCACTGTTAGCTATCAGGGTACTGCAGTCCTGTCAAGGTATTTGTTAGCTATCAGGGTACTGCAGTCCTGTCAAGGTATTTGTTAGCTGTCAGGGTTCAGTTGGCTCTCAGGCTACTGTTGGCTTTCAGGGTACTGTTTGCTGTCAGGGTACTTGTTGGCTGTTAGGGTTTTGTTGTCTGTCAAGGTGCTGTTGGTTGTCAAGGTGCTGTTGGCTGTCTTTGTACTGTTGGTTGTCTGGGTGCTGTTGTCTGTCAGGGTTCTGTTGGCTGTCTGGGTACTGCTGGCTGTCAGGATATTGCTAGCTTTGTGTGTTGGGAGGCCAATAGGAGCAACTTGTCAACAAAGATCTCATTATTTCTGTGAACTATACTATAAGCACCTGCTAAAGAATCTAATGATTTTATACCCATGCTGGTCTCACCTTTGTGTAGTATACCAACCAGAGTTTTAGCTGAGCTGCTAGGTCCATGAGCCTCTGATGCCTGAGACATGGCTCTTCCATCAAAACTGCTGACCCAGCAAAGTGTGTAGGAACATGCTGAGGAGTTGTGAAAAGATCTCTTTGTCTATGATGAATTACAACATAATACTTAACATTGTAAGGCAGAAATGGACGCAGATCTTGGGGAAAGATCATCCTCAGCAATATGACAATTTTTTTACACGATATGCGCTGGAACAGTATTTCAAAATCACTTATTTGGATTGACAGGTTAAACTTGTGGATGGCCAAATAAGGTCATGCCATGGTTTTGCAGAAAGATATTCATAAAGGTCAATTTTATGCTATCATAACCACAGTGTATCCGTATCAAGCCAGAGTAAAATAGGTAGTTTGATCCATAAAGCGTGCTCTTGTGCTGTGAAATGTATTCTCTGGCAGTGATTGAACATGTACTGGT
This sequence comes from Sipunculus nudus, assembly GCA_026874595.1. Classification (NCBI taxonomy): domain Eukaryota; kingdom Metazoa; phylum Annelida; class Sipuncula; order Golfingiida; family Sipunculidae; genus Sipunculus; species Sipunculus nudus. The sequence goes on from CM049314.1 coordinate 57,103,228, forward strand.
GCCCAATCCATCATCCCAACCAGGGTACCAGTGGAAAACATGGGATATCCAAATATGTCAGTTACCTTTCAGGAGACTACAATGCACCCTCGTTACATGATCATTGCAGCACTATTATCAAGAACTTTCAATTGATAAAACTGGGACTTCAATTTTATTTAACATAGTGAATAAGAAATTTATCGATGATTATCGATTCAAAGCATTAACAAAAAATGTAGTAATTGATGAAGTACTCTTACTTGCATTTGTCTGAGAGAGGGTTGTTCTTGCATGTATATTGCGTAGGCAAAGTAATGAATTGTTGAATATTAGATATATCATAGGAATTTTGGTGTCAATTTTACACTCTTCTTTTTGAATTTGTGACTTTTAGAATTCAGTACTGTATTCATTTCTTGATATGGGTATCATTTGTTGTATTATTAAAACTGAATCTGAATAAGCAGCAAATTGCGTTAATGATTGATACTTGGTATTTTGAATAATTTGTTAGATTAATTTTGAGTATGTTGTTGAATATGTGAAACCACATCATGACAGATAAAATTTGCTTTAAAAATAATAGAGTATAGAGGATTTATCATCTTTTGATTACCTCATTTTAGGAACCTATAGAACCTATAATTCTGCTTCAGACAAGAAAAAACTGTCTAATGATTATAAGTTTATTTTTAATTCCTTCTTAAAATATACCATCATAATTTTTACCCATACTATTACATGCTATGAGTATGACCTATTTTGTTTTCTTTGAAAAATTTCATATGCTTCAGTTTCTGAGGTTGATAGGTGGGATGAATAGTCTGCTAGCTAATAGTAATGATCAAGAGTCTGCTTACATCGCCACAGTTACCAGCAGGAAAACAGCCTGACAGCACTGTAGGGGAGTTTCTGGTGGTAAATATTTATGTGCAGGAGCTGTAATTACAATCTGGTGTTGTCTTTGATCTAGGCTTCCAGTTTGTGTTATCACCGTTTACATCATAACCGTGTTAATACAAAGCAGTTTGTTATTTCACATGTTGTCAGAGATCCCAAAATGTAATCTCATATATTGCCTTTTAGAAGATAATGCTATAAAGAAAAGTAATTGAGAATGTGGTTATCTTGTGTTTAGGGAAAATGTTTGGTCAACAGAAATTGCGTGGAAAAAGAAACATACAAGATATTTTCGTTATTTATATCCTGACCTTTCATCCTTACCTTTTCTTTTCCCAGCCATGTTTGATGTGGTAGTCATCTAAATTCTGAAGTAGAAGTGAAGTAAGACAATGTTTGAGCATGTTAAATTAATGTTAAGTATTAACTTTAAGTGTGTGAAGTAATGAATCATTACAATAAATCAGGAGAAATCAGCAAACAGATAAAAGAAGCCAGATAAGTCATTGATCTTGTTCTTAATTTTTCATGGCTCTGTGTCTTAATTACTCCATGGCTCTGTGGCTATATTGTTTCATGGCTCTGTGGCTATATCGCTTTGGGGCTTTGTGGCTATATTGTTTCATGGCTCTGTGGCTATATTTTGTTTTGGCTCTGTGGGTATATTGTTTCATGGCTCTGTGACTGTATTGTTTCATGGCTCTGTGGCCATATTGTTTCATTGCTCTTTGGCTATAATAATTATTCATGGCTCTGGCTATATTGTTTCATGGCTCTCTGGCTATATTGTTATATGACTCTCTAGCTACATTGCTTCATGGCTCTGTGGCTACATTGTTTCATGGCTCTGTGGCTATATTGTTTCATGGCTCTGTGCCTATATTGTTTCATGGCTCTGTGGCTATATTGTTTCACGGCTCTGTGGCTGTATTTTGATTTGGCTCTGCTGTTTTTTGTTTTGGCTCTGTGGCTATATTGTTTCATGGCACTGTGGCTGCATTGTTTCACAGCTCTTTGGTCATATTGTTTCATTGCTCTGTGGCTATGATAATTTTCATGTTTCTGGCTATATTGTTTTGTGGATCTCTGGCTATATTGTTATATGGCTCTCTTGCTACATTGCTTCATGGCTCTGTGCCCATATTGTTTCATTGCTCTGTGGCTATGATAATTTTTCATTGCTCTTGCTATATTGTTTTGTGGCACTGTGGCTATATTTTTTCATGGCTCTGTGGCTATATTGTTTCATGGCTCTGTGACTATATTGTTTTATGGCGCTGTGACTCTATTGTTTTATAGCACTGTGGCTATATTGTTTCATGGCTCTGTGGCTGTATGGTTTTATGGCGATCTGACTCTTGTTTTATAGCCCTGTGGCTATATTGTTTCATTGCTCTGTGGCTGTATTGTTTTATTGCGCTGTGACTCTATTGTTTTATAGCCCTGTGGCTATATTGTTTCATGGCCCTGTGCCTATATTGTTTTATGGTGCTTTGACTCTATTGTTTTATAGCCCTGTGGCTATATTATTTCATGGCGCTGTGGCTATATTGTTTATAGCGCTGTGGCTCTATTGTTTTATAGCACTGTGGCCTGGATATTGTTTCATGGCACTGTAGCTATATTGTTTCATGGCGCCATGGCTATATTCTCAATCTGGCAGTCCGTATGATCGTCCCATGTCTTTGTTCTATAAATTCTGAACACTTAAGTGCACTGTTATACTGTCCTTATGAAATCCTAAAAAGAGAGAGCAAAAGAGAAGACTGAGATATTCTGAAAGAAAGAGAGCAAAAGAAAAGAGAGAGTGAGAGAGAGACTGATATATATTGGAGAGGGTCTGTGAAGTAAAATAAACAGAAAAAGAAAGACAGAGATGGACAAAGTAAGAGAGAGAGAGAGAATCAGACAGAAAACAAAGAGATATTTAGGGGATAACCAAAAAAAATGATTGAGTGCACATAGCATGAATGTTTTCCATATATGGCATATAAATGTATGAAATTTTCGTAATTTTGGGTGGGTCAGGTTAAGTTAATGGGGAAAAAAAACAACACTAAAGCTCTCTGAAAGCCCTCAAAGCTCTCTGAAAATGGATACATTTGTTGAAAAAGCCTCCAGGTAGGTTTGGTCAAACATCCAGTTAGATCTAACAACAAAATTTCATTCTTTCTGCAAGAAATTTGTTTCCACTTGCTGAGAGATAATGATTGTGGCATTTCAAGAGAATTCAGTCATGATCCACTGGATTTGTCAATGAAAAGGCCTGCTGAGTTTGCGAAGGTTGTTATCTTAGTGGATAATGCTGTATCATTTTTAGCACAGAGGTTTATGATTTACTCAGTATAATAAATTGAGGGCAGAGGGGAAACATTTTGAAGCTGGTAGCTGTTTTTTTTCTCTTTGTAATGGAAGGTTGAATAAACCAAATCAGTCAGCGGATAGAAGTTATTTTGGTCAGGTACTGATATTTCTCTTAAAACATATTCCAAGGCACCCACGGCTTGTGTTAAATTTAGCCATCGTGTGTCATCAGCTGTCCATCACACCAGTGGTGATATATGATTGAGCAGTGGACATGTATACTTCAGTAGGGTATTTATTAAAGCTGGCCTCCTATCTATCAAATTTTTTTTGCCGGCTAATTTATTTTAAGTTGCCAGAAAAATTGACAAGTCTCTCTGTGCCCACACACCTACTGCTTTTCCGTGCAGATCACTTGATGTTTCTGGTCAGTTTTGTCACTTCTGATTTTTACACCAGGACGTGAGGAATGATATAAAGAAGGAAAGTAGGATGCATGTGAATCAGCTGATTTTTTTTATAGTTCCATCATCACATTAAAAAAATTGTCTAGCCAGATAAAAATCGGCTGAGAACCTTTGAAATCGTCAAGTGTTTTTGCAGCCGTATTTTTCTGACAGATTTTAAAAAAATCCAACTGGCCGCACCCTCACATCTACCATACCTATTGATTTTTCTGGCTGGCAAAAAAATCGGCTGGAAATATCGGTTGATGAGAATTCAGTGTAAGGTGTACGGACAAATACATACGAGTTATTCCAGAGAAAAATTGACCATGGAAAAAATGACCCACGTATGGCTTGTGTGACTGAAGTTCAAACAGCCCTATAGTGCCTTAACATTAGCCTGATAAGACTAGTTAAGACTATACATATAAAAAGGGGGAGGTATGGTTATCTCTAAAACAAAAATCTTCAAAAAAAGTAAACTCTCTTTCAGTGACTTATAGGTGGAAAAAAATGGCATAGTATTATACTTTTTTAAATCATTAAAATATTGAGTAATATATCAGTTTAGTGGTGTTAATTGTATTGGCTAAGTTTTATTTCTTCATAATAAAGCGTAAAATAATTGTTCCTCAGCCCAAAAAGTTAAAATCAAACATTTAGTGTAAACGTTTCTGTATACAGGAAGATGATGGACAGTTGTGACAGTTGTTGCAGCTGCTTAGATTAACATATGGGTGTTCCACGAAGTGGCTCAAATTGGGCAAAGTCTGCTAAGCATTGAATGGGACGGGTGACGGTGAAACAAAATGTCATTATGCAAGTGTGAGCATTTTCTATCACATTTGGATGTTAACCTGGAACTGGTGCAGGCCTGCTTTTAGTCTTCTACTCAGGCTGATAATTGAATGATTACACGTTGAAATCTGATTGGGCGATTAAAGGACCATGACAGGATGACCAATTACATAGATGTTCTGGCCTCCAGACTTTGCAGTTCACCAGCCTGGCGCCGGTGTTTCATTCAAGCCTACCATTAGTTTCGACTTCATCGCAAAAATGACCCTATAAGTAACTTAGCTTGCCGGGGCTTTTGGAAGGAAATGACCAGACGTCACTTACGGCAAAGATTTTCTGTCTCACAAAGAATATTAACACAGTTACCATACTTTAGTCAGAGACGGTTTTCCTACATGTTAACTTTGATTATACTCGGGGAATAAATGAAATTCTTTTATTCAAGATTCATGGAGGAAGTGTAGTTATTTGGCATGCTTGAAATTACTCTGTGAAATTGGAATTTTTTTTTTGCGAGCAAATTCTGTTTTTTAGTTTAAAATATTTTTTTTGTAGGAAGAAAATGTTGGAGTTTTCTTAATGTTAGGGTTCTACCACAGTCACATTCATTTTTTATGCTTCATATATAGCATATTTTTGGGATGAAAATGTGTCAAGTGAAACATGACATTTATTTGCATGATCTTTTTGCATAATTATCTTGTCTTTCAGAGTGTCTACGATAATATGACAGGCCTAAACATTTTTGTATCATTATTTAATTTATTGTGGAAAAAAGGGTAAAACCTTTTTTTAAAGAATTAAAGTTTGGTGTTTGTTTTCTAAACCACAGAAGCTATATTTTTGTAAGATGAGTTGAACAGATTTAAAATTGATATTATTAAGACTATTAATGGGATTTTAAAATTAAAACTTCACACCTTAGCAAAAAAATAAACACGACAGTTCGATGTTCAGGTTATAAAAAAACATATAGTCATTTTAAATTATAACCGACATATCCTCTCTGAGAAATAAACAAATTAAATATAAAAAAATATTAAAATTCAACCACCTCTTTTGCAAAATATTACTTCTTATATTGTTAGGAAGAACAATCACTCTAATTATGTGATTAAGGTTTTACTTATAAATTTAGAAATCATAATACTAAATATGTTTAAGCCTATCATATTACCCTATACACCCTTAATAAAAATTTTTCAAGCTGAATAAGTTCAGGGTAAATGCTCTGTCGCCCCTCATTCACATTGCAGTCTCCAACAGGTAAATGTCCATACTTGGTCACCTTGAACCTTGTTCAGTTGTTAGTCTCAGCCGATACAGTTTTGTCTTTAGAGGTCTTTTGTGTTGTCGTTGCTCTCAGATAATCCACCTGATAACATGAAACAAGATATCTCATTTTTTAGTGAAATGTTGAATGTGGTAGATCCTATCCTCTCTGTGACATTTAAGTATTTGCATGATAATTAACCTGGTCATTATCATACATCTGATGTTTAAGATTTAGGTACATTTTGTTGTGTACTACTTTGGTTGTTAAAAAAGGTCTTTTTATATATGAAAGTGAATGTTTTATTTGATAAGTATGATCATTATATTATATATGTTTATAATTGTTTAATTGTTATGTTTTAGCTAAGAACAGAGTCTTGCAAGGAATATCAGGTAATTTGTGTACATAACAAACTTGGGTGACCTATATAACATACATGTATCATTTATTCACTTGACATATATATATATATATATATATATATATATATATATATATATATAAATATATATATATATATATATATATATATATATATATATATAACTGTGATCTATTTCCTATATTTTCAATCTCTGCTGACTTTCTAATCCCCATAGCAGGACATCAAAACTTTATTCTTAAATTAAAATAATGTTTACTTAGATGGCTTATAGTGTTTTGTAACCCCAGAAATCAATATAAAGCAAAAAACAAATTACAGGATTTTTTTCATCTTGCATTTTCTTAGGAAAATGAAAAAAATATTCATTAATACAATTAATTCATTTTGCTGGTCTTCCTTTTATATTAAATGTTGAAATTTTTGTTATATACATACCCATATTGAAGGCTGAAGATATATGATTTAGCCTTCAAGAGGAGGTATATTAATTCATGAATCAGTAAATATGAATGCACATATCATTCTTCGTAATAAAAGAAATATTTCCAGTGTGACAAGCAAGATGGTTTGTGGGATACATAAACATTCTTTGAAGGAGTGTTAATATTCAGAGGCATTAAAGGAGTCTCACCAAAATCATAAAACTGGTATTTTTGTGGTGTAAAATAACCTTGCTGCAATTTTCCTTTGTCATTTTCCTTTGTTGTAGCATTTCTTTTGATTAATGGTAAGATGAGCAGCATCCACTAATAAAACGTGGTCGTTAGTGGCTTACACAATGTCATTATCACTTCCCGCTCATTTGAACATGTATTTTTTACCTTCCCAGGATTGTCTGATCTGTGTATATTTACAGCAATATAACATACTGGATAAGATGCCTATAATCCTTGTTCATAGGTTTTATGTTCTCAACATATTATGAGTTTCACCTTGGTATAAAGTATAAAGAAAATCCTTAGAATATTTATCCGTTACCTGAGGTATTAAAGAGTCACATAATGTATGCTAATTATATGCTGCAGGCACCAAGAGTTGTAAATTATTACTCTGATGTGTAATATAATGTGCTTTGACTCTCATGTGATGTTTGAGCATAAATAACTATTGAAGTTGTTATAGCATTTTAAATGCTGCATCATATGTGTATGAATTGTTAAGGTGAAGAGTAATTTAAGTTGCACTGTATAGCATGGATAAATATCACTTTGCAAAGAAATAAATTTGCTGTGATAAAAAAGGTGTAAAAAAGTTTTGTTTGTATGCAAATCTGTTTAAATACAACTTATGTGTATTATATTTAAACAGATTTGCATACAAACAAAACTTTTTTACACCATTTCTAAGACTCAGCAGTTGTATGAAAAAATAATTATCTGACAGAGTAATACTCTTTTTTGCGTTTTTAATTTCATCTGTGAATGTTGGTGTAGTTTAACTTTCATCCATACATGCATATAATTACTTTATAAATTTAATTAGTTTAATCATTGACAATCAGAGTCCTTTTAATGAGAGAATCTAGAGTTCTGATGACACAACTTAAGTCTACTATTCTTATAATTAATATACTTCTTTTGTGCCGATGTTCCTATTGTCATACATTTCTCTGCTACCTAGATCTCCTCTTTACCCTGTTGTTATATTATCAGATTAAATTAATATATTCACTATATGTTTTTTATATTTTCATTTTCTTTTAACCCTGATTGTATTTTGTATATTTGGTACTTTATATTTTATTTAAAAACATTCCTTCTTTGTATAAAATGTAATGTAATTGTCTGGATTTGGCATAAACAATATATATTAAATATATTCAGCAATCTGTATATATTTGGATATTTGGTCACATTTTCCTATTCCCCACAAGACAATACATAAAATGTAAGAACCGTTGGTATTCATGAAGATTTTCTAGACTGGAGATATATCGCTAGAGATAATAAAACCTGGCATTGTTTCATGGGCAATATAAGGGAGGGGGGATATATGACATCCTTTTGCATAATATAGATACATTATTTATGATCATTCATAAAACAGGACCATATAAATACATCACATTGTTCCATCAGACCGTGCCTTTAACAGGACCACCTGCCTTTACCACATATTATAAAATCTTGAAATCTTGCCAGTTTCATCTGGCTATATATAATAAGCATTAAATGAGTGCAGTGTGATTATTTTCTTAATTTTCCTTGAATTTTCTGTTAAAAGTTTTGTTACTCATGATTGGTTTTACCCTGTGGCGAATTTTCAGCTGTGTTTGTTCTTTATGTGTTGCATTGTTTGTCTGTCAGAAAATTTGCACAAAAATGACTGAACTGTTTTGCAGTGTGGGCCAGGTGTGGGCTGAGGAAGACCCCATTATATTTTGGTGCAGATCTTGATAAGGGATACAATTAGTTTGCCTTAGCAGAGGTTTGCACTTCACAGAGTCCCATTTTAGTTAGAACTCTGTTAAAGTTAGAGCCTTTACTTAGACCATGGCCATCCTGATGAACAGGAAAAGGATTGAGACAGTATAAAAATAAAGACAAACATATGATTAAGCATTCTTGGTTTCAAGTATTTTTTTTACTGTCATATGTAGTCAGTCCTTGTGTGATTTGAGCCATCAGGGCAGATTATCAAACGTAACCATAACCTAAACAAATATAAACCTTTGCAAATGACGTTGTAAGAAGTACATTCAATTAGAATAGTTTAGGTAAAAATTGGCAAAAACAGACAATTCATCAAATTCTGTATTTCCAAAGTCATATAAAACATTTGAATAAACTTGGATAGATTACATATTTTAAATTACTCCCATCTGAAGTTCATTCTGAATAAAATAATCTAGAGTTAAATTTTCCATAGAAGGCAGAATTATTAGTATTTACCATGGTGGCAATTTGTTAAAATAGTTTATGTTACAACAACAAAGAATGGATTGATCGAGTTTTAATTCAGGAAGCCCCAGATCTCTGCTGGGTCCTGGTGATTTAGTTTAAATGATAATCAGTCAGGAAAACTGTGGAAAGATCACTTGATTATGGCAGTAATTTGACAAGTGACATGGGCAAGATTATATTGAAATGCTGGTAATTACTGTTAGCTGATTTTAATATTTTAACTGTCAGTGCCATTAAAAATTCTGTTAAACATTACATTTAAAATTCAATATTCCTCGCTCTACATCTCAAATATGGCTGATTAAAAAAAACAACTGACCTTTGGGCACAATATTAATCATAGGTGACAGATTTGCACCAGATATTTATTTTGGCTTTGACCTAATTTCCAAGGTCATACACACATAGCCTATTCCCCATTATAACTAACTTGTACTTGGTGATTGCAAACATCTAGCATAAAATTCTCTTGTTTGCATCTTAGTTAAGAAGGTGTGTGCATCCAGATTTTCCCCTCATACACACATATGTACCCATACAAACATATCATCACGTAACACACTTGCAAACTATTTCGTTTCCATACATGATGTAACTTCATTGTAATCCGTTCTTCAGATAAAAAGGCTATCAGCAACACTCATTTTAGGAAATCTATGCCAAACTTGAAATATGTATTCTAAAAAATGCAAGTCTCTACCACCAATGGGGTCCCAATTGTGGGATGCTCCCAAAACCATGTTTGCAGTTGCTTATTCGGCCTATATTCCCAGGTTCATTCATGCTTAAGTGACTGTACATTTGTGCATATTTCTTGATGATATTCTTGCATCCGGATCTTTTGACAAATCTGATCTAGAATCATATTGATTCTTCAATAGCCCAATCCCAAAATGCCTTGAAAGTTTCATGAGATTCTTTCATGATTGCATGCTTTATGTTATGCACAAACACAGACACATACACAAGCAGGGATGAAAGCTTACACTTCTGGTGGTGGAAATAAAACTGTTTGTTTTTAGCGACCTGTGAGCTTATGGGATGGTGTGGCGTCGTCCAGCGTCCGTCGTCCGGCGTCTGTACGTTAACCCATACTAACTTGAAAACGGCAAGGGTTAGCATCACGAAATTTTATGCAAAAAATTAGCCATCTGAAAAACACTATCGGATTTTGCTTATTTTTTGGCTAACTGCATTTTTTTAGATTTTATAGGGAAAAAGCTAAAAAAGCTTTAAAAATCTTCTTCTCCGAAACTGTTCAGCCAAATTGTCCAATATTTCACAGAAATGATCCCTGAAACAATCTCTCTCACGTTTGTTCGAATGGTTTAAGTTCGGTGATTTTTGGCTGAGTTACAGCTAGTTGAACTTAGTCATCTGTCCAAAAAAGCATACTAAAATTACAATCTTAGAAACGGCTGGAGCTATATTCACCAAATTTTATGCCAATGTTGGTCACATGAGTCATATCTTAAATTGAGGTATTGGTGGCACCACCTGCATCGACCTTTTTTGTACGGGGATCATCAGTGCCCGTATCATACTGACAGCTACAAATAACTTCTTCTCTGAAACGATATGGCCAAATTGTTTAATATCGCACAGAAATGATCCTAGGGTAGTGCTTTCTGAAGTTTGTTCAAATGGTCTCAGTTCAGTGACTTTTGGCTAAGTTATGGGAAGCTGAATTTAGTCATATGCCATAACAGCCCATTTTAGCTAAGTGGCTACAAAAATCTTCTTCTCAAAAACCACTGGGCCAAAGTCTTAAATCTCACACATTAATTATCCTTAGATGTTGATAATTCAAGTTTGTACAAATGGTTTGGTTCAGTAATTTTTGGCTGAGTTATGGGTAGCTTAACTTAGCCATTTTGCTGTATTTTCCCATATGAGTAATAAACCTGCAAAACATTTTTAGACTGATGCCACAGAGGCCAATTTGTTTAATATTTTACAAGAATAGTCCCCTGAATAATTCTTATGATGATTATCTTTTATAGTTCCAAAGAATGAATTATGGCTGAATTATAAAGATTGAATTAAGTCATTTTACCATATATGGTAGCTGTGTAAAGCAGATTCATCTAGCCTAGCACCAGTTTATCAGCATCCCTTACATCATGCCTCTAGACCTTCATATTTCAGGTTATCTATGGTTAATATTGACAAGAATGTTTTTTAAAAGCTTTTAAAAAATGTAGATTTATGATTTTAGATATTCTTCATACCAGGCAATGTTAACAATCACAGGTATACAGCTCTCTGTGGGTATATAAAGACAGCTATACATAAATTATAAATAATTGGTATCCATACTCAACTTAATTCAAGATTTTGCCATCAGTGAGATGTATCTGTATTATAATTTTGCATTCAATATGCATCTGTAGTAATTTTTAGTGAGCCTGTGAGCTAATTTGATGTTGTTGCGGCGTCCATAGTCCATCTTCTGTGAGTTAACCCATACTATTCGAAAACGACTGGAGCTAGCATCATGAAATGTAATATAAAAAATTAGCCATCTGAAAAACTTTCTTAGATTTTAATGAGAAAAAAATTTTAAAACCTTTAAAAATCTTCTCCGACGAAACGGTCAAGCCAAATTGTTCAGTATTTCACAGAAATAATTTTTTATATCATATCTTACAAGTTTGTTCGAATGGTTCAAGTATGATATAAAAATTAAAAAGTATTTTAGCCAAAGTCTTTCAGTATGTGTAAACAGATTTACCAACAGGCCAAGATTGTGTCTGAAATTTTAAATAGGTTGAGAAACTGCCAACTGTTTCAGATTTGGCAACAGATCAAGAATTCATTCAGTGCAGCCAAATATAGGTCAAGAGTTCAATCAGTGCAGCCAAGCACAAGGCATGTGATCACCTCATGGGTGACATGTGAACACCTCATGGGCACCATGTGATAACCTCATAGGTAGCATGTGATCAACTCATGAGTATCATGTGATCACCTCATGTATGTCATGCCCCTCAGGGCTGCATGTGGAGCCAATCTGAGAGCTTATGCAATGGTGTGGCTACTGTTTCAGATTAGGCAACAGGTCAAGAGTTTACCCAGTGCAGCCAGGTATAGGTCAGGAGTTCACTCTGTGCAGTAGCTGCATTCTATTTATAGCAGTGGTAGACTGCATCAGATTTGGCACCAAAGTTCAGCCTGGATCTATTTATAGCTTTGGCAGACTGCCAACTGTGTCAGATTATGCAACAGGTCAAGAGTTCACTCAGAGCAGCCAGGTACAGGTCAAAAGTTTACTCAGTCTAGCCAGGTGCAGGTCATGAGTTCACTCAGTGCAGTAGCCTGAGCAAGCAATTTGTCACAGTTCACTCACAACTGCCTTTCTCACCTAAGCCTGGTCAGCCCCGTGCATCAGACTCAAGGTAAGTTTGATGTATTGGCCTATTATAATGACCTGTATATGTGTCTTTGATGGCTTTCTCGCTCACAAGACAGGTGTCGCCACCTACAATGACTTTTGCACAGTTTGTGTCCCTGCGTTTTCTCAGGAGGGGTTTGATATATCAGTCTGAAATTGGGCATATGTATATATCTCTGATAGCTTTGTTGTATACAAGACTGGTGGTGCCAGCTACAATCATTTTTGTGTTGTGTGCACCCATTCCAGAATTTCAGCAGTGATCTTTGTGTAATTGTTTCAAATTCAAAATAGTTAGTACTTGCATTGTTCATATACATGAAAAGTAATGGTCCAGCATGGAAGCATTATACCTGGTGTATTTCCCAATGCACAGGTTCGCATTAGGCCTGTAGGCCTTGTTTTACATTTCAAATAACTGGATTCCAGACTTTCAAGGCTTTAATTATCTAGGTATATTGTGTGGAAGATCCTTTAATTTACACATGGCAAAAAGGCACATATATTTTCAATTTGTATAGCCAGTTGAAGAACATTGAATCTCATTGTAAATAGCATTCACAAGGATAGTTTCACATGATTATTATTTTGTTGAGCATTCATAATACAGTGTCATTGAGCTGTTAGGAGCAATGGAGTGGCAATTATCTAATTCATCATTCCAGATTGTCCTGTGAGAAAAAGTGGGCATAGTCTGACATTTGAGGTCACTTGTACTGGTGTTGTATTGTGATAAATTGAATGTTATGTAAAATGTCTAATATGAAAAGAGCATGGGTATTTGTAGTACATCACTGGTCAGGTATGTCATGGTTAGTTTAAATGCTGTAGCTTGTGAACAAGGCCTTTCATTAAACTAAACTATATATAGATTCAACATTTAAAGAGAGTGGGTCCAAAGGGCACATGAATATTATTAACATGCTTATATTAGCTTCATTTATAAAGTCCACAGTCAAAGTAACAAATCCAAAAGAATTGAATGAAATATCCACAACCATGCTCAATGTTATCTTTTATGGGTATTCACTATTCAGTGCCATCTTTTTTCCGGAGACCTGACATATAAAAAGGCTTTTTTTTCCTGTAAAAAGCATTAAAGAAAAGGAAAACTTGAGCTATGAAAACAATATTAAAAGTAGTACAGTTTAAATTTAGGGTAGGGATTGGTCCTGATCAGAACCGTTCCTCTAGGGGTGTGATAGTGTGTCAGAAAAGTACACCCTGTATTTCTTTTAGCCAAAAAACTAAAGTTCAGCTCTAATATAGTGAGGGTGAATATCAAGTCAATTATTACCTGTGCCCTATTTCAATGTAATTTAGAATAAAGATTACAAAAATGAAAGGCTCAAGACATGAATTTGTAGAAAGTGTTAGACAGTGGAATAACTGCTAACTAGTGGTCATTTGAATGTTACTATGAAATACAGTAATTTAAACAAGTATTAGATTTTTTATATTTCACTGATAAAATCATGAGACATAAAAAAAAAACAGTTCAGTAATTTTTTTGTGATTGATTGCAATTTTAAACTAAAATAATACTTTGACGTAAAAAGGGTTATTGTGACCAAAATAAAATTTATGTGGTTGAATTATGGCTAAAACCTGTTTTAGGGGGAGCAGGCCCTGCATGTGTCTAGTGGTTTTTGACCAGCTGGTGTTGTTTAGTGACAGAGCATACCTAGTTCTGTTTCACAACAAGTCCAAAGCCAGTGATCGTATAATTCTGGTGTGGGTGACCAGGATTCCATACCCTATTCCATTGACTTGGATGGGCAATATTCATTACTCAGTCTCTAGCAGGAACGGAGGGTTCGTCAGAAGAGCACTTGTCTTATATATGTTACCTGCTGGACATTCATACAACTTTATAGTGCCACCTTGGGCAGCTTAATTTATTTTAGTACCTCATATTTAACTTAGTCAGGGTCCACTAAAAATGCCTTAGAAAATAAATGTGGGCTTTTCCTTTGGATTAAATTCATATTGCTTAATATGACCTGTATGTGCTTTGCTGGTTTTTGCTGTAATGGTGAGTTTGCTGAAGGTATATCAACTTGGAAAGCTTTAAGGATACACTGAATCACACTTTCGATTGCTATTAAAGGAAAAAATTATTATAGCGATCTAGCAGTCAAGTCACCTTGAGCTGCACAAAACGGATGCATCTACTTTTGAAGTATATTCATCATTGCACTACCTGTGCTAAAAGAAAGAACGGTATTCATTGGTCTCAAATATGAAATCTTCAAATATCTTTTCTCTTACAGGTATGTATCAAGCTTCACCTACTGACTCTACATGTGTAGGACCAGATCCCGATCAGGATTTAGTCCAGGCTGAATCAGGATTGGGATTTGGTCTAGACTACCGTAAAATCTCCACATAAAACCGCGGTTTAATCAAGAAATTCAAAATCTTGAAATCAGGTTGATTTCCTAAAAGCACTGTGCGGTTTATACTAGAAGGGTTTCCTGAATATCTTCCTGACAGACATCGTTTTGGGCCGGCGCGTGGGCGATAACATTGCAACTTTCGAAGGCTGTTCTTAGCATGCATGGGCGCCGTGTGTAAATGTATTATTTACGATTATTTATAATAATTAATAAATTAAATATTGCTGATTAGTTTTCGTGTGATATATAACTTGTTATAAAATCTTGGTAATTGTCACCAAATAATACGTTTACATCAACCCTGCTGTTACACACAGCGGCCCACTTCGTTGGGAATGGTCAAGTAAAATTGAAATAAAAGCCTACTTTAACCCATTTGCGGCATTATTTAGCAATGATTATTTGTTTAAAACGTAAAATGAATAAAAAGCTGACATCGTAAAGAGTCACACAATGGCAGACGATCGTTTTAAAATCAAGTTTGAGTGCCGCCATGTGCTGAAACGCCCTGGTATTCTGCTAAGAATATTTTGAACGGTTGTACGCGGTGGGTGGTAAATAGAACAGCCACCTTTTTCGTCCCAGCGTGCCTTGCGCGAACACTGCCTTGACAAAATGGCTCTCCGCACGGAAACTTTCTTCAGGTAAAAAACTTGCTCACCCGGACTGGCCACTTTAATTTTACCTTAAAATCACTCGTTTTCAAGCGTCATGTTTCCTATACGTGCGTATCTCGACAAGGTAACTTCAGTTACTTTGATATTTAGTTGACCAGCGATGTTTTCAAACGCACCAGCATATTGTGACATGGAGCGATGTCAACGTACGATGTGACGATGATAATACCGAAGTAACCGGTATGAAAATGAGTTGAATCTTCCGAGTAATTCCAGAAAATGGAATTTTCATCAAAAATTAAGATTTCAAAATAATACTTTTAGAATTAAAATATATAGTGACTTGAAATGGATCAGCAGAATTTTTTTTTCGATAATATAATGACAAATCAGTAGCAAACAAGAATACGGCACGGAATATAAAATCTGTATAACCAGGCAGAGGTTCACCGGCCCTTGCGTCTTCCCAAACTTCATGCTTGAGTGACCCTGCAAAAAAGTGTTTTCATTTGTTTAAATAAAATGCCCAAGGAATTTTTAAAGTGGACAGGAATGGCCGAGTCGCAACCTACGCGTGTTCATTTCTAGAAGATAGCTTGATTGTGTCTTTTGTCAAATCATTCCGTAGCGAAAGTTGGTGCGGTTTTAAAGGGGGGTTCTTAGTATTTGAGCCCCTCGCGGTGTCTCGCCTGGAATCTGGCGAAGTCTGGGTGCGGTTTTAATCGGAAGTGCGGTTTTAAGTGGAGATTTTACGGTAATTGGGATGATTAAGACTCTCAAAATACAGGTGATTAGTCATTAGTACTATATCCTCCTTGGCCTCATGTATTTTTTGAATGATTTATTGACACAATACATAGTAAGTACATTCATGTGGTATTCTACCTAAGCACATATATAAATATAAACATGTATCAATATATTGAGCGCAAGCTACTTAAAGCTTATGAAGCTCGCTCCTGAATTCTAAAGTGGTAATTTTCTGATGCATGGCAAGGGAGGGGGGGAGGGGGGTGTGATGTTAACATATTGATGACTGGAGTATCATGGAAGATGTGGATAGCATAATGACTATGTTTTTAGTTGTGATTTGGAAAGTGTAAGGTGCCAGTTGAGAGGAGAGAGAGAGTTTTGGTGGGTGTGGGATGAGTTTGTCAAAATCGTCAAATTATTTTATGTTAGAATCTGTTTGAGTTTTCAATAAAGTTTGCTACCGAATCGAATATTTCCTTGTTTGATTTGTCATCTATTTTTGGGTTACCAAAAAGTAAAACTTTTAATGGGGTATCCCTAGGTAAGTATGTTTTCCTAGTGGAGTTATAGAGGTGGCATTGCAGTAGGTAGTGGTTGGGATCTTCTGATGGGTGGCCACATTGACATTTTTTGGTGTCGCTAATATGTCTTGTGTACATATGATAATTTAGATCACTACATTTCATTCTCATGCGTGCATGGATTATTTGTGATTTTCTGGTTCCTGAGTTGTAGTACGTAGGTGTTTTAGTTCTTAGAGCTGATTTTTTCAATTGGTAGTTTAATGAGGCACTTGTTAAGCAAGCTTTCTTATCAAGATCCATTTGGTTCCATAATCTGATTGATTTTGGGAGAAAAGAGTTGAAATATAAATCAGTTCTTGCTTGTATTGGAGTAAGGTTGTGTATTACAAATCTGGTTTCGTATATGTTACTATGTGAAGCTGGAAGAAGAATGCGTAGATACTGCGGACTTTCGTTGTTAATCATTTTATGTACAAGGAGGATTTGTTTGTTTTCTCTTCTCTTTTGGAGAGTTTCCCATCCTGATTCAAGATATAAGAGTTCATGTGATGTTCCTTTTACCCCTCCCGTTACAATTCTTGCAGCTATCAGTTGTATTTTTTCAAGCGTCTGGTCTTGTTCCTGGGTACAGTTGCTCCATAAGATGTTTCCATATTCTAAGAGGGGTCTGATATATGAGAAATATATATTTTGTAAGGTTGTTCTATCTAGGAGATGTTTAAACTTGCTTAAGATTAGAAGTTTGTTCATTGCTTTAGCTGCAATGTAGTTTATATGTTCTTTCCATTTGCAATTATGGCTAAGGATTATTCCTAAATGTTTGTGCATTTTGAGTCTAGTTATTTTTGTTTTATTTAGGTATAAGTCAGGGAGGTTTACAGGTGCTGTTTTCCTTGAAAAGAGTACCGATTCAGTTTTTCCTGCATTGAAAGTGACTAGCCATTTCCTTGACCACTGGTAAATCTTTTCAAGGTCAGCATTTAGTATCTGGGCTGCTCGGATGGGATTTCTATGGCTAGGTATAACATTGTATCGTCCGCAAAGAGACGAATATTACTTGTGAGTTTTTCTCCTATGTCGTCGATAAAGACTAAGAAGAGCAGGGGTCCTAGGATCGATCCTTGTGGTACCCCTGCCTGTAGGAATTTCCATTCCGAGGGAGCATTTTCTATAATAACTCGTTGTTGTCTATTTGTTAAATAGTTGTATAACCATCTGTGCAGTTTACCTGTTATTCCTGCTGAGAGTAGCTTACTGAGAAGGCCATCTGTCCAGACTTTATCAAAAGCCTTACTTATATCTAGAAAGATTCCTATTCCTTCTTTTCCATTGTCTAAATCATAGGTGATAGTATTGTACAAGTCTGTTAATTGATACACTGCAGAGTCTCTAGGTAAAAATCCTGATTGGTATGCTGATATAATTCTGTTTTCTTTAAAGAAGTTAAGCATTCTGGCAAATATAATTTTCTCTATTATTTTACATATACAGCTTGTTAGTGATATGGGTCTGTAGTTTACTGGTTGTTTAGGATCACCACTTTTAAAGATAGGTGTGACATTTGCCTTTTTCCATAGGGTGGGTAGTTTTCCTGTGTTAAAGGAAAGTTCAGCGATTTTTTTAATAGGGTATGATAATTCTTTATAACATGTCTTTAGAATGAAGGGATGTATATCATCTGGTCCCTTAGATTTACTTGTATCTAGGGATTTCATAATTGATTCTATATCATTTATTTCGAATTGTACTTCTCCTTATTTGTTATTTGTTAGCTCAGCTGACTATAAGTCATCTGAGCTATAGTCGTGGTCCATTGTCCGTCGTCCGTCCGTCTGTCCGTCCGTCCGTCCGTCCGTCCGTAGATGTGGCACGTTTTGAAACCGTAAGACCTAGGAATGCAAAATTCAGCATAATGTTAGATGTCCCAAAAGATCTCCTACCAAGCCGAAAACTGGATCTTTGCGACTTCGTTCCTTTGAGAAATTAAGGAAAAACCTCAATTTTTTATTAAAATCCTATTTTCACACTTCAGGACTGCCTAATATCAAAACCACTCATCTGTTTTTCCTCATATTTACCATAAATATTCTTCTGTATAGTTCCTATGTACATGCCAGAAATTAAGTCTGTTAAGAATAAATTCTTTAAGTTATGGGCCCAAACTTAATGGACTTTATAAAAAATCAGGAAAAATATTTACTCACTTAACATGAAAAATTTTGAAACTAGAGTCTGTTTTCCCAAGTATATAACTATGTTTATTAAGATTCAATTGTTTACCCAAAATTAGATCTGAATTTTGTAAATCTTTTAAGTAATTAGCATAAAAATAAAATCAGTAACTTAAATTTTGCCCAGCTTTGACCATGGCACGTTTTTTTCCTGTAAGTACAATTGATTTAATTTTCACAGCATGTAAACATAAATATTTAATTTGTTTAAATCTGAAATTTGGAAGTAAAAGCTTGAAAATTAAGCTAGTTATTGATATTTTTCTTGAGGCTCTATTGTAGTCATTTGCTTTGTTTACAGATTACAGATGCAGGGTCCCACTCCAGGTCACTGGAAGTCAGCTATGCCAGGGTTTCTGATTTGTTACAGTCAATGGGGGAGATCCCCTGCTGTGACAGGTGTACAGTTATTCTCATATCACCACCCCAATCACCCCCCCCCCCCCCCCCCCCCCCCCCCCCGCAAACCCAACCCACCAAGTGTTATCCAGTAATTGTTTTCACTGTATCTCCTTAATTGTAATGCTGCTTCCACTCTGATATGCAAAAACTTTCCTTGAAAAAGTAATTCAAGGTGTAATCCAGAAGATGCAATGTTGTGTAATGTAGCATTTTTAAAGAAATAATTTTTCTTTTAAATGATTTTACCAATCATAATGGAACCATCAGTATGCTTAAATTATGATAAAATATGAAGCACATTATGGATAAATAAAGACACAATTAAAAATTGTAAAATCTAAATCAAGTATTTTTTTTAGATATTTATTGTTTTGCAGATTTAAAAGATATATTTTTGTGGTAAAAAATAAAGAAACATTTGTATGCATGATGTGGTGTTATCTGACAAGATTGAGATTTATGATGATGCAATTGAGAATTATGAATCAACTTTTATATTCAGATATATATGTTATATTGAAAATGTATAGAAATATAAACTTAAATTAAAAAAAAAATTGATGTGATAAAAAAATGAGGATTTATTACAAACATTTGTTCATTATTTTCCTGCCTCAGCAGAATTTGAGATCAGGCTTTGTTTGCCATGTTTTATGTTGTTAATTAGTTATATTTCAACTGTATACCTTTCATAAAAAAAAACATATATTTAATAATATATATTATACAAAAAAAAGATTCGATTGAACAAATGTGTAAACTACTGAAATGTCAACAGTTAATCGAAAAGCCAACTAATGATCATGGTAATTGTACAGATCATTTGTTCACAAACTGCTCACATGCTTCAGTTTCATCATTAGGAAACACATGGTCAGGTCACAAAATATTATTTGCAACAATTTCTTGCTCATCAATACAAACCAATCATATAAACCAACCATGGCCTTTATTACCTCTTCCTCTTACACTTTATCTCCATTTGATATTATTTTAGATTTTTACCTTCAAGGTTAACTTCAGCTGAGCACAGTGACCCATAGTTCTCTTGTTTTTCTTGGTGTTAAGGGAACATAGTTGCTATTGTGGTTAAGTATTGTTTGTTGTATAAATTGGTTGTTTAACAGTTCTGCTTTTTCTTTGGGTAGTGTAACATACAATTCATTTCCTTTGTCCAGTGGTGGTAGTGTCTTATGTGTTGTTCCTTTCATAAGGCCTTCTCTGGTTTTCCACCAGTATGTCTTGTTATGAAGATTTTCCTTCAGATCATTTGCTAGTTTTAAAGGATATTTACTTTTGGCTTTTCTGACCTCAGCATTAAATTTGTTACGTGAATTTTTGTATAATTCCCAATCATTTGTATTTTTGGTTCTCATTGCTTTGGATCTGATTCTTAAGCACTTGCGTTTTATTAATTTTAGTTCATGAGTGAACCATTCTTTATTGGTAGTTATGTTTTTAACTGTTTTTTACTGGGATGCATTGTTCTGATATACAGAGGACTGTGGATGTAAATTTTTCGTAAACTATGTCGATATATTCTTTTTTGTCTACAATATTATCCCAGTTAATTTTCTGGAGCATGTCTTTCATTTTAATATAGTTTCCTTCTTTATATTTCCAAACTCTAAAGGGATGGAGTGCATGGACAGTTTTATTCCAATATAGTTTCATGTATACTGCCTCTTATGTATGACACATTAGGCCAAAAAAATACAGGTATGGTTCTCAGGCACTTTTTTCAGAAATGACTGCATGCTTGTAAGTTTTCTTTTTTACCTTTTTTTGTATGTTTTAACAAAAATGTCATGATCAGGGAAAAGCATGATTATTACAGATTTTTTTTGCTGAACAGTTAAAAGCACAACATAACAAAGGAAATCTTATCAAATTTGTATTATTTTGTCTTCTTAACAGATGAAAATCAAAATAAAATTTTTGATGCGGGGGTTAAAATTGATGCGCACGGTCCCTGAGAGCAATACCTTTAATTTTTTTTGGCCTTATCCGTGCATATGAAACATTAAAAGTTTAAAGGCAGTATAGGTGCATCTGTCACATTTTCACATATCTTTTTTGTTCCTTGTAAATCAAAGATTTATATTAATTAGTATGTAATAGATGTTCCATAACATCTGATAATAATGAATGTAGTGTCCTTGTCTGGCTCATGACAAATTTTATTGTGTTTTAATATGCTCTGTATTAGTTTCTGGATGGCGAGTTTAGGAAAATATAACCCTCCTGAAAGTTGAAACACTTAAAAGTAAAACATTGCAAAAATTAAACCTCACATATATGAAACCATCCATAGTACGTCCTTTGAGGAGAGTATTTTACAAAGACTGATAGCTAACTTTACATGGAATGCCCTGTAGGTGCATTACCGGGTAATCCTTAATTTACATATCTCTTTTTTGCTTTCCCTGTCTTCTTTCTGTGATATATGATTCAGCGTTTTGTGACATTAAGGCTAGTACAGACCAAAACAGGAACAGTTGAATGGATATACTTAAATTTCCATGACCACAATTCAGTTCCTTATCCAAATATTATAAATCTCTTATTTTTTTTATAGTCTATGCTGAAATAGAATCACAGACAGAACAATGTGTGTTTTTCCATTTATTACTTTTCCTTAACATAACCTATTACTGCAGAATTGATAAAATTTGCCATCTTAGGCCAATGAAAAAAATTAGGCACCAGCCTCTTCAATTATAACTCCCTGCATCAAAAATTTTTATTTTGATTTTCATCTCTTAAGAAGATAATACAATTTTGATAAGTTTTCCTTTGTTATGTAGTGCTTTTACCTGTTTGAAAAAAATATTTTATTATCATGCTTTTCCCTGATCATATGACATTTTTATCGAAACATACAAGAAAAGGCAATAAAAAAAAACCTGCTTGCCAACACTGATTTCTGTAAAAAAAAGTGCCTGAGAACCATATTTCTTTTTTTTGGCCCTTAACTCTTTGGCATCCTGACCGCAGAGCCATTTTGATTAGATCTAGTGTCCATAGTAAATAGTGAGATCAAATCCATTCTACTGTTTTAGGGTATATTTATAGCCTGGTCTTTTCTGACTCCACCTGCATGTCTGTCTGACCTGTGAGAGTAAGGGCCCGCCTGGTACTGTATGTTATTATCTGATAATATTTGCTGTATAAACTGGGTCTGTATTTGGTACCCACACACATGGCATATGGTAAACAGAGGTAGAGCAAATAGTCCTCAGACATTGACCAGTTGCCAGTTCCCCAGGCTAGCTGCCTCCTGTCAGGGCTGGGTGGTTCCATCAACCTCTTGTCTTCTGAGTTGTGTTTAGGGTTGGATCCAAAGGGGGGGAATTTAGTGGGTTTACCCCCTGCCCCTTGAAAAAATGCATTTTTGCTGTTTTTATACATCCATTATCTGATGGGAGTATTATGGTATACCCGCCATCTGTCCATCTGTCTGTTAACCTTTAGTGTTGCCGCAATAACTTACTGGGGCTTTGATGGATTTTCACAAAACTCACCATAACTAGTTACCAACAAATTATCTCGCCTGAGTTTGATATGGGCAGCATCCACATATATTTAATCGGGTCAAGGGTTACTAGGCTACTTTGTTGTGTCACCAATATAACTTATGAAGAATATGAAGGATTTTGATCAAACTCATCAGAAATGTTAATCAATAATTTAAATATCTCACCTAAGTTCAATTACCAGCAAAATCCAATCATATTAAATTAGGTCAGAGGTCACCGCACTTTTGAGGCACCTTGGTGACTTACCAAAAATCCCATGGATTTTCATGAAACTCATTATACATATTTACCAATGTTCTCACCTGAACAACCTTCTTATAAAAATTCACACATATTTAATAAGGTCACCAGATACACGACGGGTGTATTATGCACATTTTCGGTGCTCTTGTTCTCTAAAGACTTAGCCTGCAATGCTAGAGAGTTGGACATATCCCTCACCATAAATAGTAAGCCTTTCCCATTATACCATAATCCTGGATCTGTCAATGGTGTTTTGGTCAATTTGAACATTGTTCTGATTTGGACAGGGGTATTACAATAGTACACTGTCAGTGACTGCTTTATTGTACATTCTGTTACATCACAATACAGATTCATATATCATATGAGTATCATCAAATGAGTATTGACAATATATTTGATAACCTGGTGGACAGGAGAATTTAGACAATTATACTTAAAGTCTCTCAGTACAACATATATAAGAGATAAAAAATTACAAGATACAGGCAAACGAAGTACTTGATGATATATAAAGCTTTGCTTGTCAACACTGTTCACTGCCATCTACATTTGCATATAATGCACTTATAGATAAACAAGCAAAAGGGTCTAAATCAGAATCTTGATCATCTCCAGAATAAAGTCAACTTTTTCTCACATCTCTCTGTAAAATTTACTGAAATCAGTCTTGAGACTTTCAGATGAGTTTTATACAGACAAATAACACAATGTTCAGACAAAAAGATACAAAGACAGACATGGGAACAAACATAACCTCGATTTGTCACTTGCATTACAAATAACTGGTGGTTGAAAATAGTAATCTGGTCATACAGTCTCATTGAGGATCTTAATTTGTTGTCTATAATAACATGACATTCTCTTGCTATAACTATTATGCTGCGTCATGATTTAAAAAAAAAGTTTTAATGTCATCCACCATCCCATAATGTCAGAGTTACAGTAACATTATCTGATACAGAAGAAAAACTTGTTTACAGACATTACAACATATCAGTTGATGACATTTCTAGGCCTGGATGATAGTGAGTAATTTTTTAGTGAAACAAGCTGACTGCTGCAAATGAGGATAACTTTCTGTGGAAAGATAAAAAAAAATGCTCGACTGTCACTGCACTTTTTGTTACTTACATTTCTTGCTAAAATATCATGTCCCAAGGTTTCCTGTTAACCACAGATGTCATCTGAATCCAGTCTCCCAATATTCATTAACTTTTGGTATTTACAGACATCATGCTAAACTTTTTTTTCAAGAATATAATTGTGTTAATGGAATATAGATATTATTTTTGAAAAGTCTGGTTGGAAAATAAAGTTGAGCCATGAAATGTTTAACGTTGTAAACATTAAAGAAAAATAAGGAAACTCAAAATCTGCATTCTGAGGAATGCAAGCCTCTGCCATGTGGAATTTTAGGAATACTCCCCAACCTGTGTTTGCACTCAGTTATTGTACCCATATTCCTAGATTTATTTGTGGATAAGTGGCTGCACATGTGTAAATTTTTCTTGATGATTTTCCTGAATCCGGATCATGAGATGGATCCACGCTAAAATCTAATTGATTCTTCATTGGCCTATTCCTGAGGTGCCCTGGATATTTAATGAGATTCTGTTCATGATTGTGTGAGGAACATTGTGTAATTAGACACAAACACACACACATACATGAACAGGGATGAAAGCAGACCCTCCTGGCAGAGGCAATTAAAGCAGCAATGAAAGTGAGAAAAAAAATACTGTTATATAAGCTACCATTGGAAAGACACAGTTATGCAAGGTACATGCAAAGGACCTTTGTACAAAAAAAAAGTAAAATTGATGAATATAGAGGGATTAATCATATGTTTGTCTGTGGCATCTTGTGGTGTATGAAAGGGGAAGGAGAGGCATGTGCAGAAGGTAAAAAAAGGGGAGTGGTATATATGCAAGGATTTCACAGTGGCAGTGGGAAGTGACCATGCCATATAAAGGTGACTGATGTATGCAAGGGGAAATGACTCTGTTACATACAAGTCAGGGAAAGTGACATATGCAAGGCCAGGGGCAGTGACTGTATGAAATATGTGTGGGGGGGGGGGGGTAGGGGGTGGGGTGGGTGTGACATAAGAAAGTGACGGTGATACATATGTATGTAAGGGGAAAAACCATGAAAAAAAGGAAAAATGATCATGGTAAAAAGGGGAAACGACTGTGATGTATGCAAGGGGAAGGTGATAGTACTTGGTGACTATGTAACAGATATGACAAAGTAAATATGTTTAAATAAAGTGATATGTTTTGCATATTTGCATAAACTATGATAATGGGATTTTTTTTTTTGGGGGGGGGGTCGAGTGCAGATTATATTTCATACATAGTGTTAGAAGGTCAAAACTTCAAATGCTACACAAGAAATAATAGGTTCAAGACATGACCATTCTTGCTTTTAATATGAATGTTTAATATCACATGATATGTAGTTCTTAATTAAAATTATATCTCTGCTAAGACTGTGACAAGTTAAACTCATTTCTTGAGTATCATGTTGCTACTACTTTGTATATAGGAGTGCAGCAAGATTGTTTTATCCACAGGAAGATGAAATCTATAAAGCATGCATAGAATGTGGTTAATATTTATGGAGCTATTTTTCAATCTACCAGTTACCTACTTTAGATATGTGGGGCCATGGGCTGTGTTTTGACATTTTCCACTCAACCGGTCATGCTTGCACTATGCTTTGCTATTTGACACCATAATGATATTTTGTGTGTTGAAGTTTATACCAGAATTGTTATGGCTGTCATGGTATAACTGATCCTGTCAGTCATGTTGGCTCATTTACTTGAATCCTAAGTGTGAATATTATTGACAGCAAAATAGAACACCTGTCTAAAAGTCCTTTTACAGGTAAACTATATTTGAAAACACCTAACTTTTTCTGTTCTTTTATATAATCTTTTTATTTCTTGAGTATTTTTTCTGGCATTCTGGAAGAATAAAATGACTGACTAGGCTTTTCATTATAATTAATTAAATATATTGTCATCAATGGAGAGAGTCATTATGATGTACTTATATATGTATATCCGGTTTTACTATATTTAGAGATTCTTGAAATGATTGACATGTCTGGGATAATTGTTAGTTTTACTCTTTTGTAGCAAACACAGGTTTCCAGTGATAATTAATCTGACAAATTCTGAAAAAGATTGAAACTTCGTAATCAATGTGCTTGTTACAAGCTGATTTTAATATGCCTGCAGAGCACTCAACATAGGGTTAGGGCCGACTGTGAAAAAATCTAACTGCCTCCACTAAGATTCAAGCTCATGATCTCCCGGCTTTGAGCCCTAGTTGGGCTCTACCTGTAGACCATGGAAGTGTGTATTCTGTGTGAGCTTTAATTCCTCCCTCTTTTCAGAATCTTCTTCTGTACATTCTCAATCAATTCAGAAAGAATGAATTAATTACGATCTTGGAATTCCAAAATAAAACAATAAAATGAGTTAATATAGTTTGGGTGACACATGGACCGTTGATATTGTTCACAGGTAGGCTGTAATACCAGAAGTTGAAAATATCTATCTACCTTATATAGGACCAAGGTACCATTATTTGTAACATATGTTTGAATAACCTCATTTCTGTAGTTCATTGCTCCCTTAAGGTACTCACCGTGAAAAATAATGATTTTGTTATTTTATACTTATTTATTTGGTACGTTTTAGACAAGTTTGATATTTAGGCCACCATACTTGACAGTCAACTTCCGATCAGCTGTTAAGGCCACAGATGGAATAATTGTATTGTGTACAATGTTGGTTTAACAGTATATATGCCTTGTGTTTCTTGCTTTGTTAACCCTTTCACACTCTCAGAAGCATAAAGATACAAGAATACCTGGGAGGAGGTGCATGCTGACACCCTGACCCACTTGTGATTTCAAATGAATGATGGAAGACCATTATCTTTTAAGGAAATCAAAGCATTATGAAGTCTCACAAGGGCAAAGAATTTCCTGAAACTTAGAAGAAAAGAAAGGGGCATAGAAAGGTCTTATATTTTAAAAGCTCTGAAGGCATGTGGCATCTTCCTGATTCATCCTAGGCCTCTGTGTTGTTGCCATGGAGATCACTAATATCACAGTGTCTTGCACCTTAAGAAACTGAAAAACTACCCGAGTATAATCATCATCTGTGCATTGTATGTGTTTTAAGGTTGTTTCGTTGTCATTGTTGTTTACTGGTGACTGCTTGAACCATGTGTATAGTTACACGTGTGCATATTTTCCTGTGCAATATTTCTTTAGTATGTATTGTGAAAACCTTCATAAGAAGACACCCGATTAAAAAATCTGATGCTCACTAATGGTGTCATTTGCTAATGCATCACTGATTAATAAAGGAAACGCATGGTTCTGTGTTTCTTTTCAGGTTTCGGGTCTCATCTAGGTGAACTCCGGCAAAGTGCTTCTGTCTGAAATAATCAAAATTTTATGTTATTAGTGTAATGGATGTCTCTGTCTGAACTTCTACAGACCTTAGATATCTTTGAAAGTGAAAGAAATTTATAGTTAAAAACATCAGTATAAAAATTCATGGAAAAATAATCTTGGTCTTAATATTTATGGGAAATCTGCAGTAGGACATTATAGATTGAATTAAATTTCTTCCTTATCATATATAGAACTACCTTAAGAATTTTGATGTTTTACCATTGATTACTTGATGTGATTTTTTCCTTAAAGGCTGAAATAAAGTTGAATAAAAAATCAATTATGATCAAGAATTATGTTGGAATATTTTGTATGAACACACAAGTAAGAAATGATTGCAGTGGTAAGTGCAAAATAATTAAAATAAATTTTAATTAGATCCGAGTGAAAGAGAATATTTATAGAACAAAAATTTCAGTTATTTGTACCTAAGGGTGAAATGAAATCACTCACATGTTATTATAATATATTGTATGATAAATTGATATATAGAACTGTTATACATAAGGATGCACTAACCATAGGTGTCCACCTGTAGACAATAACCATATGTATAGACAAAAAAAAAGATTGCAGGAATTTTGATAAGACGTGATAGACTTGTTCGGTCCCATTGCAGTTCAAAGGAGATACAATTGTCTGTTCCTTTCTTGTATATTAGTCTTCACACAGATAAGGTATGCCAGACGGGATGCAGACTCCCTTCTCTCATCCATCTTCAGCGGGATGTTCCCAATCAGCGTTTACTTCATCTGAGGACTACATCGAGCCCACCGGCTGATTTGCATATGGGACGAGCTGTTTGATAACCCCTTGGTATTTAGGTAGTGTCTTGATAAAGTTTTCTATCAGTCTCAGTCTGGTCTTGTATTGAGTGCAAAATAAAGTTAGATGACTTTTAATGAAATGGGAAAAAAATGTATGGAGCATAATTTTTTTACACAAAATTCTAAAAGTATAACACACATGTAGGATGACTTGGCAAAAGTTTTCACTATGTTTCCACAAATCTTTAAAGCCAGCTATTCACTTATCATTTCTAGAGAATTTATATTATTTCTTGCTTACTTTGCATGTATATTAATGAAGTCTGGATTATCCATGTTTATCAAAGCTCTTATAATGCCTCTGTAATGCATTAATGAGCTTGTTTATCTACAAGCTTAAAGTGGTAAACACAGTAATGTTGACAAGTGGAAAAAAAACATGCAAACTAAGGTGGTTAGTTGCATATTTACAGAAGTTCCTCAGGATTTTTTAGAATATATAAAAAATGACATTAGGGTTCCTTCTCTTTGATCAGTACCCAAAACAGGCATTTCCAAGGTGTGTAGCAACATTTTTTCTCTTCATCAAGTATAATATAGATCTGTACTCCTAACATGATAGGATGTTATCACCTGATAAAAGATTAAGGAACATATATTATATATCATGGGCAAAGACATATTTTCATTGTCATGACATTTCTTCTTTATCTATAAGTATATTGATATATACAGGTGCTTCCCAGGTGGCACATTGCTTGTGTACTGTGGGTCTCTGTTTTTCTGCATGTCTGGTATATTTATGTTAGTGTCTTTATCATGAATATTTGAAGGAACAAATCAATGAGAGTCATAAAGAATATTACTTGCCTCTGGGAATTGTAGAGAAATTTATGGATTAATGTTATAAATATTTGAAAACATGAAATATGTCTGTCACACAAATATTATAAGGAACATAATTCATAACTTTCCTATAGCTCTGTATACCACTGATGGGCATGCAAAGAGGTCTGTAAATTATATGTGCTGACCATGTGAAAGTTATGTACCATGGAGTATCGTATGTTGCCAAAGAATATGGACCATAACAAGTGTTTATTTAACCTGCAATATTTCTTATTCCAATGTGATATACCTCTTATGAATGTGAGAGCAGGAACTGTTTTGCAGCATGTTCTGTGGATGAACTAAAAACATTCCTGAAACCAATCTTATACTCAACATACACACAGGATTTAAAAGATTTACATTAGTGTCTATTTTTACTGATAAATTCATATATACATCAATACAAGACATATTATGCAGTAGCATATATTTATCAGAAAATAGGGTCAGATGCTTTTGATTCACATAAATATACATCTGTTAGTCATTTGATTTTTAATAAATGACAACTAACTCCCTGGAGATTGAGTGAAAGAGGATCAGTCACAGTTTTATATTGTAATAATTTCACCAGAAATGGGGTCAGCTATGGTCTACCTGAATTGCTGGTGAACACACATGGATACAAATTTACCCTTTTTTGGCAGCATAATTGTACTTTGTCTTTGCGATTTCTGTAAAAAATTTATTTTTGGGATATATGTATAGAACTTTCAGAAACTGTAATTATTTTAATTAAGAACAGGTTTTGATTTAATGAATGAGGGGACATTAAGGTGATAGGTCTGAAAAAATTGAAATGGCAAAATTTAAACATTGTGAATATGGAGCCAACTATAATATTTTTCTTCATGACAGCTTTCAGCATTGTGTGGTTTGACCAGGCTTTTACAGTCTATATTGGCTTGTTCAGCCATGTTCCAGTTGTTTTCTGAGATATCTTGTGACTCCAGGGGGCCCGGGGTTTATTCAGCTGTGGACTGTATTGAGAGGAATAACCTTGCCAGGAGGCTTCGTGTTTTGTTGACCTCAGGAACCTATAGGTAGCCGGGACTAGAAGAAAACTGTATACAACAAGATCAGGGCCTAATCTGGAACAGTACACGGGTCCTGAATTTTGCCTGTAAAATTTAAATAAACAATGCATGTTGCGAGTTGTTTTACTTACACTTCTGCCAGACATGTTTATTTAAAAAGTTAAGGCGGGACATGAAAAGTTAGAAAGAATGTCCTATAACGAAGCCTTTTTATCGCCAGAAAATGTCAGACAGGTCTCTCTGGGCTACTATTGGATGAGGTTTGTAAATTTGTCATCCCTTTGTGCTTGGGGTGCGTCCCGGCCTGCTGGTTAACACTGGGTGGGATTACGTTGTAATTACTTTCCCTCGGGTGAAGAAAGAGCCAACAGTTTTCTGTATTACTCGGCTCAATCAATATGTCTAGAAACACTAACCTTTAGGACTACCATCACTAAAAATAAGAGACGCATAGAACTGTCAGAGGAATAATATATAGTCGTAGATTTTACGCTATTGATATCTGCAGTTATGACGCAGATAATGGTACTGCATAAAAAGAAATGTTATAATTAACAATACAGGGGAAAAAGAGAGAGAGAAATCCATATTTAGCAGAATCAGAAAAAAATATATCAGTCAAAGGTTCTGAGGACAATAATAGCCCTCGGGTGGTTAATGATGTTCTAATTTTGGGATTGTTGTAATTATGGGCGTATGTTTATGCCCTCCCAGCCAGTCTCATGGATATTTAAGTAATCTTAAGTAAGACAAATTTCTTCAGGAAGATAAAAGGGTAAAACATGGTCAAGTGCAGTCTGGTCATTCCAGTAAAACATTAATCATTGGCCTAGGAAATTTTTGACAAAATTATGATAAGCCTTCCAGATAAAACTATAGGATTCAGACATGGCAGTGGATTTAAACATTGTATTCTAAAATTAACAGTTCAGGACCCAAGAAACTGCAGTACTTCAAAGCCAGTCATTTATACCTTGCTTTTCTGCAGAATTTATGTGATTTGTGGTTTACACTGTGTAAATTGAGAATTCTCATTTTTTCCAGGAGAGACTGGAATTCAGTTTTGGAATTTAAACCTGGGAAAAATGAGAATTCTCATTTATCCAGGGAAAAAAAGAATCATTTATGGCAACTTAATTTTAATTCTTTTACTTTTTTTAATTTCTTTATGTTTTCTTTCTTCTTTTTCAGAAAGAAACTTTGATTTTATTTCTTTCACCTTAAATTTGAACTGTTCAAGTAGTTAAAAGAATAAATACACACTTACATAAAATGACTAAATATATGTGAATAAAATATGATGCTTACAATTTCATGTTGAGATAAGTGATATATATGTATAACAGGATTCTTTTTTTATTGTATTATTATTATAATGATAGCTATGACAGATTTTTGATTATAAGTTGTCGGAAAATAATAAGCTTGGAAAAATGAGAATTCCAATTCTTTACAGGAAACCAGAATTTCAGTTGTCCAGGGAAAAATGAGAATCAAGTGATAGTGTGAAGTGATTCCCATTCTTCCTGGGAAAAATTAGAATTCTCATTCTTCCCAGGAAAAACGAGAATTCTCATTCTTCCCGGGAAAATTCTGGATTTTCCCAGATTCTCATTCTTCCCTCAACATATATTTATATAAATGGTCTCAAGGTTATTACTGCTAAGAAACATATTTAACACACCTGTGATGGATGTATGAGGTTGTTTATCAACAAGTTGTTTTTAAACACAGCCATGTTGACAAAAGGAAAAAATCATGTAACCTAAGATGTTATAGGTTGCATATATATGTGGAGGCTGAAAGGTCAATAGTTGCAAAACACCATTTCCCATAGATGCTGGCAGATGTCCTTGCTGAATGTTTTGAATTATTTTGGCAAGGTCCCCAAATGCCATTGGGTAATAACAAAATAAATATACTTTATGTGGTGGGTTCAGCATTTTAAGGCCTATTTTTGTCAAATGTTCAAGTGATTATCTTTAGCAATTAGATGTCAGATCAGAATAGGCTGCTTTGTCATAATGATTTCAAATAAAACATGACAGGACCTTAAAATAGCAGGCTTCGATTGAAAATATTTCTGTAGACATTATGGAATAAATTAAAAGTAAATAAGCATTTGTAAAAGCATTATTTAACACAGGAAGGTTGAAGGACCCACATCGACCAGCAATGACGTAATTTAGGACAGTCCATGACAGGGCATGATTGATCCAGTGTTGTCAGATAAAAGAAGGCTATCATCCCGGAATCAATATGTGACCTGAAGGGGTCAACAGCCAGATATCTTTCTCAAACTTTAGAAAGCATCCGTGAAATGCCCTTAGCTTCCTGTTTTGATACACTCCCCAGTCTTGTAATATTCATATAAAATAATGTACACATCTCATTCATTAAGATATCCAATATGGTGAAGCCTGCAGATTTCATAATTAGGACCCCTCCGTTAGTCTGTTACCCTCTTTTATGTACATTATCTGCATGAAGAACAGTTGAAAATATACTTTTAAATTTTAACAGAGGATATAGTCCAATTAGATGATCTGCAGTCATGAATTTTCAGACCTTTCAGAAATCGAATATGGATGCTAAACATTAATGATCATGGAATTCATTCTGCGAGCAATATAAGTACATTTGAGATATAACCATGAAATTTGTAA
Organism: Sipunculus nudus; assembly: GCA_026874595.1. NCBI lineage: Eukaryota > Metazoa > Annelida > Sipuncula > Golfingiida > Sipunculidae > Sipunculus > Sipunculus nudus. The sequence goes on from CM049314.1 coordinate 57,136,167, forward strand.
TAGAGTGTGGTTTGGATGCGAGTCAATATGTACTATCAAATTCAGACCCATCAGAAATCCAATATGGATGCCAGGGAATGTTTGAGATTCTATTCATATTGGATCCCTAATTTGTTGACCTTGATGATTCCAACTATAGCTGGTTGATTAGGTGATAACCCTGTATATTTGGTATGTTAGATATATCCTTAAAATTCTGTTTGGATATAGATGAGCCCCAACTGCATTGTATACACTCAGTGAGGTCCTGTTCTACCACCTTCTCTGTGTTGTCCCAAGGGGTTCATTATATTCTTGAAGAGTAGCAATTTCCCTAATAGTCGTGGTGCTGGGGTGGTAGTCTGGCTGTTGTGGTTTCCCCAGTGGGAGATTAAGGGAGCACAGCCAAGACCACAAGACAAATTGTAGTAATTGATACCCCGGTTCTGAACTGTGCCGATGATAGACGCATGTACAGTTACCTGTTAAAAGCATTATATATCATGAAACATTAAACCATTGGATTTAAATATAAACTTTACTTATTTTACATGATTATACACCTAGTTAAATAACTAACACACAGTTCTTTCCATGGCTATAGTCTGTTGGGGTTGAGAAAACTGGAGGACCATGAGAAAACCACAGACTTTGAATGGACCACAACAAGCTGCTCTCATAGCCATGCCTGGTTGATAGTGGAAAGGGCCAGTGTTTACATACCTGACTTGACTTTCTAGGCCCCAGGCATGAGGCCTATGGTTGTGTCAGTGTGGGTTCATATCAACACAAGGATGGGGGAAAAGAGGATGCATTCTTTTAAAAATAAGTAAAACTTCACTAAGAAGAGGGGGATCAGCTTTGTTTTACAAAAAAATATTAATTAACAGTTAGAAAAAAGGTGATCTCTCACTGTAAGCCACCTAGATATACCCCTGAGTTGTTTAACAAACATGTAAATCTGATTTATTTGGCAAGTTTGAAGTTCAAGTAATACTGAGGTTGAATTTTTCACAAGACAAATACATTTAAATATTTAATAAATCAATGGTCATCAGTGACAGAATTTTTAAATTTTTTTTTTTGTATTCACAATATCGGGAGCTGAACACACAAATTATTTTTATCACAGTTGTTCTAGGATAATCACAGTTGTATCTAATTGGAATGTGTGACTACCATATTCAATGTGGATAGGTGGTAGTGTTGCCATAGTTACCTAGAAGTCCACGTGTGACATAGACCTGGGTTTTAATGACAATTGCAGGTGGGCTTAATGGTGCGAAAATGGGTCATTTCAGGTCACACCTGTTATGTATATTGACCTCTGACCTCAGCCTTGACCCTTTATATTTAATAACTGCCAGATGATCAGGGCAGCAGCTGCATGCTTTCCTGGTACCTTGACCTGATCAGGTGTTAAGTGTCCAGTAAATCACTGTATGATTAATTATACACAGATGTAACAAGATTTTTTTTTACTTTTTGGCATATTTTAAACTTCATATGATTCAGACTTTAACTGTAATTTTGTTTAATTTGGTAATTTCATTTGTAATAAATATTTGCCATTACTGATATATAGTATAATATCTATATAGTTAAGAATATTTAACATATTAATGATCATGTATTATGCAGCAGTGGTCAAAATATGTTACATGGTATGTGTAATTATGACAAGTGATAAATCATGCTTCATGAAAAGTCAAAGGAAATAATTAAACTTCAAATTTATATCTGTGTTTTGACAAGAGATGGAGAGAAACTCTCAAACAAAACTTGCAAAGGCATAGACAGTTGTTTAAATGGTGTATAGCTCTTGAATATTTATGTGAAAAATATCCTTGCAACAGAATTTATAGACATTTGCCTTTGTAACTTATATATGTTACATATATTACAGGTCATAATTTCAAATCACTATGGTTACCAAGATAGAGTTCATGCTAATTTTAAAACAGCAATCAGATACAGAAAGTTACAGTCTGCCATCAGTTCACAAGAGGTGATGGAGTCCAGAGACCAGTAACATCCATGCTGTAGGCCTCATCTTCCCAGTAATAGAGAGGTTTTATAAATAAACAAACCATGACATATGCCAAAATATCTGAAGTGTGTGTGTAAACCTCTGTCCTTCTGTTTGTTAGTGATACTAGGAAGAAATGGACGTGAACAAGCTGGCTGTACCCAGATGACACGAAATCGACGACCTGCATGGAATGATAGGAATGTGTATGAAGTGTTCAATATCACAGAATACAAGATCTGGGACTGGACAGCCCCATTGAGAAATAAACACATTAAAACCAGTTAAGGAGTGTTTCCATGTGTGTAAATATGTGTGAAAAATCAGTTATATGATTTTGTAACTGGGGTGTTTCCATGTGTCCGTTGACCTGCATGTATGCGTTTGTGCATATATATGCGTGAAAACTGCCATAGGAGCGTTTTCAAATGTAGGGTCACAGTGAACTCGGGTATTCTAGGTAAAATTACATCACTTCACCATAATTTTGTGGAAGGCCTGCTTGAATCACTGTACAAATATATAAGTCTGCCAGTTCACGCTATATGCACACATGGGAACACACCTATTTTTTCAAGCATATATGCACATATGCATATACGCATACATTGAAACACACCTTTATCGAAAAATAAAACCTTCCAAAGTGATTGGAATAGAGGGGTCCCCAAAAAGTGGGGTTTGCCTGAGACTATTTAAATCGGTTGAAATCACAATACAAGGTATTATGAAAAGGTTCAACAGTTAAGGACCAATAAAAGGTGATGAAGAATGGTTAATTACAGGTTTCTTACCAAATTTGTGCCTTTATAATTCATATATGTGTTGTGCCTTCAAATGTGAAGGCTGCAATAAGAAATTTTGTTCTTTACCCAGTGCAAATGCCATAATGACTGAAGTTTTGAGCCAGTTATCTCAAATCTGTGTATTTCATGTAACTGAGAGAGAATATTCATATATATCTAGTTTTGTCTTGAACCAGATTTGTCCTAACTTTATTTGCTTTTAACAATATATGTCCTTACTTAGTTTTTTCCTTATCTAAATTTTGTTTTTATCTAAGGTTTTTCAGTGGATATCTAAGTTTTGTCCTTATTTAAGTTTTTTCCTTATGTAAGTTTTGTTCTTATCTAAGATTTGTCCATGGATAACTAAGTTTTGTCCATATTTTAGTTTTTTCCTTATCTAAGATTTGTCCTTATTTAGGTCTTTTTCCTTATCTTAGATTGGTCTTTATATAGTTTTGCCCTGGTCAGAGCACTGGGCAGTTTTCTCTTCAGCAGATTCCTCAGTTATTGCTGCTAATGTGAAGACTGACAGCACAGAAAGATAAACCCAGCTGGCCTGATTATAGACAGACCAGTCAGTAACCACAGTCTGTTAGTAATTGTTCTCCAGCCTCTAGGTGCTGCTCCAGGCTGACTGCCAGCACCTCCTCCTTTGATCAGGCTGACCAGCTGTAAAGTACCAACTCCACAATGATTGGTCTCTGACTCCACAATGATTGGTCTCTGACTCCACAATGATTGGTCTCTGACTCCACAATGATTGGTCTTGCAGGACGAATCATACCACCATGATAAACACAGGGAATTACTGGTCGTTTGGTTAACTGGCCATTAACTGTTGTTACAGGTATTATTGCAGTTTTCTGCAACTTAAATAGACAATAAGAAAGTCTCGCAGGTCAAATACATAATTTATATCGCCATCATTTAAATATACATATTAACAACATATCAATAATATGACTATTACATATTTTTTTGGTCACTGTCCATATTTGAAGATACCATAAAAGTATCCTATAACTTAACTTATGCATGCTGTTTCTTTGGGTACCTGCTGGTTTGAAATGTGATGCATCACAATTAAGCTTTCTTCATCTTTACTCAACAGAAGCTTTCTTCACCTTTATGCACTGCAGAAATTTTCTGCATCTGAAAGTACATTAGTGTTTCAATCGTGTTTTTGCTGTATTTTATATAATGATTGTCTAAACTCTTACCAAATTATATTACAATCCAAAAATTCACACACAAATGCATGATAATGGAGACTATGCTAGATAATATGAACAAAGATATGATGTATTGAAATATTTTGGACTTGCTCAATTTATTGAACAACACATAACAAAAATGCACAGATGTGTGTAGAAATGCAAAGAAATGTGTGGAAAGGTATGTCTTGAAAACATGGCCTCTTTCATGTCCAGTGGTACAAGGGTAAAATGTGAGAGTGCCTGAACTCAACAAAAGTACTCTGCATCTTCACTGGTTAAAACCTTTCTGCATCTTTTTCTCAGCAGATGCCTTTGCATCTTTTAATCAACAGATAACTTCTGGATGATTATTGTACAGTTCAGTCAACATCTTTAAGAGACTTTCATAGACAACTTAATGTTGTGCAGGTAAATTTACCTGATGGCTAACTGTGGTTTGCTTTATTTTTTCATGATTTATTTTTTCATGATTTCTTCATTTTGAACATTTTGTGAGGGTTTCATTTTCATGATTGCACAAGAACATATAAAATCTAAGTATAGCATGATTTGTATCGATTTAAAGTTTTAAAAAAATCCTACAATATCTTATTTCTTTTTCAGTCATTAAATTAGGACTTGTATCACAGTATATCTGTATCACAGTCTGTGTGTACAGCTAATGCATGGACCAGTTTCAAAACCAGGCACAAATTATTTGCTAATGAGGTTAGTTTCAGAGCTAGTCATCTTAGTTGAGAAGGCATCTTCCCAAGGGTTTCATATTCGCGATTTTTTCACATTTGTTAATATCGCGAAATTGAAACCCTTGTGAATAAAAAGGCAACTGCAACATATATTAAATATAGGCACAGGTTTCCATCCACACTGTCCTGGTCATTTCATCAGATCTGTCTGTCATTTGCTGATGATTGTGGCTACTTCATTAGCCCATGAACAATCAAGAGGTGACTCAAGGTTTTGGTTGATATATAGAATTCACAAGATTCATCTGTTCAAGTTCATATGGATCAGTTTGAGTTTTTCCCAAGAACAATGGGTACTAGGATTAATATGAGTCACAACTAAAGTTCTGTGAAAAAAAAGACCAACCAGCTGAATGTTGGTGCTTTCACAAAATACATTAAGTTGTTACAACTGCATAATTGGTTTTAAGTAAAACTCAGACTGTATTGTTGTGATGAATATTATCATCTTTAGTATCTGTTGTCTTTCAGGTAGAAGTGGGATGTCTACATGTAAATGTTACTTTGAAGAGCAGTAAGTGTTTGCTGTGGTATAATGATATATTTAAAAAATTTAAAAAGACAAACATCTTCTTATTTCAAGTTAACATAGGAAATTGTTACTTGAAGACAGTAGAAAGTTTGGCAAAGTTTAAAAGCTGATAGAAGAGTTAACTGGAGAAATGTGTCTGATCCAGTAATGTGCCACTGTAATGGCCACTTGACCGCAAGGATAAGGAGCATAATGAATTTACATGACAGCCGGAACATTATTGTCAATTATCCCATGTTTGACAGTCACTGGATCTGTTGACACTGGTATAACACTTGATATGAGTGGGACAGGGCAGCAGGTCTCAAGTACTTAAACAGTAAACAGAACAGCAGGCCCTCAGACTGCAGCAGGTCCAGGTAGCTGTAACAGCACCTAGCAGCCTCCTGAAGTCTCAATGGTGCTGCAGCAACTAGCATCCTCATCCAGATTATCTCAGCATCTCCTCGGGAGAGTGTGTAAATTGTTTCTCTCAGCATGCTTTAGCCTGTCAGTTTGTGAGGTTGATTTCACAGCCAGCGCTGTACCAGCTACCTTTCATGTGCCAGCATGCTGTAATCTTGACACGCCAGTTATGGAAGTAGTCAATTTGTAAGGTCTCTTGACCTCTGATCTTTAGGCGAAAGTTTAGGTACCTACTCCGATAATGTCACATGATTATCGCTGCATACACTTACTCTTGAAGAGGGTTCGCTACAGAAACTTAAGACCTCAGGCTTCAGCTCTCCGGAGTAAGGCCTCTTTGTTGGTTTGGAGGTAGATCCATTTCTTACATTGAAAATTTCTCTGTTCCAGGTGTTCGAGTGGCATATACCATGCTGCTCAACAGGCATGGATACCTTTCTGGAATATAATAGCAGTTCATTTTCTGTACATGTTAATCAAACATGAAGTTGACTTTTATAGGATATCTATCAGGAATTTTGAAGGGCAAAATAAACGGATATTATAAGTAAATCCAGGGTCGTGGTGTGGTTTTAAATTATCAGAATTATATCAGCATCATTTGTTTATTTATATGTTTATGATACAGTTAAGGAAAGGATGCCAGTGTTCTATGATTAACTCTTAAGAAGCTTTCCAATTTGTTTTATATCAGGTCTCTGCTAACTGCTCTTGAATGTTGTTCCTACTGGCAACTTATTATTTTGTGATACTGCAGATAATGGTAAATACAATGTCTGTGCCAAGGGTTTTAGGATTTTAGAGACTGGAACCAGTTTACATTCATGCTTCACTAATGTTCAGTGTTACTTTTAGCCAGGAGCCAGTCTGTATGTGATCAGAAAAGGTTTGTAGTGAAATGAATCACTCCACATGAATCTTAGAATTTTATTTTTTTAAGGCATGTTTTGTGTTAATTCTTGTTCAGCTGGAGCTTGTCAGTACAGGTCATTACCAGATGTTTTTTTTTATCCATAGCTACTCTATACAGGTGTTTTTCAAGAACTGCATAAGACCATGAATGTAGCCTACCGGTACACTAATACCGATAACATTTTAAAAGAAATTTTTTTATGGTCAGAAGCAACTTAAATGTTTCATTTAGATAACCATATTTGTTGGAAAGGAGCTAGTTTTGGATACTGGCATTCATGATAAGGGCAGGAGTCTAGTCCACCTTATAAGACTTTACAAAGGTATATGGGTGGGATAGAATCCAATACACACTGCAGTTTTTTTAAAAAAATATGTTGATTGAGTGGGTACGTCGAGCCTGTGAGCAGATTCTAGACAGTTCCTAAACTAAAGAAAAGGGATTGATTTAGTTATGAGTGGTATATTGCCCCTCTGACTTAAAAAAACAGTGCTGACTGTCAGAGTGCCATGCCTTCCAGTATCTAGAAACTTACTTCAGATCTTGAAAATGCAAATATTTTCAGCATTTTTGACAAAACCTAATAGTAGCATACATTGTTGATGTTAATTCATCAGTCTTAGCCTAATGTTTAGATTTACAAGGTATTTTCAATGTTTTAGATGCAATAGGATGGATGGCCGTTGCAGTGCATTTTCCTGTATGTCACACCAAAGTCTATCAGTCTAATATTATAAATGCCAACTGAGTCTGTGTATTCACTGAGCACTGTTAACTTATGGTTATAATAAAGTTTTATGAGATATGTTATTATTCTCATAAGTAATGGTGAAAAGTTATTACTCTTTCATGCAAGGTCATGTGAGGTCACTGTACTTGACTTTGACATTATGATACCTCCCTAGAGGAGGGGCTGCATCAGGGAAGATGAAACAGGATGCTATCATTAATCAAATCTGATGCAAGTGTTGCCTTTGATCTGATATCGCTGACTTCACTGATGATGCTGTTCTCAAGGGCTGTCCCAGCCTGACAGCACTGTGAACCTGAGAGAACCCCCCCTCAGCAAGGTCCAGATCAGGGGACTGTTAATGTAACCCATGAGTGTGATGGTTATCTGGCTTTCATGGTTAGACTGGATGGGGACAGTCCATGACAGTACTGATGTATTATCTACATCAGAAAAGCCAGATAGATAATCACGTAATTATGTCAGCTGTACAGAACATGTAGACCTGTGTGTGGTTTAAATTGGTATCCCCCTGCCAATATTGACCATTCTATGTAATCAGCGGTGATTATTGAATAAGCCTTGGATGTCACATCTGAAATGCCTACATACAGGGGAGTAATCTGTATCATTGTCTGTCAAGGGACTGGGTTTAGCCTTTCTGTGTTTGAAGTGGACTTCATAGCTATCTGAAGGTCTCATTTAATTATCCTCCATACACAAAATGGTGGATTTTAAAACCAGTCATATATTCACCTTACTTTTCTGTAGAATTTGTTTGATTTATGGCTTACTCTGGACGAAGGTAGGACATTTTGGACAAGGACGTTTCAGACACAGACATTCCGGATTAGGACATTCCAGACTAGGACGTTTTGGACAGGCCTTTTTGCAATATTTTGGAGGCAAATGAATATTATATCATTAAACATATTTGTACATTGATACAATAATATTTATATTAACAAAAGGTCTTTTTTTTCTGGTGTTAATGTGATCTGTCCGAAACGTCCTACCTTGCAAAAAGGCCTTTCCTTAGTGTCCTTGTCTGGAAAGTCCTAGTCTGAAAGTCCATGTCCGAAACTTCTGTCCACCACTCTGGACACATATATTGCTTTTCTGAATACATGAATACAAGTAATTATGGCCCTACTTGAAAAGCCGTTCCCTAAAGTGATAGTGGTCAGTCTGTCCTTCTGTCTGTCTGTCAGTGACACTTTCTTTTGCTTGAACTAGTTGAAGTTTCTCAAAAAGTTCATTTGATCTTTCTCAAATACACAGGGATAACTGGTGGCTATTAGGCCTCTAGCCCTAGTGAATTACAGACCCATTGAAAAACAATAATTTGAAAGTAAACAGTGTAGTAGGTTTTGTATATAAAAATCACTTTTATTGAACGAGTTACCTTCATTTCAGTGGGCTTAGAAAGTATTGTGGACGTGGACACTGTAATGTTCAGAATCAGCGGAAAACAAGCCTACTAGTTTAATTTACATATCTTATATTTTTTCTAGTGTGTTAGCTAAATCAAATGTTTGCCGAAGACGAAAAAACTTGCTTGCATAACTGGGAAACTGGTTATACGGTCCAATGGCCGAAACCGCAAGTATAAAGGCATTGCGTCTCAAAACACTGTCGTTTACAAGATCAGGTTCAGTTCTTGAATGGCATGGCTGGGTCTCCCCTGCTGGGTTTGGTAGAGGTAATGTGGGTTGCTTCTGGCTTTGCGGCTGGGGATGCTGTAGCTTTCCTGAAAAGATACCGATTCGAGATGGACGGGGGTGGCCTTTGCAGCTCTCCGCTTGGCTTGGTGTGGCATTGCGTCTGTTGGCTCAGAGAACGTGCTTAAGGAGCGCACGGGGCTGAGGTCTTGACCACAGCAACCTGTAGCTGCTGGAAGAGCGTAAACTTTCTTTGGCTTTGGCTTCGTTAAATCATATGTGAATATATAGGTGTCTAATATATTACATTTTATCACATGAGGTTGATATTCAACTTTGTCAGAGCTCCAGTACCTGGAAAAAATGGATTCTAGAAGCTCTGTACCGTGGATGGGCATTGATGTTATATACATGGTTGTCACTCCCTTACATCTCAGTCAAAGGAAAAAATACTGCGCGATGGGTTGACATGGGACTGTATAGTAAAAACTGTGGACATGAAACAGGATGTTGGATGCGTGTGACTAGGGGAATACCTGTAGAACACACTGGGACGGCTTTTCCTGCCAGCCAATTTAAGCGTGACGTATTACAGGGTCCCTTGGAGAGGCTGGAAATTAATTGACTTCTATGTTGTACTATGTTGCAGTGCTTGCTTCATAGTTTGGATCAATTCGGTTGGAGGTGCAGACTGGACCAGACCAGTCCCTGGTGGTAAGGTCCCTCACTACAGTGGTCTAGTCTGGTTCAGCTGTAGGTGGTCCCGTACTAAGGATGGACTAGTTCAAGTGGTATGGTCCATTTATTGAATTAATTATTATAAAAATGATTGTTTGAAATAATAAATAATTATAAAATTATACCAGCTGATGCAAAAAAAAAAAAAAGATTATTAAGTAAATAAACCAGCTGACCCAACCAGACCCTGGAATTCTGTGACTAAACTAGCTAGAAAATCTTGCTGGATACAATATTTCAGGCAGTGGGTTTAACATTTATTGTAGTTAAGGAGTCTTTACTTATAACCTACTTACTACCTACAAACACAAGCTGAATGTTGCAGGTTGAAACTTAGCACATGAAAGAAATACAGCAATAACACAAACCATTTAATTTCAGAAGGAGTGGTCTGGACTGGTTGGCTCCAGGGGTATGCGGTCTGATATTTTGTGTTGCTGGTCCAGTCCAGCCAAAAATTGTCAACCTCTTAATTCCATCATATCTATTTAAATATCAAGCAAACCTGACAATAATGTATTTGTAAATTTCAATAGGTGCAAGATCTGACATATTTTATGATTATCTTAAGATATTATATAACATTGATCCTGTTATGTTATTTTATATTGCACTCATATTGCATTACATTGTATTGTATTATGTCATGCATATTATTATATTGTATAGTTTATATCAGTATTTTTTTACCTTTTACAGAAACAATATAACAACTTTAAATTAACTAAGTTCTGTGTGCATTAAGCCTTATAAATATAAAAAGATTCAGATTTTTTAACCATGATTTCTGTTGAATAAAGCAAGGACTTTTTGTAAGAGTAACCTACATATGATATTATTCATCTGACGATGACAGGTCTGAGATGAGATGTCATCTCACCTGTTTAATGCATCATCACTTAATAGTATACTGGAGCAAGTATATTGATAATTCAGTATCAAATAGAGCATGCTGCTATTGTATGATAAGATAAGAATGATTGATCATCAATTAATGAGCCGTCTGTAATTTAATTATATTAAGTATGTCTTTAGGGTATATAATGAGAAGTGCCTATTATGAAAAGCCTGAGAAAACAAACTTACAGGGACCTATTCACTGGCTAATGACGAAAAAACTTGCTTATACGGTCTAAATGGCCAAAACTGCAAGTATAAAATGGATTTCTGTCTCGAAACACTGTCGTCCACAGATCTTGATCGTCTCTCAATTGGCATGGCTGGGTCTCCGCCGCTGGGATTGGTGGAGGGAATGTGGGTTGCTTCTGCCTTTGTGGTTGTGGGTGCTGTGGCTTTCCTGAAAGGTTGCCGGTTAGGGTTGTACACTTGCGTTCTCTCGCAGCTTTTTTGCTTGGCTTGGTGGCATCGCATCTGTTGGCTCTTGAGAACATGCTTAAGGAGCGCACAGGGCTGAGGTCTTGACCACAGCAACCTGTAGCTGCTTGATGATCGAAAACTTCTTCAGTCAGTCAGGGACCTATTCACATACTAGGCATGTTTAATTTACATGCCTTTTAGTGTTATCCCCTTAAACTATTATGGTATCTGCCAGTATTTTGTTCTAAAAATGGTATGCCTACTGTTGTACATGTTTGGAAAAAGCTTGCATTTGGCTTGAGCAGATCTGCAGAATATAAACATGGCAGACTAGACGGACATTTCCGACACAGACGTTTCCGACTAGGACATTCCAGATTAGGATGTCAGGCCTTTATGCAAAGGAGGACGTTTCAGACAGATCAATTTTATTATCATAAAATAACCATTTAAAATATAATTTTGAGTATATCAATGTACACATATGTTGATTTAAATAATGTCAATTTGGCTTGTACATTTGATATTAATTATATGATAATTTTATATAATTTAAAATATACTTTTTGAATGTATCAATGTGCATGTGTTCTGCGTGTGTTTACTCGTACACAGAACCAAATCAATGTATAAAACATGAATGGAGATGATTACAAGTCCATGTTTTGTAATGAAACACGTATTCAGCCAAAATGAACTAATTTCATGAATTAAGGCACATATTTAATACAATAAATATTTATGCTTCTTTTACAATGGTAATTTGACATTATAAATGTTAATATGAATATTTTCATGATCATTCACTGGTCTTTCACAGTGATTTTATTATTGTCAAGCAAAATTAACTTGATTTTCAGTGAGATTTGATATTCTAGGAGCACACATTCATGTAACTGATAAGACCTGTGGGACTGATGGGTTATGCTTGGTTACTCGGGTCTCTTTGTTTGCCTTGGCAGGATATCCAGTTATCATACTTCTCCTGCTTTGGCCTTTTTCTTTCTTTTACCTATCTTTTTCCATATTTTAATTCATACTGTTGTCCTATATTTTAATAATGGTTTGCAGGCCAACCTGCGTTGGTATGTAAAGAGAAAGGGTCAGACATTCCATATAAGTTTACCTACTTGACACCAGATGGCAGCTGAGGTTGATAAGTTTTGTTTCAAGTTTGAGGTTGCTGTGAACTTCAATAGTGTTACAAATATTTGCATGATTAGAGGAAAGCGTTTTTCTGTTAATTGTTAAGACAATGTTGCAAAGAAGGAAACATATTTACAAACCTAATAATTGTATTAATTGTTATCTGACAAGCTTCAGTTTGTATTATTTTTCTCCACACAGAAACAAATTCAGATTGAGATACGCCCAGAAGGAAGATTGAAGTAAAATTAACCCATCAGTATGCATAAATTGATGATATATGAGCCACATTATGTATAAACAAAGGCACAATTTAAAATTGTGAAATCTGAATCAAGTATAATTATCAGATATTTAAATGTTTTACAAATTAAAAAGATATATTTTTGTGATAAAAATAAATGCATTTGTATCCATAATGTATTGTTATATAACAAAATTGAGAAATATGATGATGCAGTTATAATTATAAATCAACTTTTATATTCAGATATATATCTTGAATGTTTAAAAATAAAAAGTTTAAAAAAAATTTGTTAAAAAAAATGAGGATCTAATTCAAACATTATTTAGCTCATCTGAGCTATAGTCGTGGTCCATTGTCCGTCGTCAGTCTGGTTATCTGGATGTCGGTTCAAAAGACTGGCACATTTCGACACCATTGGACCTACGAATCTGAAATTCTGCATACCCTTAGATGTCCTCAAAATCTCCTACCATGCCTAAAATTTGGTCAATAGGACTTTGTTCCTTCGAGATATTAAGGAAATACCTCAATTTTTTATTAAAAATCTACTTTCACACTTCAGGACTGCCTAATATCAAAACCACTCATCTGGTTTTCTTCATATTTACCATAAATATTCCTCTATATATTTCCTATGTACATGCCAGAAATTAAGTCAGTATTATATAATTTGTAAAAGGTATGGGCCCAAACATAAAGGACTTTGTAAAAAAATCAGGAAAGATATTTGGTCACTTCAGAGAAAAAGTGTTAAGGCTAGGGACTTTTTTCAGTAATACAACTTTAATTAATTAAAATTTCATTGTATACCAAAAATTAGATCAAAATCTGTTAATTTTTTGTAATTATTAGCAAAAATATAAAATTGGTACCTTAAATTTTGCCCAAATTTGACCATGGCATGTTTTTTTTCTTGTAAGAACATTTGATTTACTTTTCACATTTGGTATACATATAGATTTAATCTATTAAATTTTGAAATTTGAAAGTTAAAGCTTAAAAATTATTCTAGTAATTAAAGTTTTTCTGAGGCTCTAATGTATTAACATTTTGAACCATGAACCTTACCAGCCATGGCTGGTGCCTACAGCCTTTTCTGGGTAAACTTATTAGTGATGCAACACTGCATTTACAAATGTAGAATCACATGTTGCAACCCTGTCCTCCCCTCCATCCCCCCCCCCACAAACACATATGTTGCATTACTTGCATTCTTTAACCAAATTCTTTTTTTCTGATCCAGTGTATACAACTTTTCCAATTCTTAATCAAGTGTTATTTTCAGATATTTATCATTTTGCAAATTCGAAAAAAAATATATTTTTTGGAAAAAATAAATACATCTTTGTTTCTGTTAAAAATCTATTTTCATACTTAAGGAATGCCTAATATCAAAACCACTCATCTGGTTTTCTTCATATTTACCATAAATATTTCTCTATATAATTCCTATGTACATGCAAGAAATTAAGTCTGTATTATATAATTTAAAAAAGTTAAAGTTATGGGCCCAAACATAATGCACCTTGTAAAAAATCAGGAAATATGTTTATTCACTAATAATAAGAATCGCTGAGGCTAGAGACTTTTTTCAGGGATATAACTTCATTTAATCAAGATTCAATTGTATACCTAAAGTTAGATCTGAATTTTGCAATTTTTTTAAGTTATTAACATAATTATAAAATCAGTACCTTAAATTTTGCCAAACTTTGGCCACAACACTTTTTTTTCTGTAAGTACTGTAAGTATTTAATTTTCACTGCATGTACACATAAGAATTTAATCTATTAAATTTTGAAATTTGAAAATAAAAGCTGCAAAATTAGGCTAGTTATTGATATATTTTGAAGGCTCTTGTTGTATTCCCTTACATTGTCAAGCAGTCCACTTTGGTCACTGTAGGTCATTCAGTGCAGCTCTTGATGCTCCCCAGGCTGTTGTTATGTATTCCCATCACTCAAGCAAGCCCTCTTTCTTGTTGAGCTTGATCAGGCTGTTTGCAGTTAATACCACAAGGAGCCTTTCTCTCTCCCCCCCTTCCCCCCACCCCATTCTGTTGACAGACCTGTACTATGAACAAGATGAATCTTATAATTTCACATTTTTTCAGCAAGGAACAGTTACAACAGAGACTTAACATATTACATACATATTATATACACACGCCATTAATTCTAGGCTTGTGAATTGTGAATTGATTCCTAACCTTCCATGCAATTCTCGATTCAATTATTACTTAAGTACTAACTTTCAGACTGTCTTGTAAATAAAATCTTATGTTTTACCACATTTTATGGCAGTTAATTTTAGTTAATAAGGGAAAAAAAATATAGTTGCCCCTCATTTTTGTTTCCATTGGATGGTGTGTTCACCAGCAAAGAGTCGTAAAAATATCTTGAGCACATTCACATTAAAAAGTCTCACCATTGTAGTCTGCTTTGTCAAAGTTGACAGCTCAATCGGCGTTTTAGAGTGGTGCTTGCATAAATTAATAATAAAAACTAATTGATACAGAGATTGAGAATCGATTTCAATTTAATCGAGGGCTTGGAATTAAATGAATCAATGATTCAAGGAATTGTTACACCCATAATTAATTCGCCTTTGCTTTCTTCCAAGGGATTTTAGTTTTACATATTAAGTACATTGTTAACTTATCTCTATATTTGGTAACTTTTTTTAATGGTTGAAATTAATTTAATTAACATATGTAACTAAACAATTGGTGCATAAAAACTGCAGGCATACAAGTGTATATCTGTGAGGGTTTTTGCAAGTGGGGTGTTAAATTGATACAAATTTTATATTGAGTACTTAGAAGTTGGTTTATAAAATGATACGTGGATATAAAAAAAAATAAATGGTGAAACCGAAGTTTTTATACTGAATTCTGGTAAACAAGTTGATGGCTGGTCCTGAAGAGTTCACCTCTTGCCCACCAGGTGGCAGCATTGGGCTTGCTTATGCACACTCAATTAAAGCAGCTTTCCATACATTAATTCTTGAAGAATAAGTGATCTTTTATATTTCATTGGACTGTAAAGTTAAAAAATTTAATCACAGAGAGCAGATATAATGAGGGTCTGATACTGAGTTAATAATTTAAGTTTTACTTGAAAATTATTTACTTGCCATGTGATAGTTTACTTTGCTGTCACCAGATGGCAGCCCTAACTGGTGACTTAAGCATACTGGATAGTAAAAAAAGTGCCAATATGACTGTAAAGCCTGAGGTTTGGACCTGTTTTGGGTAACTTTTTGATAACATAATGATATGAAACCTTTTTTCCCTGGGAGTTTGTTACTTACAAATGGTAACAAGATCAAGAAAACTGCAACTTGTGTCGCTCCATTTTCACTCAATTCTGGCCTGAATGCAGCGAAGCAAAAAAAAGATACCTCCAACCTGTCACAAACAAGTATGCAGACACTGTGTGTTTGATTGGCCCAGTGTCACAATGACTTTTACCAGCAGAATATTTTCAGGTTCACAGATGGATGTTGTTTCTACTGAAAAGCTGATATAGATATCTTGATTTAATAAGCTGGACATGGCCTTATATAACAGAATAATCTGATCATGATTTAAAACAAACAAATTTTGACTGTGTACAAGTGGTTGTTATTTTGACATGGTCACTAAACATAGGTGGTGATTAGACGGGGCTTTACTGTTTATCAAGGGTTTCCTATTTTAGAGAATGATAATATAGATATTTAATGTTTTCTGTCTTGTTTCAGACTTGAAACGAGAAGCGACGATATGTCACATGCTCAAGCACCCGCACATTGTGGAGCTCCTGGAGACGTACAGCTCCGATGGAATGCTCTATATGGTGTTCGAATAGTAAGTCACCACCCACCAGTATCTGGATGATTCATATGCTGTATGAGTGTTGATGGAGAGGAGAATGTGGCTATTTGGAACTTATTCTGACTGTGTTTTTAAAAGCACTAAAGTAGGCTTCACAAAGCCAATCGCAGCACATCCCAGCATAGAGAATTGTAGAGGAAAAGAATACAGAAAAAAAATAACACCATATGAAACCTGCTCATAAATTGTGAAAGTTTTGTTACAATGTATGTGAGATAAATTTTTGTGTGTGTGTTTGTTTGATTGAAAAAAAAATATCACAAAATGAGATACTAAGATTGCTCTGTCATGATTGGATTGTTGTAAAGGTCCTAGACAAGAGCCATACTGTCTGCATGCTGGTGGCTGGTTACGCTCCATAAGCGGCAGTTACACTATACAACTATTTGTTACACTAACTGCTGCAAGGAATTGCGGTTGCCCGTCAGGTTTGGCCACCAGGTTGTACTATCTCTGTGGAATTCCCCCTGCATAATATTTAACAAATCACGTTGCAGGTATCACCAGCACAATCAGATGATCTTCGAGGTGCCGGTCGATTTGCACTGTGGTCAAAAGTGCTTGGTAGCACAGACTTTTTTCACCCCCTTTTGGAATACAAATGATGCAATCATCACCCTTCAAGACAGTCGATCTCTAGAACTAGCTGAAGTGGCCTGAGGTCCGTTATCCCCCACTGTTTGCATATTTCCTCTCTTGCAGTGCTGCACTAGCTTGGCATGGGCAAAGTCATGTTTGTTTACACGCTGAGCCAATCAGATTTCTTTTACTACCTCTGCGGGGCGCAGGCATGTTTGTTTACACACTGTTCCAATCAGAATTTTCCTTTCAGAGTGCAAACTGATTGGGTGTTTGGCAGCTTGCCAAAACCTGAAAAATCCTTCCATTTCTCACAGCACGTGAGTGGAAGGTCACTGGAAGGTAAAGCGCTGCGTTCAGAGCATAGTGGCTGAGGTGCTCAGGCATTTGTCGCTGGTTGGACATGGTAGCTGCTGCTCTACTGGCTCGTCTGACTTCTCGTCTTTCTGTATCGACTGTTCTGGAGCTTACCTGGGAATGCATCTTGGATACCTTTGCTCTTGGCTTGGTGTTGCTTCTACAACAACACATTCAAAGATTAATATTCATTTTCTCCTTACAATATATGGAGGCCAGTACCTGTTACTAAATTTTCTGGTCTTTTGTCCTTTTTAGCTCAGCTGACTGTAAGTCATCTGAGCTATAGCGATCACCCTTTGTCTGTCGTCTGTCTGTTCGCCGCCTGTCTGTCCGTCCATCCATTAACCTGGCACAAATCGTAACCGCTGGACCTAGAAACTTGTTACTTGACATTCTGAGAGGTCCATGAAAAATCTCCTTGGAAACCAGAAATAAGGTCTCTATTACCCATATTCTTCGAGCTATGGGGCCCCAAAGTACCCCCCAGAATAGTAAAAAATTTCATACAAAAACTTCAATATCTCATTAACTACATCACTGATGGTCATGATTTTTGGCATACATATTGATCATGAGATGTTCCATCAGTTCCCGCAGACTAATGGCGCCACATAAAGACTGGACCTAGAATCTTCATTCTTGACACACTGAGAGACCTATGAAAAGTCTCAATGGAAACCAGAAATTAGGTCTCTGTTACCCATATCCTTCAAGCTATAGGGCCCAAAGTACCCCCCCCCCCCCCAGAATAGTCAAAATTTTCATACAAAAACTTCAATATCTCATTAACTACATCACTGATGGTCATGTTTTTTATTGGCATACATATTGATCATGAGATGTTTCATCAGTTTCTGCAGGCTTGTGGCACCACCTGTATTTTTTCTATTTTTTTACGAATTGTTTTCTCTATTTTTGAGAGCTTTAAAAATGTGAACATCTGTTAACAGGACACAAATCATAAAAACTTGACCGAGAATCTTCATTCTTGACACAGTGAGAGACCTATGAAATGTCTCCATGGGAACCAGAAATAAGGTCTCTGTTACCCATATCCTTTGAGCTGTGGGGCTCCAAATTACCCCCCAGAATAATGGAAAATTTGATAAAATAACTGCAACATCTCAATAACTTACAAAACTGATGGTCATGATTTTTGGCATACATATTGATCAAGAGGTGTTCCATCAGTTCCTGCAGACTGGTGGCACCTGTATTTTTTCAAAATTTTTACAATATTGTTTTCTCTATTTTTGAGATCTTTAAGGATGTAGTTATCTGTTTCCCATATCCTTCAAGCTATAGGACTCAGAAGTATCCCTCAGAATAATGGAAAATTTGATACAAAAGCTGAAGTATCTAAACAACTAATGCAGAGATCACCATGATTCTTTGCATGGATATTGACCATGTTTTTTAGCTCAGCTGACTATAAGTCATCTGAGCTATAGTCGTGGTCCATTGTCCGTCGTCCGTCCGTCTGTCCGTCCGTCCGTCCGTAGATGTGGCACGTTTTGAAACCGTGAACCTAGGAATCCAAAATTCGGCATAATGTTAGATGTCCCCAAGATCTCCTACCAAGCCGAAAATTGGGTCTTTGCAACTTCGTTCCTTTGAGAAATTAAGGAAAAACCTCAATTTTTTATTAAAAACCTATTTTCACACTTCAGGACTGCCTAATATCAAAACCACTCATTTGTTTTTCCTCATATTTACCATAAATATTCCTCTATATAGTTCCTATGTACATGCCAGAAATTATGTCTGTATTATTTAATTTAAAAAAGTTATGGGCCCAAACATAATGCATTTTGTAAAAAAATCAGGAAAGATATTTGATCACTTAACACAAAAAATGTTAAAGCTATTGACCTTTTTTCCAGTAATATAACTTTAATTAATCAAAATTAAATTGTATACCCAAAATTAGATGAAAATCTTTTAAATTTTCTAAAATATTAATAAAAATAAAAAATTGGTACCTTAAATTTTGCCCAACTTTGACCATGGCACGTTTTTTTCCTGTAAGTACTGTGGTTTTAATTTTCACAGCATGTTTTTGTTAGCATTTCAACTGTTAACACCAAAAATTTGAAACCAGTTGATCAAAAACTGTAGATTTTTATAAGTTTTCAAGCACCATGTAACATATTGTTTACATCAAGCTAGTGTTATGCAGTTTGCAAGAGCTCAGCTCCCCAGCTTCAGCTCTTAGTTCCTTAAATTCGGCATACAGTTAGATGTCTCCAAAATCCCCTACCATGCCAAGAATTTGGTCACTAGGACTTAATACCTTCGAGATATTAATGAAAAACTTCATTTTTCCATTAAAAACCCATTGTTACACTTCAAGACTGCCTAATATCAAAACCACTGATCTGACTTTAATCATAAATAATTTACATATTTTTCATTCTCTATGCACATGCCAGAATGATGTCAGTATTGCGTAATTGTTTTAAGTTATGGGCCCAAACATAATGCACTTTGTAAAAAATCAAGAAATATATTTACTCCCTTAACAAGGGGATTGCTGAAGCTAGAGATTTTTTTGTCAGGGATGTAACATTATTTAATCAAGTTTCAATTGAATACCCAAAATTAGTTCTGAATTTTTCAAATTTTATAAGTTATTAGTATAAATATAAAATCAGTACCTTAAATTTTGCCAAACTGTGACCATGGCACGTTTGTGTCCTGTGAGCACTGTTGATATAATTTTCATATCATGCACACATTAGGATTTTAGCTTTTTAGTTTAGAAAGCTGAAAGAAATTGGCCAAACTATGTAGCTTTTATTAATGTTTTTTATGAGACCCTGTCAGACTTTGGCTCTCTCCAGCCCCTCTTGAGTCACCTGTATGTTGACCTTGTTGACCTTTCATCAAATTATGCACGCTTGAGGCGAGGCATACAGGAATCCAGGCAGCTTATGGCCAGCCACAGTTGATCCAGGTGTCCAACCCAACTCATCTAGTAGTTTTAACCAACAACATAACAATAAACAATAAATTAATAAATTTTTATTGGTTTTTAATAACAAATTAAAGAAAAATAGAAAAGGAATTTGTTAGTTTATAATAACAGGAAATTAACTTGCAGTTACTGATGATATAAGAATCTTGTATCGATGGGTAGAATGTCACATATTCCAAATAACACCATGCAGTCACCTATGGCATTTTTCAGTTCAATTTTAATGATAAAGAAGTAAATCATATTATTCATTACTAATCATTAGGGATCATATGAAGGAAATTAATGATAGACAAAGATGCAGTTGATAATATTAATCTAGATTCCTACTGTGTCTAGTGTGTACATTGATGTGAAATTAGTCCAAAATGAATTTTTTACAGTTATTTTTTAATATAAATAAAAGCCATAAAACCAGGTACTTATGATCATTATTTAAATGTGTGAATTTTGTATATTCTGGATTCTCAACATCATTGGTTGGTGAAACTGAATAAATACCAGACATGGTGCGAATATTTTGTAATTGTATTTAAATACGAATATGATTATGTACTCCATTATAAAATTTCTTGCATAAAGAATAGGAATTCAGGTAAAAATGAAAGTAAATGAATACTCGTGCAAATACTTTCAAAATGTATTCATGAATGCATTCATGAATATATTCTTTAATATTATTTTAATAATCATATCAGTTATATTTCATTTAAAAAAATCATATTATTTTTTATAAAAATTATATTTGGGACAATATTTGTAATTGTATCCGCCAAAACAGAGTTTTCAGAGTTTTCAGCTGGACGCCGCCGCCGCGTAGGTGTCCGGAGAACTCCTCCGTAACCGCTGGGCGGAATTTTCCGAAACCCAGGATTATGTTCGGGTCACATGTGAACTGCTGCGCCCCAATTTTGTTTTGACCTCTGACCTTTCCTTTGTGCTCTGCGTCCGTTTGTGCGTCTGTTTCCACACATAAACCCACATATCTCGGGAACCGTTTGACCGATCAGGAAAATTTTTTTGCACAAATGTAGCCCTAGGAGAGCTTTATAACATACACCAAAAATGGTGGCGCCACCTGCAACCATGTTTGCACAGTGTCCATCTGTTCGTCTGCCTTGGGTTAAAATCACTCATATCTCTGCAGTGACTTGACTAATTCACCTGAAAATGGGCATGCGTAAACATCCTGGATATTTTTTCTGATTTTATGACAGGTGGCGCCACCTACATTCACGTTTATGCTGCAGACATCCAAGCTCATATCTCGGGAACCGTTTGACCGATCAGGAAAATTCTTTTGCACAAATGTAGCCCTTGGAGAGCTTTATAACATACACCAAAAATGGTGGCGCCACCTGCAACCATGTTTGCACAGTGTCCATCTGTTCGTCTGCCTTAGGGTTAAAATCACTCATATCTCTGCAGTGACTTGACTAATTCACCTGAAATTGGGCATGCGGATACATCCTGGATAGCTTTTCTGATTTTATGACAGGTGGCGCCACCTACATTCACGTTTACGCTGCAGACATCCAAGCTCATATCTTGGGAACCGTTTGACTGATCAGGAAAATTCTTTTGCACAAATGTAGCCCTTGGAGAGCTTTATAACATACACCAAAAATGGTGGCGCTACCTGCAACCATGTTTGCACAGTGTCCATCTGTTCGTCTGCCTTAGGGTTAAAATCACTCATATCTCTGCAGTGACTTGACTAATTCACCTGAAATTGGGCATGCGTATACATCCTGGATAGCTTTTCTGATTTTATGACAGGTGGCGCCACCTACATTCACGTTTACGCTGCAGACATCCAAGCTCATATCTTGGGAACCGTTTGACCGATCAGGAAAATTCTTTTGCACAAATGTAGCCCTTGGAGAGCTTTATAACATACACCAAAAATGGTGGCGCTACCTGCAACCATGTTTGCACAGTGTCCATCTGTTTGTCTGCCTTGGGTTAAAATCACTCATATCTCTGCAGTGACTTGACTAATTCACCTGAAATTTGGCATGCGTATACATCCTGGATAGCTTCTCTGATTTTATGACAGGTGGCGCCACCTACATTCACGTTTACGCTGCAGACATCCAAGCTCATATCTCAGGAACCGTTTGACCGATCAGGAAAATTTTTTTGCACAAATGTAGCCCTTGGAGAGCTTTATAACATACACCGAAAATGGTGGCACCACCTGCAACCATGTTTGCACAGTGTCCATCTGTTCGTCTGCCTTGGGTTAAAATCAATCATATCTCTGCAGTGGTTTGACTAAGTCACCTGAAATTCGGCATGCTTATACATCCTGGATAGCTTTTCTGATTTTATGACAGGTGGCGCCACCTACAATCAAGTTTACGCTGCAGACATCCAAGCTCATATCTAGGGAACCGTTTGACCGATTGGGCCAAAATTTTGCATGTGTATAAATCTCACATAGCTCTCTCTATCATATGCAAAACTGGTGGCGCCACCTGCAGCCATGTTTGCACAGCTCCCATCTGTTTGTCTGCCATGGGATAAAATCACTCATATCTCGGCAGTGGTTTGACATATCTGCCTAAAATTTTGCAAGTTTATACATCCCCGACAGCTCTCTTGATTTTATGACAGGTGGCACCACCTGCATTCTAGTTTATGCAGCAGATATCCAAGCTCATATCTTGGGAACCGTTTGACCGATTGGCCCAAAGTTTTGCATGTGTATAGAGCTTTCTGGATT
The DNA here is from genome assembly GCA_026874595.1 of Sipunculus nudus. Classification (NCBI taxonomy): domain Eukaryota; kingdom Metazoa; phylum Annelida; class Sipuncula; order Golfingiida; family Sipunculidae; genus Sipunculus; species Sipunculus nudus. Next base: position 57,159,136 of record CM049314.1, read on the forward strand.
TTTTCGTAGGTAGCGCAACCTACATACACAATTTGGATGCAGACATCCATGCTAATATGCAACACTTCACCCGTTCCACTCTGATTTAGGCGGATACAAGTAGTCGCTTGTCGACTACCCGTATTCTAGTTTTTTTTAATAAATAGTTAAACTCTTATATTATATGTTCTGCTTATAAGTCAAAATCTGTGTGACAATAGTACTCCATTTGTTAATAAAATAAATGAAATCAATCCTCTTCCCTGTCTCCAAAGGTACTATCAAAATCATACTTAAGCTAAACAACAACAACTCATAATACAGCTTATATTTATTACCACACAAAACCAGCATGTGCCTCATTTCTAAATAATATTTTTTTATCATATATAACAGCTGAGCGTCGTGACCCATAGGTCCCTTGTTTTTATATTAGTTTCTGCAGACTGGTCGAACCACCTGTATTTTTTTAAAGTTTACACATTTTTCTCTATTTTTGAGATATATAAATACAGACACAATCTTGGCCTGTTGGTTAATCTGTTTGATGATTCAGTTGAATGGGAATATACTACCCAAGGGCGTGCGCAGGATTTTAGAAAAGGGAGGGCTCACGAACGCAAAAAGTCTGAGGTGACACCCCCCACCCCCAGGACAGTCGAAAGTCACGCTATGATCTATATACCCCCCCCCCCCTCGAATGTTAAATTGTTTCAAATTACAAAGCCACAGTTTCTACTGGTTTTTTTCCTATTCATAGAGGGTTAGGCCTAATTCGATTTAAATCCAAGGCTAAACTTATTGAAGCAGTATACTAAAGAAAGGACTGTAGCAGAGGGATGCATAGTTTTCTCCATTTAATGCTACGTTGTTATCACATATACTTTATCCACCATGCTAAACTAAAATAAAAAATCATATTGAGGTCTTAGCAGGCATCCCTATAACCTGAGGCTCAAGGCAAGCAACCTACTGTACAAGAGGTCACCCACACTACAGTATGTGCTTCTCATGCTTTACATTCTATCAACAACAATACTATCACAATAACAACAAACCCAACTGAAACTTGGAAGAATAAAAAAAAATATTTACGCAAACATAATAAGGGGTTAGTAAAGTTGATAAATCATCGCGTGCCGCTGCAGCCAAGTCGAGTGCATTTATATGTCAGATTGGTACATACTTTGACAGGTGTTGGATCAACAGTGGAAGCTGTATCGATGACTTCTGTGATTCTGCATCCATAGGCCTACACAGTCTTTCACAACAAAAAGCAGCTAAATGGGTTCCTGATAGGTTGATAATCGACAAGATATATATAGCATGCATATATAGGGAGCCCGGGATTTATAAACTTAATGCAAGCGACCCCCCCACCCCTATTACACACACAAAGAAAAGCCCCCTGATAAATTAAAAAATAAAAATTTAATGAAAGGGACCTCTCGACTGAATAGTTTTCTATTCCACGTGAATCAATAAACAAATTTGGTTTCTTGAATATTTATATTTACGAATTAACCAACATTTGATACCTGATCAGACTTAAAGAGTAAAACAAACAGCATGTACTTCCTTAAGGAAAGTGTATGCTTTCCATACCCTCCGGACCATGTAAAATGAATGCAAATAAATATTAATTGTGGTTAATTTCTTCCATGTACAGATCTGTAGTACTTATTATATAATGTTTACCATTCAGTTACACCATAACTATTATGCACCAATTCTCAGGAATTACTATATTTCCATGCATTCTAATGGGCCTTAAGAACTCTTTGCTCATCCAGGTTCTTTGGACCCGACGGGTTAAAACTATAAAAACTTGCTATTTAAGACAAATGAGAGACTTAAATTTGAGACTTTTTCGTCAAGCCTCTTCTTGTGCCCTTGGAAACTCCTGGGTCCGAGTCCCTTCTGACCACTGCGGATTAAAACTCCATATATTTGCCAACACCAAAGAGAAAAAAAAGTTCCGCATTAACAAGCAAATAGCCATGCTCCTTTGAGTCGTCCTGATGACAGCTTTATAAATGCAAGTTAACGTAAAAGGCCGAAGAGATTTTCTAATTTTCAAGTATTTTCTGGTGTTCTTCACATAGGAAACTTCTGGCGGGCCTGGGCCCCTTTAGTCACTCACTATTAGAAATTATATACTTACATTTTATAAAACATGTGTCTTCATCATTTTGAAGCTTTTTATTGTGCTTCATTGGGAATTCCTAAGCTAAAATAAAATCAAGTGAGACTTCTACATTTTCAAACATTTTATTGGACCCTATTGGAAACTCCTGGGCAGTACGGGTCCCCTTAATTTAGACCCCTCTATTTGGACTAAAAAGTCCATATATATATTTCTCAAATGACAAACAGGATGCGCATTTCTGTCGCCCTATATAGGACCCTAGCGGGGTCTCCTGACTAAAATTATATAAGCTAATATAAAAACTAAATGAAACTTCTACATTTTGGAACATATTATTCTTCTCTTAAGGCAATTCCCGGTCGATCGGACACTCCTCGGGCCCGTTATGCCCCCGTTACGGTCTACCTGCTGATCTCACCGCTCATATAGCGCCTGCGTGAAATTAGATTAAAACCTGCAGGGTTTGAACACCTCACACTGACGTTACCATTTACCTGAAACAATCACAGAACTGGTATTTAATGGCTAACCGGCAGGACTGTCGTGTGCCATGAGCAGCAGCTTTCAATGAGGATTTTCTTTTGTCCATCATAGCTACTAGAGGGTGTCATCCTATACTGTTACTGAATTGGAAGTTTAAACTGTGCCCTTGGCCTTACAAATACAACTTTGTGAGCTTTTTTGCAAAAGGTTAAGACACACCCTAATAATTTACGAAATTGGGTGCCCCCTAAAAATTTATTGAACAGACCCTCTAAACACGCCCCTGCTACCATTCAGATGATAAAATTTCCTTTTGGGAACTCCTTCCCAGTCAGCTGAGCGTCATGACCAATGGGTCACTTGTGGAGGGAGCTGCTGTGGGCCCTGGCCAGCTGGATTCAGCGTGATCAGTTCAAACCTGACTCCATTTTTAGCTCAGCTGACTATAAGTCATCTGAGCTATAGTCGTGGTCCATTGTCCGTCGTCCGTCCGTCCGTCCGTCCGTCCGTAGATGTGGCACGTTTTGAAACCGTAAGACCTAGGAATCCAAAATTCGGCATAATGTTAGATGTCCCCAAGATCTCCTACCAAGCCGAAAACTGGGTCTTTGCAACTTCGTTCCTTTGAGAAATTAAGGAAAAACCTCAATTTTTTATTAAAAATCTATTTTCACACTTTAGGACTGCCTATATACAAAACCACTCATCTGTTTTTCCTCATATTTACCATAAATATTCCTCTATATAGTTCCTATGTACATGCCAGAAATTATGTCTGTATTATTTAATTTAAAAAAGTTCTGGGCCCAAACATAATGCATTTTGAAAAAAATAAGGAAAGATATTTGATCACTTAACACAAAAAATGTTAAAGCTGTGGACCTTTTTTCCAGTAATATAACTTTAATTAATCAAAATTAAATTGTATACCCAAAATTAGATGAAAATCTTTTAAATTTTTTAAAATATTAACAAAAATAAAAAATTGGTACCTTAAATTTTGCCCAAATTTGACCATGGCACGTTTTTTTCCTGTAAGTACTGTGGATTTAATTTTCACAGCATGTTTTTGTCAGCATTTCAGCTGTTAACACCAAAAATTTGAAACCAGTTGATCAAAAACTGTAGATTTTAATCAAGTTTTCAAGCACCTTGTAACATATTGTTTACATCAAGCTAGTGTTATGCAGTTTGCAAAAGCTCAGCTCCCCAGCTTCAGCTCTTAGTTCCTTAAATTCAGCATACATTTAGATGTCTCCAAAATCCCCTACCATGCCAAGAATTTGGTCACTAGGACTTAATACCTTCGAGATATTAATGAAAAACTTCATTTTTCCATTAAAAACCCATTGTTACACTTCAAGACTGCCTAATATCAAAACCACTGATCTGACTTTAATCATAAACAATATACATATTTTTCATTCTCTATGCACATCCCAGAATGATGTCAATATTGCATAATTGTTTTAAGTTATGGGCGCAAACATAATGCACTTTGTAAAAAATCAAGAAATATATTTACTCCCTTAACAAGGGCATTGCTAGAGATTTTTTTGTCAGGGATGTAACATTATTTAATCAAGATTCAATTGAATACCCAAAATTAGTTCTGAATTTTTCAAATTTTATAAGTTATTAGTATAAATATAAAATTAGTACCTTAAATTTTGCCCAACTGTGACCATGGCACGTTTGTTTCCCGTGAGCACTGTTGATATAATTTTCATATCATGCACACATAAGGATTTCAGCTTTTTAGTTTAGAAAGCTGAAAGAAATTGGCCAAAAATTGTAGCTTTTATTAATGTTTTTTATGAGACCCTGTCAGACTTTGGCTCTCTCCAGCCCCTCTTGAGTCACCTGTATGTTGACCTTGTTGACCTTTCATCAAATTATGCACGCTTGAGGCGAGGCATACAGGAATCCAGGCAGCTAATGGCCAGCCACAGTTGATCCAGGTGTCCAACCCAACTCATCTAGTAGTTTTAACCAACAACATAACAATAAACAACAAATTAATAAATTTTTATTGGTTTTTAATAACAAATTAAAGAAAAATAGAAAAGGAATTTGTTAGTTTATAATAACAGGAAATTAACTTGCAGTTACTGATGATATAAGAATCTTGTATCGATGGGTAGAATGTCACATATTCCAAATAACACCATGCAGTCACCTATGGCATTTTTCAGTTCAATTTTAATGATAAAGAAGAAAATCATATTATTCATTACTAATCATAAGGGATCATATGAAGGAAATTAATGATAGACAAAGATGCAGTTGATAATATTAATCTATTAAATCACCTATGGCATTTTTCAGTTCAATTTTAATGATAAAGAAGAAAATCATATTATTCATTACTAATCATAAGGGATCATATGAAGGAAATTAATGATAGACAAAGATGCAGTTGATAATATTAATCTAGATTCCTACTGTGTCTAGTGTGTACATTGATGTGAAATTAGTCCAAAATGAATTTTTTACAGTTATTTTTTAATATAAATAAAAGCCATAAAACCAGGTACTTATGATCATTGTTTAAATGTGTGAATTTTGTATATTCTGGATTCTCAACATCATTGTTTGGTGAAAACTGAATAAATACCAGACATGGTGCGAATACTTTGTAATTGTATTTAAATACGAATATGATTATGTACTCCATTATAAAATTTCTTGCATAAAGAATGGTAATTCAGGTAAAAATGAAAGTATATGAATACTCGTGCAAATACTTTCAAAATGTATTCATGAATGCATTCATGAATATATTCTTTAATATTATTTTAATAATCATTTCAGTTATATTTCATTTTAAAAAATCATATGATTCTCTTATTATTTTAATAAAAATTATATTTGGGACAATATTTGTAATTTTTTTTAATAAATAGTTAAACTCTTATATTATATGTTCTGCTTATAAGTTATATGGCCAAGTCAAAATCTGTGTGACAATAGTACTCCATTTGTTAATAAAATAAATGAAATCAATCCTCTTCCCTGTCTCCAAAGGTACTATCAAAATCATACATAAGCTAAACAAAAACAACTCATGATACAGCTTATATTTATTACCACACAAAACCAGCATGTCAGTGCCTCATTTCTAAATAATATTTTTTTATCATATATAACAGCTGAGCGTCGTGACCCATAGGTCCCTTGTTTCGTTTGTTTGTCTGAAAAGGGATTCAACTAATCAACTTGAGGGCGTGCTTAACTATTTACAGAAAGTGCTACTCTATATTGTTCTCAGATTTAAATGGTTGTTCACTTTGAGAATGAGAGGCTTGGACTGTCAAACAAGAATGTAATATAACCACTGATAGAGTACACAGTTTTGGTCCAGATGGCGCCACTGAATTGACAATTTATCTCCAGTCTTTCACACATGGTTCACAAGCTTTAAAAGTTTTAACTAACATATATATTTATACTTGTATGTGTGGATGGAGGGTTTTTGCTATTACTAGTCTTGTAATGTTTTATGTTTTTAGCTCAGCTGACCTTAAGTAATGCTGAGCTACAGAGATCACCCACCCTATGTCCAGTTATTCATCCGGCCATCCAGCAGTCCATCCATTAGCAAGACATATCATAACTGCTAGACCTAGAATATTCTGACTATCTATAGGGGTCCAAAAATTATATCCTCTGATATAAGTCATTAAGTTAGGCATATGACAGCAAATAATATTCTGGGGAGACATAAACATGCACGGTGTTGTACAGAGGAGGTTTTCATGTATGTAATAAGTCATGAAATGTAGTGACCACATGGCGGGTTCATAACAACTATTGTCATGCAGTAACAAAGAATACATCACACACTTTTATCCCGTCATTCCTAGCTAATTAAGAGTACAGCTTGAGCATCTATACCTCAGTCCAGTTTCAGTCCCATTTATCTGCAGGAGGCCCACAGTATGTTGCCATGCATGCAAGTAATTAAGACATAGGTGCTAATTAAATGCTGGACCTTCAGTCCTCTGGAGAGATTCATAGAGTGCATTTTCTTTTCAAAAATATAGGTCCATTACAGTCTGCTGAATTATTATGGAGGTTACCCTATAATGAGAACATGCTATTAAGGACCCTGGATTTTCAGTATATGCATAGGGCTGGGTATAAAACCAAAGTCATAATCAGTTGTTAAGACATCTACTGCAAAATTCTCGGGTTCTGCTTAGGTGGTTCAGTAGAAATTGTAAAGCCAGCTATTAACCTGCCTTTTCTGAAGATTTTATGTAAATTCTTGCTTAATGAACTCTAGTTAAGAAAAGTTCTGATACAGCTTCTGTGACAGATGTTTGAGTTTATCTACAAGTTGTTAGTATCACTGCAGTTTTGACAAACAGAATAAACATGTAACCAAAGGTAGTTATTTGCATCCGTGCACATGTTGCAAAATGCCCTTTGCCAAACTGGTTTGTTTGACTTTATTGAATGTATTTTTATTAATTTCCTGGGTACCCCACATTTTATCAGCACGTGGATAGAAATAAAACAGATAGCTCAGTTGTGATGGGATCAGTGTTTGCTGGCCTATTTTCATAAAAGGTTTGAGGGATTATATTTAGTTAATTGACATCAGATTTTGGAATGGTCCCCTTAAAGGAATGGAAGGGGGGGGGTGTAGTCATAAATTTACTCACAATGTGGGATGCTTGCCCTGCTCCTTACCCAACTTTGAAGTAGTAATGAATTATCTTTGGTTTAATAACTCTGAATATTGCAAGAAGAAAATAAAAGGAGAAGTCATTTAGAACATATGGATCATTCAAATTTGTGAGTCTTTTACTGTCATGTTTTAATTTGTTCTTTTTCACAGTTTGTTCTTTTAAGGTTGCACCAATTTGCCGTGTAGGGAATGGTTAGGATCAGTCAAGTGTTTCATGCTCAGCATCAAGTCCAACACTGTAAACATTAGACTGTGGCCTCTCTTTCTGAGTACTTAAAACATTTTGTGTTCTTCAGATGCTTCTCATGCACATCATGCTCCAGGCACCATGAATATGTAACACTTTAATCAGACCAAATCCAATAATGAGTCAAACAGAACAGCTACTGGTAACAAATATATAATACATACTATTAAGGTTTATAAAAATATATTGATTTTTTAAAAGATACAAGATGGCTGAAAGTGTTATATTTAGATGATAGCCTCAAGCTTAAGTTCATAATAATAACTTGGGATTGATGACTTACATGGGCTTTGCACTTTAGCAACTGCCTAGTTGTTTCATTTTTAGCTCAGCTGACTATAAGTCATCTGAGCTATAGTCGTGGTCCATTGTCCGTCGTCCGTCCGTCTGTCTGTCCGTCCGTATGCTTTACATTCTATCAACAACAATACTGTCACAATAACAACAAACCCAATTGAAACTTGGAAGAATAAAAAAAAATATTTACGCGAATATAATAAGGGGTTAAAAAAGTTGATAAATCATTGCGTGCCGCTGCAGCCAAGTCGAGTGCATTTATACGTCAGATCAGATTGTTACATACTTTGACAGGTGTTGGATCAGCAGTGGAAGCTGTATCAATGACTTCTGTGATTCTGCATCCATAGGCCTACACGGTCTTTCACAACAAAAAGCAGCTAAATGGGTTCCTGATAAGTTGATAATCGACAAGATATATATAGCATGCATTTATAGGGAGCCCGGGATTTATAAACTTAATGAAAGCGACCCCTCCCCATTACACACACAAAGAAAAGCACCCTGATAAATTAAAAAATAAAAATTTAATGAAAGGGACCTCTCCACTGAATAGTTTTCTATTCCGCGTGAATCAATAAACAAATTTGGTTTCTTGAATATTTATATTTACGAATTAACCAACATTTGATACCTGATCAGACTTAAAGAGTAAAACAAACAGCATGTTCTTCCTTAAGGAAAGTGTACGTTTTCCATAGCTCTCTGGACCATGTTAAATGAATGCAAATAAATATTAATTGTGGTTAATTTCTTCCATGTACGGATATGTAGTACTTAATATATAATATTTACCATTCAGTTACACCGTAACTATTATGCACCAATTCTCAGGAATTACTATATTTCCATGCATTCTAATGGGCCTTAAGAACTCTTTGCTCATCCAGGTTCTTTGGACCTGACAGGTTAAAACTATAAAAACTTGCTATTTAAGACAAATGAGAGACTTAAATTTGAGACTTCATCATCAAGCCTCTTCTTGTGCCCTTGGAAACTCCTGGGTCCGAGTCCTTTCCGACCACTGCCGATTAAAACTCCATATATTTGCCAACACCAAAGAGAAAAAAAAAAGTTTCGCATTAACAAGCAAATAGCCGTGCTCCTTTGAGTCGTCCTGATGACAGCTTTATAAATGCAAGTTAACGTTAAAGGCCGAAGAGATTTTCTAATTTTCAAGTATTTTCTGGTGTTCTTCGCATAGGAAACTACTGGCGGGCCTGGGCCCCTTTAGTCACTCACTATTAGAAATTATATACTTACATTTTATAAAACATGTGTCTTCATCATTTTGGAGCTTTTTATTGTGCTTCATTGGAATTCCTAAGCTAAAATAAAATCAAGTGAGACTTCTACATTTTCAAACATTTTATTGGACCCTATTGGAAACTCCTGGGCGGTACGGGTCCCCTTTATTTAGACCCCTCTATTTGGACTAAAAAGTCCATATATATATTTCTCAAATGACAAACAGGATGCGCATTTCTGTCGCCCTATATAGGACCCTCGCAGGGTCTCCTGACTAAAATTATATAAGCTCATATAAAAACTAAATGAGACTACATTTTGGAACATATTATTCTTCTCTAAAGGCAATTCCCGGTCGATCGGACACTCCTCGGGCCCGTCATGCCCCCGTTATGGTGTACCTGCTGATCTCACCGCTCATATAGCGCCTGCGTGAAATTAGATAAAAACCGGCAGGGATTGAACACCTCACACTGACGTTACCGTTTACCTGAAACAATCACAGAACTGGTATTTAATGGCTAACCGCCAGGACTGTCGTGTGCCATGGCCTATGCATGAGCAGCAGCTTTCAATGAGGATTTTCTTTTGTCCTTCATAGCTACTAGAGGGTGTCATCCTATACTGTTACTGAATTGGAAGTTTAAACTGTACCCTGGGCCTTACAAATACAACTTTGTGAGCTTTTTTGCAAAAGATTAAGACAAGCCCTAATAATTTACAAAATTGGGTGCCCCCTAAAAATTTATTGAACAGATTTTAAAGGGGCGCTCCTGTTGCACCCCCCTCTACACACCCTTGCTACCATTCAGATGATAAAATTTCCTTTTGTGAACTTCTTCCCTGTCAGCTGAGCGTCATGACCCATGGGTCACTTGTGGAGGGAGCTGCTGTGGGCTCTGGCCAGCTGGATTCAGCGTGATCAGTTCAAACCTGACTCCATTTTTTCGTTTGTTTGTCTGAAAAGGGATTCAACTACCGTAGATCCGCGTTTTGCCGCCGCGGCCATAAAATAAGACTTGCAGTTGAAAATCCTGACAGATATTTCTCGACAAGGGATGCGGCTATAAAACGCAGGTTAAGCTAAATTCAAACATGTTAAAGAGACTCGACGGCCCGCCGAGGCGCAATGGGCGATAATAGGTTGAGGAAGGAGGAAGTGTATTCCAGGAACGTATATTTAATGATACTGCAAATTTGTATATTAATTTTATTTATTATTAATTTTATAAGATGTAAAATTGATATTTTTGACAGGCTTATATATGTATTATATTTTTTTATGAGTCAGTTATAAACCACGGCCATTTTCACGCAATGATTGTTAAAAGATCAAGATCCACTCGCCCAATAATGCACTCTAACCATACTAACGGTTGTACCTATATTTGAGTATGGCTGCAATACCGGTAAGATATTATTTTTGAACATATCATTTCTTTTAAAATAAACTGTAAAACAAAAGATAACCAAAGACCATGCGTTCTTCGGTAATTAAATCTGCGTTCACGTTCAGATACTTCTCCCTTCATCACATTGTCAATAGATGGCGCTCAAAGGTCATAACCTCACAAGCTAGTTCCGAAAACTTCTAATATGGCACGTTTTGCTAGCAGACAGCTTGGGTACCAGTGTGCATATATTATGATTAGCAGGACCCTGGGAATACGCGTACAGGCTGTGCGAACATCGACGCGGGATTCGTTTATTCAAAGGTTTGGTCAAGGTTGTTAATTGACCGACGTTGTATAGTTGAATGAATTTAGATGAATAAAATTCATCACAAAGAGAACCGTTGGCTTTGATGTCCCATTAAAGTTTAATTTGCCAGGGTAAAGGCGCAAGGTACCACAAGGCCCGCTAGTTCCGTAATCATTTTATGTGACATGTTTTGCCGGTTCGGACACCATTTTGCATGTGTTATGATCAGCACAACCCGATGTGTTCTGGCAATATGATCACCGTCGCGGATGTCGTTTATTTAAATGTGTTTTTGTTAAATGACTGACGATGTATAATGTCTAAATAATATTAAAATTACCGTCGTCCCACACAATGCTTTAATGTGCCATTGAACTTTAATTGGCCTAAGTTAAAGGCGCAAGATTCTCCGGCATTCAGTGCTGTGTCAAATTGATTCCGTGGCCCTACTAGGATTCGTCTTGGATGAGTCGTCATAAACAAAACTAATTGTCATCTAATCTAATCGGGTAGATCAGGCTGTTAAACAAATTAATTAAATTAATTAATTAGCAAGCCAAGCAATATACACAGTTGCAACTGTTTCCCAAAACTGTTATGCCTGTCCACGTAACAGCATAGCGCTGCGTTCCTAGCTGCAGCCAAGCGTTTCAGAATACTTTTTTCGTTGTGTTCCCATACACCACCCGGCAATGGAACGTGGTGAGAATGTGGTGCGGCCATTAAGTAAGGTTTTGGGAATATTTTACTCCAGTGAAGGAACCTTCCAGATATTTTACGAACATCGGGTGCGGCCATTAGACGACGTGCGGCGGCAAAACGCGGATCTACGGTAATCAACTTGAGGGCGTGCTTAACTATTTAAAGAAAGTGCTACTCTATATTGTTCTCAGATTTAAATGGTTGTTCACTTTGAGAATTAGAGGCTTGGACTGTCAAACAAGAATGTAATATAACCACTCATAGAGTACACAGTTTGGGTCCATATGGCGCCACTGAATTGACAAGTTATCTCCAGTCTTTCACACATGGTTCACAAGCTTTAAAAGTTTTAACTAACATATATATTTATACTTGTATGTGTGGATGGAGGGTTTTTGCTATTTCTAGTCTTATGATGTTTTATGTTTTAAGCTCAGCTGAAGTTAAGTAATGCTGAGCTATAGAGATCACCCACCCTATGTCCAGTTATTCATCCGGCCATCCAGCAGTCCATCCATTAGCAAGACATATCATAACTGCTAGACCTAGAATATTCTGACTATCCATAGGGGTCCAAAAATTATATCCTCTGATATAATTCATTAAGTTAGGCATATGACAGCAAATAATATTCTGGGGAGACATTAACATGCAAGGTGTTGTACAGAGGAGGTTTTCATGTATGTAATAAGTCATGAAATGTAGTGACCACATGGCGGGTTCATAACAACTATTGGCATGCAGTAACAAAGGATACATCACACACTTTTATCCCGTCATTCCTAGCTAATTAAGAGTACAGCTTGAGCATCTATACGTCAGTCCGGTTTCAGTCCCATTTATCTGCAGGAGGCCCACAGTATGTTGCCATGCATGCAAGTAATTAAGACATAGGTGCTAATTAAATGCTGGACCTTCAGTCCTCTGGAGAGATTCATAGAGTGCATTTTCTTTTCAAAAATATAGGTCCATTACAGTCTGCTGAATTATTATGGAGGTTACCCTATGATGAGAACATGCTATTAAGGACCCTGGATTTTCAGTATATGCATAGGGCTGGGTATAAAACCAAAGTCATAATCAGTTGTTAAGACATCTACTGCAAAATTCCCGGGTTCTGCTTAGGTGGTTCAGTAGAAATTGTAAAGCCAGCTTGCCTTTTCTGAAGATTTTATGTAAATTCTTGCTTAATGAACTCTAGTTAAGAAAAGTTCTGATACAGCTTCTGTTACAGATGTTTGAGTTTATCTACAAGTTGTTAGTATCACAGCAGTTTTGACAAACAGAATAAACATGCAACCAAAGGTAGTTATTTGCATCCGTGCACATGTTGCAAAATGCCCTTTGCCAGACTGGTTTGTTTTACTTTATTGAATGTATTTTTATTAATTTCCTGGGTACCCCACATTTTATCAACACGTGGATATAAATAAAACAGATAGCTCAGTTGTGATGGGATCAGTGTTTGCTGGCCTATTTTCATAAAAGGTTTGAGGGATTATATTTAGTTAATTGACGTCAGATTTTGGAATGGTCCCCTTAAAGGAATGGAAGTGGGGGGGTGTAGTCATTTACACACAATGTGGGATGCTTGCCCTGCTCCTTACCCAACTTTGAAGTAGTAATGAATTATCTTTGGTTTAATAACTCTGAAATTTGCAAGAAGAAAATAAAAGGAGAAGTCATTTAGAACATATGGAACATTCAAATTTGTGAGTCTTTTACTGTCATGTTTTAATATGTTCTTTTTCACAGTTTGTTCTTTTAAGGTTGCACCAATTTGCCGTTTAGGGAATGGTTAGGATCAGTCAAGTGTTTCATGCTCAGCATCAAGTCCAACACTGTAAACACTAGACTGTGGCCTCTCTTTTTGAGTACTTAAAACATTTTTTGTTCTTCAGATGCTTCTCATGCACATCATGCTCCAGGCACCATGAATAGGTAACAAATTAATCAGACCAAATCCAATAATGAGTCAAACAGAACAGCTACTGGTAACAAATATATAATACATACTATTAAGGTTTATAAAAATATATTGATTTTTTAAAAGATACATGATGGCTGAAAGTGTAATATTTAGATGATAGCCTCAAGCTTAAGTTCATAATAATTACTTAGGATTGATGACTTACATGGGGTTTGCACTTTAGCAACTGCCTAGTTGTTTCATTTTTTATCTTTTTCAACAAGCAGCTTTTTTTTGCGTGTACCTATTTGTATTATAATTGGTATTTATTATGCAGAAATGGTACCATGTTATACCAAATGAGTTGGTAAAACATCCAATGTTTCACTCCTGTGATAGTAAAAGCATGGATTGCAATATGGGCTGGTCAAGTTTAGGATCACAATCTCGGCTGGACAGATCTTAGATCTGTCTGAGATCTGTCCAGCCCAGATTGCGATTCTGAAGCAAAAAGACAGGATCGCAATTTGGGCCAGACTAAACCGTGATCGCAATCTGGGCTGGACAGATCTAAGATCTGGCCAGCCTCGATTGGAATTGCAGTTTGGGCCGGCCAGAACTGCGATCGCAAATTGGGCTGGACAGATCTAAGATCTGTCCAGATCGCGATCTGGGCCTTGACATATATGTCATTTGCTATGTTGTTCTGTGAGCCTTGAACATTAGTCATCAAGAATCCATACAGGTGTCATGATCAGTGAATTGGCTTTTACATGAAGACGGACATGTTTGATTAGTTGACAACAGACACTGACATATATATAATGAGTGCATGCAGCAGACTCGGGCAGGAAGGGCTGGGTGTGAGGGCTCATTATTGAGTTCATCAGTACTTGTTGAACTGGCACATTGTATTGAACTAGCAATTCAGTGGCTTTGTCCTTGACATAAGGGGCCAGTTCCGTTGACCAACATTGACAATACAGATGGCCAGGAAGGTGCGGAGGCTTAGGAATTAGTCATTACCCATAAGCCCTAGGCTTATTGATGTTGCAGCAGAACATGTTAAGTCACGGCCTACTAGTCTGAGTTAATGTAATATACAGCAGCAGAGGCTATCCCTGTTAAAGTTTATATGAGATTTACATGTTTTGACTGTTGAACATTACATAATCTTGTGTATTACCTGTTCTTGCATTGGGAAAGGTTCATGTGACTTCTGAGAGGTTTTCCATGGGTGGAGTTCACTCCCATGATACACTGGCATGGTTTCTGATTGTTGGTGCCATGATTGTCACCCACATGAATTCTCCATGGAATGTCAGATTCCTCAGGATTTTAATATAAAAAAATAAGGAAATGACCCCCCTTAGGACACACTTAGCATCATTTCAGACACTTTTTTTTACAACAATCCGCAGAGGAGTCACTTGACAATGAAAAAGTGAGACTGTCAATAATTGTTTGAAAAATGTAGATTGTGACTTATACAGTACATGTTTCTGGTAAGCTTAAGGTCTCTTCTTTATATCTCAAAGAATGACAACTTCCTTAATTTGTCCATTATCAGTGGTCACATAGAGGAATTATGGAATTGTATTTTAAAAAAATTTGCATATTTATTTTATTATTAGAATGGCACTGAAAGAGCCCATACCTCCACCAAGGCAAGAGAGTTCTACTGGATCCACCCTATAATCCAGATCCACACCAAAACTAAGTTGGGCATTTCCAAAATTTTGTCCCTCCTACAGGTTTTGTGGAAACTGATATTGTAATTTTTGCATAATCCAGACAAACAAACCAACATGAAAACACAGACACAGATGACAAGAAAACCTGCTTTGTTTATAAAGCAACAACAAAATTTGTTTTGATTAGGTAGAGGGCAAACTTCTCAAAGTGGAGCAAAAAAAGAAAAGTCCAAGACTGTACCTGATGACCAACATTTATGATGTCAGTAAAATCAAGTCACATCCTGCGTAGCTGACATGTGATATCCAGTTAAAAGTGATAGAGTAAGTTAAATAACAAACGTGGCTTCACAAATTTCTCTGTGGTTACATTGATAGATGTGAGAGTTTGTTGGTTACAGGATAACTGTCAGGAAGAAGCATTGATTATCCCTGTACGTCGTCTGAGATAAATACAAGCCAGGTCTGACCTTGTTACGGCAAATTGAGTTTTGCGAGCTTGTCAGATGAGGAGTGTGACTTTCTCTAGACCCTTAACGAGCGGAATTCATCATCCTCTCCGAGATTATGGCAGCAGTTCAAGGGGAAAATCTGCAGCCTTTGGTTATCTCTGCTTTTGATGGCTTCTTTTATTATGCTGTAAAGATTGTTGACGATTAATTTCCGAAGATGACTGTAGCACTATACTGTAGGTTAATCGGGCAAAATGGTGATGTAATGCTGAAAATGATGGGAATCTAACCATCTGGTCCTCTAGTTATAATCTTGGTGGTCATTTTGACATACTCAAAGAAGAGATTAACAAATGGGACTGTACATACAAGTTTTCTGCTGCTTCAGAAATTGGGACATAGTCACTCATTGGGACACTTTGGACATAAAGGCATCAGAGATTTCTCATTGGATCTAGTAATACTGTACATTGGTAAAATTTAACTTTGATGTCCACAGATGTTTCAATTCGATTGTTATGCTTAAAAAACTACTGTGAATTAGTTTATTCATGATGCTGAGAATAGATGGAAACTTGAAAGCCAGATCTGAAGAAGGCTGAACAATGCTATGTTGTCTATTGCTGTTTGTTACAGTGCTCTATTTTAACTCATTCTCTCTAGCATTCTAACTCAGCAACCATTGTCTAGTTTCCCTTGAAAGTCATCATTAAAGTTGTTTAACATGGTCTCTACACATTTTGTTTGGGGCCTAATCAGGCTTCAGGGTTTTACATTATTTACAGCCGCTCGCACATTACAAAAACTGTTTAACATATAATCCATTGTTAAACAGTCAGAGTCATACTAATACAATATACTGCCAGTTCAATAGGCAATAAAAACAAAACTGCCTGAAATATTACTTTAAAAAAACTATAAAGCCTCTCATGTTCATTAAAATGTAACACAAAGCTGGATTTTGAAGAACATGTTGTGAAACATTGGGGACTGTATCATTGTATTGCCAGACAAAGTCTGGAGATACTATGGTTTAGGCACGGTTGCTCAGCCACTGCAGAGATTTTGTTTGGATGCAATAACTCAAAAAATATTTTACAGATCTTTACCAAACTTGACATGTGCATAGATATGGGTGAGAGGACGAAGCCTATATAAAATGGGGTCATGACCTTTACTAGGAGAGTGACCTTGACCTTGAATAGGTCCGTTTTCAGGGAAAAATCACACAAATTCTTAAATATCTCAAGAAATCTTGCATGGATTGATAAAAAAATTAACTTGACCCAAGATCTTAGTGTTGTCATGTACCAGAAACTGGATGCCACCACCTGTTATCCTTTTCTTATTTTTTGTACCATTTAATACCCCCATCATTGCCACTTAACAGTACTGTGAGCATTACAAGTCATTGCCATATATGGTGAAAATCACACTTAATCATATTAATATCTCAATAAGAGATGCATTGGTTCTAAAATCATATTGACCGAAGATCTTGGATAGCTTTGTCTTTTGTGGAAGACAGGTGGCGCTATCTTCTGTCTTTCTCTTGTTTTCCTGCCTTTCAATACCCCATCATTGCCACTTGACAGAACTGTGAGCATTATTCGTCTAAAACTTTTTGACAGATGGGGCTGAAATTGTGCATGTACATTGATCTTGGATACCTCCATCTTGTTTTCGAGACTGGTGGTGCCATCTGCAGTGGTTTGCCATGGCGTCCATCTGTACATGTGCTTTGGGTGAAAATTGCTCACATCTCCAGAGTGGTCCAAGGTATTGGTCTGAAATTTACATGTCCATCCATCTCGGAAAATTTTCCCATAAACCAGACAGGTGACACAACCTACCTTCCCGTTTTTGTAGAATAAATTAATGCCCTTTTCTGAGGAGTGATTTGCACTATTGGCCTAAAATTGTGCCTATCCATATATCTTGCACTCCTTCATCTTTTACTCAAGACAATTGGCGCCATCTGCAATTGTTTGCCGTGGTGTCCATTTGTACATGTGCTTTTGGTGAGGATTGCTTATATTTCCGGAGTGGTTCATGGTATTTGTCTGAAATTTGGCATGTGCATCCATCTTTGAAAGTTTCTCACACACCAGAAAGGTGGCGCCACCTACCTTCCCTTTTTTTATAGAATAAATTAATGCCTTTTTCTCAGGAGTGATTTGGCCTATTGGCCTGAAATTGTGCATATCTATAGATCTTGGACTCCTCCATCTTGTACACAAGACTGGTGGCGCAATCTGCAATCGTTTTGCCATGATGTCCACTTGTATATTTGTTTTAGATGAAAATTGCTTGTATTTGAGGAGTCCTTCAATGTGTTGGTCTCCAATTTGGCATGTACATTCATCTTGGAGAGTTTTCTCATCAACCAGACAGGTGGCGCCATCTACCTTACCATATTTATAGTATAAATTCATCCCCTTTTCATAAGAGTGATTCTCTTTATTTGTCCCCATATTTGGTGAAAAATATCAGATCTCAAGTTTATAGATGGAAGAAACAATAGTCGCTTGCCAAATATCAGTATATGCTGCTGAAGATGGGGGATTATTCTTAAAGGGGGGGGGGGATTAATTAACTGGCGATACTATGGCAGTATATCTAGTTATATCTGTTAAGATGAATTTACTTTTTTTTTACTTCTTTGGTGTTAAAAATGAAGTTGATTTGTATATCTTTACAAGATTTTGTCTTTTTCAAAATAATATTATAATCCTTTAAATATTAAAAGAAATAAAATAAATCATACAAATATGATTATATATTTCTTGACATGAATTGAAATAACCCTTTAGTTCATTTTAGGCTCACTGGGCTTGGTAATGATCATTTCTGATACCAGTGATTTAAACGCAAGACTTTTTCTGTGGTATCTGAATGACATGTGGGGGAGCCACTAGTCTTACCTTAGAGCACACTACTATACCATTGATCTGGCTGAGCACATTACTTTCCATTCCAGTCTGACACCGTGCGAATTGCTCATCGATGAAACAAGAGACCAATTTCCTGTGCCATTGCTTGGTTGAGTGTTGACTGGGTGTACATGTTACACTGAGGCTCTAATGCATGTTGTATCAAACCTTTGTGTGGATTTATGTACGGACCAAGTTGAACTCCTGGGACATGATAGACTGTGTTATGGGATAAATTTCCTTTGAAGCTCGTCATCAGGATAACTTTCACGGGGAGAACGTCCACTGATTGAGAGAACGGTCTGGTTGGCACAATATATTTAAATTTATAATTCATATCTTTTATTACTAAGATCTTAAATTCATGAGTCAAAGGTGTTTGAGGGATAATTAGTAAAACATGAGCCATATTCATGAGCTGGCATGGCAAAATGAAGAGAGTTCTCAAAATATTTCCTGTTCTCTTGCTAATTAAGGGATTGTTGTAAAATTTTGAGACTATTAGAATAACTTATAAAAGTAATATACAGTTTACCAGAAATCACCAATTGGTATGTTCCAAATTTGATGAAAGGAACACTTGGGAAAGTTTAGAGCTTATTAAAGACGTTTATTTATTGTACCAGGACTTGGTAAATGCCAGCTCCATAAGTTAATAAATCAGTTACTGTATCTATCTTCTGAGAGCAAACATAGTTTTTTTTTATCTCAATTGTAGTTAGCTAAATTAACCTTTTTACTTTTAACATTGATTATTAAAACAGACATAGGTTATTCCATTTTGAATAATTAAATATGCAGATTGCTGTGTAATTTTCTGAAAATGCACAAAAAATATTATATCTGTAATTTTGACCAGAGGATTTGACAATTTTTGGGTGTTTATAGACAAACATCATATTGATACATTTGTCTTCTCCAAATTTACTTTCTTATTAACATGATATCTAATGCTATGTAATTTTACTTTTTATATTATATAACATTTCTGTGTATAAAGATGATCATGATTAGACTAATTCTACAAAACCAGCTGAGTAGTGAATTTAAAACTCTAGATTACCACAAGACAAGAAATTCCATTGGAAATAACACTAGAAATACCCTGCATTATTGGTCTTAAACAAAATCTAGTCAAAAACAGAAACTATGGAGAAAAAAGTCAGGAAAAGGATTATTACATTGAGTATAGTTGCAGAATGTGTTTTGCAGTACTTTGACACACATTATTTACTACAGGTAAATGCATATATGCTAAGTGCATCATGCAAGTTTTCTCAGCACTGAGGTTGTCAGAGAATTTGGTGTTTTAGAGTTGAAGTTAATTTCTCAAACTCAGTATTACTGAGCTTCAACAGCTGATATTTGAACATCTCTTGATCTCTTTCCCTCGCACACTCTCTATGTAATTATATAAGGGAATGGTATATACATTTTGGATACAGTAGTATTTTTCTTAAATTGAAAAACATTTGTATTTTAGAGGAAAAAAATCATTCATTTTTATATTTTAGTCATGGGTGGGCTTTTTTCCTTGATGGCACTTTTAAGGTGGGGCTTTTGTCCAATGGTCTTTTGCCCAACTCAGCTTTTGTCTGGATGGGTTTATGTCTGTAATCCTTACTCTATATTGGCTACAGCAGAAGTACTCTGCTTAAAACATACAGTAATATCATCACTTCTGAGATGTTGTGTTGTAAGGGTTTGAACTGTTGATCACTTAGATTTTGAAAAAAAGCTGAAAAAATTGGCTTGAAATCTCAGTATTTATATCCATTAAGTCTTCTTTCTTAACAATGTGTGTATATTTGTAACATGATGGGTTCTTACCTTTCCTTTAACAATTGGTCACTGCGATTTCAAGCCACAGAGGGCCATGAATGTTATATGATAAATGAACAAATTAGCAAGATCATTTAATTAATATTTTATACACTGTTTAAGTAACTATTGGTTTTCTTTTTTCCTGTAACGGGGACTTACTTTCATATGATTACATATTGATGATATACAGTGTAGAATTTATCAAATTTTCCTGAAGGTGATGAGTAAGGTGGATTTGTCATATCGTTGCAATGGAACTCTTTTTATAACAAAATGCATAATAAAATGTCTAAATGGCATGACACAGGCCTTTCATTGCCTTTATGGCAGGTGACTTTTGATGGGTTCCAGGCCACGGACTGTTCTGTTGATTGCACTTAAATATTGATGATCCCGGCATCATAGTTAGTGGCTACAACAAAGACCATTTTGTGTGCTGGCCCAAGCTTTTAATATTTATTTCCTGAGAATAATTGAGGCTTACCAGGGAAATTGACTTCCCTTGTATATGGTGCACTTTATGCCAATGATGACATTAAATTCTGCACTCGGAATAGTATATCATGCTTGCTTATCATCAACAAGTGACCTTGCGTTTTAATATTGAATAAAGAATGCCGAAGAGAGAATTATGTGGATATACATCTTTCAGAATGCAGGCATTAGTACACATCTTGGCCTTCAATTCATTAGATTCTATTAAATTTTTGTGTATTTTGGTAAGTTTTATAATTGAGAGTTGGTTTTGGTATGTTTTATAATTACATCTAAGTTTTATTAGTATTTAGATAGGAAGAGGTCTTATGACTAGGCTTTATGCTTTTCAATTATTCTCTGATAGTTTAAATATGTAGTAACTGTAGGGCATGGATGTAGATCTTCAGTATTCCAAGAATGTCTTTGAATACTCACAAAAATAACCTTGGCTTCCTTCCAACAGGATTCTGTGGAAATGCTTAAAAACAGCTTTACATGTTCACTGGTTGTATTAATTGAATCCTTTAGTGGGTCCGGAGTGTGACTTTGCTTCGAGAATGAAAACCCAATTTATTTGCCAATTTTGGCACAACTGGCAATTTGACAAAACCTAACGTCTGTTTAAAAATGTGTTTTGGGCCATGGAAGTTCTTGTTCTCCTCACGCAGCAATTATACACTGCAGTCGTCTAAGATCTCCTTTTGTTTTAAATGCTGCTTTGTATACCAAGGTTCTCTAGCTTTGTCATACCATAATTTTGGAAAAAAATTGAAATAATGAGAGATAACCTCCAAATCAAATATTTCCATTTGTGCCTTAGGACCACCCATGCTACAATAATATTTCATTAAAGGGGCCAAATCACCTAGCTGACCTTTATAAACTAAAGGTAATCCCTTGGATATTTAATAAAAATAGGCCAGAAAACGTGGATATCACTGCTCACAGGCTGCTTGTTTTGTTTATATCAGCATGCTTATAATATGTGGGGGCCCACCTAAATAATCAAAAATAAAATTCAACAAGGACATCTGGCAGCAAGTCAGATAAGACAGAGCCTTGCAAATGGCGTTTTGCAACAACTGACCTTTCTACCTCCCAAATATGCAACCTACCACCTTTAGGAACATGTTTTTCCCCATTTGTCAACAATGCTGTGTTTACAAACATGTTGTTGAAAAACAAGTTCATACATCTTTCACAGAGGTGTTATAAGAACTTTTTGTAACCGGTATTACCCTTAGATCAGTAATATATATATACAGAGGAAACCAGAAATCACATAAATTCTTTTTCAAAACGTAGATGAACAGGCACCTCTATAATTGTTGATATATTTTTGACAATTTGTACACACAAACAAAATAAAACTAACACCTGAATAAAGAAAATCCAACTGTCAGTTGAGCTAAACCTGAATATAGGAAATTCAATTGTCTGTTTAGCTAAACCTGAATTTAGAAAATCCAATTGTCTGTTGAGCTGACTAAAAGCTCATGAATCCAAGACTTGGATTACACAGCAGGCAGTCAAATTGATCAGTGGTATCTTATTTCGTAGAATCCAAATATGTTCCATTTGAAAATTAATTACAGTGTTTTAAATCCAGAATAGATTGACATATGCATTAATTATTTAACATATAAATTGCATCAATCCAGTTTCCTGGCTTGTTTAATGCATGCTTACTTGTTTTTGTTCTAGTGTAGTCTGTCTTTTAGAGGAAAAAAAGCAGTGAATCCTGAAGGGTATCTGATGTAAGCCAAGCTATTTTTCACATTTTTTTATTTTATGCTGCTGAAACTGCCTTTTCCAATAAGATTATTTCCGGTTTCCTGATCAAATATGAATTTAATCATGAGTCCCGTTGCACACCAGGGGCTTCTCGTATCACTGCTAAAGACAAGATTATAAGAGGGGAATGACCGGGATACTCTATATATGCCTGTATTTTCCAGAATGTCACAAAAATTTACTTCTGTTGGTATTGCTCATGCAGGATCTTTCAGATATAAAAAAAGTGATATTTATTTAAAACCTGTCAAGTCAAAACACATCACCAGCTGTCTTGTAGATGTTATTTTTAGTTCAGCTGACTCACAACTTTAAGCTAAGCTGTAGAGGTAGTCTTTTTAGCGAACCTGTGATCTTATGCGATGGTGCGGCGGTGTGCGTTGTCTGTACATTAACCATAGATATCTCAAAAATGGCAGGAGCTAGCATCACCAATTTTTTTGCAAATAATCAGTCATCCAAAAAACTATATTGGATTTTGTTTATTTTTAGCTCAGCTGACTATAAGTCATCTGAGCTATAGTTGTGGTCCATTGTCCGTCGTCCGTCGGTCTGTCCGTTCTGCTGTCTGGATGTCCGTCCGTAAGACTGGCACGTTTTGACACCATTTGACCTACGAATCTGAAATTTCGGCACACAGTTAGATGTCCCCAAAATCTCCTACCATGCCGAAAAATGGATCAGTAGGACTTCGTTCCTTTGAGATATTAAGGAAAAACCTCAATTTTTTATTAGAAATCTATTTTCACACTTCAGGACTGCCTAATATCAAAACCACTTATCTGGTTTTCTTCATATTTACCATAAATATTCCTCTGTATAGTTCCTATATACATACCAGAAATTAAGTCAGTATTATATAATTTAAAAAAGTTATGGGCCCAAACATAATGGACTTTGTAAAAAAATCAGGAAAAATATTTGACCACTTAAGACCAAAAGTGTTAAAGGTAGGGACTTTTTTTCAGTAATACAACTTTAATTAATCAAAATTTAATTGTATACCAAAAATTAGATAAAAATCTGTTAAATTTTTAAAAATATTTGCAAAATATAAAATTGGTACCTTAAATTTTGCCCAAGTTTGACCATGGCATGTTTTTTTCTTGTAAGAACATTTGATTTACTTTTCACAGCCAGTAAATATATAGATTTAATCTGTTAAATTCTGAAATTTGAAAGTAAAAGCTTAAAATTAATTTTAGTTATTGAAGTTTTTCTGAGGCTCTAATTTATTTACATTTTGAACCTCCAGACCAGCCATGTCTGGTCCTTACAGCCTTGTCTGGGTAAAAGTATTAGTGATGCAACACTGCTTTTACAATCCACATCTCCCCCACCCACCCAACCAGATATGTTGTATTACTTACATTCTGTTTCTGATCCAATGTATACAACTTTTCCAATCCTAAATCAAGTGTTATTTTCATATATATATTATTTTGCAAATTTAAAAAATATATTTTTAGAAAAAATAAATACATCTATGTTTCTATTAAAAATCTTTTCATACTTCAGGACTGCCTAATATCAAAACCACTCATCAGGTTTTCTTCATATTTACCATATATATTCCTCAATATAATTCCTATGTACATGCCAGAGATTTTCTAGGGAAAAAAGATTAAAAAGGTTTAAAAATCTTCTTCTCCGAAACTGTCCAGCCAAATTGTCCAATATTTCACAGAAATGATCCCTGCATGGAACAATCTTTCTCAAGTTTGTTCGAATGGTTCCAGTTTGAAGATGTTTGGCCGAGTTACAGGAGGTTGAACTTTGTTAACTGTGCAAAAAAGCATATTAAAATTTAAATCTCAGAAACAGCTGGAGCTATCATAACCAAATTTTATGCCAATGTTGGTCACATAGGTCATATCTGAAATTGAGGTGTTGGTGGCACTAACTGCATCAGCCTTTTTTTTAACGGGGTCATCAGTGCCTGTATCACTGAGGGCTACAAAAAACTTCTTCTCTGAAACCGTATGGCCAAAATGATTAATATGGCACTGAAATGAACCTAGGGTAGTGCTTTCTGAAGTTTGTTCAAATGGTCTCTTTTCATTGTCTTTTGGCTAAGTTATGGGAAGCTGAATTTAGTCATATGCCATAACAGCAGATTTTAGCCTAGTGGCTACAAAGATCTTCTCAAAAACCACTGGGCCAAATTCTTAAATCTCACACATTAATTATCCTCAGATGTTGATAATTCAAGTTTGTTCAAATGGTTTTGGTTCAGTGCTTTTTGGCTGAGTTACAGGAAGCTGAACTTAGCCAGTTTGCTTTATCTTCCTATATGAGTTATAAACCTGCGAAACGTTTTTCGACTGATGCCACTGAAGCCAGTTTGTTAAATATTTTACAAGAATAATCCCTACAATAATTTTTATAATAATTGTCATTAATAGTTCCACATGAATGATTTTTTGCTGAATTATGGAGATTGAATTGAGTCATTTTACCATATATGTTAGCTGTGTGATGCTGTTACATCTAGCCTGGCAACAGTTTATCAGCATCTATTACATGATGCCACTAGACATTTAGATTTCAGGTTATCTTTGGTGTATATTGACAAGAAAGTTTTTTGCTCTTAATCATACACAAAATTGGTGGCGCCACCTACAACCATTGTTGCACAGCGTCTGTCTGTTTGTCTGCCGTGGGCTGAATCACTCATATCTAAGTAGTGGTGTGACTTATCTGCCTTAAATTTTCCATGTTTATACACCTTGGTTAGCTTTCAGGATTTTGTGGTAGGTGGCGCCACCTATATTTATGTATACGCTGCAGACATTCAGGCTTATATATGAGGACTGGTTCTACATATCCCCCTGAAATTTTGCATGTTTATAGATCTCACTTATCTCTTAATCATACACAAAATTGGTGGCGCCACCTGCCACCATTTTTGCACAGGGTCCGTCTGTTTGTCTGCCATGGGCTAAAATCACTCATATCTCAGTAGTGGTTTGACTTATCTGCCTAAAATTTTGCATGTTTATACATCTTGGACAGCTTTCTGGATTTTGTGGTAGGTGGCGCAACCTACATACACATTTCGGCTGCAGACATCCAGGCTATTATGCAGCACACCTCAATCTATTTCCCCTTGCCACCCAATTCATGCCTCATTTCACCTTTCCCACTCTGATTTTGGTGGATAGACGTAGTCGCTTGTTGACTACCCATATTCTAGTTTTTGTGTTGTGTGCACCCATGCCAGAATTGCAGCAGTGATGTTTGTTTAATTGTTTCTTGTTATAAGTGTTTAGTACATGCATTGTTCATATACATGTTACACATGTTCTTGAAAAGTAATGGTCCAGTATTGAAGCATTATACCTGGTGTAATCTCATTGCACAGGTTCACATTAGGCTTGTAGGCCTTGTTTTCTTTTGCAGTTTGTATTTATAGGGACTTGCATGTTTCTGAGCACCATGGGGAAACACTTTTTCCATTTAGCAAGTGGACATTAATTTCTCCTATTAAGTCTGAAATTAAGTTGAATGAAGACATTTATAGCAAAATTTCCTCAGCCTTCTAGGAAGTATATGACCCTAGCAGCTGTACCTAGGTACAAAGGGCTATTTAACCATTTACATTTTACCTGCTGCCCATGACCAGTTCACCTTCATTCATGGGTAGAGAGGGCACATCCTTGTTGTTAAGACCTTAACCAAGATTAATAATTAATGCAGAAGACGATTTGAAGGAGAACTTGATTAACTAAAACCTTGAAGGAACAAGACGGGGTACCATAAATGACTTTCATTTAAGCGTAACTGATGTTTCCTGGTAGATGTATTATATATTCTCTATTAAAGCTAGTTACTTTTTTAACTATTGCATTATCATACCAGAGTGCTAATTTATTCGTTTGATGGCTTCTCCACCAATCTTCAAGCCTCTTGCTGGTGATTAGATTATAATTTCATCAGAATTAGCTAAATATCATCCAAATAAACCAGAGACCCAGTATATATATAATCTGTAAAGATTGTTTTCTGTTTTAAAATTATCAGATTTTTATTTGTATATAGATTTCCCTACTTCGACATAATGACAACCCAGGGATCAGGTGGCAGGGTTAGTTTAATGGATTTAGCTTGTTTTTCACAAAATAACCGTACAGTGGTAGCAGATTTTATGGCCTAATAAGAAAATTACCAATATGAAAAGATGTCTGGATTGTGGCCAAGCATGAAACTGATTTCACTAATGCAACAGAACAACTTGCACGCCGCAAGTTTGTTTACGGGTCAGAACCCACAGGACCACTTGGTTTCCCGAGAGACGAGCCAGGTCATGTATTACGTTTAGATCACGTTTTAAATTAGTCCATTGCCATCTCGTGCCCCTCTCCCATTTACTGGTTGGAACATCGTTATGATGTTTATTTAAGTGCCATTGACTGCCAACGGTTTAATTTTATGGTGTAGGGTGTATGGTGCAATCTGTTCCACAATATTAATGAGAGACCATGTGGATTTATGATGATATTATTGTAAGCTCCACTTCTCGTTAAGTACACTTTGGTTGTTCAAGGGCATTCCATAGAGTAACACATTCCACAGTCATTAATGTATAGGGAAGACAATCAGAGATGGGCAGCCCATGTATAGAGAAGCTGTTTGATTAAAGATTAATCTACTTTTGAGATGTGTTTTAACAAGCAGAAAACAGTTTCTTGATGTTAATATACTGTTTTATTTAAATATTTCTTTTTATGTCTACAAAAGTTGGTTCAAAATTCTTCTCATGCATTGAGATAATAATTTTTTTTTTCTCAAATAATAATAAAATGTATGTTTAACTTTAGCCTTATTACCTTGGTTTAGGAGGTTGTGTTTACTCATATTTGTTTGTTTGTTTGTTACCAGCATTTCCGTAGAACTATGGAATTGCTTTCCACAAAACCTTAAGGTTGGATGGAACTAGGGAATACCAAATTAGATTTGTGTTGATCCTACTATAAATGTTGGATTTGGGCATGGTCCAGAACAGTGTAATTCTGCTTTGTTCTGGGCTGCAGAGGTGATCTTTGGTGCAACCACTGAGTTGTTCAACCATGACTTGTCTTGTAGACCACCTGTCTGTTAAGACCTGCCTTGAGTGAACCAAAACCCTGACATTGGTTATAACTGACCTGTCTAACAAGACTGAATTAAGACCACTTCTGGTCAGTCCCATGCAGGTGGTCTTATTTCATAGGTTTCACTTAATTCCCTACACTTGTGTAACAATCACTTGAATGAAATATTAATGTGGATTCCGGCTAATATTCATTCACAAATTGTGGCCTCATGTGTCAGACATTCAGTTTGTCAAAGTTTTGTTTGTTCAAGTATTGCCTCAAGGGTTATAGTTGTTCATTTTTTAGCTTTCATCAGTTCCTGCAGACTGGTGGCACCACCTGGATTTTCTCGAATTTTTAGGCATTTTTTACTCTAATTTTGAGACCTTTATAGATGTGGTCATCCGTTAACAGGGCACAAATTGTAACCATTGGACCTGGAATTTTCTAACCTTTACCTCCAGGGAGGTCCATAAAAATTCTCCTTGGAAACTTGAAATTAGGTCTCTGTTACCCATATCCTCTGAGCTAAGGTCTTAGAAGTACCTACCAGTATATTATTGAAAATCTGATACAAAAGCTCTAGTATCAGAACAATTAAGGCATTGATCACAATGATTCTTTGCATGCATATTCAACATGGAGTGTTTCATCAGTTCCTGCACACTGGTGGTGCCACCTGGATTTTCTCAAATTTTTACACATTTTTTTTTTCTATTTTTGAGACCTTCATAGATGTGGTCATCTGTTAACAGGACACAAATAGTAACCATAGGACCTAGAAACTTCTTACTTGACATCCTTGGAGGTCCATGAAAATTGAACTTAGGTCACTGTTACCCATATCCTTTGAGCTATGCTTCAGTTGAATTGGAATACCACCTACAAAATTTGGCATTCAGATGATAAAATCCCTTTTGTGAATGTCTTCCTAAACAGCTTAGGATCATGACCTCTGGGTCACTTGTTCCCATTAATCATATCACTCCGATGACCATGCAGTTATATTTTGTTTTCAATATGTATGCATATCTAATGTGTCAGGCTTATGAAATGACTTATAAAAAGGGCATGTACCATATTTGCTAAGCATAATTTTTTAATTAAAATTTAAATTTATGCACAAATCATGTCAAGAATCAAGCAGCCTTAATTAAACTATGGAGGCATCTGTCAGCCAGTGGACAGATCAGTTGTAAATTTGCTGATAAGAGCGAGTGCCATGTTCTTATTTGTCCTCATATTCATGAATGTTAAATACAAAATAATGAATATATTGGTTATAACTTGTGTAATATATGTAAATATGTGGTCGTCCATACTTTTTAGAAAAAAAAAGGTTTAACAGGAAACTGCAAATACATTTGTGATATCTTCATGAACTGCCGCAGTGGAATATTAATACCAGAATAATTGTGTCAGTTGTTTTGGTTGCTAACCATTATAATTATACATTAAACTTTTGCTATTGATGGTACAGACATGGATAACATTCTAAAGATGCAATACAATATAATGACTATTTGTATGTGTAAGTGGGGCATTTTATACATATAAGGTTTAATTTTCACGATAGGCTCCCTTTTGGGAATATCGCAAATTTGTTACTCTTGCGAACAAGAGGACAACCACAGAATCATCCTTCAAGATTCATCATGTAGCTGTCATCAGAGCTTGCGGTGTGGTTGAAAGATTCTTGAGTGGCTCCAAATATCTTCACTTTGTCTTCATAGCTCTAAATGTTTATGGGAACATGGTTTCACTCAAGACAAAATTTCCCATTTAACTCTGCCTGGTATTCTTTTAACTTGAATATTGTACCCAAAAGAAAAAAAATATATTAATCAATGGAAAGTCGGTAAGTTCCATCAAAACTGTAATCAGCTTAATTTATAAGAGGGTCCTGGCCAACCAAGTTCCCCATCTCCCAGGTCGTTAATCATAAAAACAATAACAAGAAGAACAGTGAACTCTCATGATTTCTCTTGAGTCTTACTGAAAGATTGAGTCTGGATTAGCAGGCTGGTTTTTATTTTTTTTTATTCTTTTATAAATTTCATGTTTTTAGCTCAGCTGACTATAAGTCATCTGAGCTATAGTCATTGTCCATTGTCCGTCGTCCGTTCGTCAGTCTGTCCGGATGTCCGTCTGTCCGTCTGTAAGACTGGCACGTTTCGACACCATTGTACCTACGAATCTGAAATTCGGCATACAGTTAGATGTCCCCAAAATCTCCTACCATGCCGAAAAATGGATCAATAGGACTTCGTTCCTTTGAGATATTAAGGAAAAACCTCAATTTTTTTATTAGAAATCTATTTTTACACTTCAGGACTGCCAAATATCAAAACCACTCATCTGGTTTTCTTCATATTTACCATAAATATTCCTCTATATAGTTCCTATGTACATGCCAGAAATTAAGTCAGTATTATTTAATTTAAAAAAGTTATGGGACCAAACATAATGGACTTTGTAAAAAAATCAGGAAAGATATTTGGTCTTTTAAGACCAAAAGTGTTAAAGGTAGGGACTTTTTTTCAGTAATACAACTTTAATTAATAAAAATTTAATTGTATACCAAAAATTAGATCAAAATCTGTTAAATTTTTTTAAATATTGGCAAAAATATAAAATTGGTACCTTAAATTTTGCCCAACTTTGGCCACGGCACGTTTTTTTCCTGTATGTACTGTGGATTTAATTTCACAGCATGTACACATAAGGATTTAATCTGTTAAAAGCTGAAATTTGAAAATGAAAGCTGCAAAATTAGGCTAGTTATTGAATTTTTTGGAGGCTCTTGTTGTATTCCCTTACATTGTCAAGCAGTCCACCTTGATGACTGTAGGTCATTTAGTGCACATCTCTATGCTCCCCAGGCTGTTGGCATAATGTAAGATGTCCCCAAAATATTCTACCATACGGAAAATTGGGTCATTAGGACTTCGTTCCTTCTAGATGTTAAGGAAAAACCTCCGTTTTCCATAAAAAAAGCCAGTGTTACACTTCAAGGCTGCCTAATATCAAAACCACTGATCTGTTTTTGATCATATTTAGTATTCACATTCTTTCATACATTTTCTATTAACATAACAAAAATTAGGTCAGTATCTGGTATTATTTTGAAGTTATGGGCAAAAATATAATGCAATTTTTAAAAAATCAGGAAATATATTTACTCACCTAACATGAGAATTGCTGAAGCTGGAGACTTTTTTTCAGGAATATAACTTTATTTAATCAAGATTCAATTGTTTACCGAAAGTGAGATCTGAATTTTGCAGATTTGTCAAGTTATTAGCATAAAAAAATAAATACCTTAAATTTTGTCCAACTTTGGCAATGGCACGTTTTTTCCCTGTAAGCACTGTTGATTTAATTTTCACAGCATATATACATAAGGATATAATCTTTTAAAATCTGAAATTTCAAAGAAATTGATTGAAAAGAATAGCTTTTATTTACGTTTTCATACACCATGTCAAGTGTTGTTTACATCTAGCCCACCTTTTAGTACAGCCTTCACTTGCATTATGTAACCTACCCCAGGCAGCTTGCCTTGGCTCAGCTTGGCCACTACCAGCAGGCTTCCCCTCTGCCCTGCACTCCCCCCCCCCAGATGGTGCATAAACTAGATGAATGTTATTATTTTCTGTATTTGATTCATTCTTATTCTAGGCTATGCTACATTATAGATTTTGTATTGTACCACCAGGGTTACAATGATTAAAGTGTACATTAATTGTGTCCACAAAGTGGTGTATTGCTAAGAAAGTGTGGATGTTCATCAGAAAAGTAATTCCTTACCTCAGAAGAGTAAAAACTTCACCAGGTGTGAAATTGACTATTAATTCCAGTTATAAATTAAAAACTGGGATAGTAATTAGCACAATGATATTGTTAGTCCCTCATTCAACCAACAGTGTGTATACTTTATTTGAAAAGATGTTTTATTTTATCAAATTTACTGAATCTTTTATTTTATTTTGGTGAATAAAATTAAGCATGTTCTGAAAACTCCAATATGCAAAACTTTTTAATAGTGATTCAGTTGCCATAGTGCCATGTTGTGGCATTATTTTCTTTTAAAATCAGTTAAAACATTTATGATTTAAAAATGATAAAATATATGTGTATGCATAATATGACCCAATGTTTTTTACTCTGTATATATAATGATTGCAACTTTTGCAACAATTCTAATATTTTAACTTATATTTTCAGGTTTTTTAATTACAAATTTATAAACCTGTAAATAAAAAAATGATACAGATAAAATCTTCTTAATGGAAAAAGTGGATCTGCTTAAAAAATAGGATTATATATAAACTTAAATGCATTATTCTCTTGAAAGTGAAATAAAGGTATTAGTCCATTCTGTCCACTTGCCTGTCCATCTGTAAATTTTCATATGCAACACAGTATCTCAAAACTTTTACTGTTTTTCTTCATGACAGTCTTGTCAGAGTATTAGTTTGCAATCATATATTTAGAACTTTACTATAACCAAGTAGGAGGGCCCCTTTCCTCTTAGCTTTTCATATTCTTATATAAATGAAAAACATTACAATAGAATATTTCTACATCCACCTTCGTGCTGCCCTCTTTTCCCTTCTCCGAACCCTATCCCAAAGTCAGCCTCAGTAAGCAAGAACAAGATGAATTAGATATATTCATACTTTAATATTTTGTATAACTATTCGTCCATAGGTACCTATGTAAATGCCAGAAATTGTGTCAATATTGTGTAATATGTAGACATAGTGGGCATCACAATAATGTACCTTGTCAAGACGAAAGAGATATTGTGTCATACAGTCACAAATTCATAAATCACTTCATCAGCTTAGTTAATCATAACATCATATCTGTCAAATTGAAAGCTTGCAGACTACCATACACTTTAGATCCTTCAATAAATACCCTTATCATCATTCTACTACTGCTTATTACTGCTGTCATTGCATTCATATTTGCTCAAATGTATCACAATTTTCAACCCCTCCAAAATAAATAAAAAATAAACCACTATATTTTACTCTATTAATCCATCAGTCAGGTAATTTCATTTATCATTTACTCACATATTACATTACATTCCTTTATAATAGCCCAACACGTCCATGATATTCATAAGCTTTATCGACTCGATATAGTATCACAGTGGAGAAACATTTATAGTCCAATCACGATCAGCTGAGCGCCGTGACCCATTTGTCCCTTGTTCCTCACTTCTTCTTAGATAATTTGAATAGATTTGCTATATTTTCCCTACTTTCTGTCTAATCTTTGGGAATCTCTTCTTTAGTTCCTAGGTCACTCTGATATAATTTTGATGAAGACACATTTCATATTCTGATAAAGCTACAGTAAATAATTGAATAATTAAATGAATAGTTAAATCACATATGTTTAAACCAATAATTCTATAAAAGATAAAGTCATGAAGCAAGCTTTGCATTGCTTTACAATGAAACATTGAGAGAATTGAATATTTATTACAAGTACAGGGAAACCTACCTGAATAACAACCTTCCTATTGTTGGCACCCTTCAATGCAGGTTTACTTGATGCAGTCATTCCTAAGTATTTAACCTCTCTGATACAGACAACTCTCTATTAAGGCAAACATTCAGGTCAGGCCAGTGCCCAAGATCCACTGTATTGTATTTGGTAAATTACCAAATAAAGGGGAAGGAAAGTATTTACGAAACATGTGTGCAAGAGCACTGTTTGATAAAAACCACTTCAGTGCTGTTTTGTATAGGCCAGCAAGACCTCAAGTGGCATTCTGCAGACTATTTTGTACTATTATTTAACATGTCTAGTAGACTCCAGAGTTTAACATTTGAACAGCGTTATATATGTCTCAGACATTATGTCAAGTCCCCTGGGATGAAGAACATCAAGAGAGAAAGAGTTTAATGGACGTCACACCAACCACCACACCCAGGGTATTTTTTTCCCATCCCCTTCAGAAACCTTGTACAACATATATCCTCAGTACATATTGTATCAATGTCTCTCTCTGTGGGTTTAAGGGGTTCACAAATTGTCTTCCCTATCCTTTGAGACAGAGTTAAGCATGTTTTATATTTTTCACAATTACACCTGTTGACAGGGGAGGAAACAGTGACAGGCGGGTTGTTCCCTTTAGGTTTTGCTATTGGTATTCAGGTCAATATGTTACACTTTACATCAGAAAATCACAATTTAAGAGAAGAAAGGTACAAGTCTAAGAAGAATATTTTAATGTTTTGAAGCAGGAAAATTGTGTTCAAATCTGTAACACCATATCTGTTTATGTTTCTCTTTTACAGAGTGCACCTGTTTCATGTTGGGTAAAAAGGGTTCAAATCAGTAATACCATATCTGTTGCTTTTGTTTCTCTTGAACAAAGTGTATATATGTTCAGTTTTTGGTCAAATTAGTGTGTCCGTGCTTGTGTGCATTAAAGAGGGTATGAGGTGCACTATAGGCTGGTGAGTTGGTGTGTCCCCATAAACCACAATGGAAGTCTTCTTTTAAAATGAAGCCTATGTACAGGCTATCCTTGACACCTCTTACATTCCTAAAGTGAAAAAAAATTAAAGACAAAATGGATATTTCTTATCTAACATTATACATCATCCTTGGTCTTGTCAAAATTGTTAGACAGGTTACAAACTTGTAGTGGGCAAGAAAATAAAAAAAAATACAAGTCAACGTTTAGGAAAGAGTGTGGCCTGGTTATATATATTTCAGCAGTAAAGCCACCAAACACAGCTATTTTAAGACATACCCTATTAAACCCTTGCAAAGAAGTTTCTTTGTAGGGGATTAATAAAGTATATCTTATAATAACTAAGTACAGGTATATATATTGTTTGCTTGTTAGTTTATGTTTCACAGTAGGAGTATTCCCATTATGGACATTGTATATTCACATATAGTTACAAATTTGTTAATTATGTATTACAAAAATTACATACAAACGTGAAGGGATTGAAATGTCAGAAATGTTTCCCCAATGAGTCTCACAGAATCAGACTTTATGAGGAAATTAACCAGAAATCCCAGTCCTTATATAACCAATTTCCTGTCCCTGTTGGTCATTGACATTTCTCTGGAATCCTGTTATGATTTTTTAATTTCTTCCTTGTCATACATAATTATTTAATGGGTTATATCGAATGCATACCTCATAGTTTCTGTTTTATTGGCTAGCAGGATAGAATTCTGAGTTAAAGGCACTAGCTCGTGGGAAAATGTTTTTCTGTATAAAAACCATTTATTTCACTCAAAATGACTGTGGCTGAATGAGACCTGGTCAAGGTTATTGACTCTGAAAACATTTTCAATATCAGTGTCATTTGATTATCCACGAAGTTACACGAGGAGTTGCATAGAGTAACGCCGCCATCTGTGCATCTGTCCCTCCTTCCTAATTCATTCCTTAATATTGGCTTTTGGATGCAATTCAATCCAAACCATATAAACAAAACCTTTTATCTTTCACATATGGCTCATATGTAGAGGAAGTAGAGGAAGAACATATACATTTTTAGATCACAAGGTCATATGTCAAGGCCACAGGGCCTACTTCTTAAAAAAAAAAAAAACTGGTAGATGCATTTTTAGCCATAATTGTTATCCCAAACCTTCCACATATGGCTCAGCTTTCGATAAAGGTAGAAACATATCAGTATTGAGGTCATTGGGAAAAGGTCTTGTTCACAGGACCCACTTCTTACACTTCTTCCAATCCTTATTTATCATTGGCCAAGTTCATATTTTCATGTACTTTAATTATCTCATATTCACTTATCTCAGGACCTGTCAGATCCAATTTAGGAATTTTGATAAGATTAGATAGTGACATGATTTGAGTGATCGTTAGGGTTAATTATCAGGAGGAATATTTATTACCAACAAGGTGTTAACATTAAAATATAAATATTTTTTGTAATGAGGCCAGAAAAGCACTCATATTGGTATGTTCCTACTTGAAGTTCTAATTCCAGCGGGTGATATTAGAATGACTGCCACCCTAATGTCTGTCATCTTTTAATATGTGAAGTGGCACAAATATTAACTGTTACATGTAGTTACACTACAGATTCTTTTTGAAATTAGATATTTATTATGTAAAACATTAATTATACCAGCAAGGGGATGTATTGAAGTATAACATAAGGTGATATGAACAAGCAATGAAGACAGATGCGGGGTAATGCTGTGATGTTATCTGCTATATTGATGGATGGTAGCGCCCCCTAGGGAATTACGCTCAAGCAGAAATGGATGACCGGCCCATCAGAAAGGCTGTGGCCATCATCAGGAGAGTTTCCATCCATGTACCCAAGCGTCAAAATCCAGGCAGGGTGATATCGCTGGTGAGGGCAAAAGCCCGATTTATCACTGGCGCTGATGTCTACGGGGACCTCGTTTGTCTCCATAGCAAGACAGATCTGTCAGATTGTCCGAGTAATGTCAGATGTGGCGCTCACACCTAGATATATGAAAGGACTTATAATACCATTCATCAGATTATTCTGCACAGCCTTTATCCCTTTCGTCCGAAATTTCTAATACAAATGTTGATCCTTAGAGTTGATTGTTCTTGTACAAATTTTAGTGATATAGAAATAATGTCAGTAATATTGGAAATGGTGTCTTTGATTATAAATTATGAGATTTATTTAAACAGTTATGTGTATATTGTTTGGAGAAAAATATATTCAATAAAGCTTCTTGCATCTTAAGGTCACTGTCATTGTGGTGAAAGCCTAATAAAATAGGGTCTGTAAAGTCTGATCATCTGGACATAAAAGATTCTTTTTGGCAGTCGTGCTTTTCACTTTTATTTTTCACTTTTTTAGGTATATCTATCATTATATTTATAATAGAATAAGTTTTAACTCTACCATCAATGAATCATTAAATTTGTTACATCTGAGTACAGCTGTGATTTCATAAGAATTTTACTTAAGCTTATTGTTAACTAAATGGAAAGGCCCTACATGAGAAGTCAGTACCTTGGACAGTAATTCATATTTAAAATATAAACTTTTTATGAAAAATATTGTTTTCACAGTTATAGTCAAGGCAGGTCCTTCAGTAATTCTGAAAATTATGCCACATAATGTTGATTGATTATCACTTTTAACTCAAGGTAAGCAGAAGTTTTGAGGCTGATTTCTCATATTGAAAACTAATTCCCTTTGTAATACTTCTAACTGAATGTTGGTATGACCTACATTTTATGTAAAATTGTTACAATGAAACAGAAGCTGTCTACATGTGATAAAATGTGATTATCTTGCATTATGTTACATTTTGAAATATAAAAAAAAAATATGTGAAATTCAATTTTGGCTCATCACCACTTTTGGTGCGAAGTTTTAATATAACAATATTTTAATACACATTTAAGTTTAGATATATGTATATACTCTTTAAAAATTCATTCATAATAACTGCTTATACAAATTTCACAGTCTTGACCTTAAATATGCAGATTCTAATTTCCACTGAGTCAGCACCTTTGGGAAAAATAAACAGCTACTGGTATGCCGGTGCTGTTCCAGTGGCTGCAAGCCATTTGTGTGGGATAATCTTTTTTCGTCCAGGATAATTGTCCTTCAGGCCAGTTGACTCTGTTTCGCAGAGCATGATAAGCAGAAATCGTGTCTCGGGCTCCCAGAAAATTCATGTAATGAGAGAAGTATTAAGCAAACGTGGACAAGCATTACAGGTTCCTTGGTTAGTATTGTTGTTCCATGAAACACTGGCAACTGAAAAGGTGTTTATATTTAGCAACTTGGGATAGGTTAAATTGTCCAGAAGGAACATTTTGACGTAGTTTACTACAGTAACAACAGTTGACATTTCTGTGGAAATTACCTGCGCTTTCTGAGATGTCTAGCTATTATTCGATAGAGGTTTTAAGCTTAATACAATCCACACCAGAGCCGCTGGAAACATTTCCGGCACAAACAGAAAAGAGGAGTTCATCCAAACCACACTCCCGTAACTGAACAGCAGATAAAATGATCGGACAGGATTTTTCACAAATTGGTCGCAAGTCATTATCCAGGGCCGAGGCACTTTTCTATCCCCTTGTCCTATTTGTTCCTGTAGCCACGCTTAGGCTTTTATGCTCGAGGTGTTATGAGGGGATGAACGAAAGGGACAGAAAAGAAATGTCCAATAGGTGACCTGGTTCCTAAATACTGATCCTCTTTGCCTAGGGATAAAGAATCCAGTGTACCAGAAAGGTACAAAATACTGATCAAATGGTACAAAAGACTGAATAAAAATTGCACAAAATACTAAAATGTTTAAACCCTTGTCTAAGAAGGAGTACTGTAATTAAAATATAAGATGGAACATCAGTATTAATATTTGTATAATTAAAAAAAATATTAGTTATTGTATCAGTGAATCTACTTCAAGTATCTGTGGCTCACCTTCTCTGTGTGGACTAAAAATACAGTGGTAACTCCTTGTCTATGATGGAAAGATGCCCATAATAATCAGGTGTCCTTAAAGATAGGTTTACATGCACTAGTATTACAATGCACAATGCACATGTTCAAAAAAATTAGGTTTCCTGCATTGGTATTATAATGAACGTGTATTACTACTAGTAATAGTATTAGTCTATTCTTTACATTTGTCCATAAAGTGTCCATTATAAATAGGTTTACATGCACTAGAATAACAATGCACTTGTATTCTTGTAGTTGTCCATAAAGTGTCCAAAAATATAGGTTTACCTCCATTGGTATTATAATGCACATGTATTA
This sequence comes from Sipunculus nudus, assembly GCA_026874595.1. Classification (NCBI taxonomy): domain Eukaryota; kingdom Metazoa; phylum Annelida; class Sipuncula; order Golfingiida; family Sipunculidae; genus Sipunculus; species Sipunculus nudus. Next base: position 57,197,589 of record CM049314.1, read on the forward strand.
ATATAATCTTTACATTTGTCCATAGTGTCCATAATGAAAAGGTTTACCTGCACAAGTATTATAATGCACATGTACTATTCTATTCTTTCATAGTTGCCACTTGGATTATGGTATCAGTCTCATATAATATGAAATACAAAAATAGGTATAGACTCTCCTGACATTGATTTATGCTCATTTAGCCTCAATGGATAATTTCACTTGTTTTTCTGCCCTTGATGTGAATGTGTGATAATGATTTACACCGAATCACTTTGAATAACCAACACAATTTATCCAGCTGACCAGTATGTGTGATTCCAGCGAATTCTCCACAGCACAAGTGATTCATCTTTTGCTCTCTCCTCCTTCTTTCTTTGTTAGGGAAGGCAGCATTGTAGCAAATATAAGGTCATGCCAGTAAAAGATGAAGTGTCTTGCCGTAATGTCACCCTGATTTGTGTTTATTGGTGTAACGCAGCGCCAGTCGTAATACATTAATCTAAATACATCCAGTAGGTGTTACTATGGATAAGGCTAGTTGCCAGTTATACTGTTGATCAGCTGGCAAAAATATGGTGATAAATAGTTTAAGGCATCGCTCTCAGGCTCTGCAGCAGCGGCTGGCTGTCATCATCCAGTAATGAATGCACAACCACTTGGCCATTCTCTCAGTGTATATTTTCCCACAGAGAATATACCCATCTGGTTCATCTAAATTTTGTATACTGTAGACAGTAAAGGTCTGTCCCAGGATGCTATGATCTTGTTTGCTCTGTTTTCAAATGAGGATAGAATCTCAATTCATATAAAAATAACACTTCAAGCTCTTGCCTTTTAACGAATTCTTTAATTTTATCCCCAGACAAAGTTAGAGTTAGTATGGTTTTAGCACAGTTCCAGTGTCCGCCTTATATAAATGTTATCTGCAGAATATCTAAAAAAAATATTTCACAGATCTTTACCAAACTATACATGTGCATAGATATAGGTGAGAGGACGAAGAGTTTAAAATATGGTCATGACCTCTACTAGGAGAGTGACCTTGACCTTGAATAGGTCCATTTTTGGTCAAAGTGACAGGAAATCTGAAATACCTCAAGAAAAATCGCATGGATTGGTAAAAAAATTCAAGTTGACTGAAGATCTTGGATAGCTTTGTGTTTTAAGTGAGAATGGTGGCACCAGCTATTGTCCTTTTCTTGTTTTCGAGTGTTTTAATACCCCCATCATTGCCACTTTACATTACTGTAAGCTTTATAAGTCAGACACTAATGGACGGATTTCTTTCATTTTATTCACATGCATAGACATGGGTCATGGGATGAGGTCTTTTCAAATTTGGGTCCATGACCTTCACTATTAGGGACACTGATATTCCATTTTAAATTGAGTAAAATTCCATTTTCAAGTTCATGGATTCTGTTTTTTTTTTCGCTTTTCTTTTGAATGTATGTACCGTAGATGAATACCCCCATCATTGCCACTTTACTTAACTGTGGGCATTATAAGTCAAAAACTTATTGACACATTTCTTTAATATTATGCACATACACAGATATGAGTTATTGGATGAAGTCTGTTTAAATTAGGGTCATGACCTTTACTATAAGAGCCACCTTGACCTTTAAAACAAACAGAAAACATTGTTTCTCAAGTGCAAAGATGTATCTTTCTGAACATCCAAATGAAAGATGTCAGATGATAAGTTTGCCCCAAGAGTTTGCCCTTCAAGATAAAATCTGCTGATATAGGATTTTTGTAAACCCCATAACTTTTGAAATACCTTTTCCCTTCCAATGTGACACACAGATTGTTTCCACCAAGATCTAAGACATGTTTGAAGACTGGTGGTCTTGAACTTGATCTTCCAGGTCAAATCTGCAGATATATAGGATTGTTGTTTACCACCTGACTTCTGAAGAATCGTGCCTATTTCCTTCAAATTTGACACACAAAAATATTTCCACCAATATCTCAGATTTTTTTCAAGACTAGTGACCTTGACCGTGGGTTTCAAGGTCAGACCTGAAGAAATGTAGAATCTTTGTGAACCCCATAACTTTTGGATAACTGCTTTCCTTCTCTTCATTTTGATATGTGAATTCCCTCATCCAAGTTCAAACATTTCTGGTGGCTGTGGCCTTCTCAAGTGTCAGAAGTGCTTCTGAAAAGGGGGGCCTATTGTGCAAGAGGGTATGCCTTAATTGTCTGGGGATACTATGGCATCTCCTATGCCAGAAATTTCTGGTTATTTTCCTTGGTTGAACATTTATACCAACAAATCGTTTGAAATATTTAGGTCCTGAATGGGCCATTTAAGTTAATCACTGGAAAGATTTTTTTCCCTAATCAAAGGAAATACACCACTTCACTCTTTCAGTTCATCTTCTTGTGTTTGGATAAGTATGCATAAGGGAATAGGGTTTCCATGGGCCAAGTTGACATAGACTCAATTTACTTTCACAATTTCGAATAGATGATGCTGAGATAAACCTTTAACAAAAAAATGTCAATTTCTCGGAATTTCTTTGAAATTGTGGATGATTACCCCCCTTAGGACACATTTGATATCACTCCAGACAGTTCAAGACCAAAAAGGGACATTTCCTTGATGAAGCCAGGGAGGAGTTGCAGAAGAGTGGTTGAGTGGCAGCACCATCCTTTATGATGTTAATATTATAGTTTTGTACAATATTCAATTAGGTCTTGCTCCCCATGTTAAAAGACCAACTATTCTTTTAAACATTTTCCCTGACAAACGGACATGTGTAATACTCAGCTCAATAAGGCAAATAATCATTTAATTTAAAACCACAAGATCACCAATTAGAGGAGGACATAAAGATTGTATATTTCAGTCTTTTTTATTGTAATAATGTCCTTTTTTGTGAATTTTAATAATCATTATCTACTCTTTATTCCTGAGTTAAATTCCTGAGGTAGCAACTTCTTTTTTGGGACACTCTCCAACATTCTTGGAACAAATTAAGTTCATGAAATATTCTCTTTCATTAATCACACACGCAAGAGTTTCTTTCTTATTAAATACATAAAAAGTCTATCTCATTAAATAGGGGAAAAAAGCCAATTATTCATAGTTGTCATTGGTGTGGCCTTTTTTGACTGTATGCTAGATGCTGCAGTGAGCACTCTTTGTTTAGAGAGGAACTTATTGGGTAGAAACAAATTTCAAGAATCAGAATCAAAAAGTCATTGATTTATGGACTTAAGAAATGCTTTTGCCTTGACGGGAAATAAATACCATAGTTATCAGCTCGTTAGTGTCATTAGAGTTCATGTCGGATTCACACTGGTTCAAAATCAGGCCTTCATCTTGTATATTGCTGCATCAGCTTTTTGGAAACAAGCAAAGAAGACAAAGAAAATAGCTATTTTGATGCTTTATCAGCTGGTTTGGGGTTTTTGCCTGCTATGATTTTGTTGGTTGTTGGCTATTTGGATATGTATTAAATGCAAGGATATTTACAGTTAATGTTAGTAGTTTATTTTATCTGTGAAATTTCATATTCTGATAATCTGTGATATAGTGGTTATATGAAATCGTAGGAATATTGTAATATGGGCCTCTAAACCATAAATAGGTCCATGGTGAAAAGTTATTAAATGGTATACCTTCAGGTTTAAATATTTAGCTCACCATGCTGTTTCTCATTTAAGATCAACAGTTTATAGCATGCCCACTGTAAAGATATTTTTTAGGAAGGATTATCAATAATGACCATATTCATTCTTAGTGTGCAGAACATATGTTTTTGTTGTATATCATTAAATCAAATGAACATGATTTTATTTAAACTGATTTGAGTAAAATAAAGTGAAAAATAACCTCGACAATCAGTTGATATATGGCCTTGTCTTTTATTAAAGTATTTGATGGATCTCTATGGAGAAATTCTCTTTCTCGAATAAAGTATGGTAAACATGCCTTTCTCTCCCAGAGCATTATTTAACAAGTCTCAGCTTAGCTGGCATGCTATATGCCCAAAATTAAAACAATATTTATATATTAGCACTCAATGGAACACATGCAACTCTGTCAAGGCAATTAAGACTGTCCAAAAACGATTTACCATCTACAGGGCCCTTTATCCACATTTGAACCAAAGTGTAATGAGGTCTTCCTTGTTGCACCCCTATACACTGCTCTGTTGGATAATCCCACAAACAGACAAATGTACCAATAAAATCTGACCAGGGTGAAAACATAACCTCCATTGCACAGATAATCAGAAGATGCCCAGGAAAACATGTACAATTAACTTTTGTTTGAGATATTTTATTGAGTATGCACATAACTTATGGTACAGACCTCAATGGGATTAAGTGCAAGCTACTTAAAGCTTATCTTGACTCTCTCCCTAATATTTCTAGTATAAAATATAAAATATAAAATATAAAACGATGGCAGTATTCAATGTTATGGTAGGGGTTGTGTTTGGTAGTGGATGTTTGGTAAGTGAAAGTGTTATAGTTGTATGTCTGTGTTTTGGAGGTGTTGTGGGAGATTTTTATGTTTTGAACCGGTTTGTGTTTTCTATGTATGAACATACAGATGTAAAGATTTCTTCATTTCTGGTGTTGTTTGCATATGTGCTACCATAGAGGAGTTCTTCTTCAGATATATCTTGGGGGAGATATTTATTTCTAGAATTGACATGGAGTTGGCATTGCAGCAGATAATGTTCAGCATTTTCTGTTTGGTATCCACATTGACATTTTGGGTCATTGGATAGGTGTCTTCTATATAGATTGTAGTTTAAGTCACTGCTTTGTGTTCGCAGTCGGGTATGAATTAACTGTAAGCCATAAACTGTATGTCACAATGCTTGTGTTCTTACAGGGGTTGCTTAATGTACAAAAAGATACCCTCTCCTCAAATCTATCATGTAATATATCATGTAAGATGTTATAAGCCTTACGTTTTTACATCCAGCAGCATTATGGGAAGGGTATGAAGCTTACAGTGATGGCAAGTTTAACGCAAAATGTGGAGAAGGATGGATCTTTGTCTTTAGATCTGACGTGATTCACTGCCGGCCGAGAGGAATACACTCAGATACATTGGCCTGTGATGTATGGATGATGTGTAGATATATTGTATGATGCTGCTTAGGAAATGTTGTTTTAGGATAAACACAGCAGAGAATGGCCATAAATAGCTGAAAATGGAATGGAAGAAATATGTCATTACTTTAGAGTTATAAGAAAGTGTAGTTTGAAATCATAATTCAATCAGGAATCAGGATTTCTTGTTGTCAGTCAAACACATGTAGTTCAACAAGGGCAGCTAAGTCTAGGTTATGAGTAAGGGAATTAGCAGCACTAGAGAAATACAGAATATAGTATAAAGATTATTAAGATATCAGTAGGAATAGGTCCAAAAAGGGAATGCTGTGATTATCAATGGCTCTGACAACAATTAATACCATTTTACATGATAAGAATTGCACTGATTATTGTATCCCCAGACAAAGTCGGGGGATACTATGTTTTCATACCGGTCCCGCCGCCACCGCATATAAATCTTGTTGGCACGATAACCCAAAAATTTTTCACGGAACTTTACCAAACTTGGTATATGTATAGATATGGGTAAGAGGATGACACCTATTTAAAATGAGGTCATGACCTTTACTAAGAGAGTGTCCTTGACCTTGAATAGGTCCAATTTTGGGGAAAATCAAACAAATTCTTTAATATCTCAAGAAATCTTGCATGGATTTATCCCAAAATCAAGTTGATGGAAGATCATGGATAGGGTTGTCATGTTCCAGAAACTGGTGGCGCCACCTATTATTCTTTACTTGTTTTCGTTCCGTTTAATACCCCCAAAATTGCCACCTTACAGTACTGTGAGCATTATAAGTCAAAAACTAATGGACAGATTTCTTTTATATTATGCATATACATAGGTATATGGGTTATGGGATGATGTTTATTTAAATTGGGGTCATGACCTTTCCTATGAGAGTGGCCTTGACCTTGAATATTGCCATATATGGTGAAAATCACACACCTCTTATGATATCTCCAGTGTTGATAGCCATATGGATTTCAAACATGACTTATGTATGGCCCACCACTAAAGTAAGAACCCTATAGGTTCTAGGGTCATGAGGTCAAAGGTCAAGGTCACTGGACTGGCATCTTAAAAGATACTGTTGATGCATTTTAAGCCAAACTTTCATCCCAGGTCTTCCATCTTGAATATATAGCTCACTTGCCAATAGTGGATGATCCATATCAATTTTGGGGTCACAAGGCCAAAGGTCAAGGCCACAGGAGCTATCTGTCAAAAAATTAGTTTTTGAATGATAATTCCTGCTTTTATTGATGTATTGATTTCAAACTTGACTTATATATGTCCCATTGAAAAAGCAAGACTCCAATTGATTTTGGGGTCATGAGGTCAAAGGTCAAGGTCACAGGACACATCTTTAAAAAGATTGTGGATGCATTTTCAGCCAAACATTTCATCTCAGACCTTTCATCTTGCACATATGGTTCATCTGCCAATAGAGGAAGACCCCTATCAATTTTGAGGTCACAAGGTCAAAGGTGAAGGTCACAGGAGCCATCTGTTAAAAAATTAGTTTCTGGATGATAATTCCTTCTTTTATTGATGTATGGATTTCAAACTCGACTTGTATTTGACCCATTGAAAAAGCAAGACCCGAAATGATTTTGGGGTCATGAGGTCAAAGGTCAAGTTCACAGGAAACATCTTTAAAAAGATTGTGGATGCTTTTTCAGCCAAACAATTCATCTCAGATCTTTCATATTAAACATATAGTTCACCTGCCAAGAGTGGAAGACCCCTAGCAATTTTGAGGCCACAAGGTCAAAGGTGAAGGTCACAGGAGCCATTTGTCCTAAAATTAGTTTCTATATGATAATTCCTGCTTTTAATAATGTATGGATTTCAAACTTGACTTGTATATGTCCCATTGGAAAAGCAAGACCCAAATTGATTTTGGGATCATGAGGTCAAAGGTCAAGGTCACAGGACACATCTTTAAAAAGATGTGGATGCATTTTCAACCAAACATTTCTTCTCAGATCTTTCATCTTGCACATATAGTACACCTGCCAAGAGAGGAAGAACCCTATCAATTTTGAGGTCACTAGGTCAAAGGTGAAGGTCACAGGAGCCATCTGTCCAAAAATTAGTTTTTGGATGATAATTCCTTCTTTTATTGATGTATGGATTTCAAACTTGACTTGTATTTGACCCATTGGAAAAGCAAGACCCGAATTGATTTTGGGGTCATGAGGTCACAGGACACATCTTTAAAAAGATCAAGGTCACAGGACCAACATCTTCAACAAGATTGTGGATTGATAGATGGAAGAAACAATAAATATGCCAAGTGCCAGTATATGCTGCTATAAATGGGGGCCTATTCTTAAAGGGGGGGGGGGGGGCTACTATGTCTGGGGATACTCTGGCACCTGCGGTGCCAAGAAATGTCTAGTTAAAAGCTCTGACAAAAGTGATATTCAAAATAAATAACATCCTTCAAACTGCCACAAGAGGCTGAACATTTAATGTATTTAGATTTTTGTTGTTTGAAAAATATAATCAAATTTTTAAGCACTTAAGAAACAAATGATTAAAATTTAAAAAAGATTTTTAAAACCATAAGATAAAAAAATTACATTGTTCTGACAAAGTCAGGAAACAAATGATTAAAATTTTAAAAAGATTTTGACTATGTCAGAACAATGTAAATTTTTTATCTTACGGTTTGAGCAACATTGCTGGCAGGGGGGATTATTTTAAAAAAATTCCTTTTTATTTAAATATTAATAATTTAATGATAACTGATCATTCAGTCTTGACTGATATTATAACTGTTTATACTAAGAATTCTTTCAATAGCTATCTCAACACTAATGGTAAAAAATGTATCCAAGGTTTTATTGAGATAAAAAAAAATGGTAGAAGGGCAAACATTAAAAATCATCAAATACTTTGAAGTGAAATCAGGTCCATGTACCTAAGTTAACCATTTCCATTTTCCTGGGGATTCAAATAAAAATTGGCCTTAGTTAGCTAGTGCCTTTCTAGGAAAATAAAATCACAAATGTTGTTAATATCCCTGTATCTTTAATTACCTGTATGTTGTACATCTAACACTAAAGAGAAAAAAATAATAAACATAGAAATTATTCATATAAAAAATAACTTTAGAGCCTTGCCCGATCCATCAGTTCCTGTCAACAGGCTTCTGAGGTTCAGTCATATTAGTGCAGGTATCCAGTACAACCTTTGGAAGCCTTCTTGCAGGTTCACTATATAAATAACATATTTAAGGTGCATGATGTAACGGATACAACTATTGTCTTTAAATGAGGACTAGATTCATCTCCTCAGACTAGTTTCCTACCTCTTTTTGCAAGAGAAGATGTATTTTCACAAATTCCATAAACAAATTAAAGTGTTCTAAACTAATCAACATGACTCAGTCATAGAGAGGTGTTGATTGGAGAATGGATCCTGGAAAGCAGAGGCATTATTCATCACAGTCCAGCAGGAATTATGGCCTGAAAAAGTGATCTCACACTCAGTGCAGTGGATAATACTGTACCGCACGAGCAGACACAAAGAGATAATAGTGTAAAAGCACTGTTTTATAGCATTAATATCTTTTTTATATCAAGATTAGAGAAGTTGTACATGCTTTAAGGAATTAATGGAAGAGTACAAACGATGGTTTTCATTGAGGAAGACTGGAGTAAACATTCAGCAATTAGACATTGTGAACTGATGCAGCAGCATGTATGAGGACTGGTAGAGGCAGCGTCAGTCACGCTTTGGCTGTATAGCTTTTAGCATCACTGGAGCTGACATCGTTTAAAGCCTGGTCATGCTGGGCTGGAACGCTACCGCTGAAGATGTTCCATGGTGCAAAGTGGCTAAAAGCTCGTTGATCTGCTGGTCGTGCCAGCCCTGTGTTATGGCGTGGCATCGTACACAGTATTGTTTGACTTATTCATGACAGCATTCACATGCATCGTCAGAACTATGCTTACCTGGTGTACCACCGTCAAGGATTTGATGAGGATTGTGGGTAAATAACGAGGCTGTCTCCCTCGTTACTGCTCAGGATTACTGCCAACATGACTTGTCAAACAATCAGTGTGTCTGACCAGGAATATGTACAACTCAGTTGCACTCAAATTGAACTAGAACAAAAATGGTAAGGATTGTATATTTGTATATACAATTGCTGTGTAATTAATGTCATTGTGTGCAAAATATTGTGAAATTACAATGAATTGAAGAAATGATTTTATATTAATTAATGATATATGACCAGCCTTTCCCAGTTTAAGCTACCAATTTTAATATATTATTTTTGCTCCTCACATTTTTGTGTTATTGCTGTTTCTCTGGGGGCTTGCAGGTTGTCAAGTCAACAGTGGTTTATGTATATTGAAAGATTTGCTGTGTCATATATTGAAAAACACAAATAATAAAAGAAATAATATTTTATTGCACCAAATTTTACAAGCACTACACAACTTAAGGCCACCACTAACATTATTTTTCAGTTTCTCGTTTAACTTGTAATTATTCTGTTCACATACTGTATACAGACCATAAAACAGCTCAGATTGACTGAACATTGACTGAAATAATTTTTGTAGATAACCCATTTGTAGGTCCATCTAGCTGTTTCCTGATTCAGGGTAATTAATGCACAGCAAGACTCCACATCAACTGTTATACCCAGCTTGCCCAGGGCAAGTAACAATTTAAAAGATAGTGATAGGGCAATCGGAAGTCACATCCTTCTTCATTGCCTGACTTGGCAAGGTCCAATATAAACCTGTACCCAAAGGCCTGAATACTGCCTAATCTTCAGTTGGTCATTGGTAATACCACTTTATTTATGATAAATAAGATAATATAAGATGGGTGTCAAGCAACTGATATGTGGCACAACTAATAAAATAATAATATTAATAATAATAGTAATATTACTGTGTAAAAAAGCATTTGATTAATGACTAGAAAACATATTAATGCTTTACATATGCTTATTCAACAGACGCACTGCACGGGCGCATGAATGAGTCCCTGAAACGATTTGTTTTGCACATGATGGACTGTACATGTCTTCCAGATTTCAACCATCTGATTGCTCCACTTAACGGATGCTGACTTTTCATCATGGTTTTAAACTTACTCAGTACCTTTAGAAAATACATGCTTTCAAAGTTTTCTATGTCTACACCAGTAATACGTTCTGCAGTTTTCCTTGTTCTTTCCAATGTTTCCTTGTTAGTGACACTCAAATTATACCTCCAGCAGATAATACTGAAGGTTACCACACTTTGTACAATAGATGTGTAAAACAAAGTAAGTATTTTCATATCAATATGAAAGTATTTCAAATTACCTGAAGTAATTAACAAATGTAATTAACAAACTTTTTACAATGTTATTGTCTATAAAGTGCAACAAAACTTGCAAGACAATCATGCCCAAGACATTTTCTGTTTGTACTATAATCCCTGATTTTTGTAGGGCAAGTGAAAAACATGTGCTTCTTGCCCAACTGGCCAAGTACTTTCAGACATCAGTGTTGAGCCCTGTACAAGTTAATTCTGTTAGATGTCACATGTCCTAACCACAAGGCTCTATTGATTTATAATCTGGCAATGTTCATTCATTTGGCTTGACAGTTGCTAGTACCAAGGCCTTTGATGTATGATTCATGTATTAACTTAGACATTTCCTCTTCATTATTCATAAGGATTGTCAGTCTGTATTCATATACACTCATAATACTGGTATCTGTATGGAAGATGTCATGTGTTATATTTCAGTTAACTAACCTCATGGTTTCACTGATTTTAAGAATAAATATTATTCTAATTGTTAAGTCTTTTGAATAAAGCAGAGTGTCATATATTCGAGCAGCTTTTATCCAGAAAAAGGTTTATCTGAAGTTGAAAACTGAGAACAGAAATTTTAACGATTTATTGGATATCAAAACAATGAAAAAATATTCAACAATGAAATGGTCTGATTTTCCAGGGCCAGTCATCAATAATTTCAATGTATGTTACATGATAAATTGATTAATATCTTTTTTTATGACTTTTTTGGGGGGAGGTAACCACCTCCATTTTTTATACTCTCTTAATTATCTCATTCTAAATCTAAGTATGTACATCTTCAGAGATCCATTTTGGTTTTGGACTACGAGACAGGGAGGTAGCACTCGGTTCCTATCATATTATTTTTTATTCCTGGTGTCACCCAGGCCAGGTGTCTACTGCACCTGTTGGTCCTGGATGTATAATCATCCCAATTGCTGGGTCATATAACACCGAGGAACCACCAATAGAAGCACTTGTTTGGGAGTGATACACGGCTGTGGTCTTGGGCACAGCCTTCCCATTAAGCCTGCAGACTGCTCACCCTGGGTGGGGGCCTTCTGTGAAAATCTCACCGCCTCAGTTGAGATTTGAACTCACGACCTCCGGGCTTTGAGTTCTGTGCTCAACCTCAGAAGCCATTTGATTAATCATGTCTGACAATCTCTGGTAAAGTCCAGTGCTCAGCAGTGGGTTGACAAATATGGTGAATCAGGCGGAATCTTTTATCCTTCAAACTGAGCTCTACTGTATCACCAGTTGAATGTTTATATTTCCTTTCCCCACACATCATATATAGACAAGATGTCCACCTACCACATTTGAATTTTTATAAATGTTATATTATTTACATGCAGTTTAAGTGTGCACCTCTCCAAGTGTACCTGTGAAGGGGAAAATGTCAATGCTAAAGAAATAATTTTCATGAGACTAAAAGGCACCTATTAACATACAGGTGAGGTATGTTAGATATAGCATATAGTTGTACATTTGTTCGTACTTCCGAGACAGGTCAGCACCTTTCCTACAAGGTTCTTTACTTTTTCGTAAAATTTGGATTATCAGCAGTGCACTGTGTACCTCACAGACTTCACAGCCCGATCCCATAAGCCCCTTGAGGGCACCAGAGTCACAGTTCTACATGGGAGGCAGTGGTCGAGTCTCTTGATGCGATGATTACATGTCCGCCACCAGTAAACTGCTTACCCACAGGAAATTACCCGGGTAGGAAGACTGGCACATTTTAGATACCAGGGCATGAGGCAGATCAGACGAGGCCCTCTCAGGGATAAATTGGGATTGTCGGTCCAACCATCTGTTAATGTTTATGACACAAATCTGTGGCTATGTTTGTCTTAGGTTATGGTGGAGCCGGTGGTGTAGTTAGTAATGTGACAGTTTATCACTTAATCTCCTCAGAGCCAAATTATTTCATGTGAATTTTAACTTTTAGAGATCATTTTCTGCCTGACCAGCATGCACAATTTCTTTTTTACATATCCAGTCCTGTACAGAAAGTGAAATCCTGAAATCTGAATAATGATCATACATTTTTTGTCCATATGGTTATGTTATAGCATCCTCTCCCAAGAGCTATACCATACCAACTAGTTCACCGCCTACTTCATTTTCTTATAATTAATCAATGGATAGAATGAATTGGGATAAAATTATATGCAAAGTAGTATTATATATTTTCTTGCATCTTGATTATGTTCCTGTTATTTGTGTGCATGTATTATTTATGTTGAGATATTCTGATATATGCATCTATAGAAATATTGTGAAATAATCAGTGCATATATATTAATTACTTCAATGATGATGCCAGTTTAAACCAAGGGAAACTGTTTAATTATGTAGATCATTCAATTTATATTTATAATTATTCATTCCTGCATTGATAAAAACATGTCAATGGTAATCTCATTCTTCAGAAACAAGTTCAAAGGAAATTTTATGGTAATACATTGTGAATAAGATTTTCTAGATGTACTGAATGAGTAACATTTATTCAATTTGGCTGATATATAACATAATATTTCCCCTTTTCTCTGAGTGTCCTGTATGTATACTGAAATATTATAAGGTTAATATATCTATATGTCTATATATTATAAATTATATATGTTTTTTACTATATCAATATAGTTATTGCTGTTAAATCATTATGAATGTGAATTTTCTTCCGTTTAATTTCCCACAATTTAATAACATTTTCTCAAACTTTGCCACTTCAGAGTTTAATATTCTTTTTTCTGGGACTAATGAATAACTGATTCTGAAAATTACCCATCAAACAGTTCTCCGTGTCACTCTAGTGTTGTGTATGGAATAAGCCAGCACAGGTTTGAAATCAACCTCACTAGACATAAAAATGTCCTATTGATGATTTAAATCAATGTTATCAGTGTTTTATATGACAGATTGTCCCCTGCTGTGAACTTAATAACTAGAGCGATAATTGGCTCATCTCAACTCAAATCAACTTGAGTAGGTGTGCCCCGAATCGGCTACTTCTTCTGCTGATTGATTGGACATCCACTTAGAGATGCCACATTTCATAACTCGTTACGGTAATATTCTTGGCGCATAATGGAGCAGGATAAAACGGAGGATTAAGAAGGAATGTTGCATCCTGGGGATGATTCTCTAAGAGAAGGCTCTTTAATGGTTGGGCAATGGATTTGACGCAAAGTTTTTTTTATGGGTTTTAGCCCAATTTTGCGTAATTAATGGACCCATCAGTCTGGGTAGCTACCCGGATCAGGCTTGACCTCATCGTTCACCTCTATGTAATAACAACGCAACGCAAATGCCAAAGCACTTCATCAGCTAACGCTAAAAGAGAGAGGATGTCTGAGATTTAATGGAGAATAGGCACCATGCACTGGAGTTGTTGTTTGTTTAAAATGACCATATTTATTTAACATCCAAGTATTCTACACATATCGTAAGGGCTGTTATCCCTGCCAAAGTGGAGTAAGGGACATAGTGATCTGTTGTGTGTGACATATTGTTGCTCTATCCATAAATGATCTATATGCAACCTGATATCTCCAACATCTTACTTGCAATTTATTATAATTAATACAGGTGTATCTTTTTTAGCATAGTTTGTTTTAGTGACTTGATTGAATTTTGGATTTCTTTACGAATGTTTTTTTCAATTGTAACTTTATACTTTATATACACTGTACAATATAGAAAATTATTGATTTTACTTGTTAGTAATATAGTCAGCATATCTTAAGGTGAAATTCACTCTTAACTAAATTTTATGTTTTTAGCTCAGCTGACTATAAGTCATCTGAGCTATAGTCGTGGTCCTTTGTCCGTCGGCTGTCCGTCCGTCTGTTAAACTGGCACGTTTTGAAACCATTAGACCTATGAATCCGAAATTCAGCATACAATTAGATGTCCCAAAAATCTCCTACCATACCGAAAATTGGGTCATTAGGACTTTGTTCCTTCGAGATATTAAGGAAAAACCTCCATTTTCCATAAAAAAAACCATTGTTACATTATAAGACTGCCTAATATCAAAACTACTGATCTGAATTTGATCATAGTATATATGCATATTTTTCCATACATTTTCTATGTACATACCAAAAATTAGGTCAGTATTGCGTAATTTGTTGAAGTTATGGGCCCAAACATAATGCACCTCATAAAAAATCAGGAAATATATTTACTCACTTAACATAAGAATGGCTGAAGCTAGAGATAATTAAAAAATTATTGGTTTATAATAACAACTTTAAGAAAAATAAATGGAAAAGGAATTTCATTGTTAATGAGTAACAGGGACCTTGCAATTACTGATGTTTTATGGATCTTTCATGGATTGCTGAAAATATATTTCAAATGACACCATGCAGTCACCATTGGGAATTTTTTAATTTCAATCATAAAAATGAAAATTAAATAATTAAATAAAATTGTTGTTTACTATAAGGAATTATGTGAAGCATTTAATGATAGACAAGGATGCAGTTGATCATATTAAATTAATCTAAATTTTCAGGTATTTTCCAGGTGTTTAATTTGTGTGTTTATTTTTTATTACAAAATTTAAAAAATTGAAATATGTAAAAAATTTTAAAAAATTACTCAGACAAGTGCTCATTAAAGATGTCAATATGTTTGATTAATAACATTAAGACTCATGGCTGTATCAGCTGTTACATGATACTGAGTAAATAATCAAAATTTATATTTCTGATACCTTTATTTCAGTTAATAAAATTAAACATTCCCAAATCCAGCTTGCTCCTTGTATAATATATTGGTTTGTTTTGATCCTTGGGTTATTTTTAACACATGTTTTTGTTTCATAGCTGAGATTATTTTCTTTTTTTTCTGATACATATTAAAAAAAATATTCCATTGTGATAAAAAAATCGGATCTTAAAGACAAGTTCTCATTATGATGTCTGTAATGTTAATAATTGTCATAAGTGTCTTGACAGTGATGTGAAAGTATTCAGAAGTGAATATAATAATTTTTTTTTTTATAAATTAAAGCCATAAAACCAGGTAGTTACAATCATTATTTAAATTTGTGAACTTTGTATATCCTGGATTCTCAACAGTTTCGTTCGACTGAAACTGAATAAATATGAGACATTGAGTGAATACTTTATAATTGTATTCAAATATGATTAAAAAAAATCAATAGTTCGATAATGAAAATTTATACAAATACTAATACAGGTAAAAAGAAAGAATTTGAGTGCAAATACTTTCAAAATTTATTCATTAATGCATTCATGATTATATATTATAATATTATTTTAATAATCATTTATTTCAATTATATTATTAAAAGAAATATTTTGGATGTTACTGTTAATATTTTTTTATTAAAATTATATTTTGCCCAATAATTCCAATTAATTTTTAATGAATAGTTTAACTCTCATATCAGATGTGCTAGTGGTACTTTTGGCTATGGGCAACTTGTAATTATTGAATAACAGTTAACTCCTTTGTAAAAAACATGCATGATAATTAACATGACTTACAGTGGACATTTATTTCCTGTTACTAGTGTTAGTGCTGTGGATTAAATTTTCACAGCATGTACACATAAGCATTTCATCTGTTAAAATCTGAAATTTGAAACCAATTGATCAAAAACTGTAGATATCATTCAAGTTTTCAAGCACCATGTCTTGACTCTTTTCATCAAGTCAGTGAAATGTGTGCTGGAAGAAGTGTTACATAACATGTTACATAAACGGTTCAACTTCTGACCTAGCTACTGGCTCTGTGATTGTCTGGGTCAGGCTGGGTCAGGCAAAAATTACCAGAGAGCCTCTCTCTCTCTCTCTCTGGCAGTTTAGCTCTCTTTCTCTCTCTCTCTCTCTCTCTCTCTCTCTCTCTCTCTCTCTCTCTCTCTCTCTCCATGACAGTCTAGCTCACTCTCTCTTGCTCTCTCTCTCTCTCTTTCTCTCCCTTTCTCTCTTACCCCTAAGCCTCCCGTCCTCCCTGCACCCCATTCTGTTGACAGGTTCTATAAACCAGATTAATTAGCTATGAATGTTGAAGCAATTTAGAAATGTGAATCAACTGAAATATTCCTATATATATATGTTATACTGTAAATGTGTAGTTACAACCTGGAAAAAATGATGTATTGAAAAAAAGGAATTAAGGCAAATCTTGTTAATTTTTCCTGGTTCAGTAGAATTGGAATTAAAATGATTTGCTTTGTTTCTCCACCTTTCTGCCTGCGTAAATATTTAATAATTATGAAAAAACTTTTTTCCCTGTAAACACATGAATTAAATTTCATATCTTGTATGAATATGCAAGGGTGCTGTAACTCCCACCATCCCCTTCCCCCCACCCCATAGAGTCCTTGTTCTTTGGCACTGTGAACAATAGTTCTATTGATATTCCATAAAATTTAATAATTAAAGATAATATATACAGAGAGACTGAGGCGTTGTACCTTCCATCATAACCCCTCCCTCCATCAATCCTTCCACCTGTTAAGTGGGGACTTTATGGCTACTGTATACATATGATAAAATAGAAAAATAGGTTTATTTAAATAATTGATCTCATTAGACAAATGTGTAAACTGTTGAACAGCTTATCAAAAAGGTAACCAATGGAAACCCATGGTCGGATCTCAAAGTATTATTTGCAACAATTTCTTCAATCATATCAACCAACCATGGCCAAGATTACCTTTTCCAATCAGACTTTATCTACTTGTCATAATATTTTAGATTTTAACCTTCCAGGTGTTTAAGTACTGTTGAATGTTTCATCCCCTCTCTCTGTAACTCTCTCTGTCTCTCTCTCTCTCTCTCCTTTTCTCTCTACATCCACCTCCTTGCTGTGCTCACTGTTCCCTTCTCCAAATCCATCCCAATGTCAGCCTAAGTAAACAAGAACAAGATGAATCAGATGTATTCATACTTCAATATTTTGTATAACTATTCATCCATAGGTACCTATGTACAAGCCAGAAATTATGTCAATATTGTGTAAAATGTAGACATAGTGGGCATCAAAATAATGTACCTTGTCAAGACTGAAGAGATATTGTGTCATACAGTCACAAATTCATAAATCCCTTCATCAGCATAGTAAATCATAACATTATATCTGTCAAATTGATATCTTGCAGACTTCCATACACTATAGATTCTTCAACAAATAGCCTTATCATCATTCTACTACTGCTTATTACTGCTGTCATTGCATTCATATTTGCTCATATATTTCGCAATTTTCAACCCCTCCTAAATAGATAAAAAATAAACCACTATATTTGACTCTATTAATCCATCAGTCAGGTTATTTCATTTATCATTTACTCACATATTACATTACATTCCTTTATAATAGCTCAACATGTCCATGATATTCATTAGCTTTATCGACTCGATATAGTATCATAGTGGAGAAACATTTATAGCCCAATCACGATCAGCTGAGCGCCGTGACCCATGGGTCCCTTGTTTTTTCATGTTTTTCCATTTGTGATTTTAACATATCCATATCATGATGGCCTCTTAATTTTTCCAGTAAACTTCATTGAAATGGAAGTGACACCACATGCTA
This sequence comes from Sipunculus nudus, assembly GCA_026874595.1. Classification (NCBI taxonomy): domain Eukaryota; kingdom Metazoa; phylum Annelida; class Sipuncula; order Golfingiida; family Sipunculidae; genus Sipunculus; species Sipunculus nudus. The sequence continues at coordinate 57,215,571 of CM049314.1, forward strand.
AGAGATACATAAAAATTCTAAGCACAGAACTCAATTGTTCCTGTCTTATACATCATTCCACAAAGGGAATGTCTCTTCTGTAAAATATGATACCTTAATTATTTTCAGAATTTCATAATTAACCTTAAGTCATAGTACATATAGCTTTTTTATTATGCAGCAGACATACATTGCAGTTGTTCTAGATCTCCACTCTTGTAACTGCTGAAAGGTTTTCTGGGTTCACCTTTCCAGGGTGTACACAGAGCAAAGAATTGTAATCTGAGCAGTGAGAGCATGGTATCGCATTGTGCATCCAGCTCCAATTTTTTAACACCAGGACACCCACTTTCATAGGTCTGATACATGGCCCTGTGACAGGAATGGTGTTATCAGACAAATAGGAGGAATTGTCACATGTTTTAAATTTGGAGCTGGATGTATAATGTCATCCATTTGTCTTCATTTGCTTGAAATGATTCAAAGTGTGTCTTAAGTGGACATTTCCCACATTACCTTATAAATTGGAAGAATTTGACATGATCCTGGGAAATTTTTGTGAAGGCTCTATCTCAGTGCCATCTAACAGAAATTATGCTGATGAACTCTGCCCATGGAAAACCTTTCCATGACGAACCCAGTCAAAGTCATGTGCACCTAGCTATCCATTGATAAACAGGTATAATGCTAAAATATGTGAATTGGCCCAGTGAATTACAGCTCCAATCTGAACACAGTAACTGTTTTATTTCACAGACCTGCAAGAACTGTAAATATATCCATGTGGTAATATAGATTTATGAATTTTTTATTATGCTGGTCTTTTCATGTTGTCTCCTCATAAATTATTCTCTTTTTTGCCTTTCCTCTAAGTAACAAGATAGATTGCCACTCTTTGTTTGGTTGGTATGAATGTGTCGATACATATTTGTGTCCTTTCTACTCAAGCAGCATGTACAAAGTTGATTACATTGACATAAAATAAAATTCCATATCAAGATCCAAGTCTTGAAAATGGATAAAGTTGCTTTTAATCTCTACTGTCTGTGTATATTAGTTTATAATACTTATAATATATATAATACCTGTGAGTACAAGTTTAAATGAAACAGGTATGATAAAGTAATACGGATTTATTGCAGTGTGCCTCATAAATTCTCTAGAAAGAAACCTAGCTTATTTGGCTTTTTGCCTCCTCGGCCCAGCTGTCAAAAGAACTGTTGCAAATATGTGTAGCATGGGAAAGTATACGACAGCTATAAGCATGTGTAACAAAATATATTTTATGGTATGGATGCATGGGCCTGGGTTTTGAAATATTTAGACAAGTTCTTTTACATTCCTAATTACAGTATTTTACTGTGTAGATAGAGTGGACCTGTATTTTGAGATCAGTATTTATGTTGCACCTTGCAATATGGATGTGTCTTGAGCTGTGTTTTGAGAGTGTTATTTATTGTGTTTTGCAATATAGATGAAACTGAACTCTTCTTTGAGATGCTTAATTGTGGTACTTTACAGTGTGGATGGAGCAGATCAGTATTTTAGAATACCATTAATGTGTTTTTTATTATGGATTGAGTTGATCTGTTTTAAGATTATTACACTTTATTTTGCAGTATGGGTGGAGCTGACCTGTATTTTTTTTTTTTGCAGTATGGATTGATTGACCTGTGTTTTAATATTGTCATTTGTATTTTGCAGTATGGATTGAATGACCTGTGTTTTAATATTGTCATTTGTATTTTGCAGTATGGATAAAGCTGACCTGTGTTTTGAGATTGTTATTTGTATTTTGCAGTATGGATGGAGCCGACCTGTGTTTTGAGATTGTTATTTGTATTTTGCAGTATGGATGGAGCTGACCTGTGTTTTGAGATTGTTATTTGTATTTTGCAGTATGGATCGAGCTGACCTGTGTTTTGAGATTGTTAATTCTATTTTGCAGTATGGATTGAGCTGAATGTATTTTGAAATTGTTATTTGTATTTTGCAGTTTGAATGGAGCTTACCTATGTTTTGTATTTTGCAGTATGGATGGAGCTGACCTATGTTTTGAGATTGTTAAGCGGGCGTCCTCAGGGTTTGTGTACAGTGAAGCAGTTGCAGGGTGAGTAGAAGTCTATAAAGTTATTCATATGTGTAAATTCTATTGACTTTGTATCAGGCTTTTGTGATTAATCAGCACTATATTATTTATACACAGAGTGAACATTCACTGATAACTTACATGACTTAACACCAACATGACCACCATCAGTCATGGATAGCATGATACACACCTTTATCTGTGGGGGTAAAATTCCATACATATGCCAGGAGATTCACCAGTATACTGAGTCAAAGAACAATTGTCTTACTTCATTTTAGGTCTCATTAGAATGTAAACAGACAAATGTACTTGTTGGTCCATTAAATCAGGAAAGACATGATGAACCTTGTCTAAGTAGTCAGGAATTGTCTAAAAATAAAATGAAAAGTTTGTTTCCTCCTCGAGATTTTCATTGTAGTTTTCAACATGACTGTTTCTGTTACTCAGACATCATTGATAGGCTGTCTTATGCTGGGGGACAAATGTTTTTCACTTTCAGGTATTTTGTTTTCTATAATGTGTATAAATATATCTCGTTTTCAGCAGGTTGGATTTAATTGTCAGCTCTAAGAAAACCATAATATTCTGAACAGTAGCAATATAACTTACACTGACAATAAATCCACTAAAAGCACTATCCAGTTTTTCTATTCTGACAGGTAAATCAGCTGTTCTTATATAATATAATTAAATCCTTAACTTTAACCACCCAGTGTTATTTAATAATTATTATAGTCTTATTCTGTATACAAGGAATATGAGTAACCGAAGGTTGTTAATTAAATTACTGTCTGTTTACTGTATATAAGTATTATAAATATTATTTGAAGATTTATCACTAATAATCTCTGGATTTAAACAGTAAATTATCCTCTTAGTTACCCAGAGTACTCCTCTGTGCCACTGTTTTAGGTCCTGAATTGTCAGGAGTAATACCAGCTTTGTCCCAAAGGGGGTCATTTTCCATATTTGCCCATAAATCCTGAGGAATTTGACATTATTTTGGGAGGGATGTCTAGCTGTGCCGTCTTTCAGAAATGATGCCTTTGTAATGCAAAGATATCATATAAAGCACTTTCTGTCATATTTGCAATGAAACTGGTTTTCAGGTGTGAAACAATTAACAGGTAATAAGCTAGTTAAAATAACAACTAGACTTCTTGTAACTGTTATACAACAGTTACAGTTTTCCACCTATCCCCCAACCCCCACAGCTCATCAAAATAATTCATCCATAGTAAGGCACATCTTGGGTAAGAATCAATGAAATTGTACCAAAAAAAAGATGCAGAATAATAACAGGAAAAAACAAATATCCGCACCTAAAAACAGGAGTAGATACTAATGCCAAAAAAATATCTTCACCTATGGATAAGTGCAGATAATTATGTGAGAGTAGTAGACATGCAAATGAAGCCAGTATATGAAGCTATTTTAGGTATGTTTGTACCAAAAAAATATGATATTTGGTAGACATGAGCAGTGAGAGCTACTACAGACTTTGCGGTCGAGCCAGACCAATCAGGAAACAATTCATCAATGCCCAGACACGTTTGACCTTCCTCGCAGGTGCGTTGCCACTAATACAGACCTGAGTACATTCTGGGTTTAGTTGCTGTCGCAATAAAAACAGTACATCGACATCGAGGTGGATGTGGATGCAGCCATTGAGTCTGGTTTCCCAGCTGCTCTGATCGGCAAAGTGCACACCAGAGATCAAAGTCAGCTTGTTTGGCAAACAGCCTTTTAAATGGTTTCCTAATATCGCTTTATCTTCTTTAAATGTTTGTTGTTGTCATGTAACTTGTCCATGATTTTAAGGTCCGTTTAGAGCCAAGAGTCCTCTGGGGTATCCCCAGTTGTTCTTTATTTTTTTACACGAATGCACCAGTAACCAGGATAAACATTTAAATCAACCACTTCCTGTTGGAATAACTGCTGCATATTCAAACTTGAATATATGATGGCTTTTATAATGTTGTCTATTCGAACTCTCGAGCTGACTGTTTCAACTTATATGATGACAAGAACAAGCATAAGAAATTGAAAAAGCGGTGCCCTATAGTGATCACCGTGTCCGTCTGTCCATCTGTCCTTCCTTCCGTCAGTCAGTGACACTTTCTTTTGTGCATGATATCCCAAAGAGAATACAATAAATCTTTTTCAAAATCTACAGGGATGATTAGTTCCTAGGAGGGATCTGCCCCTATCAAATTTCAGACCAACCAAAAATTCAATATGGCTGCCAGAGCACAATTGGTGAATTTTTTTTCATGCAAAAAGAGACTACAGTTTCTCCGGAAGGATGTTTGCCATATAGAGATTCCTACATCGCCACAAAAGCTGTGCTACTATCATCTTACACCTATTCACTCTTCAGGGCCCTCTTGAGGACCATCGTCTGATAACATCTACTTAAATTCAAGAATTTCAGTTGTTCTTTAATGTCAAGGAATTATAATTTATTAACTCTTGTTCTTCCTTAGTTTCAAGAAATTTCACTTGTGTCTACCCTCAAGTCTTGAATAAAAATACAGATTAATTAAATACACAGTCTTACCTGATCAATGCTAACAATCATATCAAAACACCAATTAAAGTTAATTTTACATCCATAGTTAACAGGTCATGCCATATCTTAATGATAATTAACAATGATTTTTTTCCCTCCTACAGTGTATTTCTGGTTCACAGAAAAAAGTTAGGGGACAAAGGATACATATTGTTTTTCACCCAAGATATGTTTATTTATAGTGAAATGTACCTAATTTGATAATCAGCTCCACCTGGTGTGTATTCCCTGAAAACTGAAAAAAATGTTCATTCCATCAGACATCTGTGTTGGCTTTGTCTTTGCAAAGTATATCAAAATGTCAATAGAAGGAAAAAGGTACGTCAGACCGTACCCATACCAGCAAATAATCTGGATAGCAGATCAGTTTACTCTAGGACACTTCTCCGCATCAGTTCAGTTTTCTGTAGACAGCTTAAAAAGCAGTCTACTGTCTTTCAGTTTACTTTATTCCGGTTTACAGTAAATGGACTTAAGTAAACTGAACTACTGTAGTCCAGTTTACAGTAAACCAGTTCCTAGTGCATACAGGCAAATCTGTTTCTATTCTTTTTTAAGGCCAGCTTAGCTACTATTCGACCTAATTCTTCATCTGAAATATCACATGTTTGCAGCACAGTAAATTGGAATAACAACCAAGTACAGGCAGCAAACTTCTGTTTTATCAACTTAACTAGTTTGGGCTGAACCTAATGCAGAAATGTCCTAATATTCCTGGGAATTGATTCATGTATTATTAACAAGAACAGGGTTCAGTGTAACATCATGGAATTTCATCAAAAGTCATGGAATTAAATATGATAACTGGGGAAAGTTATTGAAAAGTCAATGAAGGACAGTTCAGGTGACCATAGCTGATAATCAGGTTGAAAAGGTTTGGCATCAATTGCTTTAAGATTCAACATTTACTCAGTTCATAGTTAACATTCATTGTCTTAAGGTACTGATGTGTATGCATATACATTTTATCATTGCTTGCTTTCAGTCAAATTTTTATCTATGTTAGTTTCAGCTAAGTTATAAAATGAGATTGTGATTCAAAGGCCATGTGTTTAAAGTTTGTGTGAATTTTCCAACTGAAAGTCAGTGAAATTTTTTACAGGATAATGCTTAAAACCCTGATGAAATAAACTGGCAAATACAATAAATGAAGAATTACTATTTTAATTCTTGACAGCACTGTTTTTCAACCACTGTTTTCATTGCTGTAAATCTATACAATGTTAAGAAGTGCTTTGCCAATAAATTGCACCCATTTATACTGACACAAATTTTGATTTACTGTTTATTAAAACAGCTAGACATAGATATAATATATAAAATACAAATAAATAGATCCTAATAAGTCTGAAGCTAATGCTTTCATGAATAGATTTCCTGGTCATAAATTGTTTGTAAAGCCTTAGCAGTTTAATTAGGGCCCCGCTTGAAAAGCGGGTGCCCTATAGTAATCAACCTTTCCGTCTGTCTGTCTGTCTGTCTAGCTGTTTGTCTTTCCACAAATTCTTTTCCATATGATAACTCCAGTTAGGATTGACGGATTGTGTTCAAACCTGACATATGTATTAACCATCAATTAAGGAAGATCCCTATCGATTTTGGGGTCTGGAGGTCAAAGGTCAAAAAAGTTATTCACAGTTTGGTGTTAAATTGTAGGTCCCTTTTACAGCAGGGCAGAAATCATAATTGTAACCATAAATGTTTGGTCCACCTTAACAGTAGGACAGGTCCTCATGTCAACAGCAACGAGGCATGATATATGGTCATAGTCAGCCATTTTTCTGTAAGTTATACGGTATAAACCATTACTTAACACCTAGTAGGGTTGCGCTCTCTTAGCAAATATGTATGCAAAAGGACACACATTGTTAACACAATAACTCGTAAAAAGTATTTCATATAAGGTCCCCAGAGTCACGGCAGTGATGGACCTTTTGATGGGCTACATCATGTATGAAGATGGGTGACCTTGATGAATTTTTCAAGGTCACAGAGGTGATAATGCTAAAATGATGTTAACCAAGTAGCTGGCAAATAATTTGACTAACACTCACTGAATTTGCACCAGTAATGTTTGTTATGAAGGGCTAGGTCAAGTTTGAAGATAGATGACCTTGACAGAGGCGATAATTCTCAAATGATGTTAAAGTTATAACTTGCAAAGAATTTGATGAACAATCAAATTCGTTTCTGCATAACAACTCCCTTAACATATGATGGATAGGATTCAAAACATAATGTATCACCCATGGCCTAAGAGAAGCTTATTGATATTTGGGTCAGAAGGAAAAACAAAGTAACACACAGTTTGGTGTTCAGTTGCTGGTGTCTCCTTCAGCAGGCCAGAAATGGATGAATCTTTTTCGAGTGTACAGCGGCATTACATTTTCACAGCATATTTTGTACAGACAATTTGAAGATTCCCCAGAAAAGGATACACTGGCCCAACACACCACAGTGGCTCTCATTTAGACCATGTTTGGACAAATCTATCTCCAATTCCATCATCTCAAGGAATTTGGACCTATTATAGTGACCATCAACAAATTTACATTGATATTCATATGTAGCCATTCTACACAACACAGCGCATCTGTAGACCCAAGCCCAAGAACAGCTGAATCTCAGTTCAAGAGAATGACCATTTTATCACTACTAACCAGCAGCTGACTCTCTCTAATACTACAAGGTTCATGTACAGACTCAAGCCTCACATATAATAAGGCCAATTTAACATACAAATACTTGAAAAATATTTGACACATGCAGCCAAGACTTCAACCAAGAATAATTGGCACAGGTAATACACAAATACAGAAACTAAAAATGCATGCAGTTCTTTTATATCATTATTTTGATAGCTTTGAACATTTTCACTTTACCATATCTTTTCTTCCAGTTTATACATGTCAGCTGTTCTTTAAGGATCTTTAATTTTCAAATATCACTCTATCAGCCCATGCTACCAAAGTACACCAAAATCACAGTACTACAATTTATAATGACTGCATCTTTTGCCGGGCCCTTCCTGACCTGTCAGTTTTGTAGTTCAAGAAAAAAAATTTACATTTTTGTGTGATTAAATATATCCTGTATAAATTTTTGAAACTTTAATGAGAAATGTATGCATTAATGCATGTGATTTCCTATTAGAAAATGACCAATGTTCAGAAACAATGGAAGCCTTTGGAAATCTTTGCCAAGAAAAGATGCAGGCACAAGTCAAGAGTGATAAAGACGAATTTGCCTGTGTAAATCCAGCATATTTGTCTTATTTGAAAACATAGATTTCTCATTGATGTAAACTGTATTGGCTTTTGGTAGCATAGTTTATTCCACAAAATTAGTCTTTTTCCAATGTTTAAATCTTCAATTTGGAAATCGTCTTCTGTTTTGATAATACCGGATAAAGAGGTTAGGAAGGACTAAAAAATTAATGAAAATTTAAAGATTCTGTTTGCTAATGATGCAGGGAAGATCATCACAGTCATCAAGAAAACCATCGGTCAAAATGTGCTGTGAAACAGCTTGACTGAAACCGTGCCTATTTTAAATGCATGAAGCCATAAACACATCAGCCAGGCTGGGCTGTTAGTCCATCTACAGCAAGAGAATTGTGCTGTTTGTAGTCCCTCAGATCCCTGGAAGAGGCCAACACCTACATTTGGCCCCGGTGAAAATTAAATTTAGAGCTATTTGTAGTCTTCTTCGAGAGAAAATCAGACTTGGAAAGGTCAGCAGTAGGCTTTACAGGCGACTAGTTACTAAACAGCTTTTCTCTTTGTCTATCGGATGTACAGGAAGCTCATATCACCTGGTTATTGTAAGATGTCACCTCATAAGCACCCAAAGAGGATATAAAGACATGTGAGGCTTACATGGATTGAATCTTGAAGATCTATCAGATAACCTGGATTCTGTCTAAGGCTGTTGGCTCCCATTTGGTATCTTTCTCATATTCCTGTAGACAGTAAAAGACACATTTCATGTAACATGTAGTGCCTCCAAAACCAATATATAATTGTGTGAGATGAGCAGGCCTTGCATACCTTGCCATGTTCTGTAATCTGCTTTATTTGAAATATATCCAAAGATTTATTAACAATAATATTTCATATGACTGGACATCATGTAGGTAATTAGGTAATATATATATATTCATACTATGTGTGTGTGCCAGGGCCTAAATCCAATCAAGATTTTGGCTGGACCAGATCCAGATCAGGGTTTAGGCTGGACTGAGTCTCAATAAGTCCTAAGTGACACATATATACAGAGAGAGAGAGAGAGAGAGAAGGGGGGGGGATGGTCAATGCAGATTACACAAGAAAGATACAGTATTCTTAAATTGAAATTCTAAGAATTCATGATCTTAAAGTATGCATGTTTTAATTCAGACAGGCTTATGACACATGCAGAGATAGACACTTATATAAGTACAAAAAGTGTAAGATATTACTGCTGTGAGTTCTGATTTGGGAACCACACCCAAGGAAAACCCCTGCTGAAAGCTTATGTTACAGCCAGGGATGATAACAGCATGTGTGCCTACAAAATTAAGTAAAGATCAAAGGAACTTCGCATACAGTACAGCTCACATTGGAATCATCTCCTGACTCTTATTACTTAGACAGTTATTAAAGACTTTGACTCCCTTTGCCCTTCTTTAATTGGTTTGTCTCCAAAGGTTCCATGCAGATGTAAAGTATGTGTAAACCCGTTTTTGTCTTCAGTGCATCTTTGTCATACAGTCGAATGGCTTAGTCTCAGGTATGTCTCAGGTGCTGTCTACAATTCTTCATTACTGATAAACTTGTCCACAGGTTCACTTGTGGGATTGTCATACCTTTTATATGCGTACTGTTTTATGTAAGTTAGAGTATGCAACTCATGTATGCTCCTCTTGTGTTACTGCTGCTTTGTATAGCAAGATTTCCTATAGCTAGGTCTGTACACAGAGCAAAGAATTGTAATCAGACCAATGAGAATGTTGTGTTGCATTGTGTTGCATTGTGCATCCAGCTCCATTTTTTTTAGTGGTACTCTCATTGGTCTGATAACACTGGTTCTGGCACAGCGCCAAGAATTTGACCAACAAGAGTGGTCAAAGCAGCGGTAAAAACAAAGAAGAGACCTTGGACTGCTGTGTGGGAAGCGTAACTCAATGTAGCACTGGATTGGTAGGACTTCTGAAATACTCCCAAAGTGCACATGATTATCTGCTATAATTCACGATGATGGACTTGGTTACTCTAGTTCATTATTCAGCCTCTTCTCTGCAGCTACATGCAGTTCCAGTTTATGATAGATGTCTTGATACTGCCTTGAGTGTATACTTTTGTATTGTATTTCTCTGCTTGTATCAAACCTTGAATATTTTTTTCTTTCATGTGCTACCATCTTTGTACGCACTAAAGTCGCAGTGTCAGAAATGGACTTTAAAATGCAGAGTCTAAAACAACATAGTAACAATTATGGTTATCAATATAAAAACTTCAAAACTTGAAATTGATAACCAGAACCTTTTCTCATTTATACCTCGGTGGAGATAGCACAGCCATGTGGTAAAGTACTTTGCCAGGGGTCTTATTGAATATAATGATAATTGATGCCTCCTTTTGCACCAATAAAATAATGCACTTTTTTTTAATATGATATTTGATATTGTGCATTAGACCCCTGAATACCAATGCATACAATATGCTATGATCCACAGGGAGCTGAAACTCTAATGCATTGAAGGTCTTTTGCTGCTTCACCCCAGCTGGTTCTTTTAGGCTTTTATTCCAAATGGTAGAAAAAGCTACACTGAGCTCAAGCCAACCTTTACCCCTTTCACAGCTGATAATAACAATTTGTAGTGAAAGGTTCAGTTTTTGAAGTAACAGCTTTTCCTTGGTATTTTTATGTATAGACTTTTTGAGGCCCAGCTTCCCTCCGTAATGGACACTGTGCTGGGTATGCCAGGATCTCTCAGGCTTTGTCGGGAGCCATTAGTTCACATCTCTGTAAATTAAAGGTTGCCTGTTTTCTGCGATGGAAGCTGATGCATTTCTGAAGAGTTATTTTGTTTTGGCAGTTTTCAAACTTTTCTGCTGATATGGCTATGTCAACTTTGACTCTCCAACACATACATTTGAATTATAGAGCAATTTTTGTGCTGAAAATAAAACTGATCTTTTCCATGGCAAAGGAAGGCTTTTCCCCAGAGCCTTGTTTCACGATTGTGTTGGTTTTGTGTGATGGCTGATGTCAAGGACCAAGAATGAATTCTTCCTTCACCCTTTGCACATCATGACCTGCTGAAAAATATTTTTTGTGCAATCCTTTTTCCCAGCGGCTTTTTAGAATATTAACTGGTTAATGAACAGATTTTTAAATAATATCTTGAAATAGTATTTTTTTGGTCAAATATCTGGTCCAGTGATATCCAGGTAAACAAAAGAAAATGAACTAGAATCAACTTCTTTTAGTAATCAGTTTCTTTACTTTTCAATTGATTTATCTTTTCAAATTAAGTGCCCAGATCCTTGAACTAAAAAATTGGTCCATCATGTACATTAATTGGAGGTGGCATCCAGGCATGGGTAATTCATAAATGCAGTTGGTAATTTTATGGTAGAAATGTAGCACCTGGGGAATATGAAATACACACTAGACCCAACCTGTATTTCATTTAGAGTTGGAACTTCACACGGAACCACAATTTAATTTTCCCAAGCATTCCACCTAATTAACTAAGAGTATGGCCAAGATATGACCTGGATGTTCAGCTGTGTGGAGAGGGAATTATGGGATATATTCCTCTTGAAATAAAAAGAAAACACCTTTACTTTTTTTTCTTTGCACAGATTTTTATTTCTTTTATTATATATCTAGGTCTAAGCTAAGCTTTACAAGGTTAATACACTCGTTTTAAGAAACAATTTTGGCTGCTGATTTTGAGAAGATGAAATCATATGAATTTAGAGATGACAGGAACTTAGGGATGAAGGATGTATTCTTATGATGCAATACTTTTGTATAGTAAATCACATTGCTCAGGTCATATATGTGATATTTGGTTGGGAAGTGTGCTAGTCTTTCATAGTAAAAATTTTAATCTTCACTGATATATAACAGTCAATGGTACATTTTTTTATACCTTTATTTATATATTTTTGTTATAAATGCTTTAATGTTTTTTTTTCTTGTGTGAAAAGAATCAATTGAAGGACTTGGGAATTTAGGTTGTTATATATTTCAAGTAATATTTTATCACCTCTTTCAAGCCTTAGTGCCCTGTCAGTACTTTTCAGGTTGATTTATTAAAATTACACAGAAAAAAATTATGAAAAAGATTTGAGTCCTCTAGTTAAGGAATGAGTCCTGTTAGTGGGTTGCCATGCTTATTTTACCACAAAAAATTATTTCAGGGAATGAACTTTATGTGTATGTCTTCCTTTCCTTCTTTCTCATGTTCTTAAAGATGATTGGCATGCCTTGTGGAGGTAAATTCTACATAATTAAATAAGATTCATTGGTACTTTTTTCATTCGTATGAAAAGTCCAAACCTTTTCCTTGAAATCATTGTACTTATCATTATATAGTGTTTTAGAAAAGTAATCCCAACCAGCCAATCCCAATAGTCAGTTTACAAAAAAAAGATAGTTTAATAAATCTAAAGATTTGTACAACCTGACAGTGATTGTCCTTAGGCACCGGGACTTTGAAGCAGAAGACCTTCTTTTTCTTGTCTGCCGAGTGATTCAGATGTATTACTGATCCTATCCAAAGAGAGAGAGATATGTGACTTATTTTGGATATTTATGGAGCTTTAATTTCTTCCTGCTCAGCTGATGTATTACTTACGCCTCAGTTGACTAGGAGATTGATAGGTTTCTTATTCTAAGACCTGTACGGCTTTACTTTTGTTCTCAACCTCCAGGTGATATTTCTTCTTTGTCCATTGTATCTTTGTTGCATTAAATCTATTCTTGTCTATCCATTTCTGTCCACAATTATAAAATGGAAACTTTCTATATTGAGAACTAGATGTTTCACCAGTGAAAGTTCTTATTTAATAATCTCAGGTATAGATTCTAATTGCAAAGTTGGATTGTATTACATTCTGCTTTCATTCTTTTATGTAAAAATGCTTTAAATTTCATAAATAAAAAAAGAATGAATTGCAGAATATGCTTTAGTAGAACTTGATTTTATATACTTGTTTAATACTAATAATTGTATTTTGTATAATGATTCCAACTTCATTTGTCTAAACATTCCAACTCAAATTGATATGTTACTGTCAATTGATTTCTTAATATGCTGTCTTGTTTCCATGGACACCATAATCACCATGGTAACTTTAAAAAAAATTGACATCAACATCCACATAGTGCCTGTCATACATCAATATTAATCCATGTGATAAATGATTTTCAATCAGTTACTACCGTAAATGAGTTCAAGATTTATCTTTTCATCATTTCCAATGGATGACATACCATTTCCTTTTATGTTGTCTGATTACATTGAAACATCAAAATTATGGCCGCCAAAGGCACCTCAACAAAGTAGCACATTTTAGAGGTGGTCATCTAAATTAGGTCTAATATATAGAGCAAAAAGAATTTGGACCATAAAAGTCTGGTTATTATTTTGAGAGGCTGCTAAACTGAGACAGTTGTTAGATGAGGTTTTACTGTAATTACTTTAGTAAATGTAATTTACAAGATGATCTGTTTTCATTATCTATATTTAATTCACAGTACCAGTACTTTATTCATTGATTTGAACTTAATTTTGTCAATAAATTGCTGATTTGGGGATAATAAAATATTTTGTAGGTACTTTTCTTGGAAAGGGATGATAATAATTAATAATTATTAATGATAGTAATAATAATCATAATCATAATAATATTATGTAATAATATGTAATACAAAGTTTTGTTATGATAACTATCATATAGCATTATTGTCAGTAATTATTACAGCAATGAATTTAAATTTCCAATGATAGCTAGGTCTTTTCAAGTTAATTCTTACATAAACAAGTCTGCCTACCATTCTAGGGTTATATTTCATGAACAGAATTACATCCTGTACATACATGTTAACAACAGATCATATGTATGAATCTTTTAACAAGTTTCCAGTTGCAGCTAGGCAACTCTTTTCATGTGAAATCATTTACTTTTGTAAATTCCATTAATTTCAATATGTCAGTGACAGTTACTAATCCCATCATGCAGCAGATAACCATGGCAACGAGTATCAGTGTGAAATTTCCATATCATTTGTATCAGCTTGGGATATAAACAGAACAAATATTTTGGAAGCAGCAGAGAGACTTGTGGTTATCTTACAGAATGGTTCGATCAGTAGTTTATTGTGAAGGACTACTGTGTCATGTGACAAGTCTAATTGACAGAGATCTGCATAATCTTTTGCTTGAGTAGTTTCTCTGGACAGTACTACTTGTGATTGAACTCACTGAAGAGTTATCACAGTATGAGACAAAAGAGTTTCACTTTCACTTGCAGAACTCTAAAAAAGATATACAGTAATATGTAAAGAATAATAATATAGTCATATTCTGGTATATGTGTATCTTTACTGACATATTCATCACATTGAAGTTCATCATTTATTAAAGTTCGGAAGCTTGCATTTATAAGTTGTTTAACTATTGTTTTATCAAGTTATTATTTGTTGTTTTGAGTGTAGAGTTGTATTTAAAATTACAGATGATTGTTATATATTGTTTAGGCATGAACATTGAACTGCATGCCAGAAATAAGATCAGATTTGTCATATAAGTTTTACCATAAATATAAAATAAATACCTTAAATTTTGTCCAACTTTTATCATGGCACATTTTTCCCCCTGAACAAGCTGGTGATTTTATTTTCATAGCATATATACTTCAGGATTTAATCATTTAAAATCTGAAATTTCAAAGAAATTGATTGAAAAGAGTAGTTTTTATTCGAGTTTTTAAACACCATGTCAAATAATGTTTACATCAAGCCAGGCCAGTTTGGATTTTGTATTGTATCACAAGGGTTACAATGATTAAAGTTCACCTTTAATTATGTCCACAAAATGATGCATTGCTAAAAAGGTGTCAAGCATTTCATTCATATCACTTAAGGCTTGCTAGGCCTTGCAATCCATACCAGGGTTCAACGTTAACTTTTGAAAGCACTTGCACAGTTGGGCAAGTTACATCTAGCTTTTACTTGTCTCTTTATGCAAGTGACATCGTGCATAGCTTAGGTTAATTTTCTTCTGCCAAAATTACGTGTCACCTGACCACAGGCAGATGTTTCAGTACAAAAACAGCAGCATTTTAGTTGTGGTAGATGGCCTTGAATGTGCAAAAACTTTTGGGGATACGTTAGGGAAAAAAAACGTTTAAATTGACATCGTTTTCATTGCACAAAAATAAATATGATATGACTACTAAAATGAATAGAATAAAAGTTATTCACGACAGGTTATTTACTGGATTTTTGTGCATATTTTAACCATATATTTTACCACAAAGCATAAATGTGCACCAGTCTACATGAAGTTTAACTGACTTTGTGACCCTATTTAGAGCACTTTGTGGTACCCATGGCTTGGCTTTCATTTAAAAACTTTCCATCTTGAAGTGTGTTCTACATTCAATACAGAATAAGAAGCAAAATTTTAAGTAGCCTGTAGTTTAAAAGTAATTTTATACAATGACCATATTATTTCTTACGGGTGTCTGAAAGCTCTTTCTTTTGGATATATAATAACTTTACTGAATGTTACTGTGCGTCCGCATGAAAGTTTTTTTAACTCTGTGGAATACCAGACTTAAAGATAATTTTTCTTGCCTTTGGATAAAGGTTTATGTTGGACCCACTTGCCCAACCGGGCAAGTAGGAGGTGACTTTTGGTTGCCCTCCCACTATTTTCTGGAACTTTCACTTGCCCTGGGCAAGCAGTTAACTGATATTGTCAAGCCCTGCATATCACAGGTACACTTAATCAAGAATACTGTGCAAACATTCCTGGATTTAATCTTGAGCTTATTTTGCTTTATGTTTAAACTGTTTTTAGAATTATTAATTACATTTACTCAATTTTATTTATCTAATATATCCTTTCATATAACAGTTAGGCCCATCATCTTTTTCCCTTGTTGCATGATTAAATGGTTTCAGGCCACAATTTTCATATATTGCAGAAGACAATACATACTTATTAGATTAAGTTTATTCTTATTTGAAAATGTACAATTTTATTTTTTTATTACAGCAATTTAATTCAGTTAATGAATTAACTGTGTATAATTATACAACAGCTCATGTCCACTTTCTTCCTTATTCTAATTTTTACAGGGTTTCATATATTCCCAATGGGTATTTAAAATACATATTACTTTCAAACAGTCGAAATACTGATAGGTTTACAAATATTTGAGAGGCTCCTGCATCTTTGATGTATTCCATAAAAGTGCACATGCAGTATTTATCTTGCATTTATATTTAATATTTGATTATCACCAATAGCAGGGCCATTTACCTCTTAGCCTTTTAAATGCTTATAAATAAAAAAAAAATAGAAATAAGTACTGCTAAAAATTCAGCTGAGCACCATGACCTATGGGTCCCTTGTTTATATATACTGTGATTCCCCTTATATTGGCGGGGCTGAATTTTTTTGCGGTTTTTATATTTTTAAAAGTTTCATTGGGTTCCTTTTTCACGCTCTATCATTGGTCTAGTAGTATATTCTATTATCAAAAATAATTTAATTAACTGGTGATTTCACTATTATCTAGGTCTACTTTTTCTCTGTCCGGATATTGCATGTTCGAACTTTCATAGATGGCGGAGCCGACACCCTCTGGAAGCAATGACCCCACCTGCTGTAATTAGTTCAGGGCCGAGGCTTGCTGCAGTAATGCAGCGCTTACATATATAGTAAACAATATCACAGATAAATGGAGTCCGTACATGGCGGACTAGGCTGAGGCTCATTAAAAACAACTCAGTTGTTATTAAGGTGTGTCGAGAAACAAACCTTTAACTACAAACTGTATATTAAGTTTGTTTAGGGAAACTGTCTTGATAAGGGTATCTTACTCCTGTTAATTAAAAGTCGAGTAGTAATCACCTGTTCAACCAACAAGGGAAGCCTGTAGGTAGCCCCCTTGTTTCAGTATCAAAGGCAGGGATGTGCGCAGAATAATTTGAGTGCCGTTTATGTTGCTAATTACTTCCATATAGGTGGAAGAAGGAATGGTATTGAGTTTCTCACAGTTAAAATCTGAAGCAAAACATAATATTCAACTGTTTTACGGCACTTTTGCCCCAAAATGAATTGTGACCTTTCAAATATATTCAAAATTAACGTCATCACTAGCCAATCATACATTGTTTGGCACGTCATGATTTCGCAGAATTAGTCCTTTATACAGGTGGCGCAACACTAGCGGCTACATTCACTACTTTATTGGCAAATTTCATTCATTAACATGACCAAACATGGCACAATGTGAAAGAGAACCTTCTACTCAATATTCATTTTATGCGGCACTGGATGTCATCTAACTTGGCACACATACACGTAATTTTTAAATATTACTGCCCAGCGGGCATTGACACTTTCAAGTCATGTGCCCGGGAGACAAGAAAAACTGCCGGGCGCGTTCGCCGGCTATAGCACGCACCTGCAAAGGGTCCCAGTTTTTGCATCTAAGCCAACTGATATTATTAGCGAACCTGTGAGCTTATGCAATGGCACAGCGTCGTCCGTCTGCCGTCCGCCGTCCAGGGCTGGCTTTCTGCCGTCCATGGCTGTAAGTCAGAAACTGTCGGAGCTAGCAGCTCCATATTACATGTAAGAATTCGTCACATGTGAAACTTGGTGGCCTGGAGCTTATTATTGGGTATCTGCATTAATTTAGATTTTATAGAGAAAAAGCTTAAAAACCTTTAAAATCTTCTTCTCTGAAACTGTCGAGCTAAATTGTCCAATATTTCACAGAAATGATCTCTGGAACAATCTCTCTCAAGTTTGTTCGAATGGTTCCAGTTCGGAGATTTTTGGCCGAGTTACAGGAGGTTGAACTTAGTCATCTGTCCAAAAAAGCACACTAAAATTAAAATCTCAGAAACGGCTAGAGCTATAATGACCAAATTTTTTACCAATGTTTGTCACATATGTCATATCTGATTTTGAGGTATTGGTGGCGCCACCTACATTGATGTGTTTTTTACGAGTGAAAATGTAATTTTAAACTCTTCTAGCTTATACACTGATTTATGATGAAACTGTTCAGCTGATTGGTTTAAACTTTACAAGAATTATTCTATGGTAGGGTTCTGCCAGTTTTATAAGAATATATTGGGTAAATACAGTTTTAACCCTTTACTGTTCAGATTAGCCTGTGGATTGTCACACTCCTACTGTTCAGATTTATTTTGCATTTTTTCCACATTTTGACATGAATCTATATAAGAGACATTAACTCAGTAACCGTTAAAGGTATCTTTGTGAAATTTTCAGCTTTTACTGTCAGGTATATGTCCATCATGTTATTTTATTTATTTTCTACATACCTGCAATGATATGTATGTAACTAAGGTATGTACAGGTAAAAACAGGTAAATCTGTACTAACTGTATTTCCCCTCACTGGTATATCACCAAAATGACCCCTTTCATCCTGTTCAGGTAACCCATTAACCATTTGATAAAAACAGGGAAATGTAAGGATTTTTTTTTCACTCTAAGGTAATTGTTAATTAAAGGTAAGAAAAAGGTAAATGATTTGGTTTAATACTGGAAAGGGAACCACCAATGAACCAGAATGTGCAAGTAAAATTGGATTTTTCTGTGGAAATCAAGCATTTTTCACCTGAAAAGCTTGCTGACCCAAAGAGCACATGCTATGATTATTAACATATAATACATATGTTTACCTGTACAGGTAAGTAAAGGTAATTTATTTTTTTTTCTGAATATGTTAGCAAACACCTTGTTCATCATTATAGTTACTATAAATTAATACCTTCTCTATTTATGGACTGTATAATTCATTTTGATATAAGAACAGGTGCTTTTAATACAGTAATTAAGTTACCTATGTTAACAGTACCTTTGTTCTTCGTCTGATCTACTTACCTGTGGCAGTGACAAAATCATGCTAAAAAGTGGCTGAGAAGAATATGTATAAACAAGTGTCAACTGTGTAAAACCATTATATTTTGATTTTTCAGACATGTAAAACATAAATTGATAATTTTGGTTAAGGTTACACATTATAACATACTCACCTTTACAGGTGAGTACAGGTAAATACAGGTAAATTATTTTTTTAATGAAGTATATATTTTATACATGTAATAAGGGAGGAAAAAAAACACAACTTAATTTTGAGTGCCATGTGTAAAATTTATGAATTACAGGTACTAACTGCACCATTTATTGGGTTACCTGAAATGATACCTTTGATCTTAAACAGATTTAATTACCTTTGTAAGTACAGAATATAAAGACAACTTTTCATTTAAAAGTGGAGAGGAAATTTTTGAAGGAGTCAAAACAATATGCAGAATCTATCTTTTAATTAACTGCACAGCCACGAGACTTGTGGATTTCAATTTTGCCAATTTCTACCTGTAAAAATTTACTCACCTGCACAGGTAAGATCAGGTAAATAAAGGTAAATTTTTTTTTTTTAATTTAAATTATATATTATACTTGTTATAAGGGATGTCACAATAAAACTGTTTACTTTTGTCCAGTGTGCAAAATATATAATTTATGGGTGTGAAATGCACTAATTATCTAGTTACCTGTAATATACCTTTTTAGGTCAAATTAATATATTTTAACATGTGCAGGTAAAAAACAAATCGCCGACTGATGTTAAAATATAATCTCGAAAATTGTGTTTACCCTGTTTGTTAACATTTCATGCAATAATAAAATTGCTGTTTAGTTGGTCTGTCGCGTTTATCTGCACAGGTAAAAATCCAGGTGCGACAGGTAAACAGGTGTGCACTTGGTTCGATCAACGATTAGCCTAAATAAACATTGATATATCCAAATCTTTCCCATTCGAAACAGTGCAAATGTACTAAAATTTGAAATAAAAAAATCAAAACAAATATGTCTTACACTTGTGAAAACTCTTTTTTTCTTAATTGAGGCTATCCATGCAATTTCTTTTTAAGTACCCGCCCCTCCGCGGCTGACGGTGATTGAGCGATAATGAGTGAATTTAGCAATATGTAGCACACAAGGTACATTAACGAGGCGGTTTTGCAGACTTTAGTCGCAGAATTATACGATCTAGTCAATATAACGGAAAAATAAAAATAAATAAAACATTTACTGGGCATTTAAGATGCAAGACGACACGTCTGTTTGGGTTTTTTTCCTGAACGGTCCAATTCTACAGCGTCATCCCTCAGCCAGCGATGACGCACTGACGCTGCAAACTTTTCTCACCCAATCGTATCTACTTTTACATCGGCAAGGTTCACGTGACTGGGTCTGGCGTGTTTATTTTGTAAAGTCTTTTAAATGGACAAGGTTCACGTGACTGAGTCTGGCGTGTTTATTATAAGAAGCATCATGAGTTGCAGTGCCGACTTGCGGTCGAATTATTCTTTTTTTTGTGGGGGGGGGGGGGGGGAGTTACCTGGAAACATCCTCTCACGTCATGCAAGAGTTACCTGGAAACATCCTCTCACGTCATGCGCAATATGTATGCATTAGAATCGATTCTTTCCCGCAGGGATCAGAAACAATGAGAACACTGGTAGTACTAGTAGAACAATAATTTATTACATATAGAATAAATATGCACATTAATTTAAACAAATCGTTATAAACAAGAATATAAAAAAACGGAAAATCAATATTTTTTATTGTTGGAAAGGTGTTTTTAAAATGTGCTATTGGGGATCATGCACATAATATCAAAGTTTATAAACGTGGGAAAACGATACTAAACTGTGAAGTAACACCAAAGAAACATGTTTTCACAGTACATTTTAATGTAAGTTATGTTATTCAAATATATAGGCCTACGTAAGTCCAACAATGCTTATAAAAAGTATGCCTAGTTTCTATGATTTCATAGCAGTACATTCTGGTATCTTAGAGGAAAATTGCACGTACATATCTTCATGCACTTACTTATCCAGGTCTTCAATTTGCACTTTATTTCAGTGACATTTAAATGAAGCATAATTACGTCATATGAAATTAATATAAAATTGAAATATAATATATAATTACATTTATTCAATTCAACTTCACTTGAAGAAAAGTAGGAAATTTATTTAATAATTTTAAGATGCACAATTCCTTGGTTAACTAGATGTATACACGAGACCTAACTTCAAATCATATAGCTAATCTGGTAACCTCCGTATGTAACTTTGTACATTTAAGCCCTCATATAGTCAGAAATCATGCACTGCTGATAAAACTTCAGCTTCAGCAGGAAAGCATGCGATCTCCCCAGGCTGCAAACTAGGTGGTGATTTCACTGAGAGGCAGAGTTCCAGTTAATTATAAAACAATATGCAGCAACAATTCAATAATTCTTATGAAGCACCTGGAATGTTCCAAAAACTTCTAATAAGTTATGATCTTTTGGGTGTTTGTTTTTTTATTTATTTTGTATTCACCAGTCCCGTCAGCTGTAGAGACGCGGACCATGATCTACACCTGGCAATTATACATGTCGTTCGGTTCCCGAACATTGTAAATGATGTCATTATCCTTTGATGATTAATGTAATAGATGCCAATTTAAAGCAGTAATTTTCACTCCGAATCCCCGTCTGGTTGGCCACAAGTTGTGTGCTGTCTTTCCGCTAAAATCTTCTGTGTGATAGGAAAATTTCCTTGTGCTAAATAAAACTGTCAATCAAACGTGAAAATGACAAGGTCGGTGAGTAAAAATAGAATCCGACACCCTGTGGTATTTTAGGTCTTCGAAAGGGGCAAGTTTGAGACAAAGCCATCAAACATTTTGCAATATAGATAAATTTGTATACCTGCGTCTTTTAAATCTTATCTTACAGCAATGGAAAGGTACAATTAGATTTCAGTCTAATTTGTCCACCTGCATGGTTTCTCGATCGTCATTTTGAATACACCATGCGCATGCATATCGAAAGTCCGCATCTTTGGTCTTTATATTTTACTTTCACTGTGTCACCGTCACTATATATACGCTATAGCTTCTAATTTAAGATTGGCGAATGCATTTTATTCATTTTCTTGCAAGTATCATGACTGAGACTGACTCCGCCGTATGACTTTAAAGGATTATCATGACCACGACACATTTTCCATATTTAATCCCTGGGCCATGCATGCACGCGTTGACTGGGTTTTGAGAGCGATATCAATATAAAGCGGCGTTTATACCGGGTGCACGTACGGTATATGCGATTTATATATGCAGTCTGCGGTATACGTTATGTATTTTTTATGAATATAGGCTGTGAATGAACCCGATTTGAGAAACTTTCATAGATGAAATATAAAAAGGAGTTATAAGTTCTGGTATTAGTGATAAGATTTTATGTTTAAAAGGTACAAACATTTATAACGCAGTACTATTCCTTACAACAATGAATAGCCTGTTATAGGCAAACGTATTACAAAAAAAATTATTTACTTCAATTCATAATATAATAGGTTATATTTTTTAAATTTAGTTTGCTATGTGCCATATATATTTAAGGATGTTTTGCAGCTCCGCCCAAAATCTGTTTCACTGGCAGTGACAACTATTGGTGCTTTTTTCAATCACTAATGAAAATTATAATACGCACATAGGCCTATATATATATACACACACACACACAAACGCACACAAGTGCACGTACACATGTAGCCTGTATACATATACAGGAAGTACTACACATATAAAAATTTGTAAAATCTGTTCAGTATGTGTTAAAACCGTATTAATACATATTTGTTCAATTGATAAGTCATTTACTGTCTTGTTTTACATATTCAAGGATCTGGGTGTATAGGCGTACAGTTCCACATACGTCGAATAATAATTACTTCAATATTTCATTGAGTATTAAGTTATCTTTATATTTTACACTGGAAAAATTAACTATATCTATAAATTATCTGGCTCTTTCTAATTTAAGACGGTATTAATTTTATTTTCAATCCAAAAAGCCTCTAAGAATGATTGACAGTTCTTGTGCACGGCCGATTGTGCCCGATTACGATTGTACATAGAATGTTTGGCACAGAAATGATCACTAGTAAACAATCAGACATCACGTATATATACGACATGATATATGACAGTATCTTCGATTTTTAGTTAAGAAAATATGTTAATATCTAAAATAAATACTCATCTTATTATATAATATTGGTTAAAAATGGTTTTCCAGTGCCAATACATGACACAGTACGCGTCAGTCAGTCGGACGGCGATCATTGGTCACAAGTTAAACCAATAAAAAAGGGGATATTATATGATCTTGGAAATATTTAACGGAAGTTAAATCTGTAAACACACTGCACTTGATTTTGTCACCGGGATTGATGGCCAACATTTAGTAATTTACCGATTTTTGATGAATTTAGCGTAGGTGTCTGATTTTACTCTCGCAGCCGACATGTTACCAGGGCCCACGTAACAAGGCCACGTGAGTGAAAGTCAATCATTTTTATATTTTTCCAACAAGTCTGCGTTCGCGCCAGTTTGGATCTTGGTCACATGTTAGAACAACACTTGACGTTTTTCTCTTTCATTTAAGTACAAATATGATGGATGACAATGGACATTTCACCCCAAAAACTTGCCCCAATTATGGGTATGTAAAATGGGCTTTAGCGCGCCCGGGCGGGCGCCTTTGAATTCTACGCCCGTGACAAACCGCGCGCCCTGGCGGGCGTTATTGGAGTTTAAAGCCTTAAAAAAGCATTGTAGCCAATTGAAAAAGGCTTTCTGTATTTGAAAACAGATTTGACTTCATGCAGCCAAGTCAAGAGGTCACTCAGTACAAACAGGTGGGGTCCAGACATCACCATGGCAACTGACCTGGGGGGGGGGGGGGTGTCTAGACAATGAGTCTAGACGTCTAGACACAGCGTCTAGACGTCTGGATACAATGTTTAGATGCAGAATTCCCAGATTATTGGAACTATATCTTTCAACTGTTTGAAAAAAACTTGGGTTGCATTTTAAGCAAATCGGGTTTATCATCAGGTCACATGTGAACTGCTGTGCCTTCATTTTTGGTTGACATCTGACCTTTCCTTGCTGCCCAGTGTCCATTTGTGCGTCTGTTTCCACACATAAACCCACATATCTCGGAAACCGTTTGACCGATCAGGCTAAAAATTTTGCACAAATGTAGCCCTTTGATAGCTTTATAACACACACTAAAAATGGTGGCGGCACCTGCAACCATTTTTGCACAGCGTCCATTTGTTCATCTGCCTTTGGATAATATTACTCATATCTCAGCAGAGGTTTGACTTATCCACCTGAAATTTTGCAGGTTTATACATCCTGGACAGCTTTCTCGATTTTATGACAGGTGGCGCCACCTACATTCACATTTACTGTGCAGACATCCAAGCTCACATCTCGGGAACCGTTTGACCGATAGGGCCAAAATTTTGCATGTGCCTAGATCTCACATAGCTCTTCATCATAGGCAAAACTGGTGGTGCCACCTGCAACCACTTATGCACAGCGTCCATCTTTTCATCTGCCTTTGGATAAAATCACTCATATCTCAGCAGTGGTTTGACTTATCCACCTGAAAGTTTGCAGTTTTATACATCCTGGAAGGTTTCTTGATTTTATGACAGGTGTCGCCACCTACATTCACAGTTACTCTGCAGACATTCAAGCTCATATCTCAGGAACCATTTGACAGATTAGGCCAAAATTTTGCACGTGTCTAGATCTCACATAGCTCTTCATCATAGGCAAAACTGGTGGTGCCACCTGCAACCATTTATGCACAGCGTCCATCTGTTCATCTGCCTTAGGTTAAAATCACTCATATCTCAGCAGTGGTTTGACTTTTCCACCTGAAATTTTGCAGGTTTATACATCCTGGACAGCTTTCTCGATTTTATGACAGGTGTCGCCACCTACATTCACATTTACTCTGCAGACATTCAAGCTCTTATCTCGGGAACCATTTGACCGATTGGGCCAAAATTTTGCTTGTTTATAGATCCCACATAGCTCTTCATCATAGGCAAAACTGGTGGTGCCACCTGCAACCATTTATGCACAGCGTCATTCTGTTCATCTGCCTTGGGATAATATTACTAATATTTCAGCAGTGGTTTTTGACTTATTCACCTGAAATTTTGCAGGTTTATACATCCTGGACAGCTTTCTTGATTTTATAACAGGTGGCGCCATCTACATTCACTTTTACTATGCAGACATTCAAGCTCATATCTCGGGAACCGTTTGACCGATTCGGCCAAAATTTTGCTTGTGTATAGATCTCACATCGCTCTTCATCATAGGCAAAACTGGTGGCGCCACCTGCAACCACTTATGCACAGCATCAATCTGTTCATCTACCTTTGGATAATATCACTCTTGTCTCAGCAGTGGTTTGACTTATCCACCTGAAATTTTGCAGGTTTATACATCCTGGACAGCTTTCTGGATTTATGACAGGTGGCACCACCTACATTCACATTTACACAGCAGACATCCAAGCTCATATCTCGGGAACTATTTGACTGATTGGGCAAAAAGTTTGCGTGTGTATAGATCTCACATAGCTCTTCATCATAGGCAAAACTGGTGGCGCCATCTGCAACCACTTATGCACAGCGTCCATCTGTTCATCTGCCTTGGGATAAAATCGCTCATATCTCAGCAGTGGTTTGACTTATCCACCTGAAATTTTGCAGGTTTATACATCATGGACAGGTTTTTCGATTTTATAACAGGTGGCACCACCTACATTCACATTTACTCTGCAGATTTCCAAGCTCATATTTCGGGAACCATTTGACTGATTAGGCCAAAATTTTGCATGTGTATAGATCTCACATAGCTTTTCATCACACGCAAAACTGGTGGTGCCACCTGCAACCATTTATGCACAACATCCATCTGTTCATCTGCCTTAGGTTAAAATCACTCATATCTCAGCAGTGGTTTAACTTATCCACCTGAAATTTTGCAGGTATTTTACATGCTTGACAGCTTTCTTGATTTTATGACAGGTGTCGCCACCTACATTCACTTTTACTCTGCAGACATCCAGCTCATATCTCGGGAACCATTTGACTGATTAGGCCAAAATTTTGCATGTGCATAGATCTCACATAGCTCTTGGCGCCACCTGCAACCACTTATGCACAGCATCCATCTGTTGATCTGCCTTTGGATAAAATCACTCATATCTCGGCAGTGGTTTGACTTATCCACCTGAAATTTTGCAGGTTTATACATCCTGGACAATTTTCTCGATTTTATGACAGGTGGCACCACCTACATTCACGTTTAAGCTGCAGACATCCATGCTAATATGCAACACACCACACTGTATTCCCCTTGCCACTGAATCCATGCTTCACTTCACCCGTCCCATTCAGATTTCTGCGGATACACATAATGGCTTGTCGACTACCCATATTCTGGTTTTAAAATGTCCTAGTCCGAAATTGCAGGTCAGAAACGTCCATTTTGCTGAAATCATAATGACTAAGGTAGATATGCAGGACTTAGGAGGATCAATATTAAATTTTAAAAATAAACCTCCATTCATACTCCTAAACTTTGCACAGGTTCGCATTAGGCCTGTAGGCCTTGTTTTAAATGGGCCCTATCATTCTCCCTGAACCATTTAACGTATATGCACCAGGCTCGATGGACATCACTACGTAGCTGAAGATAAATCTCAACTGTCGCAAACCATCGGCAGCTTCTGAAATTAATGACCAATGGTCTGGTATGTATGCATTCAAAACTGCGTGGTTTCAATTTCGCGTTCAGAGAGCGATCGCGAATTTCGCGAATT
This sequence comes from Sipunculus nudus, assembly GCA_026874595.1. NCBI lineage: Eukaryota > Metazoa > Annelida > Sipuncula > Golfingiida > Sipunculidae > Sipunculus > Sipunculus nudus. The sequence goes on from CM049314.1 coordinate 57,242,256, forward strand.
TGAAACCACCGCAAATAAGAAGACAACCACAGTATCTCTGTTGAAACTTTGAACATGCCTTCTCTATCCCTGTCCTCACTCTGCTCATTTCTGGCTCACTCCAAGCATCTGCTAGTGCCCCCCCCCCCCCATCTCACTTTGTCCTTGTTCTAGCTCACTCCATCCTTGTCCTAGCTCATCCCACTCTTATCTGAGCTCACTCCACCCTTGTCCTTGCTCACTCCATCCTTGTCCTTACTCATTCTACCCTTGTTTTAGCTCATTCCATCATTTTCCTTGCTCACACCATCCTTGTGCAAACTCATTCTGCCCTTGTTTTAGCTCATTCCACCATTTTCCTTGCTCACACCATCCTTGTCCTACCTCACTTTCTCCCTTGTCCTAGTTCACTTCACCCTTATCCTACCTCACTTTTCCTTTGTCCTAGTTCACTTCACCCTTGTCCTAGCGCACTCCACCCTTGTCCTACATCACTCCATCCTTGTCCTATCTGTTTTGTTGCCATCTGCTTCTCCTGGTGTATGATCTATGATAATACTTTGTTTGCACAAAAAAGCTTTATCAGAGAATAGAATAGAGGGATAAAGAAAACAAAAGGAAATAATGGGAAATGATGGGAAAATAAGCAAAAATGCAAATAACTGTCATGAATAGTCTGATGATTCTATTATCTGCTCAGGGATTGGTTTCATCTAAACCTCAGCCTGGTTAGTTAAAAGTAGATAATGGAAAATGAAAATTATACATATATACCAGTCATGAATAAATGACTGAGCTTCTTTGTAAATTACAAAGAATATTTAGGAATGTAACAATTAAAGATGCAAACAGTCATAATGCATATTTATAGGAGCCTGTTGTCTCCTCAGAAATTGGTTTCATCTGAACCTGTGCATGGCCAGTCACCAGTTGAAAGTGAAATATGGAAAATAAAAGTGAAACATAAATACCAATCATGGCTAAATGAATGAGGTTCCAGAAATAGTTTCGCAGATGGACTCAAATCTGATTTCATTAGTCTAGCCATGAACAAAATAGTTGAAAGTTGTTTTTCTTCCAGGGGCATCGGGGAAATTTAAATTGACAGTGGATGGAGATGCGATAATGTTCATTTCTCACCCAGTTTTACATTGGGACATTTGGCGGAGGTGATTGAGGACTTTGGGCTTTCTTTTCAGGCACTACCTACGTCAGATCTTGGAAGCCTTGCGGTACTGTCATGAAAACGATATAATCCACCGAGATATGAAACCCCACTGCGTCTTACTTGCCAACAAAGAAAACTCAGCCCCGATTAAATTAGGCGGCTTTGGAGTAGCCATACAACTTCCAGAGGGAGGGAAAATATCGGGAGGTGAGTAACCCATTCAGGATGTGTAAGATTTTTTCCGTAACATGTGAAGTGCTGTGCTTACTTGGTATAATTTGCACGTAGGTGATTCATAATATGTCATATTGTGATTTAAAACATGAGCTTGAAAACAACTTGTTCCATTCAGTAAAGTAATGCAAATGTTTCTTGCAATCTTAATTACTAAGTTGGCTGACTACTAATTGAATCATGTGCAGATTAGATATTGTTTCTTGTGTTGTCTGAATTATTTCTGTAAAAGATAAAAAGACACTGGCTATAACAGCTCCGAGAAAATTAATGAATAATTTTAGTTGCTTTCATTTCTTTTGTTATGACATCAAAAAGAACACAAACTTGTCAAAGGCTGGCCTGCAACCAATTTAAAATCAGTAATATTTTGCAGAGAACAGATTTCTAAAATCCAAGGGGAAAAAATGAAATAACTTTTTACCTTAAGCAAAATTAAAGTGGTTGATATGGAAATTTTTTGACATGATTTTAATTTAATCAAATTTTTGGGTAAGATGAATATCCTAGTTCACTCCAGATGATGTGTAATGGTTTGTTTACTGATAAATTTTTCAGCGTTAGAGGAACATGTACACTATGGCACACAGTGTTGGCTTAGTTTGGAGGACAATAAGATGGGTAAGACCATGCAAGACCATTATAGCCACCAGGGAGCTTGCTTGGCCTCGGCCCTAATGATTAACCTCCTATGGTCTTGCCAGCAATCATTCGCTGCAGACCCTGCACATTTACTGCTGCACCGCTGTTATTCCATAGCTGGTAAAAGAAATACTGACACTTCTACTATGAATAATGGGAACCTCTGGTTTCTTCACACAAAATGACAGTTTTTACCCAATCAACCCTATTTTCTCCTAAGTATTATATAAATGGGCTGTTCTTTTTTTCACCGAGAACACCTCGGCTATGTTATTGATATTATACTTGTGGGAAGAAATTCCTGAAAAAAAACACGTGATGCAAATTTTAGTTCATCAGTATCATTAAAAATACACCTAAAAATCAAGAAAAAAATGCAAAAACCATTAAATTTTAATATTTCTTTTTCTTAAACAGTCTCTATGGAAAAATGTAAATTATGCTTCGAAGGAGTATTTGAATAAATTACTTTTTCTAAAATTAAAGAAAAGTTTCATATTTTTTTAAATGAAAAGGATCAGTTTCATCTACAACTTTTTTATTTCAATAAAAAAATTCTGAACATGAAGAAAAAGAAATAAATAAGTCAGTTGACATGATTTTTTTGTGTGTTATCTGCATACCTTTTTCTTGTGTGGTCCCCTCAAGTAGAGACAGATGAAATGCATCCCTTGCATGTGAAACAATGATAACTCAAATTTTCTCTTGATTTCTTTTTTTTTTTTTATAAAAAAAGATATATATATAACTGATGAAATTGAGTTGTAAATACAAATTATTTAAGAATGCATGAATTCTGCTTCTGATTACTGATGTTTACAATTTTCCTCCAATACCTTTTAATAGTCATGAGCATAATTGTGTTAAATCCCAGGTTTCTGCTCTAATGAGACTTAAATTAAATGAACTGTCTTAAAATAGTAACTAGATTTCCATTTAATTAAACAATAAAATAAATTGCAAAACAATAATAATTGTAAGTAATATTTACTGAATGGATAAATTTAAATGAACTTTCATTCTGCAAAACGAGAATGGGAAATATGTAATCCGTTAATTATATTACATCATAAGATACAAACAATTTCTGCTTTCCACTTTAAGGGGCAAATCATCTATCTGACCTTTATATGCATATATGCAGCCTACCACCTTAGGTTACCTGTGTTTAGCTCAGCTGACTATAAGTCATCTGAGCTATAGTCGTGGTCCATTGTCCGTCGTCCATCCGTCTGTCTGTCCGTCCGTCCGTAGATGTGGCACGTTTTGAAACCGTAAGACCTAGGAATCCAAAATTCAGAATAATGTTAGATGTCCCCAAGATCTCCTACCAAGCCGAAAACTGGGTCTTTGCGACTTCGTTCCTTTGAGAAATTAAGGAAAAACCTCAATTTTTTATTAAAAACCTATTTTCACATTTCAGGACTGCCTAATATCAAAACCACTCATCTGTTTTCCCTCATATTTACCATAAATATTCTTCTATATAGTTCCTATGTACATGCCAGAAATTATGTCTGTATTATATAATTTAAAAAAGTTATGGGCCCAAACATAATGCATTTTGTAAAAAATCTGGAAAGATATTTGATCACTTAACACAAAACTTGTTAAAGCTATGGACTTTTTTTCCAGTAATATAACTTTAATTTATCAAAATTAAATTATAAACCCAAAATTAGATCAAAATCTTTTAAATTTTTTTAAATATTAACAAAAATAAAAAATTGGTACCTTAAATTTTGCCCAACTTTGACCATGGCACGTTTTTTTACTGTAAGTACTGTGGATTTAATTTTCTCAGCATGTTTTTGTTAGCATTTTGTCTGTTAACACCAAAAATTTGAAACCAGTTGAACAAAAACTGTAGATTTTATTCAAGTTTTCAAGCACCATGTAACAAATTGTTTACATCAAGCTAGTGTTATGCAGTTTGCAAGAGCTCAGCTCCCCAGCTTCAGCTCTCAGTTCCTAAAATTTGGCATACAATTAGATGTCTCCAAAATTCCCTACCATGCCAAGAATTTGGTCACTAGGACTTAATACCTTCGAGATATTAATGAACAACTTCATTTTTCCATTAAAATCCCATTGTTACACTTCAAGACTGCCTAATGTCAAAACCACTGATGTGACTTTAATCATATATAATATACATATTTTTCTATACATTCTCTATGCATATGCCAGAAATGATGTCAGTATTGCGTAATTGTTTTAAGTTATGGGCCCAAACATAATGCACTATGTAAAGAAATATATTTACTCCCTTAACAAGGGGATTGCTGAAGCTAGAGTTTTTTTGCCAGGGATGTAACATTATTTAATCAAGATTCAATGGAATACCCCAAATTAGTCCTGAATTTTCAAATTTTATATGTTATTAGTATAAATATAAAATTAGTACCTTAAATTTTGCCCAACTTTGACCATGGCACATTTGTTTCCTGTGAGCACGGTTGATATAATTTTCATATCATGCACACAAGGATTTCAGCTTTTTAGTTTAGAAAGCTGAAAGAAATTGGCCAAAAATTGTAGCTTTTATTAATGTTTTTATGAGACCATGTCAGACCTTAACTCTCTCCAGCCCCTCTTGAGTCACCTGTATGTTGACCTTGTTGAAGTTTCAGCAAATTATGCATGCTTGAGGCGAGCCATACACTGTTGCAGGTAGGCAGCTTATGGCCAGCCACAGTTGATCCAGGTGTCCAACCCAACTCATCTAGTAGTTTTAACCAACAACATAACAATTAACAATAAATTAATTGATTTTTCATTGTTTTTTAATAACAAATTAAAGAAAAATAAAAAAGAATTTGTTAGTTTATAATAACAGGAAATCAGCTTGCAGTTACTGATGATAAAAGAATCTTGTATCGATGGATAGAATGTCACGTACTCCAAATAACACCATGCAGTCACCTATGGTATTTTTCAGTTCAATTTTAATGATAAAAAAGTAAATCATATTATTCATTACTAATCATTAGGGATCATATGAAGGAAATTAATGATAGACAAAGATGCAGTTGATATTATTAATCTAGATTCCTACTGTGTCTAGTGTGTACATTGATGTGAAATTAGTCTAAAATGAATATATTACATTTTTTTTTTTAATATAAATAAAAGCCATAAAACCAGGTACTTTTGATCATAATTTAAATGTGTGAATTTTGTATATTCTGGATTCTCAACATAATTGTTTGGTGAAAACTGAATAAATGCCAGTAATGGTGGGAAAACTTTGCAATTGTATTTAAATACGAATATGAATATGTACTCCATTATAAAATGTCTTGCATAAAGAATTGGAATTCAGGTAAAAATGAAAGTATATGAATACCAGTGCAAATACTTTCAAAATGTATTCATGAATGCATTCATGAATATATTCTTTAATATTATTTTAATAATCATTTCAGTTATATTTCATTTTAAAAAATCATAAGATTCTCTTATTATTTTTAATAAAAATTATATCTGGGACAATATTTGTAATTTTTTTTAAATAAATAGTTAAACTCTTATATCATTTGTTCTGCTTATAAGTTATATGGCCAAGTCAAAATCTGTGTGACAATAGTACTCCATTTGTTAATAAAATAAATGAAATCAATCCTCTTCCCTGTCTCCAAAGATAATATCATAATCATACATAAGCTAAACACCAACAACTCATAATAAAGCTTATATTTATTACCACACCAAACCAGCATATGCTTCATTCCTAAATCATATTTTTTAATCATATATAACAGCTGAGCGCCGTGACCCATAGGTCCCTTGTTCCCATTTGTCAACATTGCTGTGTTTATAAACATGTTGATAAATAAATTCATACATTCTTCACGAAGGCCTTATAAGAACTTTTCACAACCAAAATTACCCTTAGATCATTAATATATACACAGAGGAAGCCAGTAATCACATAAATTCTTTTTCAAAAGGAAGGTGAATGGGCACCTTAAACACTGTAGTTCCCACTTAATTCCATTTTCCTCTTCCAACTTGTCTCAACCAGAATATATACCATAAAATTTGATTCTGCTTAAAATTTGATATTAGGCCAAAATAAAAAAAAGTATGGTTCTCAGGCACTTTTTACAGAAATCAATGTGGGCGGGCGGTTTTTTATTTTAAATTTTTTTGTATGTTTCGTTAAAAATGTCAAATGATAAGGAACAATCATGATAATAACAGATTTATTTTGCTTAACAAGTTAAAGCACTACATAACAAAGGAAATTGTATGCTTTTATCTTCTTGAAAGAAATGTCTAAGCGGCTACAGCTTGAAATTGGTAAGTTTCTATTGAAAATCAAAATAAAAATGTTTGATGCGGGGGTTTAAAATTGATGCGGGCAGTGCCTGAGAACCATACCTTATATTTTTTTTAAGAACAAATATTACTGGATGAAAAGTCAGCATCAAAATATATTTAAGGTTTTGTTAAATAAAGATATGCTACAATGTGGTCAAACTTCAAAATGTTTCAGATGAAGACAAAGCTATGTGACAGTCTTCTGGGTAAAGCTGGTAATTATCTGCCATACAGCGTAGGTTATATGCTACAGGCAGAACCCCTTTGCATTGCGGAATAGACTTGTTATAGCCTTATCCTGTTGTGTGATTTACTTGTGTTTGTGATGAATGTATATGAGGCTTCCATGAGCCGGTTGAATATTGTATTTGTTCATCTAACATAAAGGTTGCTAGTGCTGAGGTAAACCAGTCTGTAATCTTACAAAGCAAGATCTGTCAGCACTATTTTCTTTCATTTAGGTATAGATGTGTGTGTAGTTCAGACAGGACTTCACCTACAGTGGCACCAGTGTTGGATTTTATAGCTGAAGGCCCATGGATGAATCCTTGCTTGATGAAACCAAGAAATCCTACCATAATTTGCCATCTTTGTAACAACATTATTCCATATTCTGTGATGCTACTGGTCTGATATCTGTGAAACTATCTGCAAACTGGAATATGCCTTCACATTGTTCTCCCCTTTTATCTTCATTTAGTGTTTATTTGCCCTTGCCAAATGATTGACGATTCATTCCATGTATTGCAGATCAAAGCTGCAATACAGTATAAGGAAAAGTACTGTGTGTTAAGTCTTAATCTTTCTATAATTTTATATTTGGGCGTGGCAAAATAAAAGCATTATTCCACTTTAAACTTTACTGATACATGTCCTGTTGAAACCAAACTCTATCCTAGCCTGGATGCTGTCCTCATATCTCTGCACCCATAATAAGCCCTGACAAATAAATTACTTCCAGTTTCTCCAAACTACTAATGCCATTTGCATAAATATTAAAATCTGCAGATGTAAAATTTATGAGCCTACTGGTAGTGTTTAAAAAGAGTGTTCTCAAATATGTCCATGGAAATGAATATACCTGCATGATTCTGATACATTTTCTGTATCATTAGTCTCTCTATATCTACAATAGATTACTTTTCATTTGACTATGATTGCAAAACATTATAAATATTTAATATTGTATTAAAAAAATGATTCTGTAACACTAGATGTAATTATTATTTGGGATTTTCTCATGATTCAGTATTAGTATATTTGAGGATTATGGTGTACTTGAACTGAGAATAATAGGATATTCACTGACCAAATAAGCCATAGAAGGCAGAAAAGAAATCTGATTATAAAAAAGCAACAGATCCAACAAAGTTGAAAATTTCCAGTGTGTGTATTTTTGCAATTATCAGTGTAGTCATTAGTCCAGGGTTCCACTCATCCCTTGATGTGGGTAATTTTGTTACAAAGACCATCAGAGAATTTAGTCACATGAGTGGGCATGCTCTCTTGATAAAGGTTATTAGATTTGTAATCTTGTGTCAGCCAAGCGGGAATTGTAGTTCCATGACTTCCCACCAGATGGAGCAGAGGCAAACTAATCAAGCATTGTTTAGATTGTTCATAATCATTGTCCCTGCTCTGTGCACAGAGAGAGGTATAAAATACAAAAATGTTGAGAGCAAAATCCAGGTAGAGATTTAGATACCAAATAGAGTTCTGTATTTGTTTTTGGTAGGAGGAGTAATTACACTTATCTTGGATTATTGATTGGACTCTGGACAAAATGTACAAATTTCAAGCAAATTCGCTTTTCGTCTCATAAATCAATCATTATAGTAGCCATGCATATTTCTCGTAAACTTTTATTTGGAAGCGTATCTAGGAATCCTGCCCATTAACTCACACAGGCCATCAGGCTTAACTTGCTTCTATCTGCCTTTATAACATGTGAGCGTAATGGAAACCATTAAGTGAGTACAGCGAAATTTCTCTTTGTTAACACTACATTGGTTTATAGGCAGTGCCATGACCATAGAACATTACACACCAATTTATAGATTTTTTCCCAAATGGAAATCTTGAATTTCCAAACTAGTTTATCTCTATATGTTCTATTTTTCCAAGCCCTTAACCAGTTTTATAACATTCATTTCCATGGAAACTTTCCTTTATCTGAAATTATAAATGGTATATTGAACAGGATTAAAGGAAATGTTGAAAACCAGATTGCTCATGCTGCATTATTTATGGAGGTGAATACATGACTCAGACTTTGTAACCACTCCGATTTATTAGGTTGATATGGTCAACTTAGAATGGTGATTCCAGCGATATGCTGAAAACTGTGATGCAGTGGGCATTCACACAGTTGCTACAGTACCAGTGTATACAACTTGAATCTAAATATTGCGCTTAGAGTGAGGAATGCACACAACAGAGATGTGAATGAACCAACCATTGCATAAATCCCATCCCTGTGGTGGCTGTCAACTTTTCCTGTGGCCTGCATGACAAATCTGTCAGTCGCAGAACCTATCGGAGACATGCTTGCCACCAGGTAGAATAAGAAGACTATAAATGTGTTTCCTCTCTGACTTTTACACTGAAGTTTTTGATATGACTCAGGCTGCCATTCTGAGATGGTCAATAAAAGTCTTAATAATCTTAGGGACAAAACTGCTGTCACATTGTTCAGTTTTAAAGACTTTTTATGTGATACCATGGTTAATATGTCAGTCATGTTTTAAAAACCCTCTTGTTGTAGTCTTTTTTCAGGTATCCAAAGATCCATTTGTTTAATAAACTCCCAATGAAGGGTGTGGTCACTTAGGCATGTTATTCTGGCCTCATCTCTGCAGTTATGGATCCAACCACCTCCTAAAGCTTTGTATATAGATTTGAAATATGTACAATAAAACCTCCTGTTAAAGAAATTAAAATCAAATACCCCACTTTTGCCAAAGTTTAATGCTAAGAATTCCAAGATAAATTATTACCATATAATAACCTGTTTGTATCAGTCCTTCAGTAAGTTAAAGCTTTACCACAAGTACCTTCGAGTTCGACACAATGAGGTTGGAGGTTATTTTAATTTAATTTTGTTTCCTGAAGAACACATTTGTGTAATGAAGAGGTAATTAAAACAATTTATGTTATACTTAACATGAGGTACCAGTGAAATGAAATAATTTAAGTTTTGCCATGGTAATTTTAGAATATTATATAAAACTCAAAATGATAAGCACTGTTAAATGTAATCGATTAACTACAGCAGATATATGAACTTTGACTGTAAAGGTTTGATTTTTTCAGTTTATAACAACCTGGTACTTGTACAATTATATTGTTGTAAATGATTGGGATGTTGTGCTACATTGATGTCTCTTGTTTTTTTATATATATATTTAGTTGTTTGTAACAACTATGCTTCTCAGGCAGTGGTTATACACTGCAGTCTTGCCAGATCTCCTTTGTTTTAACCGCTGCTTTGTATAGCAAGGTCTCTGGGTTACACCACCAGGGCTGGAACAGGGCAGAGAATTTTAATCAGACCATTGAGAGCATAGTACCTCATTGTGCATCCAGCTCCAAATTTTAAACATGCGACACCCACTCTTGTTGATATGATTACACCAGTTCTGGCACAGGGCCAAGAGTCAGACCAATGAGAGCAGATGTCACATGTTTAAAATTTGGAGCTGGATGCACAATGAGATACCTTGCTCTAATTGGTCTGATTATAATTATTTGCCCAGTGCCAGGTGGAACCCATAGACTCTTGATATACAAAGCAGCGGTTTGAACAATGCAGATCTGGGATGACTACAGTATTTAACAGCTGGTTGGGGGGTAAGTGTAACATCCAGTACTAATTCTTTACCATGTTGGTGATCACTCTGGTTCTTTTTATCTTTGGGTGGTGGATTATTTTCATTTTTCATATGTTATATTCTGTGTTTATCAATCTTATTTTTTTCTCTCTTTTGAATGTATTTCATTTGATTGAAAAAAAAATTGCAGTGATGCTTTTTATTTTAATTTGGAATACCAGATATAGTGCAAGATTTCCCCTGCTGTATATTTAGATCCAAACTGGATATATTTAGCATTAATGAAGCTTAATTCAGTGACTGTTTTTTATTTAAAGTTTCTGCAGAAATTAGTTCAGCTGACCTTTTATATTATTTACATATGTTCAAATAAATGTGATTTTTCATTTGCGATGAAAATGTCCGATGCATCAAATATTGTTTTGCAGATAAATTCTTTTTAAATTATAGAAACGAAATTGCTTACTCTTTTTCTAGGTACCAAAAGATGTAAAATGTCTTTTATGAACACCAAAACCTTTGTTTGACTTATTCCTTCAGTCCATAGCTGCTGCCATCTGTTGTGCAAAAGGGAACTAAAAAAGTGATTGTATGTGAAAATATTTATTTGTGAAAAATGTATTGTTCCTTAAATAGAAATACCAAAAAAAAATCACGAAAACCTGAATGAAATCATATGCTTGCTTTTATTATGAAATTATTAATGAGATATATTTACAAGCATAATATAAAGTGAATGTTAATATTATAATGTTTATTTTATGTATTTGAGCACATAAGTGCCACTGCAAGTACTTTTTTCTTGTTTTTAGCAAAATTTGTTGTTTGACAAGTTCAGATGTGTATTTCAGTTATAAAATTAATGATTTATTAATTTGCTTTCACTAGGGCAGAGTTGGCATCCCATGCTTGAGATATAGCAGAGTGATCCAATTTTCTGAATAAAAATTTATATTTTATTATAGTACATGATGTTTTATCATTGTGGTATTTTCAGGCCGCATAGGGACGCCACACTTTATGGCACCCGAAGTGGTGAAGCGAGAACGTTACGGTAAACCGGTTGACATATGGGGTACCGGTGTCATGTTGTATATACTGCTGAGTGGCACGCTGCCTTTCTTTGGGACCAAAGACAGATTATTTGAGATGATTGTCAGAGGGGCGTTCACAGTGAGTACCACAGTGGAGGGTTGTGGGATATGTCGCTCAATTTAAATCACGATATGTTGCTCGTTGCAGATGATATTCCCTATATATTGCAATATTTAAATATTGACTAAAGAAAGTGTGCTTGTCCAGTATATGTGTCAAGTTTCCTTTCAAATATTCCTGTTGAGAAATAATTAAACAAATTGAACTTTCTGATGACATGAAAAGTTAAAACCTTTATTAATCGACAGGTTTCCATTCAGCAGTTGCTTTTTTCTATAAACTAAGCTTTAAATAGCGTGGTGCATTTTGCAGTATAGTATGGTCTGTATATTACAAAATATATTGAAAATTGTGATTGACAATTAGAAAAGAAAGCTTAACATGAACATTATGTATTGCCAGAAAAAAAAATTCTGTTGATAAACTTCAGGCCTATGTTGTCATGATAGTGCAATATATAATTTTGAAATAATTTGTTACAAAGAAAACTTTTTTTTATAGCTTGTTAGTTGTAAGAGTTAAAAGGGATTCTTTCTCATCCAAAGTGACAGATCTTTATGAATTCAGACATTTTAATAACGATGAATATATTTGTAGTTCTCAATTAATTGTTGATGAAAGTGCTAAGTATATAGAGAATTGGCTTTGATAATTAATGATTATGATTATGATGATGAGGCATTGATGTAGCAGCTATGTACAACTAGCTATTATGACTCGTTAATAAGGTATATTACCATCCTATGTTAATAATTAAATCTACATAACGATCCACAAATCAGAGTAATGGCTATATTTGTCATACTTAGAACTTTGATGTCAGCTGAGACATTGAGAGACCTTGATTGTTATGGTTATTTACGATGTATGATGTTTATACAGATGAAGGGGAGGCAGTGGGATTACATCAGTGACGAGGGTAAAGACTTGGTACATCGTATGTTAGAGCTTGATCCCAACCGACGAATGACGGTAGAGGAAGCACTAGCACATCCGTGGGTCAGGGTAAGTCATATTCACCTATGTATGTCAGTCCTTATTTTTCTATATATCTGTATGTTTGCCATTGCTTGAGATAAATATTAAAATATAAATTCATTCAATTTATACATGGTTTTCTGTTAACATATCTTTTTGACTGAAGGAAAGGGATGGTTTGCAGTGTATTTTGCTTGATATTCAAGATCACTATGTGTCAGAAACGGCTGTTGGTGGTGTTACCTGGTGGAAGTTTTTTGTACTATAGTATAGCACAATCAGAGAAGAAATTATTTATCAATATGAAGGTAATATGTGGGTTTTGTTTATAAATTAGAAGTTTTCTTATTGGTTTATATGGTTATATGTAAACTAAATGTGGTAGATCAAGGGAAAGTGGTACTTTTGTTTTTTGTCGCTTACCAAGCAAAAGCCCAATCATTCATGCAGTTAAATTTAATTAGTCAGGAACTTTATCCGTCTTATTTTTTACAGCTTTCCAGATTTTCTCCGTGTTTCACATCCTATTCATACAACTCTGTAAATACTTTAAGTTTTACATTCCAGTAATCAGTATTTCTCTTACAGTCACCTTCATGTATCTGTACTTCTTCTGTCTCTTTTGATTAAATTTAGTGTTTTTTTCCCAGTTGCCCATTATTATTCAGTTCCTTCTTCTTGATATCTCCTCATAAATAATTACTCTCTTTTCTTAGATACAATGCTGTATTCATTCCTATTTAACAGAACTGGTAAATTATGTTTACATCATTTTCCACTGTCTTTAATTCTGGGATTGGCAAGGAGTTATCATTTAACAGACCTGCCATCTGGTGTACAAACTTGTAACCAGGATTATATTAGTTGGCTTAAGACTCAACAGGGGGCACATTAGTCTTGTGTTTGCTATTGCTTAAAATAAGTGATTTATATTTACATTCATGTTTCACTTCATGTTTGTAGGAGAAAGCCAAGACACCAAGGTTACATTTACATGAAACAGTAGAAGCTATGAAGAAATTTAATGCCAGAAGAAAACTTAAGGTAAATAAATTCTTTCACACTGAGGACCAGTCATTTACTGGTTTTGTACCAACTTTTTTCAATATTTTTCATACTTCATCATGCAAGAGAGATATAAATTTGTGAAATACTATTAAAGCCAAAGGGTCCATGGGTCCAGGGTCAGGATATGACCTTATGTTTAACCCATTTATATTGAACAGTTGAAGTTCTGCCGTCTTAGGGTCCACCAGGGACTCGTAGGTGGGAAGATGAAACCTTGATAGAACATAGGGATGCACTCTAATATAGTTAAAAAATTCTTGTCAGTGAAGGCTTTCCATGCCTATGGATGCGAGAGCTGTTTGTAAGTCGATGTTAACATCACAAAGATGTCACAAAGGTTGGTTTGTGTATATGACATCACATTAACTGACATCATCAGCTGGAATTGCTGCATCTCTGTTCCCCAGTGATGAATTTATTGCATTCATTGCAAAGTGTTCTGCCATATTTTGCATTTTTAGCTCAGCTGACTATAAGTCATCTGAGCTATAGTCATGGTCCATTGTCCGTCGTCCGTCCGTCCGTCGTGCCGTCCGTCTGTCCGTCTGTCTGTCCGTCTGGATGTCCGTCCGTAAGACTGGCACGTTTCGACACCGTTGGACCTACGAATCTGAATTTCGGCATACAGTTAGATGTCCCCATTATCTCCTACCATGCCAAAAATTGGGTCAATAGGACTTCGTTCCTTTGAGATATTAAGGAAAAACCTCAATTTTTTATTAGAAATCTATTTTCACACTTCAGGACTGCCTAATATCAAAACCACTCATCTGGTTTTCTTCATATTTACCATAAATATTCCTCTATATAGTTCCTATGTACATGCCAGATATTAAGTCAGTATTTTATAATTTAAAAAAGTTATGGGCCCAAACATAATGGACTTTGTAAAAAAATCAGGAAGATATAATGTCACTTAAGACCAAAAGTGTTAAAGGTAGGGACTTTTTTCCAGTAATACAACTTTAATTAATCAAAATTTAATTGTATACCAAAAATTAGATCAAAATTTGTTAAATTTTTTTAAATATTGGCAAAAATATAAAATTGGTACCTTAAATTTTGCCCAACTTTGGCCATGGCACGTTTTTTTCCTGTAAGTACTGTGGATTTAATTTTCACACCATGTATACATAAGGATTTAATCTGTTAAATCTGAAATTTGAAAATAAAAGCTGCAAAATTAGGCTAGTTTTTGAATTTTTTTGGAGGCTCTTGTTGTATTCCCTTATATTGTCAAGCAGTCCACTTTGATGACTGTAGGTCATTCAGTGCACATCTCTATGCTCCCCAGGCTGTTGACATAATTTTAGATGTCCCCAAAATCTCCTACCATACGGAAAATTGGGTCATTAGGACTTTGTTCCTTCGAGATATTAAGGAAAAAAAACTCTGTTTTCCATAAAAAAAAAGCCATTGTTACACTTCAAGGCTGCCTAATATCAAAACCACTGATCTGTTTTTGATCGTATTTAGTATTCACATTCTTTTATACATTTTCTATGAACATACCAAAAATTAGGTCAGTATTGGGTATTATTTTGAAGTTATGGGCCAAAACATAATGCAATTTTTAAAAAAATCAGGAAATATATTTACTCACCTAACATGAGAATAGCTGAACCTAGAGACTTTTTTTCAGGAATATAACTATATTTAATCAAGATTCAAATGTTTACCCAAAATTAGATCTGAATTTTGCAAATTTTTCAAGTTATTAGCATAAATAAAAAATCAATACCTTAAATTTTGTCCAACTTTGGCTCTGTTGATTTAATTTTCCCAGCATATATGCATAAGGATTTAATCTTTTAAAATCTGAACATTCAAAAGAAATTGATTGGAATGAATAGCTTTTATTCATGTTTTCATACACCATGTCAAGTGTTGTTTACATCTAGCCCACCTAGTAGTACAGCCTTCACTTGCATTATGTAACCCACCCCAGGCAGCTTACCTTGGCCCAGCTTGGCCACTACTAGCAGGCTTCCCCTTTGCCCTGCACTTATCCCCCCCCCCCCCCAGCTGGTGCATAAACTAGATGAATGTTATAATTTTTCTGTATTTTATTTTATTCTTGGACATGCTACATTTTAGATTTTGTATTGTACCACCAGGGTTACAATGATTAAATTTACTTTTCAAAATTACTTTTATTTTATTTTGGTGAATAAAATTAGGCATGTCCTGAAAACTCCAATGTGCAAAACTTTTTATTGTGATTCAAGGAATATTCTTGTAGATGCCATGTTGTGGCATTATTTTCTTTTAAAATCAGTTTAAACATTTATGATTTAAAAATAATAAAATATATGTGTATGCATAATATGACCCAATGTTTTTTACTATGTATATATAATGATTGCAACTTTTGCAACAATTCTAATATTTTAACTTTTATTTTCAGGTTTTTTAATTAAAAATTTATAAACCTGTAAATAAAAAAAATGATTCAGATAAAAACTTCTTAATGGAAAAAGTGGATCTGCTTAAAAAAATAGGATTATATTTAAACTTAAATGCATTATTCTCTTGAAAGTGAAATAAAGGTATTAGTCCATTCTGTCCACTTGCCTGTCCAACTATAAATTTTCGTATGCAACACAGTATCTCAAAACTTTTACTGTTTTTCTTCATGACAGTCTTGTCAGAGTATTAGTTTGCAATCATATATTTAGAACTTTACTATAACCAAGTAGGAGGGCCCCTTTCCCCACAGCTTTTCATATTCTTATATAAATGAAAAACATTACAATAGAATATTTCTACATCCACCTTCGTGCTGCCCTCACTTTTCCCTTCTCTGAACCCCATCCCAAAGTCAGCCTCAGTAAGCAAGAACAAGATGAATCAGATATATTCATACTTTAATATTTTGTATAACTATTCGTCCATAGGTACCTATGTACATGCCAGAAATTATGTCAATATTGTGTAATATGTAGACATAGTGGGCATCACAATAATGTACCTTGTCAAGACTAAAGAGATATTGTGTCATACAGTCACATATTCATAAATCACTTCATCAGCATAGTTAATCATAACATCATATCTGTCAAATTGAACACTTGCAGACTACCATACACTTTAGATCCTTCAACAAATAGCCTTATCATCATTCTACTACTGCTTATTACTGCTGTCATTGCATTCATATTTGCTCAAATATATCACAATTTTCAACCCCTCCTAAATAAATAAAAAATAAACCACTTTATTTGACTCTATTAATCCATCAGTCAGGTAATTTCATTTATCATTTACTTACATATTACATTACATTCCTTTATAATAGCCCAACATGTACATGATATTCATAAGCTTTATCGACTCGATATAGTATCACAGTGGAGAAACATTTATAGTCCAATCACGATCAGCTGAGCGCTGTGACCCATGGGTCCCTTGTTTTTTTCTCATACAATTTTCAGAGCAAGGTAAGACAACTTCATTCACTTGGCAGCCGGCAGACAAGCACCTGTAACCTTTGGCCTAGAATGTTTAACTGTGTCTCATTTGTATAAAAAAAAATCCCGGAATAACCTGCAGATGGGGATACTGGTACAGACTAAATGTATTCTGTTTAGGAGAGTCGCCCAAATTATGCAAATTTTGTGCTCTTCAGGTGATTGACTGTTTACATTGCCAACAGTATTTAATTGGTTTCTTGCGACTTACCTGCTCATTATTGTTCATTGATTGAATATGCAAATAAGGTCACATTGAGTTCATGGTTAGTTCAATTATGGTTCCCTTCATCCCCATTGATGACTCATGGAACCACCCTTCATAAAACAGAATAAAAAGAAAAACACTAATACTAAAGAAAATTATGGTCAGACATACAAATACTTACAGGACTTCTCCTTGCAACAGGATGTACTATTTCTCAACCAATAACTTGAACATTTTGTACAATGTGAAGGAGTGTCCAGCAGGCAACGTTGCATTATGGCATCCTGTACCAGCTTGATGGCTTTACCCTTAATTTAGTTAAAAAAGCTATCTGTGGCATATTTTGAGAATATTCTTCCTTATTATAAAATAAGTTTTGTTTTATTTGAGAAAACACCATAATGGATGAAAAGTAAATATATACAGTTATTATTTTCTGCAAGAGTTTAGCAAAGAGTGAACCTTATTACATAACAGAATACATAAAGAGCCTTCTTGAAATCAATTGCTGGTTGATTTGAGTGGCCTGGTTGACCTAAGACCATTGACCTCTTGGTGTTGTCTAAATATATATAGCATCCCCAACTTTGCCCTGCCCTGAAATCCAAACCGACAGGTCATTTTCTTGGTTGATTCACTCCTGTTGTTATCGCTTTAACATTGAGGTTACTGTTTTAATAATATTACTTAAAAGTAAAACATAAATGATGAGAAATACAAACAAAAAGGAATTTATATAATTTTTTGAGTGATACATCTACATATGTGTATCTAAATGTCACGGGGATTGACATGGTCAGGTGACAGAGCTTGCATGTCATAGCAGTGGCAGTGGGACATTCCTGCCGGCTTGTTGACAAAATATCTATTTTTTTATATTATGTAAAAGAGAATATATAAATTATGCGAACTAACAAACACCAACTTAATATATGCACCTCTATGCCTCGGGGATTGACATCGTCAAGATGACGGACCTTGCGCGGCATTGCAGTGGCGGTCAATCATTCAAGCTGGGATATTGAAGATTTACAAAATATGTCTTCATTGTTTTATTAATATTATTTCCAAGAGAACATATATGATTTATGAGAAATAACAAGCACCAACTAAATATATTTTATTGAATGATACATCCACATACGTGTCTGAATTCCATGAGGATTGGCATAGTAAAGGGACAGATATGCACGGCACTGCCGTGGCGGCATACTAAAGAAGTACCGTCTAGAATTTGGCTCTCAGACTTAATAAGCATAATTTATCAAGATTTTATGATTATTAGGTTATATACATGACAGAATTTATCATTTCCTTTTTATACATCAGATCAATAATATAGTTCACTTGAATCAGCCTTTTGGTTTATTTGGATTTATTTGTTTTGAGAGCACTAGGTTTCTAACTTAAGCCATTGCTTTAGATAAAGAATATACTGTCGCGATCCCATTAGGAAATCAAACTCCATACAAAGCTGTTTAAAATTCTTTTTCACAGTAACCTCCATGGAGATATACCTTTCCAATTAAAATTTCTGAGAATTCTGTCAGGAATAAGTGTTATATTGCCCACAGTTATATAGTTGTAGCTAACTTTTTTGTTGTGATTATTCTCAGCAAAAAGTAAGTAGGTGATTATCCTGGCTGATAAACAAGCAGTCCCATCATTAGCTAGCAGACATACATTTTTTAAGTATGAAAAAATTGTCAGATATGGGGATGCAAACCCTGCATGGAAGATGGTCTTTAAGTTGGTGCCTTGGAATGTTAATTAATCCTGTGTTATTCCTGGAAACTCTTTCATTGGAAAAATTTTGAAAAACACCCGTAGACATTGTGTTATTGCTGACAAAAAGTTTTTACAAACACAACGAACAACAACCTCGGCCTCCCATGCTCAACGTTGAATTACTGACACCTTGCAGGGAAATGGCTTGTAGAACGATGTCATTGTCCTCTGTGTTGTCATAACTCACACTCCAAAGATGGCTGTATGGTCACATGCTACGTCCTTGTGTAAACAAACATGCCATAAAAACCCATAAAGTGCTCACTCATCCCTGGGTTAACAACGCTTAGATTAACAACTAAAATTAATCACTAGGAGATATTCACATAACCAGCCTATATGGTAATTTCAATAACATCCACGATACTGTTCTTCAGATATCTTATGGACACACACACACACACATAGAAATGAGGGAATACATAGACCCTTGCTTTGTGCGGGTTGACGATGAAAGCAAAAGCTGGACTAATCTATTCAAAGAGAATGCCACATAAATCTAAGATGAGAATGCAGCAAAAAATACCGTTCACTGCTCTAACATTTATGTTTTATTTATTTATTTTTCTGGTGAGGCAATGGCAGTCATAAATATCTTTAATTGGCTTAAATGTTTTATATACAATATACAGTTTCAATATATCTCATAAAGTCTCTTGATTTATGTCCTACTTTATAGGAGCACGGCCACATGAAATAATGCTGTATGAGGGATTTGCAGGGGATACAAATTCTAGCTTTCTATATTTACTTTTTTATTAAAGTTATGGGGTGTTGTAAGGTCTTAGGCCATAGCAAATTTGAAAAATTTGTTTCTTGGTGCATGGGGATCGATTTTTCGACAAAAAATGGTATCTCTCCTGTTAGTGGGAAGTGATTTGTTGACAGGAGACGAACAAATGGTAAAAGGTATAGAAATTCAATAAAAGGTCCTGCCTTTCAGAAGGAAGTGAGGAAAGGTCATAAAAATGTCTGTACAATTTATAACATGATTGTATTATCTCATGTTTCTGTTAGTAAAAGAAATAAAGGTCACCCAGTAAAATGCTACAAGAATTACTGTTTATTGCAGTGATGGAAAATCATGCATACCACCATTGGACATTGTGTACATAGTAGAATTTACAGTCATAGAAATGTCAGAAGATCCAGTAATGGCCTACAGGGTTTCATGCTTTTATCAGCCAGGTCAAATGGTCTTTGTGTTTCCACTCTAGCTTGTCTGTTTGTCATTCCACAAGAAGGTTCAAGAAGTTATTGTTAAATATAAGTATATTGTGGACATGTTATTTTTAGCTCAGCTGACAATAAGTTATCTGAGCTTTAGCTGGACGTCTGTTATCAGAGCATGTTTTGAAACGTTAGACCTTAAAACCCAGTGTTCGGCCATTTACCAGTAGATATCCCCTTGTTCTCCTGCGAAACCTGAAACTGGGTCACTGTGACCGTACTTCCAAGATATTAAGGAAACATCTCTGTTATCCAGTAAAACCTGTTGTTACACTTCAAAACTGCCCACTATGAAAAGCGCTGTTGTTAATCTATTCATATTTGATATAACTATTCACAAATACAGTGAACTCCTGCATTACGACCACCCCATTAACACGACCACCCTGCTAACATGACCACTTTTCTTGGTCCAAGAATTATCTAATATAAATTATCATATAAAAAACTTCGGTAACACGACCATCCCGCTATTGCGACCAATGACCACCTTTTTTGGTCCTGACCTTCAGATGAGCCCCTGTATCACAACCACTGATCCGTGGTGACCGCGGCCCGTTGAGCAGGTGACATGCTCATACTCAGCTAGGTCTTAGATAATAGCCAGTGATTAATTAGCCAGGCACCTGGGAGAGCCTGCTTTTCTCTGCCCAGCCATAGTTAGGCTTGTTTATTATGCTGCCCAACCTGTTAGCCAAACTATACGCATCAATAGATATTGGAATCCATGGTCTGTTACATTGTTTGTTGAGTACGGCTGTCATATATTAGCATTTAACATACTGATCAAAAAGGAGTTTGGCAAACATAACTAACACCACACGCATACATTCAGGTGAGTAAAGTAAAACTGACAAATCACATTTCAATGATCAAGCAGGAAACATATAAATAACACTTAGAATTCGATGTGTTTATTCTGTTCTCACTACATGTTCGACATCAGACCATCTTCGTGTTAAGATAAATGCTGTGAGAATGACTTCAACGCCAACTCGTAAAAAAACCTTAAGAGCTCAGCCTCATGGAGAAGATAGAACTCATCAAGAGACCCGAGACTCAGCCCGGTACAAGTCAAAGAAAACCAGCCACTCAGTTTGGGATTTTAAACAGGAACAACAACTAAACATTTACTTGAAATACCCATATTATCACCTGCGTTAATATTGGCAGACAAATGTACAAGCATCTCGCTAACACGACCACCCCGCCAACACGACCACTTTGCCTGGTCCCGCAGGTGGTCGCGCCAGCAGGTTTTACTGTATATCCTATAGACATGCCAGACATTGGGCAAAATTGTACAAGTCTTTGAAGTTTTGGCCCAAACATAATGCACTTTGTAAAAAATCAGGAAATATATTAACTCACTATACATGATAATTTGTTTAGCTAGAGAGCTTATTTCAAGCATATATCTATATTCCACTTAGTATTAAAGGAATACCAGAAATTAGATCAAAATTTTGTAAATTTTTTAAGTTATAAGCTTTAACTATGACAGATCTTTTCCTCTATGTACATTCGCTTTTATTTTCACATGATGGACAGATAAGAAATCTGAAATTTAAAAGGAATTGCAAAGAAAGGGTAGCTTCTATTCAAGTTTTCATACACCTTCTGATACAGCCATTAACCCGGTCTAGTGGTCTGCAGTGAGAGATGCAGCCCTCAGCTATGTTATGTAACTGCTTCACTCCAGTTATCTCCCTTGACTCAGCTGATGTAGGCTTCCCATATAATTATATTATATTATTCTCCTATATTATTCTTCTGAATATAAATTTCAGTATTAAATTATAGTTGATGTAATTAGCATTATAATTTTGTTTCTATCTGATCCAACCAACAATGTGTATACCTGATTTGAAATCAGAGGAATTTTTTAATCAAATTTATTAAATCTTCCATTAGTTAATATAATACTAAAATCAAGCATGTACTAAAAACTCCAAAGTACAAAATGTTTTTTAATGATAATTCAAAGAATAATCTTGAAGATATCATGTTGTGGCATTATGTTTAAAAGAAAATTGATTTCAATTAAAACATTTTGTGATTTTAAATATATATGTATGCATGTATATATGTATTTGACTTAATGTGAGCCAAACTAAGGATAAATAATGATGCAACTTACAATACTTAATTAACTGATATTTTCATAAGTTTTTAAAACAAATTTATAAAATTTATAAATTTAAAAATAAATTGAATATGGTAAAAATTATACATGTAAAAATGGATATGCTAAAAAATTCTTATTTCTTCCTTATTTAATCATTAAATGGTTTCAGGGTACAAGTTTCAGGGTACAAGTTTCATCTGCAGTTACACACTGCAGATGCCTAATTGTCTCATTTAAACTTGCTTATGAAATAAACTTTATGCTCATTTGAAAATGGAAAATTTTAATTATTTTACAGCATTTTTTTTTCAGTTAATAAATTAAATGTGCATTATTATGCTTCATCTCATGTCCATGCATTATTCTGGGTCCATAATTTGCTGGGTTTTGTATGTTCACTGTGGTTTTTTTTTTACATGGATATAACATCTAGTCACTAAGCTCAAATACTAAAGCTTTTACAAATACATGTTTGTGATCATGAGAGGCAGCTTCTTCATCTTTCATGTGGTGCATAAAAATGCACTGTCAACACAACCACTAGGATTTTATACAAATATTCTCATAATCAATTTCAGCTGTGTAGGTGATCTAGAGGGTTGACGCTGGTATGCAATCTCTGAGTGCTTACTAGTTTAGGTATAGTCATACCCTGAGAAGTTAAAGCCTGGATGTGTGATGATGATTATGATGAAGTGAAGTTGCCGATCGAGCTGCACTTTAGACTTAAGCAATTTTAAGGCTACATTTCTGGTGGTAGAACACTGTGAAAGCACCAAGTGAAGCTGTGACTGAGCTGGAAAGCAAGCTAGCCCAGCCATCTGTGCAGGCCCTTTTTGGTCAATATACACCAGAGCTTATGGCTGTAATTTTAGTCAAAGGGTTATCTGCTGGTTGTGCACCTTGCTGTGCCTGGCTCATATTCCAATAGACTACATGATATATGTACACCTGATTTTGCATTGTATGCATGATGTGGCGTGGTATTGTATTTTGGCGCATACTTTGAAGTCATACGTTTAACTGCACTGTATCTATATGATGTTTCAGTAAATACCAATACTGAACAGCTTGAATCAATAGCCAATTATTTCCCATTGATTAGTCTCAGAGAATAAAACTAAAAGCAGTCAAGCATAGTTTGATGACTGCTTCATCTCAAGTTTAATTTCACAAAGTCGTGACTTTATATTTGTGAGGTCAGTGGCAGATAAAAGCAAGCTTGTATAAATTTAGAAAATTGCACCTTTTCAGACATTATTCTTATGCTGAGTACAATGCAGTTTAATGCATAAAAACAGTCATTATTTACAGGCACTGATTTTAATTATACAGAAGGTATTATGTGTTTATAACTGTTAATTAGTAGCATCTTTACTAGGTTGGTTGGTTTGTCTTTTAGTCTGGTCAGTATCCTGGTTATAAATAATATCTGGTGGTTTATAATGTTGTAGTATATATGTGGTCTCTGACTGCTTCGGTGTCTAGAATCACAGCATGATTGCTGACTTACTTAACTTATTCATCCTCTTAACACAGGGTTGCCAACGTTCAGGGAAAACTTATTTTTCTAAGTTCAGGGAAAAGTCTGGAAATTGTAATGGCTTTGTTGATCGCAGTTAGTTATCAGGTTGAAAGAGTTTGGCATCTCTTATAATACTCTGATAAGTTTTGCAGATTTTATCTTGTTTCCTTTTATTTTTTTTTGTATGAATATCTAAGGTTGATGATGCAGAGTAAGGATACACAACATATAACACCAATAATTAATAATGGACCAATTCTGTTTCTGAGCAGTAATATAAAAAAAGCAAGATCTGATTTATGAGTCTGCTGTTCCATATGTTTTTCCAATGAAGTTTTGTGTTAGGTTTAGTTGGTGTTTGGTAAACTCAAAATTTCTTGATGATAATCCTTGAAACCAACTGAAAGTCAGGGAATAGTCAGTGAAGGATTTTTTAGCTCAGCTGACTATAAGTCATCTGAGCTATAGTCGTGGTCCATTGTCCGTCGTCCGTCCGTCTGTCTGTCCGTCCGTCCGTCCGTCCGTCCGTAGATGTGGCACGTCTTGAAACCGTAAGACCCAGGGATCCAAATTTCGGCATAATGTTAGATGTCCCCAAGATCTCCTACCAAGCCAAAAACTGGGTCTTTGCAACTTCGTTCCTTTGAGAAATTAAGGAAAAACCTCAATTTTTTATTAAAAACCTATTTTCACACTTCAGGACTGCCTAATATCAAAACCACTCATCTGTTTTTCCTCATATTTACCATAAATATTCCTTTATATAGTTCCTATGTACAAGCCAGAAAATATGTCTGTATTATTTAATTTAAAAAAGTTATGGGCCCAAACATAATGCATTTTGTAAAAAATCAGGAAAGATATTTGTCACTTAACACAAAAAATGTTAAAGCTATCGACCTTTTTTCCAGTAATATAACATTAATTAATCAAAATTAAATTGTATACCCAAAATTAGATGAAAATCTTTTAAATTTTCTAAAATATTAATAAAAATAAAAAATTGGTACCTTAAATTTCGCCCAACTTTGATCATGGCACGTTTTTTTCCTGTATGTACTGTGGATTTAATTTTCACAGCATGTTTTTGTTAGCATTTCAACTGTTAACACCAAAAATTTGAAACTAGTTGATAAAAAAATGTAGATTTTAATAAGTTTTCAAGCACCATGTAACATATTGTTTACATCAAGCTAGTGTTATGCAGTTTGCAAGAGCTCAGCTCCCCAGCTTCAGCTCTTAGTTCCTTAAATTCGGCATACAGTTAGATGTCTCCAAAATCCCCTACCATGCCAAGAATTTGGTCACTAGGACTTAATACCTTCGAGATATTAATGAAAAACTTCATTTTTCCATTAAAAACCCATTGTTACACTTTAAGACTGCCTAATATCAAAACCACTGATCTGACTTTAATCATAAATAATATACATATTTTTCATTCTCTATGCACATGCCAGAATGATGTCAGTATTGCGTAATTGTTTTAAGTTATGGGCCCAAACATAATGCACTTTGTAAAAAATCAAGAAATATATTTACTCCCTTAACAAGGGCATTGCTGAAGCTAGAGATTTTTTTGTCAGGGATGTAACATTATTTAATCAAGATTCAATTGAATACCCAAAATTAGTTCTGAATTTTTCAAATTTTATAAGTTATTAGTATAAATATAAAATTAGTACCTTAAATTTTGCCCAACTGTGACCATGGCACGTTTGTGTCCTGTGAGCACTGTTGATATAATTTTCATATCATGCACACATTAGGATTTCAGCTTTTTAGTTTAGAAAGCTGAAAGAAATTGGCCAAAAATTGTAGCTTTTATTAATGTTTTTTATGAGACCCTGTCAGACTTTGGCTCTCTCCAGCCCCTCTTGAGTTAAAGAAAAATAGAAAAGGAATTTGTTAGTTTATAATAACAGGAAATTAACTTGCAGTTACTGATGATATAAGAATCTTGTATCGATGGGTAGAATGTCACATATTCCAAATAACACCATGCAGTCACCTATGGCATTTTTCAGTTCAATTTTAATGATAAAGAAGTAAATCATATTATTCATTACTAATCATTAGGGATCATATGAAGGAAATTAATGATAGACAAAGATGCAGTTGATAATATTAATCTAGATTCCTACTGTGTCTAGTGTGTACATTGATGTGAAATTAGTCCAAAATGAATTTTTTACAGTTATTTTTTAATATAAATAAAAGCCATAAAACCAGGTACTTATGATCATTATTTAAATGTGTGAATTTTGTATATTCTGGATTCTCAACATCATTGGTTGATGAAACTGAATAAATACCGACATGGTGCGAATACTTTGTAATTGTATTTAAATACGAATATGATTATGTACTCCATTATAAAATTTCTTGCATAAAGAATAGGAATTCAGGTAAAAATGAAAGTATATGAATACTCGTGTAAATACTTTCAAAATGTATTCATGAATGCATTCATGAATATATTCTTTAATATTATTTTAATAATCATATCAGTTATATTTCATTTTAAAAAATCATATGATTCTCTTATTATTTTTTATAAAAATTATATTTGGGACAATATTTGTAATTTTTTTTAATAAATAGTTAAACTCTTATATTATATGTTCTGCTTATAAGTTATATGGCCAAGTCAAAATCTGTGTGACAATAGTACTCCATTTGTTAATAAAATAAATGAAATCAATCCTCTTCCCTGTCTCCAAAGGTACTATCAAAATCATACATAAGCTAAACAACAACAACTCATAATACAGCTTATATTTATTACCACACAAAACCAGCATGTGCCTCATTTCTAAATAATATTTTTTTATCATATATAACAGCTGAGCGTCGTGACCCATAGGTCCCTTGTTTCAGAGTTGGCTGCCCAGCAACCCTGCTCCACCCATTGCAGCCAATAACCCAAGCCATTGTACCCAGTCTTTATTTGTTGTTTCTGCTTTACTGTCAGCTGCACCATTCCATAATGTCTCTCTTTCTTTTCTATAGAATGTCTAGATAACACCTTTATTTAAAAACATGCCTACAGACTCAAACAGAACCTCAGATCAAACACCTAATTGAAGGAAATGTTGACCATTTGTATGAATTCCTCTGAATGCCTTGAGAGCTGTGAAGTCGTTGGACCCAATGCCTTCACTTTGTAGCTGAGAACCTGAATTATAAGACTGTATCAATCCTTTGATTTTCCAACTTTAATCTGGCCAGTGTAACATTCATTCTGAATATAGATTCTTCATATCAGTGTCCTTTAAATGCAGCCACTCTGTTCTTTTAAAACTATTTTTATCTAGAAAGACTACTCTTTACCTTTTCATATATTTTTTTCAGGTGTCTTTACTCTTAATCCTTTTTAGCTCAACTGGTTGTCCTCAGGATGGTGAATTTAGTCAGTATACACATACCTGCAGATATTATACCTAAGGCATTTTTGGAAGCATCACAAAGTCCAATTGTATGAACATTGCTTGTTTGGGATTACTTACTATACACCTGCTGTAGACAGGACGTATTATGGTATACACATTGGCATCTGCTTCCGTCCATCTTTTAGTATCACCTTTATAACTTAGTAGAGCTATGATGGATTTTCACAAACTCACCATAACTATAAATTTACCAATAAATAATGTCGCCCTAAAATTGTACTTGGCAAAAGCCATGCCTATTTTAAACTTAGGTCAGGGGTTAACAAACTTTGGTGGGCTGTGATGACTAACCAAAAATCTGATGGATTTTCTTGAAACTATTTACCAATAAATTTCTCACCTGAATGAAATTCTCAACAAAACCCATGCATATCTAATGAGGTCAGAGGTTACAAGAGATTTGACAGGCATATTATGCATCTTTGCGGTGATCTTGTTCATACTGTTTTCAGGCACTTTTCCCTATATTAAGATATATACTTAATTTGTAAAAGCTTTTTATTCATCATATATAAACCAGAGTATTTCCCTCTTCCTGCAGGGTGCTGTTTTGGCTGCTGTGTCCAGTACAAAATGGACGTCGTTTTACAGTGACCCACATCCTGAGAACAACCAAGACATCTTGGGAGATTTCAGCGAAGATGAAGTCACTTCTTCGGGTGAGTAGAAAGAACTAATCAGATTGCTCCATGGTCATTTATTGGTGATTACAACATCTCATCATTTGTTCAATTAATAACAACTGTGCCAAGCAGATATAGTGAAGTCAAATGGAAATTATATTTAATGAATTTTAAGAAAAGTAATTTTAAGTGATATATATAAGATTTTGGTCCTTTCTTATTATTCCTTACCTTTGTTAAATGCCCTCAAGTCATAAGTGTCATAAGATTTTGGTGTTTTCTCATTTTTCCTTCACCTTTGCTAAATGCCCTCAAGTCACAAGTCCATAAGATTTTGGTCCTTTCTTATATTCCATCACCTTTGCTTAATGACCTCAAGTGGTCAGTATCTGGAGGTTTGTGTCTTCTGTCCCTAAGGAGCGGTCAGCCAGATCCTTGATTCTTTAGAAGAGATTCAGTGCCTGACAGAGTGTAGTGAGAAAGAGGTGGACTTCCTCCAGAGCGTCTTTGAAGACACTCAGCTACATGCCTTACTAGATGTGAGTATTCTTTTCTCAATATTGCAGTCTGCAATTTTTGTGATTTTGCAATCACAATATCACATTGGAACATACAGTGATCAAAATTGTAAATTATACTCAGTAGTTAAGTCAGAAGGGACTCCAGTTGGAAAATTGAATGAATGCTGACTTTGAATTTGATAATCAATTAGAGGATGTGACTGGAATAATTTTGCAAGGTTATAAATACATTGTATTGATTCAGGACATTCAGTGGGTGAGTGATACTGACAGCTGCTAATCAGGAGAAAACTTACACATACTGTCATACATTTGTTAATATCACCAATTAACAATATTAATGCTTATGATGCTCATTTACTGTCCCCACCCCCAAATAAAAATTGTTTTAAGCCCTGGAAACAGGACTTACAATTCTGTAGGTCAGTTATCTTTGTTGGAGTTGTCCAAGTTTGAGGGCGGTTTTGAGTTGGTAACAGTTTTTATATGCCCTTATGTATGGATGTATTATGGTATACCTACAGTCCATCTGACAGTGCGTTAATTTTAAGAGTCGCAGCAGAAAACTTGCAAGTGGTTTGCTGGATTTTCACAAAACTCACCATAACTAATTACAATAGATTATCTCACCTGACTTCAAATAAAGGCAAAATCCACACATAGACGCAAGTCTACTTTGATGCAGGAACATAGTGCATTTTGATGAAACTCAACTATATAATATCTCACCTAAGTTTGATTCCTGGCAAAATCCATGCATATATATATTATGAGGTCAGAGGTCACCAGACTTGGGAGGCGCTGTGATGACTTTCCAAAATCTTATGGATTTTCATGAAATTCATTATTAATATTTACCAATAGGGTTCTCACCTGAATTAAGTTATTGGCAAAACCCACACATATTTAATAAGGTAACAGGTCACAAGACATACAAAAGGCATATTATATGCCATTTTCAGTGCTCTTGTTATAAGCTGCCTTTCGACTGGCTTTCAGTGCAGCAGCATTTGTACAATACAGTGAAACCTGTCATATGAGACCACTCATGGGACTGGCCAAAAGTTTCTTGAATAACAGGTGGTGTTATTTGACAGGTCAGTTATAGCAAAAGTGAATGCTTTAAGTTCACCAGAGGGTGGTCTTTATAGACAGATGGTCTTATAAGACAGGTGGTCTTTCAGGCAGGTTCCACTGTATACACTGTGTCAGAGCGCTGTACTGTATGAGACAAACTGAAACAGTCATCACGAGGGACATGAACTGTTTCAGTTTTGTCACTGATGTTATGGCAGCAAATGGGTTGATGGATCGCAAATAACATAATAATGAAATGAGTGATCTTCTGGGTGTGAAGGTGATGACAAGCCTCATTATCAATTTAATCATCTGTCTTAATAAATCACTCGCTCATCATAATATCATCACCCGGGAAGTGTGAATAAAACCATCAGCTGCTGAGGGTGCTGAAGTTCCCAGGAGCGGCACATTACGAGCCCAGGCTTAATTAAACAAATCAATCAGATACTCAAGCTTGCTTAATCCTTCCTCAAAGACCAGTAATTAAAGACAGCTGCTGATAGGTCATAAATTATTATAAGTTGCGGTGGCAACCGTAACATTACAGTTTTTCTCTGAAGATCTATAATCTTTTCGCCATGTGGATTCAATCAGGTTTCAGGGGGAAAAGGTTTTGTAGAGCTTTGTTAAAAATACTAAGCCAAAACTGAGATTTCATTGGGATTTTTCTTATCATTAATCAGTCTGGTATTTACGTTGTAGATCGTTGTTGTCAATTGGTGTTGGTCATTAATTTTTGATGATTAAGTCATTATGCTGCAAGGAAGTCTATATCCAGAAACAATAGCATCGTTAAGAGGCCTGATTGGTCACAGTTATGAGCTAGCCTGTGGCCATAGCATTTTCTTTCAAATTAATGAAATTCTTGTGGTTTAATTTTCTTACCTTTTCAAGGAAGAAATAAATATAAAGTCTTAATCCTTGCAATTATCCCTGTTGTAGCTATGTAATAAGTAGCTCCTGGAGCTCCATCATCAAAATATATAATAGCAGATTATTTATAATTCAAGTGATCATGGATGCATTAAATATACATTACTTTCACAAAATTTCAAGAATAAACTGTAAAATGGCATTAAGAAAAGTCTAGAACATACAGACAATAACCAGTTGATTTATTTATAAAAAAATATGAGAGATATTTAAGGGGAAAATTACTATTAAAATTGAAATAGAATTTTTTAAAATTAAACTTTATATCTTTTAAATAATTTACTCCAAAGCATTACCAGACAATACAGAGTGTTCAGAATCATTATTCATAAGTGTCAAACATGCATGGTAATCAGACAGTCTGCCTCTATAGGGTTATTGTGGAACATGATTAAAACTTTAAAATATTATTTTAATTGGTTACCATATTTATTCTAATTTGGCAACCACTTAAAAATAATTAATTTTCTCAGAGGTCGAGATAATGGAGGATATTTGAAAATTATCTTCATGCAGAAATTGCGGTGGTCGAGATTTTAGAGGCATGCAGTTTGATAACCTTCCGTAGAGACGCAGAGCCGCTCTGACACTCGAGCGGTCATATGAATTGAGTGATAATTTGGTCGTTTATAAGTTTGTTTTGTTAGCTTAACAGTATTTCCTACAAACGGGCTTCAAACAATCACATGAATTATACGGAGTCCGCAAATGATTAATCAAACTGAGCTCAATCACTTCACAAAATGATCACTATTTCGTGTATAGGTACGATCACTTGACATAGACGGCAACTCATGTAACTACCAGCTGTTTCAAGTTAACCCACCAGGCAGCGATATCGGCGGGCCGAAAGGGACAAGCAGCTGCACGGGATTTGGAAGAAGACTTTATAAAAAATAACTGCCTATTATCAGATAACTTTTATTTGCATAATACGTAATAAATAAAGGAAAGTAAAGGCGCGTTAAAATATATACGACCAGAAATGGTCCCAGCTCGCGTGCCCTCGATCGGGCCCTGTTTGGTACGTGCGGTCACTCATCCAAAAACTAACCGGGGTCGTTTTAACTTAACTAAGATGACAGTTCCAACTGTGTCACAGTTGTTCCACCGCGCGTGCTTTCCCGTACGTTGTAAATATTATTGCTAAAGATCCCACATGAATTGCACATGAGGAACGTGCGTACCAGGAATGGTACACAAGTTTGCTTCGTTAAGGACACCCATTTTGATCTTGAACGCATTATCATGTTTATATATTATGAAAAACGCATCTTTGTATCTGCAAAAATTTTATTTGAAACAAGTTTGATGTGGATGCTCAATGTAATAAGAATCTAGTCAGATACAAACTGCGGTGCCCATGAGAGACGGAGGCATTTCACCTTAACATCATCAACAGAAAACATCGTCGGCAGTGGCAAAATTAGAGTCATTTTAGGTATTATGCTTTCAAAATATTTTTGGGGTCGAGAAATAAGAGGGATCGGCAAATTGGGATAAATACGGTATTAATGATTTAAATAGTTGTTAGGGAACTTTAAGTTGCTACTGCTGCTGAAATGAGATTGAGTAGCTGTTATGCTAGCTGGGATGATATGCTGCACATGTTATTATTTAAGTCATTCAAATATATTGCCATTTTTGTCATATTTGATGGCTTTTTGTTTGACAGCTAGCATTCATCCATTCTTGTTTCCTGATAGATAGCCCTGCAATAACCTCTTTCTTGAAAAATGTCATATTCCTCAGAATTTAAGGGAATGTATAGGAAATGACCCTCTTATGACACATCACTTGGCATTATTCTTGACAGCTCAAGACCAAAAATTGGCATTTCAAAGGTGTGGCCATGCACAGAGGAGTTGTGTGATAAAGGTGGAGTGGCACCACAGTCGGTTGTAATATAAATTAAAGGGAAACTGATATTCAAACCAAAAGGAAATGTTGCCATGGCATTCAAATAAAGTTTAAGAGTAAAGCCTATAAAATCTTGAAAAAGTCACTTCAGTCCACTTATATTATGCAAAACATACTAACACACGTCATGCGTGCACCATGTGCACGTCAATGGTCAAGCATCAGCAGTCTCTCTTGAAGCAATTTTTTAAGCATGATGCACACTTATTACATGGGGAATTCCTCTTCATGACATAACTTCAGAGAGGGTTTCCCTCACCAGCATACACATTCAGGATTAAACTTGAAACATGTTTGCAGCGTTAGTTTATTTTGAATTTGTCACAGACCGCATGCATGACGCTTGATGCACACGTGTTAGTCTGTTTTGTAAATGTTGCCTTGAGATGGATTCTCTTTAAAACCTGAAAGTGTCTGGTAGGTAGCAGTAGAGGTAATGTAATTCATAAGATCCAGAGCTTACTTCAAGAGCACAATACCAGAGAGACCTTGTTATCCTAAACCGCATGGAGAAACAAAGATATACCCTCGGGTACTGTCCAGGGGCTGGTTGTTTGAAGTCATATTAGTAAGGTTTATAACATTAGCATGGGAGTTACTTCTGTCGGCCACTGATCTGCTTAACCTAGCAGTAATGCTGTAGAACTCCAATGTAGGTTTCCTTTTGTGATTGCATCAGGACCCGCACGACATGAGGCAGACCCAGGGCTGTGCCCTACAGCTTGTCCCTAGTGTTTGTTTGAAGGTATATTAGAGATGTAAGATTTACTAGTATCACAAATTTATAAAGTACATATAACCTCAAATATCTAAATTGAAATGAAAATAAAAATTGTTTGGATAGTTGAGGTTATTGATATGTGAGTTCAGACATTTTCAAGAAGTATTTTGCTGGTACATTGATAGCTACATTTGGCATATCATTTTAAATGTTCCATTAACATGATCCTGGCATAGAGTAACGTTATTTCATCATATCATTTTTAATTGTCATTAATTATATTTTCCTTTCAAAGCTGCAAAGCATGTAATGGGGTTAATTTTGCTTCCTTTCCTTAAATTACAGGAAAATAAGAAAAAAGAGATTCTGCTCTAACAATGTTTTTCAGTAATATCATCTATACCATATTTGTAGCATGTCTATAATTGTGCTGTTGGATTTGCTCAGTTTTGCTGTCTCAGATAAAAGGAAACTAGGTGGAATTCTCTTAAACAACTCAGGCCCTAGCTTGCATGATCATCATCATATGAAAATAAAATTAATATATGGTGCAATGTCCCCACATCAGTGAAATTTGAATTTGCGAATTCATTGAATGAACGCACTTTTCTTAATGATTGTGGTTGATTCTTTATGAAATTATCAATGTTCCCCTTTTTTAAAGAATTTATGTATCTGGTATCAAATGGACCAGTTTCCCACTCTTGTGATTTCCCATGAGGAAATGAACAGATTAATATTATTTCACTAGAATAGCTCACTCTGAAGTCTTAATAAAATCCAAGGGCCCAATTAATTATTTTAATTATGATTAATGGATTTTCTAGTTTGTATTCATATGAAATTAAACAGAAAGACAACTGACTGATTCATTTTGAAATATAATTTGGTTTAATGAAGATTTAATGAAGGTTAAACTGGGCAGGTCCCAAATGAAATAGGATCATGCCGATTTGTCACATATCTCTTCCATCGGGATAGAGCATGCACTGTCATCAGTTGATCCATCTTAGAATAAACATGTCTTTGTTTTCAGAAACTGAAATCCAATTGTAAATAATTACATACCTACAGTGTTTACTGATATAATTGTATCCGCCAAAACAGAGTTTTGCGGATACTATGTTTTCAGCTGCACGCCGCCGCCGCCACTGCGTAGGTGTCCGGAGAACTCCCCCGTAACCGCTGGGCGGAATTTTACGAAACCCGGGATTATGTTCGGGTCACATGTGAACATCTGCGCCCCGATTTTGTTTGGACCTCTGACCTTTCCTCTGCGCTCTGCGTCCGTTTGTGCGTCTGTTTCCACACATAAACCCACATATCTCGGGAACCGTTTGACCGATCAGGAAAATTTTTTTGCACAAATGTAGCCCTTGGAGAGCTTTATAACATACACAAAAAATGGTGGCGCCACCTGCAACCATGTTTGCATAGTGTCCATCTGTTCGTCTGCCTTGGGTTAAAATCACTCATATCTCTGCAGTGACTTGACTAATTCACCTGAAATTTGGCATGCGTATACATCCTGGATAGCTTTTCTGATTTTGTGACAGGTTGCGCCACCTACATTCACGTTTACGCTGCAGACATCCAAGCTCATATCTCGGGAACCATTTGACCGATCAGGAAAATTTTTTTTGCACAAATGTAGCCCTTGGAGAGCTTAATAACATACACAAAAAATGGTGGCGTCACCTGCAACCATGTTTGCACAGTGTCCATCTGTTCATCTGCCTTGAGTTCAAATCACTCATATCTCTGCAGTGACTTGACTAATTCACCTGAAATTTGGCATGCGTATACATCCTGGATAGCTTTTCTGATTTTGTGACAGGTGGCGCCATCTACATTCATGTTTACACTGCAGACATCCAAGCTCATATCTCGGGAACCGTTTGACCGATCAAGAAAATTTTTTTGCACAAATGTAGCCCTTGGAGAGCTTTATGACATACACAAAAAATGGTGGCGCCACCTGCAACCATGTTTGCACAGTGTCCATCTGTTTGTCTGCCTTGGGTTAAAATCACTCATATCTCTGCTGTGACTTGACTAATTCACCTGAAATTCGGCATGCGTATACATCCTGGATAGCTTTTCTGATTTTATGACAGGTGGCGCCACCTACATTCACGTTTACGCTGCAGACATCCAAGCTCATATCTCGGGAACCGTTTGACCGATCAAGAAATTTTTTTGCACAAATGTAGCCCTTGGAGAGCTTTATAACATACACAAAAAATGGTGGCGCCACCTGCAACCATGTTTGCACAGTGTCCATCTGTTTGTCTGCCTTGGGTTAAAATCACTCATATCTCTGCTGTGACTTGACTAATTCACCTGAAATTCGGCATGCGTATACATCCTGGATAGCTTTTCTGATTTTATGACAGGTGGCGCCACCTACATTCACCTTTACGCTGCAGACATCCAGCTCTCTTGATTTTATGACAGGTTGAGCCACCTGCATTCTAGTTTATGCAGCAGACATCCAAGCTCATATCTTGGGAACCGTTTGACCGATTGGGCCAAAGTTTTGCATGTGTATAGTTCTCACTTAGCTCTTTATCATACACAAAACTGGTGCCATCACCTGCATCCATTTTTGCTCAGTGTCCATCTGATTGTCTGCCACGGGCTAAAATCACTCATATACATGTAGTGGTTTGACTTATCTGCCTTAAATTTTGCATATGTATACAACAAGTTTCTAGAAGGAGTTCTGTTACAGACAGCCAAGAAGTAAGTGTTCCCTCAACAAACCAGAGAGCTACATACTGTATATATGAAACCCAAGTTGCTGCAGTAGCTCTCATCTGAAACTGTTCGGCATAGTGCTTCAGTTTCATATACTGTAGATCGAGGAGTCTCAAATATCAAAGGTCATAGCAAAGTTTTAGTGGCAATGCACAGAGTTTATGTGGTAGTTTATGTAACAATGGTTATCTCAACAGTGCCTATGCTTTAAATTATTGATTGCCATACCCTGGATCTATCAGCAGATATGTGTAAACAAATCTATTTACAAGACTGCTGAAGTGGTTCTTGTATCAAAGGATTTCTTTGAGGTGGTATCAATATTTACATGCACAGCATATCTGTCTCCTTTAAATCGAATTTAAAATCAGATCAGTTTGAACTTATTAGAGCAGTGTTGAATTTTGGAACATCTCAAAAGCATAATTTGATCAGCTGACCATAGAAAATTATTGTTGTTTTATGTTTTAATATAAAAATCACAGACTAACTGATGGATGATCTGCAAACAACAGAAGAGCTTACCTAACTCCCACACATCTGTTGGTGAAGGTTATGGGAGTGCAAGAGTTAATGTGATAGCAAAAGTCTGCAATCTTAAGTAATCAAACTAAAAAGAACTAAGTCATCTCAATATGGTGCTTACATTTTCAGTTTTCTGTTTATGTGTAAATGTGAATGTGTGTGTGTGGTGGAGAGAGAGAGAGAAGCTGAGAAAGTAATAAAATGTAAATATTATGTATTTGAAAAAATCATTGAACTTAAAAAAAACTCAAGAAAAGCCAGAAAGGTTGAGTGTTTGACAGTTAGAAAAAAAAGTTTCCTCAGGTTTCTTATATCTGTTCAACATTATAAAAAAATGCATAACAAACACTGGTGAAATTTTTTAAAAATTTGAATCTCAAGAATCATATCAGTTTAACATCTTTTAACTTCCTATGTTTACACACTTATCAGCTCATTACCTCTAAACGATAAATGTTTCTGCATAAATGTATGCAGTTGTTAGTATAAAAAAATTAAAATATGTGTAAGGTCACTTTAATTCAGGTCTCTCCATGGTTGGTCTTGGAAAAGCACTTGGTTTTCTTGAAGTACATAAATGAGAGAGCGAGAAGGAGAGAGATATATATATTTCGTGAACTGATTGCAGACTAACTTTGAATATAACAAGAACATACAGGCCGTTTATTCCCAAGTCCACAGTGACAATAACCCTAGGAAGACAGTGTCATCCCTTTAGAGAGTCACCCTTAGGATTCCAGTAAACTGGTGTACAAATCAATAGGGAACAAGCTCAGAGAATTCTTAATTCCTCACTCATATAGATTTTCAATAATCTCCAGCAGTCAAACCAATTCCATCAGTACAAAAGGTATAAACCTAAACCTCATGACAATTTGGAACTCTCTGTGATGTTATTTGAAACTTCATCTGAATTTAATTGTTTCTGCTGGTAATTAATGTGCAGCGGACCAGTATCTGTCTGTGAAACTTTTGTGAAGCTGTCAGATTGGTCTGCTAGATTCTCACTGTGTTATTGAACAGCAGTGAATGGTGGGATAGATATTGTATCTCCTGACTTGTGTTAAAAATTTATAAAGCAAGTAGAAGTGGGTGCCAGTCATGTTTATCAGTTCTCCTGATATCTAATTATTTTGACTTTAAAGTGTGCATTTTCTCAAATTTGTTCAATATATGGTTCAGTAGAAATGTTGGCTGCTGAAATATATATTCATCTGTTCACTATAATCTGCATTATTTAATTGATTTCAGAAAATGTTTATGATGTTCAATATTCTTTGTTTGATTGGTCAATCTGTAATTTTATGAGCTTAAGTGTTCCCCTTAGTTAGTGTCTCCAGGAGCTCCACTTCCATACATGATGCCCAATACATCATGCCATACATGAGATCAACCAAGATCTTTGTCATTTTCTTCTGAGAGAGTACCATATATTATCTTCTTCTTGAAATGGACCTTAAACTTAAAACTCTTCTTATTGCTGTCTTTTCTTCCATGCAGTGGAACCTTTTCTCTTTTTCTCTTTTAAGTTTTATTTGGGGCTCCACTCTACTTGAAATCCTACTTCCTCAGATGGTCTATCGCTTAAAGTTATTAACGTAGACTGTGATATATTACCAGAAAGCCTGCGTTCACTTTGTGCTCCTTTTGTAAAGTATGATTCTATTTACCTCACTTTGTCTGGTTCTTGCAGTGCCTTTTTTTCAACCAGTCAAGGTTTGTAGCAAGCTTTGTAAAAGAAATTGGTTTGTAGGTTTTGGCAGCGACAATAAGGATGTGTAGCCTTAATTTCAAAGCTGTCGGCTCTTGTCAAGGAATTGACTGGTTGACAGGATTGTATGACTAATAGCTCTAGCAAGCAAACCCACCAGTTTAAATTGGTGTCAAAATCAATTTGTCCCCATCAGTGAGCGATTAGATTCCGGCAGCCACTGTTCTCACATAAACTGCCCCCAAGGTTTGAAGACCAGGTGGGGATTCTGGGATGTTACATTTTATTGTAAACCCTCCAAGGCCTCTGGAGAAATGTCTGGCTTTGAAACCCATGGGACCGCAGCAATGTCTTCATCGGTGATAAAATATATGGACTGAGTGATGAATTTGTCTGTGCCGGATGACTCCCCATCCGGAGGACGGAAATTGCCTGTTTTCAGGAAGAAGTTTCACCTTAGTTTGCATGGGACTTTATTCCCTTTATTAAGTCTTGCAGAATCCATGGAAAAAGCAGTGTATTTACGACCTTAAATTACCCTTAATTGAATAATGAGCATATTAATAGATGTGTTTGACACTATATAAACTGAAAGTTCAGTATTTAAATGTTTTATTCAATGTTTCACTCTAATACAAGGAAAAATATCTGAAGTAATCTTAAGATGCTGTGGAGTAGATTTAGAGGGGAAAAAAGTTAAAATCATCGATGTTTGATGAAGAAAATAAAAATTCAAAATGGAGTTTAGAAATGAAATGTCTCTTTGATTGTTTTCTCTTAAAAACAACAAAATGCATTTATGGTTCACAGAACATGATTATTAGGGACTATGAGGACGTTGTATTAAGTATAGAGGAATGTGTGTGCATGGCTTCATGTACTAGCTGGTAACTAATTTTTAAATGAACCATATTAACAAGTTAAGATAGGGATACTGCAATTCATCATGATCGTCCTCCTGGAAATATTCTAGAAGTAGATTTTGTGTCCACTCCCACATGTTTCATATATTAGTGTCTGTTGCTTTGTAATGTTTGTCCTTGAGTCTGAACTGTCTGTCACAGAAAATTATGCCATACTAAAAATTACTTAAAATTGTTACATCAAATTAATTGGAGGCCAGACTGTTTATTACATCCTCCACATAGTTAAAGTTTACATCCATGTTTCTTTGCTGATTGTCTGTTTGTAGGATTAAGCAAAAACTACTGAACAGACTCCCACAAATTTTTTGTGGAGCCCATCTTTATAAATTTTGATGCAGATCCAGCTACAGGGGTGGATCCAGTTGGATAGTTTGGCCAGAAAGAGTTAATTGTGCCCCCTATTGAATACCAGTTTTGTTCACTTACTCAACATGAATCATGGTGAGCCATTCCCACAGTGCTTATTTGCTTTTTACCCGTTCATAATTTTGCACTTTAAGACCAGTTCAGTTTCATTTACACTACAAAGCTCACCCTGCATGTATACCCACTGGATATAGAGATAATGGGGCATCAACAGTTCTTTTGAAAAATGAAATGGAATCTCTCAGGATTTGTGAGAAAACATGGAAAATGAACCCCCTTAGGACACAACTGGCATTATTCTCACCAGTTAAAGAACACAACTGTGCATATCAGAGGCATAGGCATGTAGTAGGAGGACTACTGTCAGTTATAACTTAGGTATATATTTACTTCCATCATGAGCATGCAGGCCTTCCAAATATTTGTTTAGTGTCATTCTTTTATTCTAAGATCAGGGAAAAAATGTTTTGCAGCACTCATTTAACATTTTAAAAAAAAATGAGCTCCAGTTGTATTACATTGTGAAATTGTCCAGAAAGAGCAAGTTTATACATGTACTTCACACAGTATCTGTGTGCAAGTGTCCAGCATGTATTACAGCATGTACAAAAATGACCTTATCTGCATGATAAGGCTTATAGATGGTCCGGTCCTTTTATCTTTCATTTTGAGAAATACATATAAATATGTATATATTTATATTTTTATATACACACGTAATATTTGCTTTCCAATTTTTATCTGTGTAGACACTTGTGTAATATATATGACATGTTTTATTCAGTTTTTGTAACAAAATATTGTAGATAAACCTAAATATTGCCTCATTATACCCTTATTTTCTAACCTTTTTAAAAGCAAATTACAACAGGACTTTATTTTTGGGTCATTTACTGATAATTTTGAAGGAGTTTTGTCGTTGGATATGATTTGGTACACTCAGCCAGAAATAAAAAAAATGGCAGTCTTATTGACTGTTATTAAATATAATTATCAGTAATGGTCCCAGTAAGTGTAAAAGATGGAAACCTACTATTGCATATCCTATATTTGTATCCCTTTATTGGACTTGGATGGGGTCAAGGATATGAGGGCAGGTAATAGAGTCCAGTGTTACGTAAAATTCCTTTGAACGATTGGAGTTTAATTGAGGTTTGCACGACCAACGCACCACCTCAGACCCAGAGAGCGTGTGCTTGTTATTGATTCTTTACGAATTTTACATCCTTGCTCACAGTGGGCTCTCCCTGTGGTTATCAGCCTCTGTCACAGCCCTTACTTAGGCTGTGGTGCAAAGTTATATTTATTTACTCCGAGCAAGCTTGTTACTCTGGAGAGAAGCACATCTGGTGTGTGATTGGTTTTGATTGTGCCAACTGCCATCTAATTCTGTGACTA
This sequence comes from Sipunculus nudus, assembly GCA_026874595.1. Lineage (NCBI taxonomy): Eukaryota > Metazoa > Annelida > Sipuncula > Golfingiida > Sipunculidae > Sipunculus > Sipunculus nudus. Next base: position 57,282,921 of record CM049314.1, read on the forward strand.
TCGCTGGCTGATGGGGAAATTAAGCTCTGATGACGATTTATAATAGTATGTCTGGTCATGTGACTGCATGGTCACATGATTTTGTGATCAAAACTTTATAAATAGATTTTACAAGCTGCAGATATGTTTGGTGTGATCCTGTTTAGAGGATATCAGCTCATCAGATATTTTAATCATTATACAACCTTTAAACAAGTGTCTGAAATTGATCTCATCAATCACTGAAAGCACCATAACATGAAAACCCTTCATGATGTTCTTGTTAATACTCAGAAATATGGATGTGTAAATTAATATGTAAACTGTGGAATGATATCTATCGCATACCAGACACCTGAGGAGAAAACTAAGACACTGCATTATTGTAGCAAGATGCAAAGAGCCGGGTGATATGGAATACCATAGTTTTATTCATGAACTTCAGTATGTGTTAGACAACATGACACTGCAAGTTTATAAATAAAACTGCAAAATCACAAAATGCCACGAGGAGAAACTGATAAAACGTACCAGAAGATTTTACACAGATCCTGCTGTAATCTTGGGTGGTTGGCATCACTGATTGGATTTTACTACACTATACACGCAGGGCATACACAGACATTGATATGGGTAAGAGAGATACTGTTATACATATGGATCATATGATTTTGTCTTTGCTGTCTGTTGTGTAATTATTGAAGTTACAGTTAATCAGTGTCAGCTTCATTATGAAATGGGCACATAGTTATTACTGATTGATTTAATTGCATGACAATTAAGGTATTTATTCTTGTCTCATCAGTAATAGTGTGACATCTTTCTGCATTGCTTGATACTTCTAATATTATCATAAGATTCATAGATGTGGTCTTACTTTGCAAGCTCCACAGCTAACTTGAGTGTTTCTTCAGCCCTGTTATTTTCAACTGGTTAGTCTAAATGTGAAATCATACCATTTCATTAATTAAAACTCCAAGATGTTTAAAAAATATTTTACATGATGAAATGAAAAAAAAAGTTTTATTATTATATATGTATTTATAAATAAAATGTCATAGAAAATAATATTTATATTATGTTTACTTTAAATTGTTGAATTTCCCTTGTGTATTGATGAACTACATCTTTTTTCTTTTAGTTCATATACAAATGAAGAGTTTACCTGATCATTAACTGGCCACAAAAAATTTCATACTCATTAATTTTGTGGATTTATCTTCAAAAGCGTTTGTTTGGGAATAAATTTTGATCTTTTCACTTCAAATCAGACTCATTAGAAGCATAAGTATACAGACAAAAAACTATACCACTTCTGAACATGTTATACATACCTAGTGAATCCTTCTACATAACATATATTGTATACTTTATGAGGCCAGGCTAGGTAAAAAGGAAAACTACATTTACAATGCTCAATTTCAGTTCAAAATAACAGCAACTTAATATTTAACCATTTTACCAAAAATTTCATCAAGTATCTTAATTTTTAAAAATGGCACTGTTACTCCTGTATTCCATAGGATTCTGCAATCACAATAATTAGGAAAAATGCACATTTTAATTAAAAATATCTTTAATCAACAATCTACCAGTCATGGGTACTCATTTTTAGCTCAAGCTGACTCTAAGTCATCTGAGCTATAGCGATCACCCTTTGTCCGTCATCCGTCCGGCCGTTTGTCCGTAAACAGGGCACAAATCGTAACCGCTGGACCTGTAATCTTCTCACTTGACATCCAGGGAGATCCATGAAAATTCTCAATGAAAACCTGGAATTAGGTCTCTGTTACCCATATTCTTTGAGCTATGGGGCTCCGAAGTACCCCCAAGAGTAATGGAAAATTTGATACAAAAAGCTCAAGTATCTGAACAACTAATGCATTGATCACCATAATTCTTTGCATATATATTGATCATGGAGTGTTCCATCAGTTTCTGCAGACTGGTGGGGCTACCTATATTTTTTAAATTTTTTTACGATTTTTTTTTCTTTATTTTTGAGACCTTAAAAAAATGTGGTCATCTGTTTACAGAGCACAAATCGTAACCACTGGACCTAGAATCTTCTTTCTTGACATGCAGATAGGTCAATGAAAAGTCTCTTTGGAAACCTGGAATAAGGTCTCTGTTACCCATTTTCTTCTAGCTATTGGGCTCTGAAATACCCCCCCAGAATAATGGAAAATTTGGTATAAAAGCTCAAGTATCTGAACAACTAATGCATTGATCACCATGATTTTTTTGCATAGATATTTGTCATGGAGTGTTCCATCAGTTTCTGCAGACTGGTGGTGCCACCTGTATTTTTCAATGTTTTACGATTTTTAGCTCAGCTGACTATAAGTCATCTGAGCTATAGTCGTGGTCCTTTGTCCGTCGTTCGTCCGGCCGGCCGGCCGTCCATTAACAGGGCAAGTTTTAAAACCGTTGGACCTATGAATCCAAAATTTTGCATACAGTTAGGTGTCCACAAAATCTCCTACCATACTGAAAATTGAGTCATTAGGACTTCGTTCCTTCGAAATATTAAGGAAAAACCTCTGTTTTCCATAAAAAAAAGCCATTGTTACACTCGAAGGCTGCCTAATATCAAAACCACTGGTCTGTTTTTGATCATATTTTGTATTCATATTCTTCCATACATTGTCTATTAACATACCAAAACTTAGGGCAGTATTGGGTATTGTTTTGAAGTTATTAGCCCAAATATAATGCAATTTTTTAAAAATCAGGAAACATATTTCCTCATTTAACTTGAGAATTCCTGAAGCTGGAGTAAAACTTCACCAGGTGTGAAATGGACTAATAATTCCAGTAAATAATTAAAGTTGAGATAGTAATTAGCACAATGATGTTGTTTGTCCCACATTCAACTAACTGTATATACTTTATTTGAAAAGATGGTTTTATTTTATCAAATTTACTGAATCTTTTATTTTGGTGAATAAAATTAAGCATGTACTGAAAACTCCAATGTACAAAACTTTTTAATAGTGATTCAATGAATAACCTTGAAGATGCCATGTTATGGATTTATTTTCTTTTAAATTCAGTTTAAACATTTGTGATTTAAAAATAATAAAATATATGTGTATGCATAATATGACCCAATATGAGCTAAACTCTGGATAAATTATGATTGCAACTTAGAATTCTGATATTTTAACTTATATTTTCAGATTTTTTTATTACAAATTTATAAAACTTGTAAATAAAAAAAAAATGAATATGATAAAAACCATTAATGGAAAAAGTGGATATGCTAAAAAAATAGGCTTAAATATAAAATTAAATGCATTATTCCCTTGAAAGTGATATAGGTATTAGTCCATTCTGTCCACTTGCCTGTCCATCTGTAAATTTTTTCATATGCATCACAGTATCTCAAAACTTTAACTGTTTTTCTTCATGACAGTCTTCTCAGAGTATAAGTTTTGCAATCATATATTCAGAACTTTATTATAACCAAGTAGGAGGGCCCCTATCCTTTTAGCTTCTCATATGCTTGTATATATGAAAAACATTACAATAGAATATTTTGCATGTTTTGCATTTGCAAACATTTCAGACTTCAGCTGAGCACCGTGACCCATGGGTCCCTTGTTTTTCTCTATTTTTGAGACCTTAAAAGATGCAGTCATCTGTTAACAGGGCACAAATGGTAAACACTGGACCTAGAATCTTTTTATCTTGACATGCAGGGAGGCCCGTGAAAGGTCCCCTAGGAACCTGGAATTAGGTCTCTGTTACCCATATTCTGTGAGCTTTGGGGCTCTCAAGTACCTTGCAGAATAATGGAAAATTTGATACAAAGGCTCAAGTATCTGGACAACTATTGCATTGATCACCATGATTCTTTGCATGGATAATAATCATGGAGTGATTCATCAGTTTTTGTAGACAGGTGGCGCCACCTGTATTTTTTTCAATTTTTTTTACATTTTTTTCTCTATTTTTGAGACCTTAAAAGATGCGGTCATATGTTAACAGGGCACAAATCGTAACCACTGGACCTAGAATCTTCTATCATGACATGCAGGGAGGCCCATTAAAAGTCTCCTTGGAAACCTGGAATTAGGTCTCTATTACCCATAACCTCTGAGCTATAGGGCTTTGAAGTACCCCAAAGAACAACTTAAAATTTGATACAAAAGCTCTAGTATCTTAGCAAATTGTGCATTAATTGACATGATTTTTTGCATGCATATATATCATGGAGTGTTTTATCAGTTCTTGCAGACTGGTGGCGCCACCTGTATTTTTTTGTATTTTTTTTTTTTTAAGATTTTTTTTTCTCTATTTTTGAGACCTTAAAAGATGCAGTCATCTGTTAACAGGGCACAAATGGTAACCATTGGACCTAGAATCTTCTATCTTGACATGCTGGGAGGTTAATAAAAATATCTCCGTGGAAACGTGAAATTAGGTCTCTGTTACCCATATCCTCTGAACTATGGGGCTCAGTAGACCCCCAAGAAAAACTTAAAATTTGATACAAAAGCTCTAGTATCTCAACAAATTGTGCATTAATTGCCATGATTCTTTGCATGCATATTCATCATGGAGTGTTTTATCAGTTCTTGCAGACTGGTGGCGCCGCCTGAATTTTTTCCAATTTTTATGCATTTTCTCTCTATTTTTAGACCTTCAAAGATGCGGTCGTCTGTTAACAGGGCAGGGAGGTCAATGAAAAATATCTTTGGAAACCTGAAATTAGGTCTCTGTTACCCATATACTCAGAGCTATGGGGCTTATAAGCACCCTTTGCATAATTGAAAATTTGATACCAAAGTAGGGCAAAAATCATAACTATTGGACCCAGAATCTTCTCAGTTGGCATCCGGAGAGTTCCTCAAAAGTTCTCCCCTCAAAACCTGAAATTGGGTCACTCTGACCTATATTCTCAGAGTTTTTGGGTATGTTTGAGCATCCCATAAGTAATGAAAAATACACACAAATTGCCAGGTTCCTCAGGAAAGGCTGGTTGGATTGTCATCAAATTTGGTGTGCTAATGAGTCTTGATGAACTTAAGCTAAAATGCATAAATGATGATGCCACCTATATTATCTTAAACAGTTTCCTGTGCAAGGACATATTGTCAACATGTCAGTCGGCTGAGCATCATGACCAACCGGTCACTTATTTAAAGAAGTGATTTCTTTAAAGTATGGCCTAGCATTGACCTTTTTAAGTTATAAGCATATTACAGAATTATTGTCCTTTGTTTCAAAAGAGGATTGTTAAATTGCTTCATGATTGATGAGTGGGGGAGGGTCAGAGTTTGAATGTGACAAAGATTGATTCTTCCTTTTGTCAAATGTTAATTTAGATCTCCAAAGAGCTGTATACTAGGGAAGTTTTCATCTTTGAAGTCATAATGGATGCATGTGGACTATTTTCTGCCATGAAATGGGTTCTGGAAAGGAGACAGTATTCTTTTGACAAACCAGCCTATGTTGAAAATTTCATTTTAAGTTGTGTATATATTATGCGTTCATCATGACCAATTTTGTCATGACAAGCATTTACAATGAAAAAAAGTGACAAATGTAAGAAAAAATGAAAACTTGCTAATTATTGTTACCATAAAAAAAGTTTTTTTATCTTTTAATTTGAGTTTAAGGATCTTCAAACAGTGATTTCATTATCCCTTCTCCAAGTAAAAGAATTGTTCTTATTGTTTGTTCATATTTATCCAGATCACAGGTGTTGTAGTGGTTTTTAGGGGACTGGGTAAAAGTGTTGGAAGGATTCGGATGAAATTTTGTGGAGGAATATTATAAATAATATATAGTAAAAACTCTCTTAACAACCACCTCGGTTTATTGACCACCTCAAAATAACAACCAATTTTTCTCAGTCCCAATTCTCTTTCAGGTCAAGCAAACATATTCCAAATCTCATTATATTATCATATAACAATTGCCTATGAAAAAAATATTCATAGAGATTTTACATAAAATGAGCTCAGCTCCTGGAGGAAAAACATTTTTTCTATCAATTTTCCTAAAAAAAACATGAGGTTATGTGATTTGTTCAAATACTATTGGCACATCTATGAGCACTGTCAACTCAGCAGTGACGTCACACACTGGGAAATCCCCTGTGACTAAAAATTCAAGATCTCAGTGAAAGCACAGTATTTCTGCCACTGTCAGTCCCAAATTTTCAGGAGGGAATAAAAACAACATGCATTACTAGATCTGAGTTGTTGATAAAATTCAGTCCATGATGTCACGTGTAAGAGCCAATCAAATCAAGGCAAAGTCTGGGATCTGTATGAAATCTTCCATTCACACAACAAACGCACGAGGAGTAGATTTACTTAACCTTTTGCTCTTTATATCAGACCTTGTTAAGGATTCTTCATAATTGCAAGATAGGGATGACCATCATCATTCACAAGGTCTAAGTGAAACATTTAGTGTAAATTCCCAAATGGTGTGTGAAGGGTCCACTGCCTGCATAACACATGCACAGACACAATGTGAGCCGCAAAGCTGGCTTTTGATGGAACCATTGAGGTAGTGAACCATGGCATATTTCATGCACCAATTACATGCTACCCATTGAAGGTTAATCAGGCTTCTGGTAATATTCTTGATCTTGAGATGTTGAGTGGAGGTATATATGGGGTCTCTCAGTGCTTTCTAGTTTGTTTATGTTTGGATTTGGTAAATCTGACTTGGGTATATAAGGCCAATACAACAGAAGCACCCACATAGAATTGGAAATTGGCCATACATCCTAGCATAAGAGGACACTGCACAGCCCCTAGCTTTTTGGCAAAGATTATTGCAAACTCATTTGCGTTTCCATACCAGCAGGTCTAAGGAACCTCTCATCAGTATTTTTATTACGAATATGAAAGTCAATCATTCCCGGCAAATATACTCTGATCCAAAGCCAGGCAGAAACCCCATTCTTTTATTGAACCTTGATCCTTTGATATCATTACTTAAACATGAAAGGAAAATATCTTTGTATCATTGCATCATTTAATTTTGCCTGTCAGATATAACAAGCCTAATCTAATCTAGAATATGAAAGTCTAAAAACAGATAATCTGTTTGATAAATTGATCGAGCGAGGGATTTTTACACCCTGAAGTGTTCCAGAGGTCTATCTTATGTCTGGGAATGCAGTTTTTTTTATTAACTTTTTTTCGGTGGTTTTCTCACAGCCTGCAGTGCATGGTCCCCTTTGGCAAAGGTTAACAGTGCTTCTGCTGTGAGGTCTAAACTAATTTTCAGTGGAAGATTTTGTGTACGATATGGTTGGAAAGAGCTGCCAAGTTTGAAGCGAAAGGTGGCGTGATTTATTGCCGTAGCCTTCACCTTAAAGTGACGTGTGACAGATCAGGTTGAAGGGACATCACTGATGACCTTCAGAAGTTGGGACATCACCATCCTCCTCTCAGTCATGTGATTGTCACAAAACTGCTGGGGGAAATGTTTCCAGGGGGTAGAATGTGGCCCAGTGGTTAAGTAGACTTCCGAGTTGTAGGTCCTTAGATCAGTTTGAACCCTATCTGTGTCTCTAAGGAAAAATTTTGAAATCTTGATATAACTCAGAGATTTTGTGACCCTATGACTCGTAACAACAGGATGACATCAGGACTATCCTAGCCCCTGTGCATAAAATTGCCTCCATAGGGAGGTTATGCTTTCATTCCTGTAAATTTGTTTGTGTGTTTGTATGTTTGTTCACAACATAACTTGAACAATCATGAACAGAATCTCATGAAATTTATGGGCATTTTGGGAATAGACCAAGGAAGAATAATTAGACCCATGATCCAAAAACATCATAAAGGAATATTCACAAATGTACAGTTACTTATGCATGTATGATCCTGGGAATATAGACCCAATAAGTGAATGGGGAGGCTTGTTTTTGTGAGAATATAGATTTCTTGTTCTTAAAATCCAGAAGGCATAAAAATAGCATATTATTTCCATAGAGTTGTACTTCATATATCTTCATTCAGAAGAAAGTGCCAGCAAGAGGACGTGGACTAGGTTTAAAAAGAAAAATCATATTTGCTTGATACTCATTCTCAGTAGCTCCTTCATGTATAAAGAAATATTTACTGGAGCTTAACGAAAGAAGGTCATGTTTTCACCAGCGTCTAGCTGTTCATCTCCAAAAAAGACTTTTTCCACAAGTTGACTTGTTTTCACCTGTGAATGGTGACAGAACAATTTTCACTATACTTTCATGTATTTGTCCTGGTACCATTAATATTATATTAATATTGCAGGTGCTATTTAAGGTTGATATTAGATTGATATTAGATTAATATATTATACATATACTCTGTGTTAGTTACTTTATGGAAAGGTTACAAAAAATGGAACTCTTGAAAAAAAAACTTGAAAATTAAAACAAAAAATAAAATTAAATCCTTTTGAATGATAAGCCAACCAAAGTAAATTATAGTAAACTTCCTGCACAGCCAGTGCCAACAAGTTTTACTTGATTGACAAGTGATGCAGCTGGCCTTCAGAGAAACTTTCAGAATGAGCCATAGCTAGACTGACATCTTGTGGCAGGAACATAAATTAAACTTGTCTTGCAGCTGCTTCAAGCTGTAAATACCCAGCATGGTTTATTTGATTGTCTGAAACTTCACTTTTTGTCTGAAAAGAAGTAATTTTAAAAGAAAATGTGTATGACCAGGAAGGGATCTATCTGTCTGTTTGAAAGCACTACTTCCTGACAAAGGAACTCACACTTTAAACACAAAGTCTTGGTAGAAATATGCCAATACAAAGTAGGAGGTCATTCAATCTACCTGATACAACGGTTTGCAAGGGATTTTATTTCTCCAAGCTCTATAAATGATTTATCCTATTGGAAGTATGTAGCAACATTTATTATTTTAATTTAGATGTCCAGTGCTGCTTGTGTTTTATCCTTGTTCACACTTTTTTCGGTGTTGACAATTTTTCATACAATTTTTGCTTCTGACATTGTTTTCAAGTAGGTGATTTCAGGCTGTTCATTCATATATTTTTTAAGTTTTTTAAAGCTAGTTAGTTTATCACCTTGGCAATTTATTCAGAGAATTTTTGGCTGTTCTTTAAAATTATCAACAAAATTACCAGAACTGTAAAGGCCTCTTCTATAACTAACCACATTACTGCAGATAATAGGCTTTGAGCTTACCGTATTTATTCCAATTTGGCGACCACTTCAAAATGATTAATTTTCTCAGAGGTCGAGATAATGGAGGATATTTGAAAATTATCTTCCTTCTGAAGTTGTGGTGGTCGAGAATTTAGAGGCATGCGATTGGATAACCCTCCCTAGAGACGCCGAGCCGCTCTGACACTCGAGCGGTCATATGGTTTGAGTGATAATATGGGAATTTAAGTTCTAAATTGTTTTGTTAGCATTACAGTTAGTAAATTCCTACAAACGGGCTTCCTACCATCATGTGAATTACACAGAGTCCTCAAATGATTAATCAGACTGAGCTTATTCACTTTACAAAATGATTACAGTCACTACTTCACGTGTATGTATGATGTTTCCCTGTCCTTCCCTTGACACAAGACGGCAACCCGTGTTTCTACCAGTTGTCTCAAGTTTACCCACCAGGTGGCGATACTTACAGACCGAGAGGGACAAGCGGCTGAATTTAAGTTTGAATGTAAGATGGTATTTTAGATATATTTTATGGGGTGTACCATATATCATATATACTGCATACTTGACCTATCGGTATTTGCGATAATGTATTTAAGATACCTACGATTTGAATTTGAGTCACGTGTACTCATGCTTACTCATCCACTCAATCATACCACAACTGCGCTCAGCGTCCAGTAGGCAAACAAGACAACACTTAATGTCACTTTATTACACTGTAGTAAATGACATGTTTTCCGATCTTTAAATAACAACAGGCAAACCTAATTATCATAACGAAAGATCTTTATAGCACCTGTGGATGTTACTGTAAACTAATTAACAGTTCTTGATTTTTCCCTTTGATCATTTTCATTATTTTCTTTCAGATTTAGCTCACTAATGTTGATTTCTCCCTAAAATAATTCAAGTTCTATCTCAGCAAGGTTCTGAACTTAGAGTAATGTACTAAAAGGAGCATTAAACTGTTTCCTGATTAAACTGAGGAAAAACAGCCCATTCAGTCCATTAATCAAATCCATCAAACTCATTGTCATCACATTCATCTTCGCCCTCAAATAGTTCCTTCAGATATTGTTCGTTAGCTCGCAGTTGTTATTCACATCGGTTGAGATGTGTGCTGATGCCGGTTACTTTAAACGATCTCCTGATCAGTTCACCTTTGGCCTGCAGCTCCTGGTAGGCAACTCCTATCCAGTTGCACAACATCTGTTTTGTTGGCGATTTGATTCTGTCGGAATTCAGTCCTCCTTCATCTACACTGTTCATGATAAAATCACACCACTGTTTCCTCAGAGATGCCTTGAATGGCCTGTTAATGGACACATCAAGGAGCTGTATTTTGGAGGTGCATCCTCCGGGAATCACCGCAAGTGCAATGTTGCTTCTCTTGAATTGCCGCTTCACTGGTGGAGCTATGTGAGCTCTGAAGCTGTCGAGCACCATCAGTGCACATCTGCGTTTTGTAAACGGTTTAATGATTTCCTTTATATACATGTCCATAAGCTCTTGATCCATCCACGCTTTTTCTTGTACACAAATTACAAATCCTTTTGGCGATTCAAGTTTCAGCTGCCTTTTGCCCTTGAATATGACCATTGACGGCAGCATCTTGCCGCTTGCCGTCACTGTCAAGACAACTGTGATGTGGCGTTTCTCCGCACCTGTACTCCGCATACGTACTTACTTGGCTCCCGCTTCACTGATTGTTTTCCCGGGTACCACGTCGAAATATGCTGGCGTCTCATCCACATTTAGGATCATGTCATCCTCAATTTCTTCTTCTCTCCATATGGTATCTACAAACTGATGGAAACTGCCTATTTTATCCTCCAACTGATCAGGCAGCTTTTGGGCGATGGATGTACGCGCGCGAAATGTTAGTTCATGGCGTCGCATAAACTTCTGCAGCCAGCCTCGTGACGCGGCGAATTTAGGATCCTTTTCCTGTATGATTCTTTTCGCATATGCACACAACATCTCAGACGTCACCGGCAACTGAAGATCCTGTTGCACGAGCACCCATGCAACGATCTGGTTATCCAAATCTTCACCCTGTACATGTCCTAATACTGATCTCTGCAGGGAACAATCATCAAGGCCAGCCTTCATCCACATAAATAGGGTGCTTGGCTTTATGCTGAGTCGTGCAGCCGTAGGACGAATGCCGTATAATTTGGCCTCATTTACTGCATCCAGCTTTTCCTTGAGCGTATACTGTTGACAGTTTGCATGTTTACTTGCTGTTGCGGCTGTATGTAGCACTGGTACTGTCACCATCTCATTGTTATCTGGCATGTCCTGCGACTTAGGCATGCTTGGCCTATCATATGGTGTCTAGCGTGGTCTTCCCACTGGACGCTTGGTAGGGCGTGGTCTGTTTGGCGAACACAGTGTAGAAGGTTCCTGCACAAAAAAAGATATTTTAATTGCTATACATATACACATATTATATACACACATACATATATTATATACACACACAAGCATATATTCTCTCTCTCACACACACAAACATATATGCTCTCCTTCCTTCATTTTTCTTTCTGTCTCTCTCTCTCAATAACACATATTAAATACATTATACACCCAGCGATTTTATATAAACCTAAGTATATACTATATTATTAATCTTTCTTTCTTTTCTGTCTCTCTCTCTTTCTCTCTCTCTCACTATATAAATACCTCAAAAATAATTAATTGCTGCATTATCCGTTAATCAAGGTCAAACATTCACCGTAATTATATAACTTCGATATATGAAGATAAAGATGTTTGAATAAGCAAAATGTATTTACAATTTAAGGAAAATATTTTACAAATGTGCTACACAGAATTACAAGAACGTATTAGCATTTACCTGAAGCTTAGGAAAGTTGTCTTCCCAAGGAGGCAGAGGTCGGAAAAAGTCTCGTATCGTGGTCATCATGAGTGGTGAATGTTGAACATTGCCTGTGGCAACCATTTATATACATTTTCATATTTAGAAGCATAACAGACGGTAACCTAGTATATGAAAAGTTTCATTAATTAAAATTTATTTATACTTTTTCATACTTTTCTCAGACAAAAATATGACACATGTTTCTTGAAATATTTTATACATTTGTCATGAGATCAGCACTGGATGCTTGCAAAAGTATTATAACAGGGCAGAGATCATGTTTAATAAAGCATATATATATTGTATCATTAGAAATTACAGTGACATCTCACTACCTGTTTGACCAGCCAAAGTGGTCAGGTAAGTGGGGTGGTCATATTTTGCTGGAATTTATTATGATGATTTACACTAGTGATTCAGCTCAGCTGCTTATGCACTTAGGAAGACTTTCCATTACTGGTCATCATGTTTTTTATCATATATTTGTCTTCAAAGACTCCTATAATCTAAACAAAATGTATGACAGAAAAAGGAATACATTTTAAGTTTGCAAATTTACTTTAACCTTCAGTGCATCCTAATACTTGACAAAATTATAGTTTCTCCCCTATTGCCATGCCTTGGAAATGCCCATTTTTATACACCCGTCATATGACAGGAGTATAATGGTTTATCCACCATCTGTTCATCCGTCTGTCCATCCATTAACTTTTAGTGTCACCGCCAAAACTTACCAGGGCTTTAATGGATTTTCAAGAAACTCACCATATCTACTTATCAACAGATTATATAGCCCTTGGTCGATTATGGGCAAAATCCATGCATATTTAGTCAGGTCACGGATCACTAGGCTACCTTGTGGTGTCGCAGTGATAACTTCGAATGAATGATTTTTTTATAAAACTCATCAGAAATGTTAATCAGTGTAATACCTAAGTTTAATTTCCTGTAAAATCCAAGCATATTTAATGAGGTCAGAGGTCACCACACTCCTATGGATTTTCATGAAACTCATTATACATATTTAGCAATAGAGTTTCTCATCAGAATTATCATCAAAATTCATGCATATTTAATGAGGTCAAAGGTCACCAGATACATGACTGGCATATCATGCAAGTTTGCGGTGCTCTTGTTAGTTTTGGAAATGTTAGGAATGATGCCTAGTGTGTCCTTTTCCCCTAAATCCTAAGAAACTTGCCATTACTTTGTGAAAGGGTCTATTACGGCACCATCTGTCCAAAACTACATGAACAGTATATCCCATAGAAGAACTCAGCCCATGGAAAACTCAGTCCCTGCTTAAATTGACCTGTCCTTTTGCAGGAAGGGTTAATATGATAGTTTGTTCAATAATCACAATTATTAATAAATAGAGTTCACCTAAATGATCAAATAAAGTATGGATGGTCATGGTCCACTTGCTGAATCATTTTTGCCTTCATAAAGGTGTTTCTAGATACATCACCCAGTTATTAAACCAAATATTCAGTGGTTTGAAAAGGAGGAATGTGGTGGCTTATCCCTGCATAAATGATTTTGGGGACTTCAAGTATGTGCTGGACATGAGTTAATCAGTTGTTCCGAATGCCAGCAGATGTCAGCACTGTATGGTCATCCTGGCACTAGTTTTGTCATATAGGTTCACATGTAGGTTCATATGCATCATTGATTTCCTGGATTGTCCTTGAAAATTAAAGAATGTCATTGAGTTAAAATTCCGAGCTTGGACAGTTTAAAAAAACATGGTTTTTGAGAATATGTCCCTAAAATTTTGTGAAACCATCTTGAAAAAAAACTGGTTTAACATCCTTTTAGTATTGTTCCAATGGATATACCAACAGAATTATTATTGTTATTCTAAATTTTTAATCATTCCTATTCATAAACATATCCAAACTTTTGTTTAAAACCCAATTGTTGTATATTTAGTGACATCTAATATTTCTGTCCTTTTTAGCCCTCAGCCCTTAGGCTGATGGGCTATTGTTGTCACCCAAGCTGTCCGTCCGTCCGTCCGTCCGGCGTCCGTTAACTTTTACCTTGTGAGCGGGATATCTTGAAAAGGATTCACCGTCAGAATTTTATTTCCTCGGTAAAGATGTTTATCGACAAAATCTCGGTCAAGTTCGAAGATGGGTGACCTTGACCTATTTTTCTACATTTAAGAGCTGATTATAGAAAAACACTTAGATGCTTATTACTCAGGAACCATTTAGTGGATTTTCACAAAACTTACTATGGTTATTGGGACTGATAGTCTGTACCTGCTATACAAGTTTGGTGGCGCCACCTACAATTTCTGATTTTTAATGGATTTTTATCGGATTTTTCAACTTTTGGCTTGTGAGCGGGATATCTCAAAAAGGATTCACCGTAAGAATTTTATTTTTTCTGAGAAGATGTATATTGACAAAATCTCGGTCAAGTTCGAAGATGGGTGACCTTGACCTATTTTTCTACGTTTTAGAGCTGATTATAGAAAAAAACACTTAGATGCTTATTACTCAGGAACCATTTGGTGGATTTTCACAAAACTTACTATGGTTATTGGGACTGATAGTCTGTACCTGCTATACAAGTTTGGTGGTGCCACCTACAATTTCTGATTTTTAATGAATTTTTATCGGATTTTTCAACTTTGGGCTTGTGAGCGGGATATCTCGAAAAGGATTCACCGTTAGAATTTTATTTTTTCTGAGAAGATGTATATTGACAAAATCTCGGTCAAGTTCGAAGATGGGTGACCTTGACCTATTTTTCTACGTTTTAGAGCTGATTATAGAAAAAACATTTAGAAGCTTATTTCTCAGGAACCATTGGATGGATTTTCACAATACTTACTATGATCATAGGGACTGATGGTCTGTAACTGCTGCACAAGTTTGGGGGCGCCACCTGCAATTTCTGATTTTTTATTGAATTTTTCTTGGATTTTTCAACTTTGGCCTTGTGAGCGGGATATCTCTAAAAGGATTCACAATAGGAATTTTATTTCTTTGGTGAAGATGTATATCGACAAAAATCTCGTTCATGTTCGAACATGGGTGACCTTGACCTACTTTTCAAGGTCACAGAGCTTAAAATAGAATAAAACTTAAAAGCTTTTTTTTCAGGAAGCATTTGGTGGATTGTTATGAATCATGGTACATACCTCTCCATTTTAAATTTATAACTGAGATATGTACAGATATCAACAATGTGAGAACAGATATTTAGTACTTGTTACTGTTACCACCTCTAAACACTGTTCTTTTGGCTGAGGGCTTTTGTCAGCTTTTGCTGATATTCTAGTTGTCAGTTATTTTAGAAGATTTACCATCTATATGAAGTATTAAAATGTACATTAACTGTATTTACCTCTGTATCATGTTAATGATCTCTGTATCGTGAAAACATGGAAATATTTAAGCTTTCATATAAATGAACCCTGGCTTCCCTTTATTTATAATGTCCCTTGCTAATTCTCTTCTTTATAGATATATCTAACAAGGATTCGCATTCTTGGTGTTTGTGTTTATCATATTTCACAATTCTTAAAGAGACCTATTCTGATATCTGACATCTAGTAACTAAATATAATCCCTTGAACCTTTTATAAAAAATAGGCCAGGAAATGCTGATCCTGCTAATTATAGGCTGTTAGTTATGTTTATATGCACATGTTTATAACATGTGAGGGGGAAGGCCAAAATAATCCAAACACATTCAAGAAGGGCATCTTGCAACAAGTCTGAAAAACCAGATTTTTGGAAAGGGTGCCTTTGCAAATAGTGATCTTTTAACCTTTGCACATATACAGCAACTAACTTAAGGTCCTTGGTGTTTTCATTTGTTAACATTACTGTGTTTACAGACAGCTTTTATATAAACAAGCTCACTCATCCATCTTAGGGATTCTGTTAGAACTTTTCATAAGAAGAATTATCTAGAGTTGAATAACATGAAAGCAGACTAAATCAGAATTCACAGAAATTCAGAATTTTCTTTAGAAAAGGCATGTAAATAGCTGACTGAAAGTATCAGCTGTGGTCAGTCTAGAAAGTTTGGTCTTCACCTGGTTCTCCATGGGGAAACAAACTATGTTTATGACACAGATTGTCCCTTACTTGATTTTGTTGCTTGAGACCTTATTAATTAAGGCTAGGGAAAAGCAAGAAATATCCTCTTCCCACATTTTGATTCACAAACCCAAAGAACAGACAACACATTATCATGAATCTTTTAATGAGAAATTCAGGTTTCCCAGGTATTTTAGAATTCCTTGAACAGTCAAAGAAGGTCAAAACAGCATAAAGAGTAAAACTGTCCTGTGATTATCATGAGAAGTATTAAAAAGTTATAACAAAAATTCCCCATTTCTGGAAAAAGTTTTTTAATGAGTCACTGCCCTTCATTTGTCCTGTAGAGCATAATCGCAGAAATTGCTTGTATTATTTTCATGGCCTGACAATCATCAGCAATAAAATTTACCATAACAACAGCAGAACATTCGTAATTAAAGCTGCTGCATGACCCATGCTTTCATAGATTAAATTGAAGAAAATTCTATTGAATCTAGGGCAGAAGTAAATTAACTTTATTAATATATATTTGCTGCAGATGTATCTGTAGCCTCAGAGGTCTTTCATGAAATAGTATGAATTTTCTGCAGCTCACATATGAAAAGTCAAAATGTCTTTAAAGCACAATTTTGCCAAAATAATGAGAATTAATAAAGCTGTTATTGAGCTCTGTAGAAAGCTGTTACATTGAAAACCAAATCTTTTAGTTGAAGAGAAACTTGTTGGAGTTATATGGAAACAAAAAAATAAGGTACAAATATGAGGCATAAAATACAACAGTTTTGGGGAGGGGAGGACACAATGGAAATGGGACATGCAAAGCTTGTACAACACACAAAGGAATAACTAGAGGGCTTGGGTGTGCCTATAACACCTGGAGGGATCTGTCCGCAGGTAAAAATAAAACCTGGAGATGTCCATATCTTTATTAATAGGGCCTAGATTTGTATTATATCTTTCCCATACACTTCTTAATCACGTTTGCACAGTTAAGGGTACTTATATTGCAAATGTATAAAGTATTAATTAAGTTTTTCAAACATACCTCACCCGGAGATGACCCAGAGGATTTCCTTGGCCAGTGCCTTACTTATATATTCAGATCCATGCCAAAATATGATTATTTGTTCCCTGACCCATCTCCATGAAACTGATCTTGTAGTTATTGGGTAATTATGGTAACAACAAAACTGAGAAAATCAAACAAACAAGGCAAGAAACTTAATAATTAAAAGCAGACCAATAAACAGATCATCAGACAGGGTTGAATTCATAACCTGCTTGTTACAGGTAATGAAGCAAGGATGCAAGTTGCTTTGAAAGAAATAAAACATAATTTAGGAATTATTATAAGGTATATTGGAGAAAATTTAAGGTTCCTTGAAATATACCTATTGTGTTTGCAAATATGTATTATATTTTTTGAGTACTTGTGACATTCATTGTTTTTGCATAAATGTGCAGAATTATAAAAGCAGAAATCTTCGTGTCTTTTGTAGCTATATGGTAATAAAATTATGATATATTGTGTCTATTGCAACCAGTTTGTGACATGTTTCTATTGTTACAGCTTTACGATCGCATCAACACCAGGTCCTCCACACCCACCAAACCTCCCCCATCCGACTCTGTCCAGAAAACACGAGAGGTAAGTCACCAGTTACATGTCTCGGGTACAGATACAGGGCAAATGCACAAGTAGAAGAATGTTAAGTTACTAACGAGTATTGAATTAATATTGAGAATTGGATTTTAGCTCAGCTTACCAAAAAGTCAGAGGTCGACTGTCTCTCTTTGGCCATCGTCCAGCTTGCCATCTATCTCGTTTTATGTTAACAGGGCACAATTAAGTCATAACTATTGGACCTACCACCTTCTCACTTGACATCCAGGGAAGTCCTTGAAAGAGTTGTGAATGGGCTTTTAAATCATGTTTGAATATTATGGTAAAAATGAATTGATAGGTGATTGATTATTAAACATTTATTTCATATAAGTTTAACATCATTTGAAAATAAAGGAAATGCAAGCACACTCATGTGTCTTGGTCAGTTGTAAGACCTTTGCCATGAGTATCATCTTCTGTTTTAAAGAAAAGATAAAGTCTGTTATTGATTGCATTCTTGGAATATTGTTGTTAAATGTTTATTGCTGTAACCAGTTTTCTTCTACTATACATATGGGTTGTGTAATTTAAAAAAAAAAGAGTAATGTGTTCCTACATTATTACAGCATTGTTAGTAAAAAAATAACTCATGGAATGGCATTTATTTATTGTTGAAAAAGATTGCATAAACTGAACTACTGACACTATTGAAATTCCTTACAAAATAATAGATCATTCTAGGTGACTATCTGGCAGTTCAATATTTTTAGTTGTGAGCCTTGAGAGTGTTTTCTTCAAAAAAGAAAAAATACAGGACTGAAAAATAACCCTATATAAACAGCCATCATAGAATACTTGTAAAAGTATATTATTTGATATCATATGCCATGGGGCACTCAACAGATAACCCAGACAGGTTCCCTATATATGTTTATTTTTTAATTGATATTTAATTTTAATAAATATATTTTATTAAAAATGAATTGATATTGGTATTGTATTGTAAAAGAAGCTACCAAAAAGTTCCAAATGATAGGTCTCTAGTCCTGATGTTCTTGCTATTACACATTAATTGTTTTGTGGCAACTGCAACAAATGATGCTAGATGGCGATAGTGACAATTAAACATGGGCAGGCCATCTCTTGTGTGATTTATTCCATGTGTGATAGACAAATATTGATTTGTCCAGACACACTTAGAAGCCTTTTGAAGATAACGCCAGCAAACATTGTCCAAATTAATAGCTGAGGCTGTGAAACATGATTCATCTGAACTCAAAACAGTGGCCTGACCTCCTTTCTTAAAAAAAACTACAGACCATTTTTTTTATTATTCAAAATGAGGCAAGGACAGTACAGCAGCTGAGAATGCCTGTCCTGACATGCTGACCTGCAGTACATCTTACTTTGTTCCCTGACTGTAAGTCCTTCCCAGAACACTGCTTTCGGGCTGCTCTTTTTTAATATAAATGTGCTAGGATGTGTGATGGTATGTACTAATGGTAGGATTTGTTGTAAAATCATATTTGATGATTGAAAGATAAATAACAACCGATTAATCAGTTATTGTATGTACCATCTATATTACCTTGAACTATGCTGTATAGAAATTTACCTAAAATATTAACCAAGTAAACTCGCTCTTGGACATCACACTGAAAGCTAGGTCAATGTAATTGATTGGTTTTGCACACTTTCATTGCACATGCGCATGGGTAGGTTTTAATGCTGTTTGCTGATTTTTTGCCCCGTATATGACAGAAAACATTATTTATCAGGAAAATCTGACTACTTTGGTTCTTTTGATGTGCCCATACATATTTTTTTGTGATCGATTATGCAAAAATGCAATCAGTTTAATCGATTATGAAAGAAAACTAGCAATCATCAATATAATCAATTAATTGGCATACCACTAGTATGTAAACACAATAGATGGTCACAACTTCATTGCCGAAGAAAATTATTTGAAGTGACATGTTTGTTACCATAAGTTATGGAGGTGATCAATTTATAAAGAAACGAGAGCACACAAATATCAGTTCATCCACCAAATCTGCACATTTCACTTGGTTTAAGAGAAAATGAAAATAAAAACATTTCCCAGCCAGGTTAGTTGCACGGGCATTTTTGTCAACTACTGTTTAAATATGAACTACATTTTCTTTCTTGAATGGAGTATTTTGTTGCTTGACAGCTGGTAATCTGCAAAAACCAGTTTTTAAATAACATTTTGATAAAGGCATATTTTGTAAATGCAGGGGCTGCAGCCATTTGATCCAGACATATTAAAACTATTCCCATTAAATCTGAAGGTCTTTAGACACTCTATAAATAGCATAATTTAGTTCATGAAGAAAGAACAATTTAAATTCCATACCCAAATTGTATGAGTTTCACTTTATGTGATATGTCAATTTATTCAGAAAGATTTTATTAAATCAAATTTGGTGGCTCTTATCTGTAGTTTATTATTTAAACTTTAAACATATTTATCATCTCATTTACATTGAGTCAAAAGGATCACCAGCATCAGAGTCTGAGCCATTATTCTCCATATTTTTTGTGAACACAGTCATTGCCATTTAGGGACAATTTTAAAAGGAGCCTAGTTCCAGCTTTATGGATATAATATCAAAATTGTCATTCAAACAATATGATGTCGGCCTCCATGGGGTCACTAAAAGGATGGCTGGACT
The DNA here is from genome assembly GCA_026874595.1 of Sipunculus nudus. NCBI lineage: Eukaryota > Metazoa > Annelida > Sipuncula > Golfingiida > Sipunculidae > Sipunculus > Sipunculus nudus. The sequence continues at coordinate 57,303,313 of CM049314.1, forward strand.
AACCTGCTGTTTATTTGTAATAAATCTACATGTCCTTGGTGGCAGAAGTGGGATGAACCAAGAGGACCCGATGGACCACCAGAACGATAACAAGCCAAGACCTTCTTGTTCTTCTGCTGCTGTCTTGCTCTCTTGGATCATTTATCACGATGGAAAACATGAGACTGACTAAAATGTATGGCTTTCACAGCCTCCAGGGAACACTTTGCTGTTTTCCCCTGAGGATAAAGTAGCTATTATGGATGATTTCTTATGAAGAAAGAGATACTTATCTCAGTTGCCACAGAAGTTTCTTATCATCATTTCTTCATAAATCTTGTAAATATTGAGAGGAAAATTTTTTATGGCCAGCATAAAATGAATTAATGAATCTGTTTTGATGATTTTGAGCTCAAGACAACTATCTGGTTGAAATGAGATTACATTTCTTCCGGGAAATTTTCAATTTCTTCCGCCTAGAAATGTGTTATCACACTAGGACAAAGGAACATAATTTGAATTTTATTAAGACACTAACTGTATATTTTATAATAAAAGAAACATTCTGAGTCTGAGATATGGATTAATTGAAGGCCTTGGTGTCTAAATTGCTGTGAAATCTAGATGCAAATACACGGAGAGCATAAACAATATGAAGGAGCTTCACTTAGAGTATATATTTCTGTCATTGTGTATTGGCTTGTCATTTCTCACATAAAACAGCAGGAAGGAGCCCTCAAAGTAAACTCTTTTTGTTCAAAGCAGAGGACAAACTCTTGTTATGAATCCTTTTAAATATCAAAGCACAGCCAAAGCCATGTTTTGAAAAAAGGAAAGACAGCTTTATAGATGAGCAATTTGATATCCTTTAACTTTACCATGTGCTGGTATCTGCTTTATCCTTTTGTTTAAAACAAATGTTTGTGGATTGATATGAGTTTTCTTTTTAAAAGATTCTTTTCAAGTTTCTTCTTTATGTCTTCCTGCATCATCTTGATGAATCTACTGTTGCTCATAGATAAGGTATAATCGTAGAAGGCGACCTTCCCTTTTTATCAGGGTTCATCTTCCACTTTGTACATTCTACAGAACATCTGTTCCTTCAGAAGGAATGAATTACCATTAGAATAACTTTGGTGGTATTTCTTGACAAGGAATCATGGGACAAGCAAGGATGTACAAAAGTCATGTTCACGTTGAAAGGCAGACAGATATTGCATCCACTGCCTTCAACCATATTTCTGGCCCAGACTAAAATCTGCAAGTTTCTTTTAATCTTCTATTGCCCTTTCCAAGATGAATGATGTTTGGCTTTTTGCCAGTGATGTTGGAAGCGTGTCAGGTAGAGATTGGAGCTAACTTATTTCAGATGGGCACAGCTATCATACCTCTAGCTTTGATTGCAAGTCCAATGCTTTTCTTCTGATATTGATTCAGAGGTTTATTTACTGCCAACATATGTCTGCAGATATGTGCTGCAACATCATAGACAGTCCCAATATCAGCTTCACCATCAACCAGATCAGAGAAACAAATTTATCAAATGCCTCGCAAAGGTCAGAGGCAGTGATCAAAATAAGCACATCGCTATATTTTCTGGATTTTAGACATGCTCTGGACTGACAGGTCTGGCTTTCCTGTGACACATAATGCAGTTTTCCCTATGGAAGCCCAGTGTTTCAAATTAGCTTAAAAGGTCAGAGCAGTTCCTTTTCACCATTGCCATGAATATCATCTTCTGCTTTAAAGGAAAAATAAAGTTAATTATTGATTGCGTTCCAGGAAATCAATATTTTTTTTATTGCTGTCACCCAGTTTTCTTGTACTACAAATGAGTTGCATATTTTATAAGAACAAGAATATTGTGTTCCAACATTATTGGATATTGCACAGCATTGTTAGTGAATAATTAACTCTTGGAAAGGCAATATCCATTGAGGAAAGAGTCCATTAACTGACCTACTGACCCTATAGAAATTCCTTACTCGGAACAATAGATCATTCTAGGTGACCCTCTGGTAGTTCAGTATTTTCAGTTGTGAGCCATGAGAATGTTTTAACAGGACCGAAAATAACCCTGAACAGGAATAATAAAATACTGGTAAGAGTATACAAGTTATCATTCCATGGCATACTAAAATAAAAAAAATCCAAAAAAAAAAAAAAAGCTTTTGAAGTCTACATTTATATAAGGCAGTTTTCAAAATGGTCAACATCAGTCTGTTTGTCAATTTTCTTTACAAGCATTTGAAATAATATGGTAGTAAATTTTATTATTTTATGACATATTATTTTGCACTGTAAATTGCTGTTTTTGAAGTAAAAGAATTTGGTAAATTGTAAGCACACCATTTACAAAAATCTTCCCCATTGATAAAAAAGGCAGATCAGTGATAAAATGTACCTGATATATGCTGTAGCAGACAAACACATCACTCAAGATGAGAGATAACTTTATTAGATCTAGCAGAAATGGGGTTCCTAACATAAACCCTGCAGTAATGACTGTACATTAATGTTACAGTCATGTCTTATATCGGCAGAGGACACAAGAGGGTAGTTCTGTGGTACATGATGATAATTCTTCTTCTGCATAATTGAAGAATATTTGATTATGAAATTCCTGCTGGTTTACTGCTTTAGGCTGGAACATTAATCATAAAAAATAATTGGCCCCATGTGTGCAGATAAAGGCTACTATATAACAAGCTTACAAGACTATGCTGATTCTGTGCGCTGGGATATACAAGTCTTGTAATGGTAAAACTTGAATGCTTCTCCACAGTTTACAGAATCGAGACACAAAAAAAAAATGATTTTCCCTACTACAGGATGGCTATGTTTATATTAGGGATGCAAATGACAGTGTTAACAAGGTCAAAGAAGAAAGAATCTCATAATTAGAAAATCCATGGAATGACATTTCATATTCTTGTGGATGTCATGTGTTAATCAAGGACTGGCTGGCCAGGGTGATACTGATATAGTAGGGACATACTTTTTCGCTGGCTCAGTTTCAAATTTTTTACATTTTTGAAGGAGAAATTATCGCAAAAATTAAACCTTCGTGAACAAGACACCACATTTGCACAGTTGAACAGTAATTTATCCTATATCTTCAATTGCATCTGAGGTTTATTGTGCCAGTAGTGGCAATATAAGCATACATTTTTAGCTCAGCTGACTATAAGTCTTCAGAGCTATAGTCGTGGTCCAATGTCCGTCGTCCGTCCGTCTGTCTGTCCATCCGTCCGTAGATGTGGCAAGTTTTGAATCCGGAAGACCTAGGAATCCAAAATTCAGCATAATAGTAGATGTCCCCAAGATCTCCTACCAAGCCGAAAACTGGGTCTTTGCGACTTTGTTCCTTTGAGAAATTAAGGAAAAACCTCAATTTTTTATTAAAATCCTATTTTCACACTTCAGGACTGCCTAATATCAAAACCACTCATCTGTTTTTCCTCATATTTACCATTAATATTCCTCTATATAGTTCCTATGTACATGCCAGAAATTAAGTCTGTAAAATATAAATTCTTTAAGTTATGGGCCCAAACATAATGGACTTTGTAAAAAATCAGGAAAAATAATAACTCACTTAACATGAAAAATTTTGAAACTAGAGTCTATTTTCTCAAGTATATAACTATGTTTAATTAAGATTCAAATGTTTACCCAAAATTAGATCTGAATTTTGTAAATTTTTTAAGTTATTAGCATAAAAAAAAATTCAGTACCTTAAATTTTGCCCAACTTTGACCATGGCACGTTTTTTTCCTGTAAGCACCATTGATTTAATTTTCACAGCATGTAAACATAAATATTTAGTTTGCTTAAATCTGAAATTTGAAAATAAAAGCATTAAAATTAAGCTAATTATTGATTTTTTTTCTGTAGTCATTTATTTTGATTACAGATGCAGGGTCCCACTCCAGGTCACTGGAAGTCAGCTATGCCAGGGTTTCTGATTTTGATTTGTTACAGTCACTGGGGGAGATCCCCTGCTGTGACAGGTGTACAGTTATTCTCATATCACCACCCCAATCATCCCCCCCCCCCTGCAAACCCAACCCACCCAGTGTTATGCAGCAATTGTTATTGTTTTCACTGTATATCCTTAATTGTAATGCTGTTTCCACTCCGATATGCAAAAACTTTCCTTGAAAAAATAATTCAAGGTGTAATTCAGAAGATGCAATGTTGTGTAATGTAGCATTTTTAAAGAAATCAATTTTCTTTTAAATGATTTTAACAAATATAATTGAACCCATCAGTATGCTTAAATTATTATAAAATATGAAGCACATTATGGATAAATAAAGACACAATTAAAAATTGTGAAATCTAAATCAAGTATTGTTTTTAGATATTTATTGTTTTGCAGATTTAAAAGATATATTTTTGTGGTAAAAAATAAATAAACATTTGTATGCATGATGTGGTGTTATCTGACAAGATTGAGATTTATGATGATGCAATTGAGAATTATGAATCAACTTTTATATTCAGATATATATGTTAAATTGGAAATGTATAGAAATATAAACTTAAATTAGAAAATAATTGATGTGATAAAAAAATGACGATTTAATACAAACATTTGTTCATTATTTTCCTGCCTCCGCAGAATTTGAGATCAGGCTTTGTTTGCCCTGTTTTATATTGTTATATAGCTATATTTCAACTGTATACATTTCATAAAAAAAATACATATATATTTAATAATATATATTATACAAGAAAATAGATTCAATTGAACAAATGTGTAAACTACTGAAATGTCAACAGTTAATCGAAAAACCAACTAATGATCATGGTAATAGTACAGATCATTTGTTCACAAACTGCTCACATGCTTTAGTTTCAACATTAGGAAACACATGGTCAGGTCACAAAATATTTTTTGCAACAATTTCTTGCTCATCAATACAAACCAATCATATAAACCAACCATGGCCTTTATTACCTCTTCCTCTTACACTTTATCTCCGTTTGATATTATTTTAGATTTTTACCTTCAAGGTTAACATCAGCTGAGCACAGTGACCCATAGGTCCCTTGTTTATGTATGATAATTTTAATCATATCCGTATGTAATTTTCTGTATATTGGCTACTACTGCATGAAGAATTTCCACCTACATGAGTGTGTGTATTCAATGTTCCTTGAGCTCCTCATGCAATTGGTAAGATAATATTGCATACATATCAACTAACTGAAAAAAAAAATGTTATGTGAACTAGCTGTGTAAATAACTGTATGTTGAATCACAAAAATGAAACCCTCATGAAACATTGAAGAAGTAAGAATCACAAATATTTAACCTTGCAAATATGAAGACAAAAAACAGTATTGAAGACGCGGCTCTTTATAATTGTAGTAAACGAAACTTTAATTCAGTAACATGAACGCATCTTAGAAAAATACAAAGCACAGTAAAGATCTGTATATCCACATGTGAAAACATCAGCATTTGACAGCTGACACCAGTCTAGAAACTTATAACTGGCTGATATAGATATTGCAGCTCAGTATAATAGAGCATCTAGGGGGACTTATGATATATGACAGACCATGATAAAGAATCCATAGAACTTTAAAGTGTTTTTCGTTTCTTTAATTCAGATATACCTTTACTGTTATATAAGGTTGTCACTTCCATGCATGTGTGGTTTCTGAGGCGTGATACTGATAAAATGCCAGCTTTCAAGAAAACTAGCCCAAAACAGCAAATGCATGGGTACAGGCTGCTGGAAAGGAATAAATGATAGTAAGAATAAACACATCACTGGGAACACAAGTTACTTTTATTTAATAGAAGTCCTCAAGTCTTCATAAAGTGTGAAGGAAGGATGCAAGTGAAGTTATTTCATATAAATAGAAACAAAGGCACCGAAAAAGGTGGCAAAACAAAGAGAAGATGAAAATGTTAAATGTGTCAGGGTGTACTTGTTTTCTTACTTAATAGCATACAAATGCATGTCAGACTTTCTTTCTCCAATTAGCTGTAGAGGTGTGGATAAAGGCTGACTTTCAATGTATTTATACATGGCTTGTTGGATTCCACAGATAATTAATGCAAATAGCCGAGGGGAGTCTTTGAGGATATGTTAATGTTTCATGGCAGATGGATCCTGTTGTTTGAAGCTTCTGGTGTTTAAACTCAAAACAGTATAAAAAGTACTCACATACTCACCAATGTAGTGGAAATAGTTTTTTTTTAAGCTGGGCCATGTTAACTAGTACATGCCAGAGCCAACTGGCTTTCACAATTTTTGCAGTATAAAGAGTATACTCCCCCTTAACTTGATTGCCTAGTATTAGCATGTCTGATAACACACCCTGGTCTGACAAGCCAGTGCCATGGTCCAATTACCTTATCTTTTTGAGTTGGCTGACTTTTCAGTATCAGTCTATCAAAATATTGGGAACATAAAATTCAACAAATTGTTTCCTGAATAATTTAAAAAAAAACAAACAAGGTTAATTCTGACAGGCCAGACTTAGTCCAAATAGCTAAGGTCTTGATGAGCAGAATTTGGGGAAGTTATAAGGTTCACACTTTCTGGAGTCAACAATTGTTGAATATTCGTCAACTGATCCCACCAGTTCTTCAAAAAGGAGACTGACATTGCATACATACAAATGTGGAATGAAGAATAAGCTGTGCATTCAGGACTGATGTAGTTCGAACTAGCCCTGCCGAAATTCCAGGAATGCTGCCAATTCCCCAAATATTAGGTAGTCCAGGGACCAGAGCATTAGAGGTGTTCATTTAAACCTCATGGTATTTTGACAGGTTTTAACTATGTTGGATTAATATATTTTGGTCCTCTTCATCTTCATTGCCCTCCAATTAGTCACAGAAAAGAACTTGGACTCCATGTCTTTGATTAAAAAAATAAATGACCAAAGTACACAGAGATAATGGTAGACATGTATAAAAATCAAGCAGTTGAGTTTTTTTCTGGGCCCACTTAGGTTATGGCCAACAGCGAGCCAGAACATTGATATTCGTGTTTAATGAATATTAATGAGACCCTGTGAGCTTAAACCTGTAGATTCAGCACCTGATATGGAGGTGCCAGGCCAGTGGGTCAGGGAGGGAGGCCAGAGGGAAAAAATCATTTAAAATTTATCATATCAAGGAGAGCCGCTAATTACCTCAGTGCTTCCAAAGAACACTGTAGTTACCTTTACTCCAGAGGATTTCAAGTTCTTGATATTTATGAAATGGGAATTATTGTGAAAATGAAACTTTCATGAATAAGAGGTTCCATTGTTGAAAGCAAATTTAAAGGTAAATAATATATTTTTTGAATATAATAAAAGATTTTGCTTGTTCACATATTGCTATTAAGAATTATATCAGATCTTTCAAATGATCCGCCTTTAATGATTGAATGACAGTGTCCACTTGGTTGATGTTTCCTTGGTCCCTATGCAATTATATAGATTTTGCACACATTATATTTGATTTAGTCAATTCATGTGATAGTGGTTATAACCACTCTGCCCGCACAAAAATAACCCCTGTGCAGCAAATGTGCAATCCCTTTGCAATACATTTGCTGAACTATTTGCAGAATATGTACTGCATATATCTGCAGCACATGTGCTGCATACATATGGAATTGGAACAAATACTGCAAACACCTCGCAAACACTTTGCAAACACACTTGGTGAAGAATTAATAAACCATATACAAAGGTACTGCAATCACTTAGCAAATATTTTGCAAAGCCACTGTAACAGCAATGCAAAGTAATTGAAAAGGTTTTGCAAAGCCACAGCAAAGGCAATGCAAAGCTGTTGCAAAGGTTTGGCAAAGCTACTGCAAAGTAAATGCAAAGCTACTGCAAAGGCTTTGCAAAGCAACTGCCGAGGCAGTGCAAAGCCACTGCAGAGGCTTTGCAAAGCTACTTCAAAGGCAATGCAAAGCCACTGCAAAGGCCACGGCAGAGGCAATGCAAAGCAACTGCAAAGGCTTTGCAAAGCTACTGCAAAGGCAATGCAAAGCCACTGCAAAGGCTATGCACATCCACAAAGAATTGAGAAAGATGTTATTATATTAATTGTTATGATATTAAATAATTATGAAAAGAATGAAGTGTCCATGTTTGATACAAATGTAAATGTTCAGGATTTTCACCAACAGCCAGCACTTTATCTGTTACCTGACGGAATGCCATATTATATGATTATTAAAATGATTTCCTAAACAAGAGTACTGCAAGAGTGCATAATATGCCTGTCATAAGACCTCATAAGTTATTTCAAGATTTACTGAAAATCAAACTCAGGTGAGATAATTTTATGAGTTAATTGTGAGTTTTCTAAAAATCCACCCAATTCCTGATTATTTATCATTGTGATACCAAAGTCTGATAACCTCAGACCTAATAAGATATGCACAGATTTTGTCAAGAATAAAACTCATGTGAGAGAAATTTATTGATAAACATTCACAAACATGAAAATCCATCAAATTTCTAGATAGTTACCAAAAGTTAATGGACTGATTGATGTTTCCCTAAATTGTTTCTAATGGCTTGCTTAATCTCTGCAAGTGACTGCCTCTTCAGCTGTTCACAATATGCGCAAAACCCTGTAAAACAATAAGACATTTATTTACAATTGAGTGAAAACTGATTAAAAAATAACTACTGAGTATGACACACCTGTGATTAATATCAAGGCAAACTGAATACAACAACAGAAAGAAGGCCATATATAAGTGCCCAGTGCCCACTTGTGTCAGTTATGTTAGAATAAAAATTATGGTTAATATATTTCAGAAGAATGATTACTAAAATGATTCATTAGATTGATTCATTCATCTACGTTCAGATTCCATACATAACCATCACTGAAAAAATGTTAAATTTTCTATACTAGTTGTAATCAGCAAGTTTTACAAATGTGCAAGCAAAAATCCATTTTAAAGATCTTGTTTGATTATTTGTCTTTAAACTTTGTACCCATATGGTGACTCTTTACTTGAATAAGTGATGCCTGTGACAGCTGTAAAACCTTACATATCAGCTGTATACATGAAAAATTAATGTCATTTCAAAAATGAAAGGGGACAACATTACCTTGTAGGGCTTTATGGGTTGCAGCTTTATTTCAGAAAATAGCTAAATTATAACTGACATGGCCAATACTTGTAGATTCAACAAATAAAAGGGGCTACTGCAGCATTTGAGTGCTGATAAAGCTTTATGTAGGTTTTTAACTGAACATTCTTGTCAGAGAGGACAACCATAAATTACATCAATATGTAAACTGGCTGCTGACTCTTGAATCTTTCACACCTGTCTGCAGATAGGACAGCACTAAAAACAGGCATGCTCTTGGCTTATGAAACACATATTGTTTATTTGCAGGGCAAAACAAGATGACTGAAAGTCATCTTTGTGCATTCACTGGTTTAAACATGCAAAAAGAACTGAAGTAGTGCAAGAGTACTCACCAATGAGACATTTTTCAGCAATAAATTTCCCTTTCTTGTTGACAAACACAGCTTGGCCTTCAAATCTTGTAATGGCCGGAAGTGGAAGCTGTCCATACCAAGTGTGTTATTTGATATACCCTCCCTGTATCACAGCCAGTGAGTCCAGTAAGTTCTTGGCTGAGTCTGGCTGAGGATTGGGGGGGGGGGGGGATTATTTATCTTCACTATTAAATGCAGATTTTTAGCTCAGCTGACTATAAGTCATCTGAGCTATAGTCATGGTCCATTGTCCGTCGTCCGTCCGTCCGTCTGTCTGTCCGTCCGTCCGTCCGTCCGTCTGGATGTCAGTCCGTAAGACTGGCACATTTCGACACCGTTGGACCTACGAATCTGAATTTCGGCATACAGTTAGATGTCCCCATAATCTCCTACCATGCCAAAAATTGGGTCAATAGGACTTCGTTCCTTTGAGATATTAAGGAAAAACCCCAATTTTTTATTAGAAATCTATTTTCACACTTCAGGACTGCCTAATATCAAAACCACTCATCTGGTTTTCTTCATATTTACCATAAACATTCCTCTATATAGTTCCTATGTACATGCAAGATATTAAGTCAGTATTATATAATTTTAAAAAAGTTATGGGCCCAAGAATAATGGAAGATATTTGGTCACTTAAGACCAAAAGTGTTAAAGGTAGGGACTTTTTTCCAGTAATACAACTTTAATTAATCAAAATTTAATTGTATACCAAAAATTAGATCAAAATCTGTTAAATTTTTTTAAATATTGGCAAAAATATAAAATTGGTACCTTAAATTTTGCCCAACTTTGGCCATGGCACGTTTTTTTCCTGTAAGTACTGTGGATTTAATTTTCACACCATGTATACATAAGGATTTAATCTGTTAAAATCTGAAATTTGAAAATAAAAGCTGCAAAATTAGGCTAGTTATTGAATTTTTTTGGAGGCTCTTGTTGTATTCCCTTACATTGTCAAGCAGTCCACTTTGATGACTGTAGGTCATTCAGTGCACATCTCTATGCTCCCCAGGCTGTTGACATAATTTTAGATGTCCCCAAAATCTCCTACCATACCGAAAATTGGGTCATTAGGACTTTGTTCCTTCGAGATATTAAGGAAAAAAACTCTGTTTTCCATAAAAATAAGCCATTGTTACACTTCAAGGCTGCCTAATATCAAAACCACTGATCTGTTTTTGATTGTATTTAGTATTCACATTCTTTTATACATTTTCTATGAACATAAATATATTTACTCACCTAACATGAGAATTGCTGAACCTAGAGACTTTTTTCAGGAATATAACTTTATTTAATCAAGATTCAATTGTTTACCCAAAATTAGATCTGAATTTTGCAAATTTTTCAAGTTATTAGCATAAATAAAAAATCAATACCTTAAATTTTGTCCAACTTTGGCACTGTTGATTTAATTTTTCCAGCATATATGCATAAGGATTTAATCTTTTAAAATCTGAACTTTCAAAAGAAATTGATTGGAATGAATAGCTTTTATTCATGTTTTCATACACCATGTCAAGTGTTGTTTACATCTAGCCCACCTAGTAGTATGGCCTTCACTTGCATTATGTAACCCACCCCAGGCAGCTTACCTTGGCCCAGCTTGGCCACTACTAGCAGGCTTCCCCTCTGCCCTGCACTCATCCCCCCAGCTGGTGCATAAACTAGATGAATGTTATAATTTTTCTGTATTCTATTTTATTCTTGGACATGCTACATTTTAGATTTTGTATTGAACCACCAGGGTTACAATGATTAAAGTGTACATTTAATTGTGTCCACAAAGTGGTGTATTGCTGTGAAAGTGTGGATGTTCATGAGATAAGTAATCCCTTACTTCAGAAGAGTAAAAACTTCACCAGGTGTGAAATTGACTATTAATTCCAGTAATTAATTAAAACTGGGATAGTAATTAGCACAATGATATTGTTTGTCCCTCATTCAACCAACAGTGTGTATACTTTATTTGAAAAGATGTTTTATTTTATCAAATTTACTTTTATTTTATTTTGGTGAATAAAATTAAGCATGTCCTGAAAACTCCAATGTGCAAAACTTTTTAATAGTGATTCAAAGAATATTCTTGTAGATGCCATGTTGTGGCATTATTTTCTTTTAAAATCAGTTTAAACATTTATGATTTAAAAATAATAAAATATATGTGTATGCATAATATGACCCAATGCTTTTTACTCTGTATATATAATGATTGCAACTTTTGCAACAATTCTAATATTTTAACTTATATTTTCAGGTTTTTAATTAAAAATTTATAAACCTGTAATTAAAAAAATGATTCAGATAAAAACTTCTTAATGGAAAAAGTGGATCTGCTTAAAAAAATAGGATTATATATAAATTTAAATGCATTATTCTCTTGAAAGTGAAATAAAGGTATTAGTCCATTCTGTCCACTTGCCTGTCCATCTGTAAATTTTCGTATGCAACACAGTATCTCAAAACTTTTACTGTTTTTCTTCATGACAGTCTTGTCAGATTATTAGTTTGCAATCATATATTTAGAACTTTACTATAACCAAGTAGGAGGGCCCCTTTCCTCTTAGCTTTTCATATTCTTATATAAATGAAAAACATTACAATAGAATATTTCTACATCCACCTTCGTGCTGCCCTCACTTTTCCCTTCTCCGAACCCCATCCCAAAGTTAGCCTCAGTAAGCAAGAACAAGATGAATCAGATATATTCATACTTTAATATTTTGTATAACTATTCGTCCATAGGTACCTATGTACATGCCAGAAATTATGTCAATATTGTGTAATATGTAGACATAGTGGGCATCACAATAATGTACATTGTCAAGACTAAAGAGATATTGTGTCATACAGTCACATATTCATAAATCACTTCATCAGCATAGTTAATCATAACATCATATCTGTCAAATTGAACGCTTGCAGACTACCATACACTTTAGATCCACTAACAAATAGCCTTATCATCATTCTACTACTGCTTATTACTGCTGTCATTGCATTCATATTTGCTCAAATATATCACAATTTTCAACCCCTCCTAAATAAATAAAAAATAAACCACTTTATTTGACTCTATTAATCCATCAGTCAGGTAATTTCATTTATCATTTACTCACATATTACATTACATTCCTTTATAATAGCCCAACATGTACATGATATTCATAAGCTTTATCGACTCGATATAGTATCACAGTGGAGAAACATTTATAGTCCAATCACGATCAGCTGAGCGCCGTGACCCATGGGTCCCTTGTTTAAAAAAATGTCAATGCTTTGATAAATCCTGTTGATTTTCTATGGCAATATTTTACAGCTGGAAGACAGGTGTGTTATATAACTTTTAAAAAACCAGTATTATAATATATTAGATTAATGTTTAGGATTTCCTGTTATTGATCAGTAGCATACTACATTTATACCCCAAGTTCTTTATTTATGAAGTAATTATCAGTGGTGGTTAATTGGTTGCTGAAATACTTGTATACTAATATATACTACATTCCATAGGAAATAATGTTTCTTTATCAATAGCACATAATATAAACATTATGAAATATAGTCAGTTTATTTAAAATTGCATTTTGAGTAAATTTTACTGCATGAGTATTTACTGTAATGTTATATGTTTACACCACTGAAGGTATAAATCAGATTAAAAAAAGTAGCAGAATAATATATTTAATTATTAGTACCAAATTTCTCATATATACCAAATTCTGAGGAAGCTGGTTATTTTTATACCCATAATATCATACTTCTTTATTAAATACTCAATTAAAATTCATTTTGTTTGAAAACCATGTTGAAGTTGAGACTTGGAAGTTTAGATAGATCTGCCGCATTTGTTCCCTTGGAAAACATCTAAGTCCTATATTTTGTAGAACGGTAAGCCTCGGTAAGTATATAAACTTATAACTTCATGTGCAGCTCACCTACATCTCCCATACAATTTGCATACATTTGGAATATATATTGAATCGCTTAAGTTCAACTCCCTTTTAACTGGGTTAAACAAGCATACAACTCCTTTATAACTCACATATAATAGTGTCTGACTCAATATAATATAGCTGCAATATAAATATATAGCATCCTTCCATAGCACTTAAAATTATAAAGGAAATATAGCCCTTCTAAGGGACATATATTTCCCATGATGGACATAATTTTCGTAAGGGGTTACATCCATCCACCCCTGAAGCAGCCTGTCCCCTTATCAGTGGTATTTTCATTGATGTCCTGAAAATTTCATCAGGTGAACCACTTGACTGTAAATGGTTGATGATGCTTAACTAATGTTCAAAGGAGCTAGAAGATTTTAGTTTCACCATGAATTATACTGTGTTTCCACTTGCTTAAAAAAACTATAAATATAAACCAAATTAACCTGTATGGAGTTTTGCTGTCATAAAAAAAAATAAGTTACCCTTTGCAAAGTATTTGCCACCAAAGTTTAACCAACAATATGCAAGTATTTCTGGTCACCTAAAAATGACTAAGTCACCTTTTGCAAAGCATTTGCAGCCAGAAGAATTAACCAGCATCACTTTGCCACTTACTTGTGTTCACAAAAATTAACAAAGTATTTGCAATCACAAAATAAACTAAGTGACCCTTTGCAGAGTATTTGCCACTACAGCATAGAGGCTAAGTAACCCTTTGCAAAGTATTTGCGACCACAAGATTAACTAAAGCACCCTTTGCAGAGTATTTGCAAATATAGCATATAAGCCAAGTTACCCTTTGCAAAGTATTTGCGACCACAAAATTAACTAAAGTCACCCTTTGCAAAGTATTTGCCTAAATAACAGTGAGCCAGGTAACCCTTTGCAAAGTATTTGCCATAAATAATTGAGCTTTGCTAACTGTTTGCCGTAAATCATGGCAAAGGGTTTGCAAATACATTGCAACTATATTATTCTCTGGAACATGTGCAGCACATATGCAGCAAATATCCTGCAAACAGTTTATTCTGTGTGGGTTATATATAGGTCTTTTGTATGATAAAAATGGAACCCTTGCAAAAAAATGAAAACTGAAAATCACGAAATTTTATCCACGTGAATATGAAGCCAACTACAGTATTTAGAACAAAACTGTCATAATGGTAGCCATGCTGCCCTTAAAACTTGTTCTCTACATATATACAGTCCTCGTTGTGTCGAAGTCAAAGGGACCCTCAGACAACTTCGACACATCCGAGGTTCGACACAAGCGGGTTTTATTTCATGATATTTTAACTAAAGTTGCCCGGAATATCGAGTCTGTAACTTCGAAATAAGCGGGGTATTCGACTTAAGCGAGTTCAACACAACGAGGTTTCACTGTATTTTGATGCAAAATCTTAGGTACCACATAAATGGCTGGACCATGTGTTTGCTAGGATATGCTGAATATATACCAAAAATGTTTAAAATTTAGCTTTATAGACTCTCTGGCTGCAGTAGTTGTTATTCAGTAATTAGATTTTATGTAAATTAAATAATTATTTAATTAATACTGGAAATCCAATGAGTAATAATGGATTAACTTCAGATCAAGAGAATTACATGGGGTTATGGGATCCTTTTGATCAACATATCTAACTTTTATTATAACATCAACCTGGTTTGTTTTTAGCAATTTCCCCTGATCCCCAAGAGTTTATTGAAATTGAGTTTTACCACAAGAGGTGCCATAGGTCTCGTGAGTTATGCTTGTACCGGCGGATCCCTCCTCTGTGAAGAGTTTATCCATTGATTTTATATTCAGAAGGGAACCAACTTTTATTTCATGCCAGAAGCTGCTTGGGCAGAACAACAAACAATAACAATCAATTTATGCCCATACTGTTCAGTACATGGTATAGCAGGATATTATTTAATTGCATTTGTCAGGAGGGTATGGGTTCATTCCCAGTTGTGTGTGTGTGTGTGTTTGTTCACAACATAACTCATGTAATCATGAATGGAATCCCATTGAATTTTTAAGGCCCCTTTGAGAATGGGCCAATGAAGAATCTGTTAGATTTTGGTGTGGGTCAAGCTCATAATCTGGATTCTGGAAGGACTTCCAAGAATATCCACAAATGTCCAGCTACATAAGCCTGATTAGAAATGGGAATATGGGCTAAATAAGTGAATGCAAACACTTGTTCTGGAAAATATACATCAATGAACCTTGGAATATATGGATGAATAATTGAATGAAAATGTACATGCCAATAGGTGAACAAATACACAGATTGCAGAGTAACCCACATAAAGCCTGCATTCCTGAGAATGCATAGTTTTGTATGAAACCCTGGCATTTTAGGACTTAAATGTGCCCATAAAAAGATAACACTAGGACACATTAACTTATAGGACCATGCACCTCAAAGACCGCAAAAGTGATCATTCTAGACATTAATGATGAGCCATACTTTAGGAAGAAACTAAAAATAGTAATTCTCATTACATAGGGGAGGCTGGTTTAGTCTCGGGGCAGGTCGTCAGGTGGCAGAATATGGCATAGGAAAAGAAATAAACGTAAAATATTAATCTGGTTAAGGGGGGTGCCTCTTATTTGAAAACAATAATAATATTAATGCTATAGAATCTGCGACCTTTTTCCTGCTGGGGGTGCCATCTTGGTTACGAGAACGGAAAAGTGAGTGATAAATGGAGCAGGGGCTCTTTAAAAAATTATTACGATCAATTCTTTTATATCTAAGAGGCCTGCTATTGGACTGAGGTCCTGGAGGCTGCTGCTGTCAGTGCGTAACCAGCACGAGACTTTATGCCTTTAACCGGAGAACGAGGGGATCAGAAAGATTCGGAGCATGGTAGCGATCAAGAGAAAGGAGTCAGTCACATGGGGCATTGTCTTCTTGGCAGTTCCCCATAATGAAGGCAACTTGTGTTCATGTAAATAAAAGGCCTTCTGACATAAGGCCAGCTGAAATGTTTAATTAAGGACTTCCAAGATGAGCAGGAGAGGTTCCCAATGAGGACAGATCAATATTTAACGCACCACCCAGAAGATCAAGATCTGCCGAATGCAGTGCCACAATATCGATGTGCCTGGACCAGTGGACATTTTACATAGAAGGTAGAACCAATTGCGATCATAGCAGATTGTGTTAGCTGCCGGTGCGCATATGAGACGTTCTCCACCGCTATTGATTCTCGGGGTAAGCCAAAACAGCTCGAGGATCCGGGCATTCTTGTGAACATCACAGACGCTCTGTCCACCCATCGGGGAGAGGAGAGCATGTAAGATTCTACGAACTTGTGGCGTTGGGTAATTTTATTATCTCAGCACAGGCAGGCATTTGGATGCATTACCGCTATAATGGACTGTGACATTAGCACATGGACTCTGAGGATCCGCTGTATGTCATGACCTGAAATCCAAATTTGCGTGCAGTGTCTGCTACCCGGTTATCAGGAACTGAAGGTGATACCGCACCAGTGCATGGTTTTTCCAAAGTGAATATGTATAGTTGTTTTGTTGTTTTTGTTTGTGGTATTTTTATATGTTTGCTGACATACTCAAGTTGATGAATTAATATCTGTCACTGTATATGCCACAGGAAAAAGTTAGTAATATTTATGTTTATTCATAATGAACATAGATATAATAGATGTTTCAAATATGTTGACTGTTATTTTAGTTTTCAAACTTTTAAATCAAAATTTCTACAAAAAAAGCTAAACCTTTAAGTTCATATATTTTTATTCTGTTTGAAAAGCTTTTCATAGCTGCCAAAGGGATATTTTAGTAAATGTGCAGCATTTAGAAATTAACCTGCTGAATCAGCTGAAGTATAGGATTCACTTTTAAGGACCAGTAAATCCATAGTGAATATTTGTAAGATAATTTCATATTTATTTGTTTTTTTTTGTGTGGACACAGCAGGATTAGGATATGTGTTTATTGCAGAATTAGGTCAGTAAATATAATTTTCACAGTTAACCAGTGCCATATTGTTTTAGACGGAAGGTAGATATAGTATGTGCATTGACATGCATGCTCATTATCTTCAAAGAACACTGCCAGATTTCATACTTTGTTGAACACATATTAATATATGTGTGTGTGTTGTGTGTGTGTGTGTGTGTGTGTGTGTGTGTAAGAGATGATTTAACAAATACCAGGAAACATCCATTTGTTGGGAGCTTTGTATAATGGATGATCTCTCTTAACAAGGATTAAGATGGTCCCATAGTAAGATGATTAACAGGTCTGGAACTTTAGTATGATCACCTTTCTACAACAGAAATAGATTCAGGCCTCACTAGGTGTCTGTAAAAGAGAGGTTCCACTGTATATGTCATAGTATATTCATATACTCTGAGACAATGTATAATTTGTACTTTAGTGCCTTTTATCATGGATTTAAATGTTCTTTGTTCTCTCTTTGACAGGTTCTGGAGTGCCTAAATAGCTTACCAGGTGATGTTGTGACATTTTCTGATGAGCTAAGACATCTTCTAACACAGCCCCATTTTATGGTAAGTAAGCTTCACTGCACATAGTTTGTGAACCTAGATACAGTAAATGCCTGTGTATAAGTTCAGAATGAATTTAAACTAAATAAACATCTGCAGTGATGCTCCAGCATATTTGCTAATTTGTCACATACTACAAGATCTTTACTGGCAGTCTTTGTGCTAATTAGAATGCTGGCATTTCCTAAATATTGTACAGATATCAACTTTGACCTAAAAAGCACTTTGTTAAAATCTTTTACACAAGTATATACAGCATGTGTAAATGTGATGTCTATCCAAATGAATCATTAAGGTGTAAACCATCACATTAATGTTTTCATCTTTGCCCGAGCAGATGCAGCTGTGATGGACTGTATTTCACCCTTGCACTTTATTCCAAATCTTTAAACTATTACATTGATAAACTGATATTTAAGCATCAGGAATTCCATCACTCTCCCCTGCATTCATTAGAATGGCCAATTACCTTGATATTTGTTCAGTTTACACAATAATGATGGACAAAAATTTAAAGAGAGCTCATCAAGTGTACATGCAAGATAGGAATCCAATAAATAAGATGTTGCACACAGACAAAGTTTATTCTTTACAACCATTTTCCTGCTAATTTGTTCAGTCAAACCTTGGCATGCTTACTAGTGTGTACTTATACATTGATATTAAATTAGTTACATATAAGTTGGGAGCAGAACTTAAGGGTTGCCTTTTAAGATCAATCTTGATCATGTGTTGCTGGTTGCTTGTGCTCTGGTTGTTATGCTGTCATCATGTAAAAGCAAAAATGATAATACATTGAAGGTAAGTTTTTCTTTTATTTGTATATTTTTTAAGATTTAGCATGGATCATATCTGACTGAATTTTAAGTTATTTTCATATGCTGATTCAGTAAAATTAAGTCTTCAGATATATTTGTAAGAAGATGATCAGCTCCAGGGCTTCTGTTAAGCAGACATGGTCATGTCAGTGTGGTGCATATACAGTTAAACCTGTGTTATGAGACCACCCACAGGACTAGCCAAAAGTGGTCTTAATTCACAGGTGGTCTGATTAGACAGGTCAATTACAGCCACTGTGAATGCTTTTGGTTCACCCAAGGGTGGATTAAATAGACAAGTGGTTTTATAAGTGTGGTGGTCTTTCAGATAAGTTCCACGGTAGTGTGATTAAACTTGGCCCAGAATAAAACACTGGTACAGAGTGGGGTTCATTAACAAACCCCCTCCCCTCCCCCCCCCCTAAAAGAAAAAAAAATAAAATGAATAGAAAAATAAATTAAACACAAAACAATATCTGTCTGGTAAAAGGTATATGTTAACTTTGGAAGCTTATAAAACCCATAAATCCATATAGTTTGAATTATCATGTTTATCATGGGATAGGGGGACAGTTATTCACAGAAAATGATTTTCTGTGTTCACATAATTGAAACCAGAGAGTGGATGAAAAGACTGGAACAATGAGGTTAATATTATATTTGCAGTGAAAACAAGGAATTTAAACTTAAAGATAACATGATGACTTTGATGGTTTTGTTTTAAGAGTTAATTGGCAGTTTCTTTAAATTTGCATCATTGCATTTTACTTTCTCGGTTAACAGCATTTTGATACTGTGTTTGCCTATTTGGTTGCAAGGGTCTCAAATACGCTATATTTACGTGAAATGAAATTATCACGAAAATAAACCCTTTGTGAATAAGAGGCCCCGTCTTCAAAGGCTAGTTGAAAGGAATAAGATTGTTGTTATAAATGATGTCAAATTTTTTAAATTATCTACCAATGTTGAACAATAATTTTTACTTGTTTGATGTTCACTTAGGTCTGTCTAATGGTGATGATTTAGCACACATATTATTGAATAAAATCATTTCATATATTTTTGTATTGTGATATTATGAAAAATCTCGCAAGAAAATAAAAATCATGAAATTCTAACTTCCTTAATAAGAAGCCAGTCACTGTATGTAAACAAGACTTTGTAATAACAGATCCCCTGTGTACCATCCAGGGGGGAGGGGGGGGGGGGTGGAGGATTGTGAGAAGGTACTGATGTGACGGATAAAATATGTATCTGAAAGAGTGATAAATATACAAACCAGGGAATATGAGATGTAATACATCTGTAGGTTAACCACGTGGAAAATTAGATCCTGTACAAAGAGACTATAAAAGATTAAGTGCTACAACCAAAGAAATTATTATACAATAAAAATATTGATTTTTCTCTGTTTGCTTTCATGATTCTCTGAGAACCTCAGAATTACAGTTTGAAATCATCGGTATAGAGGTTTGTAATTGCTGAATTTCAGCCCTGGCTCTCTTGTTCCAGTGCTTGGCATGAAGGGTGTGTCTAATTGGCGGACATATAAATACATCATGCCCAGTGGTTAGGTCAATAAGCTCTCAAGCAGACCAGCTCATTTGGGATTGATTGAGTTTGCATCACTGATGGAACTCCTTTTATGTGCTGAAATCAGAGCCCGGATGTACATGTCCCTACTGCAGGCACTTCCGTAACAACTTTAGAAAGTCGTGACAGTCCAATGTAATGCAATAATATATGCAGCAAACTTTATTCCACTTTCCAGAATGTCTGCCATCACAGTGTCCACAAGATCCTGAGTTAGAATAAGATATAAAATTTGCAAGGCAAGGTGCAAACCTGATCAGATTTTATTATTAAACCTTACCTCAAGCCGGTGGATTCAGGGGCACCTTCAATCCCCGCCCCCCCCCCCCAGCCTCCTTTGACCTAAAATCTCGGAAATGAAATTCAGATGTTTAATATGGAAAAATCGCACCCATTTGACTTGATATTTGTATCCCTCCCTACACACACACTTACACTTCAAAATCCTGTTTCCCCCCCCCCTCCATTGTCATATTTGTAAAATTTTTAAGTGAGAAAAAAATCATTACTTTAAAATGTAAGGAATAGATTTCCACACTACCTGTTTGGCTATGTAAGCATCATATCAGACATCACCCATCAAATTTAATGTTTGTTGCTTGCCAGAAATCTTTTATTTCAGCAAGCATGATGGTCACCTGCATATGTCTGTTTGTTCATTTGTCACGACTCTACAGGCCACAATTTTGCAGCAATTGCTTTCAAACTTGCACAACTGTTAGACAAATGAAAAATACTGGAACCCTAATGTTTTTGGTCAAAATAAGTCAAGGTCATCAAAAAACTTTTTTGTTTTATTTCATCATAATTTCATCATTATTAGTCATATCTTCACAAGTTTAGGCTCGATTTCTTCCTCCTAGCCTTCTCCATAACCAGGTCTGGTTGAAGGGTCTTGATCTTGTGTCAGTTTGTCAGTATGTCTGTCTGTTAGTCAGTTGTTTTCGGTTGCGCCTGCTTCCTGGTTCTTGCATCTTAGTTACAGCATACTACAGGCCACAGTTTTGCAGGAATCATCTTGAAACTGGTACATCTCATGTCTTACACAAATATCTCAAAAGTGATTTTTCATTTTCTAGATATGGTCGCTAGGGGGCCCTGCACTCCCACCTCCCCAGCATATCATTTTCTGGCCGGCCAGCTGTCCCAATTTCTTTTTTGCTGGTTCATGTGTCTTACATATAACATTCTTCAGTCCTTAGTTTTGCTGGAATCACTTTGTAACTTACATATATCGTATGTCTTAAAGATTTCTAGATGTTCTATGTGTATTTTCTAAATGGGTCAAAGGTCAAGGTCATCAAAACACACGAAAAACTTATTGCCTTCAAACTTTCACAATATTGGTCTTATCTTCACAAGCAATGACTCATTTTCTCCCTCTTCTTCCTTGCTCATTCATCTGACTATTTCTGTGTCATTTCCGGCAAGCACTCGACCTTAGGTCGTCTAGTTTGGGGTATCAATTTTCACTGTTGATAACTCCTATCTGTTGATAATCATATAAAAAATATCTTTTCTTATATTATAACCCAATTGGTGGGTCATTTTGTTTCCTCAGGTGTCCTGGACACCTAGGTGATATCCACAATAGCAATGACCAGGCTTTGAATCCCTCCAGAGAGGGCATGGTACCTGTGTCAAGGAGGTTAAGTTTTCATCCTTTTTCATTTGTCTGTTAGCAGGTTTTTGTAAAACTTACAAATCTTTTTTTAAGAAGGAAAAGATGGCACTCAAGCGCCGTAGTTGAAGAAGTCAGGGACCCCAGCCCTAGGGGTTCATTCAGCAACAATAAAGATGATATCTAATTGAATGTTTAATCACAATCTATTTACTGTTACGCCCAAAGATTAGGAGAATTTTAGGGGAGATAGAGATAATAAGCTAAGGTCTATAAATATTATACTAGGTGCAAGGTAAGATCAAACTGACTTGAAAAGGCTGCTTGCTTAGTTGATGTGATGTTTGTCTCTTTCTACATAGGATGCGGTAGGATTTATCTAGAGAAGAAACAAATGTAATTTTGGCTATTGAATGCTTGCAAACATTCGTTAAGATTTGTATTGAGTTTATATGTTTTATCCTGTAGTGTTGAGGGATTGTTCTATCATGTAATCTTTTAACAGTCAGTGTGTTTGTGCATGCTCTTAATACTGCTGTTTTAGTGAACCTACTAACTCTTAAGACTGCTCTGAGGGCTTTATTTTGTTGAACTTCTAGTTTATGTAAGAGTGTCTTAGCTGCACTTAAGAAAGCTATGGATCTCATTTACAACCTTTTCATTGCCTGAGAATTGAAAATAAACAAGCCTTGCAAACTGATGATGTCAGTCAATTGAAGGTGATGCACAACCAGTCATTGTGACTCATTTACAGGCAGCCATAGACATAGCAAGTGTACCACATGTCTCACTACCTCTGTCCATCTAAATTTTCATAATATTTCTTTCAAATTTATTTAGTTTGCAACTACACATTAGTTATTATCAGAGGAGATAAAATATTGTATAGAACTGTTCAATTCAAAGTTATCTGCTGATGGAATGCATCTTAGTTTGTCACTGGAGTCAAGACATATATAAGCAGTAGTGATATACTTGTACTTCCAGTAAAAAGAAAATCCATAATGATGGCACATGTTGCTAAAACCTTTCTTATATCACAAAGTATCACCTTCTACCTTTAAATACATATTTTGACTGTGCTGTTACCTTGCTGGTAATGCTTATTATTTATCTGAAATTATTAAAGGGGCGGTCCTAGGCCAAAAAAAAAAATAAATAAATAAATTTGGTTCTCAGGCACTGTTTGTCAATTCTAACCCAATGCATAAAAAATTTGATTTAGATTTTCATCCTCCAAGAAGATAAAATGATACAAATTTGCTAAGATTTCCTTTGTTATTTAGTGCCTTTACCTGTTTAGCAAAATAATCTGTTATTATCATGCTTTTCCTTGATCATATGACATTTTTATCAAAACATACAAAAAAGGTAAAAAAAACATTCGCCCGCCCATACTGATTTCTTTAAAAAAAAGTGCCAGTGAACCATTCTTTTATATTTTTTTGGCTCACACACAAGATTCTGTGCTGGCTGTTTGTGTTTTTGGGAGCCCATATTTTTTTTTTTAATGTTTGAAGAGGCAGACCTGTTTTATTTCTTATATATAAATGATGAATTTACTATTTGGACACTACGTAAGCTGATTCTGTAGACACTGGTGCATTAAAAGCACAAAGACTCCAGGATATAATGTGATTGTTTCCATGGACTATTGATATATGACACTGAAGTATTGGAAATTCTTTAAGCTTGCTAGTACATGAACCCTGTGTAGGATCCTCAATTAGTGACGTATGAATTTTCTTAAATCTTTTGCGAGCATAAGAGATCATTCACTTTAAAGTCTTCGGTGGCATTGATGTTTTGTTTGTTTGATAGTGCACCATACAATACTGAGCTGATGAAACAAAAATTCCCCGAACTCTGGGATGCTCAAGGTCACAGGGTTACAAGTGTCCAGTCGCTTGACTCCATCCAGCAGACGTAGTCAATATATTCATCAGCTTTTACAAGCTGTGGCTGCTGCCGGGGTCACTGAACAAGCACTGTAACACAGCCAGATAGGGACCCCGCTCTAACTAGAGAAGCTGTTACTCAGTAGAACTGGAGGATGTTGTGAAACCGGAGAAGCAGTGCCCTACACGTAACATTGTGTCCTAAAAGCCAGTACTTCAGGTTTTATTCACTTCCATCACACAGTACTGTAGCAGCACTGCCACGCTTGCCTGAGGGGTTTCGGTGAAAACGGACAAGGTGTGAGCTACTGTAGAAACACTCCCAGACAAGTGGTTGAGTGTTTATCCGCTAAGATATTACGAGGATTTCTGCGGAACAAGCCAGCTGTGAGGTAACGATCCATGTAACCTTCACATCTGAGTTCATGGCCTCTTATTGATAATATCGAAAGGTGGTTCTCCAGTTATATCAAGCAGAGCATTCAATGAATCTTATAAAAATTATGATCTGTAAAAGGTATTACCCTAGCTTAGGAGGATTTATGTCTTCATCCATATGTCTGTTTGTTTGTCTGTTAGCAGGCTTATGTAAAAACTACTGAAAGTATTCCCAAGAAACTTTGTCAGCAGGTGGAACAGCAGGGGAATATCATTATTTTTTTATGAAGATCCAGATAAAGGGAGGGATTAAGTAGGTTTATTATACGCCCGTGTAAGACAGGCCATATTTCAGGCAGTGTGCATCTGTCTGTCATTTAACTCGCAATCGCTGAGGTAACTTGCCTGGGATTGAATGAATTTTAACAAACCTTTATGTAACAATTTACCAATAGATTATGTGGACGGAGTTGGATTTTCAACAAAGTTCACTAATGTTTCATGAGGTTAGAGGTCAACAGGTTTCTTTCTGGTTTCATTGGAATAACTTTGCTTTGATGGATTTTCATAAAAATTACTATAAATATTTATCTCCTGAATTAAATTATTAGCCAATATTTAATGAGGTCAAAAGCCACCAGACAAATGAGGGGCAAATCATGCATTTATTCTTGCTCATCTCCTGGTGGAGGTTTAGGCTCTATAGAGTATCATCCTGAAGCTTCAATAACAGCATGGACAAGGGAAGTATAATATCTTAGATTTGTCACCTGTAGTGTGACAATGAAGGCTGTTAAGTACAGAGATTGTCATGTTCTTCATAGTGGAATTGTAGCTATTTGTGGTGAGGCAGCAGAGGGGGTATTTGTAAGATCCCCAAGGACCAGCATAAATGATCCACTCTCCATACATACCAGAAGTGGCTCAGAGATAAATGTGAGCTTAGTGATCCATGCTGGGAGAGTGACCAGTAGGGGCAGATGGATGCCCAGCAGTGGAAGGCCAGGGTTAATTACGTGGGAATGACACATGCAAGGGAGTCTGCTTGGGATAATGGCGACTGGGATTATCTGAGCATGTGCCTGGTCCATCTACACGTTTCAGGGTATTATCACTGGATATCACTTCTTGTAGGTTAGGGCCATGACCTCCAGTTAACATTTTTGGGTGTTTTTGAAAATTGTTACACAATAATACAATAACAGATGATACATGTGTTATTATCAGGCTTTCTGTACCTTTGGTTTGCTCTGCATCTCATATTTTATCCAGATTTTCATGTAATAAACATTTCAAGTTAGATGAAGGACAAAATCCCATCCCTGGTCATGGAACTGGTTATGGATTGGTTATAATTATTGCCAGTATAACGATATTTTATGTAATTAGTATGACTCCTTTGTATCATCTAGAAATGATGATAACAAATGGTTGCTCAAGAATTTTAATTCATTACCCCAGAAATAATATTATGATTTTATTAAGTTTTACCCCAGAAATAATATAATGATTTTTTTTAAGTTTTAACCTTTTCATATTGGATATTACAGTTTTATTCAAAGCAATGTTTCATGTTTCAAAGTGTGTTTTCCCAAAGCACATTATATCCTGTAGGTCATGTCTAGTACAAAGCCATACATTTAGTTTCATTTTGTGCCCATTTACACAGGCAGCAAGAATGGAAAGACGTTTTTTGTCCAGTCCAGGCAGAACCCACTATGGGTGACTCAGTGGCTGCAGGTTATGGGCGGTACATATGTAAGGTGACTATAGGGACTTGTTGTGACATTTGTGCCAGCATGTCTAATGCAAGATATTTGTCAAATGTCAACCACCATTATTCCAAGCAGCTTTGTCATTGCATGACCAAGCAGCTATTTCGTACATTTCAAATCTAAGCCTGACTTGATCCGAATTTGTTTTACCTAATGGTGAGATTGATTGCATGATTACCGCCTGTATTAGGATCAAATTTCTTGGTGTATTTACATTTAATCATGCTTTCTGGTTCTGGTACTCCTTCTGTGTTGTTCATCATAAATCAATTATATGAAATTATGATATCAGCATGCCTTTCATCCCAGGCCAGTTTCAAAATCAATGAAATACGAAAAATAGCAGCTGCTTTCAGTGCCCCCTGGTGTTTGTCTTAAAATAGAAGAACAGTTGCGATTCAAGTCCTGACATCTAGTAGAAGATTTAGGTGGTGTTTAGAACAGGCGGCATTGACTAGTCAAAATTGTTACATTTAACCTGTGTTTCCTTGTGAGCATATGTGGGTATATGCATAAAAAAATTAGGTGTGTTTCCATGTGCCTTTAAATTCATATATGTATGAACTGATAGGTGTGTGTAATTGTATACCCAGACAAAGTCGGGGGATACTATGTTTTCATACCGGTCCCGCTGCCGCTGCTGCATATAAATCTTGTTGGTGCGATAACCCAAAAAATATTTCATGGAACTTTACCAAACTTGGTATATGTATAGATATAGGTAAGAGGATGATGCCTATTTAAAATGAGGTCATGACCTTTCCTATAAGAGTGGCCTTGACCTTGAATATTGCCATGTATCGTGAAAATCACACACCTCTAATGATATCTCCAGTGTTGATAGCCATATGGATTTCAAACATGACTTATGTATGGCCCACCACTAAAGTAAGAACCCTAGGGTTCTAGGGTCATGAGGTCAAAGGTCAAGGTCACTGGAATGGCATCTTAAAAGATACTGTGGATGCATTTTAAGCCAAACTTTCATCCCAGGTCTTCCTTCTTGAATATATAGCTCACTTGCCAATAGTGGATGATCCATATCAATTTTGGGGTCACAAGGCCAAAGGTCAAGGCCACAGGAGCTATCTGTCCAAAAATTAGTTTCTGGATGATAATTCGTGCTTTTATTGATGTATTGATTTCAAACTTGACTTATATATGTCCAATTGAAAAAGCAAGACTCCAATTGATTTTGTGGTCATGAGGTCAAAGGTGAAGGTCACAGGAGACATCTGTCAAAAAATTAGTTTCTGGATGATAATTCCTTCTTTTATTGATGTATGGATTTCAAACTTGACTTGAATTTGACCCATTGGAAAAGCAAGACCCGAATTGATTTTGGGGTCATGAGGTCATTGGTCAAGGTCACAGGAAACATCTTTGAAAAGATGTGGATGCATTTTCAGCCAAACATTTCATCTCAGATCTTTCATCTTGCACATATAGTTCACCTGCCAAGAGTTGAAGACCCCTATCAATTTAAAGGTCACAAGGTCAAAGGTGAAGGTCACAGGAGCCATCTGTCCTAAAATTAGTTTCTGGATGATAATTTCTGCTTTTATTGATTTATGGATATCATACTTGACTTGTATATGTTCCATTGGAAAAGCAAGACCGAAATTGATTTTGGGGTCATGAGGTCATTGGTCAAGGTCACAGGACACATCTTTGAAAAGATGTGGATGCATTTTCAGCCAAACATTTCATCTCAGACATTTCATCTTGCACATATTGTTCACCTGACAAGAGAGGAAGAACCCTATCAATTTTGAGGCCACTAGGTCAAAGGTGAAGGTCACAGGAGCCATCTGTCCAAAAATTAGTTTCTGGATGATAATTCCTTCTTTTATTGATGTATGGATTTCAAACTTGACTTGTATTTGACCGATTGGAAAAGCAAGTCCAGAATTGTTTTTGGGGTCATGAGGTCAAAGGTCAAGGTCACAGGAAACATCTTAAAAAAGATTGTGGATGCATTTTCAGCCAAACAATTCATCTCAGATCTTTCATCTTGCACATATAGTTCACCTGGCAAGAGTTGAAGACCCCTATCAATTTTTAGGTCACAAGGTCAAAGGTGAAGGTCACAGAAGCCATCTGTCCTAAAATTAGTTTCTGGATGATAATTTCTGCTTTTATTGATTGATGGATTTCATACTTGACTTGTATATGTTCCATTGGAAAAGCAAAACCGAAATTGATTTTGGGGTCATGAGGTCATTGGTCAAGGTCACAGGACACATCTTTGAAAAGATGTGGATGCATTTTCAGCCAAACATTTCATCTCAGACCTTTCATCTTGCACATACAGTTCACCTACCAAGAGAGGAAGAACCCTATCAAATTTGAGGTCACAAGGTCAAAGGTTAGAGTCACAGGAGCCATCTGTCCAAAAATTAGTTTCTGGATGATAATTCCTGCTTTATTGATGTATAGATTTCAAACTTGACTTGTATATGTCCCATTGGAAAAGCAAGACCTGAATTGATTTTTGGGTCATGAGGTCAAAAGTCAAGGTCACAGGACACATCTTTAAAAAGATCAAGGTCACAGGACCAACATCTTCAACAAGATTGTGGATTCATAGATGGAAGAAACAATAAATATGCCAAGTGTCAGCATATGCTGCTAAAAATGGGGGCCTATTCTTAAAGGGGGGGGGGGGGCTACTATGTCTGGGGATACTCTGGCACCTGCGGTGCCAAGAAATGTCTAGTTGCACAGTGGATCTAACTGGTCTTCCTAAAAGAGAGGCTAGAGCTATGTCATTACCTGAAATAACTGAGTTCACTCAGATCCTATTCCTGAAAACTGCTCTTTTGGCGATTTTCACACATATACGCACTTGCACATATATGCTTGTGGACACATGGAAACACTCCAGTTGCAAAATCATATTAGCGATTGTTTATGCTTATGTGCATATACACACACATGGAAACACAGCTTTAAGAGGATACAAGTATATTTGTTTTAGGAATCATTAACCCTTTATTTAGAGAGGGCTGTGTATAGTTACGTATGCAGGGAGTTTATGTTTTCACCCATGTTTGTTCATTGGTTTGTGTGTCTGTAAAGTTAATGCAATTAAAATCAATTAACTCCCAATAGAATTTATGGAGGATTGGGAAACAAGCCAGGGAAAACACATTAAATTTAGGTGCGAATCAATATAGGTTGGGGTTTTTTCTCTGGTTTCCTACATTTTTAGATATTACCAATAAAACACCACAATCCAAGCCAAAGAGAGTGCTGAGGATTAGTTATTATAACTGTTTGTACAATCCATGTAAAATAAATGAAGTTAAAAGATCCAGTGTCATTGTGTCACTTTGGTAGAGGTGTATGCTCCACTGAGCACCTTTCTGTGGGATATATTTTTTTCTGTTTACTTTAGGTAATATTGTTTCATGGTTCTGATATCTGCAGGTTATGTGAATTTGATCAACTGTAGTCCCAGAGATATAACCTTACCTGGGATGACTTTTCTTCATGTCATTACTGGTTCAGCAGTCACACAACCAACCAGTCTCTTTGCTCATTGCTGGCATCAATATCAGCATGCCCAAAGCCAGTCACAGGTTTTATGCCTTTTTCACAATCTTTTTATTTTCCTGTACTTGGTAATATCATGGCTCAGGAATACTTGGAAGGATCTAAAAACATTACTTTTAAAAAGGAAGAACTGAGATAAAAACACCATTTTAAAGATTGTTTGACAGTCTATTTGGCTGTTGATTTTCCTGCTTTGGCCTCTCATTGTGAGATAAGGAGGAGCCCGCTGTCACCTAAATTGTTTTGTTTTATTTGATGAGTGACAGCTTGGTCTAATCATGGTAAACCATCAGGGGGCCTTCTTGCATTCTGAAGTCTTAGGGTTACATTACAATAATTATTATTGCCTTTGAAGAAAGAATGCCTGTGCTGATCCAGTAATATTAAAAAGCCTAATGACAATCAGGTCGAATTTCTGAGACAAAAAACTCCTCATTTGTTAATATTAAATGTCTTTAGCCTGGCTTAGAATCATGGATGAATCCCTGTGGCATTTGATTAGTGATACTCCATAATTTCTTTGGGTTTTTATGTCATTATTGCATTAAATAGAGTGAAACCTCGCAATTGCCACCACCAATGAGACCTCCATAAAGTGGTCACATTTTCAAAGTGGTTGTCTGAGCGATGTCTGATATAAATAGAAAAAATAAAGAATTTGGACTGAAAAAGTAGTCGTTATTTTAACATGGTCCTTAAACTGAGGTGATCGCAATATGTTTAACTGTACTAATTGTAAACAAACATTAATTATCACTGTGTGGTGAAGGGATAGTGCTCCCCATAATATAACCATGCACACAAGAGACAAATATTGTGTTTACTTGTTGAAAAATCTAGAGAGAGAACAACTGTTTATACCATACAGTGCAACCTCCCAATAACAGACATTGGTGGAGCCTGGCTGTTTGACTATGATAAAGAGGTGTGAGGTTTGGAGAAGGTTAACAGATCAACCTGTAAGGTAAATATGGAGGAGTGAGCAGATGTTCCTTTGTATGTGATAAAGTAAAACTGATGTTACCTGATGTTATATGATGTTTGACTAAATATACACTTTTATGATTAGTCCAGAACTGGATGCTGACAGAAACGCCAACACCCTCCTTCCCTAATATCCCGCCCTGTCAGCCAACAGCATGAAAGTCACATATTCTTTCTTCCACCTGATAGATCAGGCTTGAATGCTTGTCCCTGCTTAACGCTCAAATTCCAGTCCTAGCTACAGAATGTTTGACATCAGATTTATGAGATGTAGAATGCGTTATCTTCTGACAGTGATATCATGCTTTCCCCCAAAAGTTGCCTATAATCACTAAATTTGTGAATGAAAGTGATGTTAACACTATCCTTTATCTCATAAATGTACCAGTATACTTTTCATGTAAAATACCGGATATCGCTAATGCAGCTTCTCGTGTAGATGGAGGAGAAAAACGACTGGTTGGCGCAGCCGGAAGCTTGTTTGTGCAGGCAAGCGTGATTCAGCAAGACACTCATTAACACAGACAAAACTGACAGTCCCAACTTTGTTAGCTTATACGTGCTATAGAATCACATTAATTAATATTATCATTGAATAATTACAAGGTTACAATTGTTTCGTACCATAAGGTATCATAATTCAAGGAAACTTGCAAAATATGAAGTTTATCAAAGACAAAAGCCCTGTGTACGTTTCCCTTAAATCATCCGCTACAAGGCAGTTGATTCAAGATCAAATTCTAATGCAAACCATGCCGAATGCAGAATTTTCTTCTGTCTTTTCATGATCTGTATTATGGTTTAACATGCAAAATAAATATGATGAATAATAAGTATCAAGATGATCAGCAATTAAAAACACAATGTCCAGTGCCCACACTGCCATGCTAAATGAATGGGCGAGTCAGGCTGGACGCTAGGGGGCACTAGTTGTTTGCCTGCAATTTTTCAAGCAGGCAGTCATTTACTGCCTCCACACACGAGAGTATCGGTATTAGCGATATCCTGTGTTGGATGTGTGTGTGTGTTGGGGGGGGGGGGGGGGGGATGAGACCTGTTAATGTCCAGTTCTGGACTATTTGATGATGTACTCATCTATGGCTTCATCACAGCTAAGCTACTCACCGTACTAACTTATTTATGTACGTGCAATATTGCCAATAACTGTGCCAGTTATGTTGAACCAGCATCACAGGAAATATACAGGCATGGCAGGTCTGAAAGCAAGTTCAGTGTCATGCACAGGAAAATATATGTGTAGAAATCTCCCTCGGATGAAGTGCAGAAGATGGATCGTTGGGGTCTTTATAGACCAGTGAATTCATCTGTAACCACGGTCATAATTCAGCTGGCTCGGACCTTATTTTACCTTAGGTAGCCACCACTATGAAAGGCCCATATAACTCTCTCATTACTCGCACTACCATGCCCTGAGAAACCCAGTTTCATCACCAGTGGATTGGAATTGATAGTGAATGGCTGCCGTGATTTACTGTCAGCTAGCAAATCACCATGGTACAGTGTGGCCATATAAATATGAAATAAACGAGGCCTCCCACAGGGACTGATATGACCATAATTATGGTAGTGTCAGTATGGGAAATTAGCTATTCCCACAACACCTACAATTAAATAACTTATCACAAAAGCCAGACAAAATGTGATGTTTGTTACATATGCTAATTAGGCTGCTGACCTTTGAGCCAGTGTTATTTACATAAAAATTTGTACAATATTTTGCATCATTCTTTTATAACCATTGGCTTAGCCTGGTTAGGATCCCTCTTCAGGGTTACATAATTTACCATTCATGAGCAATGGAACCTTCTGAACAACAAAACTGTATATATACACTCTTATAACTTTCTTGAAATATATATAAATGTTACCTTCAATATTTTTTCATTATGCTTCTATTTTATATTTGAGGATATATTAAATATTGACTGTTTTACATCCTACTAATTATTAAATTCCTTGAGCCATTGAAATCTGAATCTGAAATACTTTAAAATTTCTTGTCATTCTGCTATAAAAGTAGAAATTAGAAATTTATGTAAAAATCTGATGAATCATTAAAGAGTTTATACTCCTTAATTAACCCTAGATTTGTTAAAGGATAAAGATATAAACATGTGTTTAAAAAGTTGTTAAATGTCAAAGAATTTAGGGAAGACTGATATAGAATTGTTTGAGACAACAATCAGCAATTAAGAAACTAGCTCTAGGAATTATTGATAAATATAACTTCGTAAACTGGCAAGTTGTTATGGAATATGAAAATATCGTGACCAGCTGTCATGTGATGCAGGTGATATCAAATGATTGCTAGTGTTAATAAGGTGTTAATTATGAGAACGAAGAGCTAAGAAAGCGAACCACTTTAAACAAATTGTTAATTAAGGTCGCATTGGTAAATTGAATGTGATGTTCACAGTTAAATAAGAACCAGACCACTGATTAAAATGTAATTCAGTTAATGTCTGGTGTTATGGATCTATCCCAGAAGCCACCAGTCATCCATCCTGTGTAAACAAACTCATTTTCTGAAGAGAAATATTGATAAATTTAACCTCAGGGGAGAGTGAGGTACTTGACAGTGGTATTCAGTGAAAACTTTGCAAAGAATATACCACCCTGTGAAAAAAATATAGAAGGATTGAAATGTAAAATGCTTTGTTTAAAGTGTATAACATTTGCATTTATCAGATCAAAACTTGAGGCAGAAATAATGAGTATCTGAAATAGCTTTGAGGGTGACAGGTACATGTTTGTCTGAAGATTTCCAAGAATGAGGTGGCATGAGTGGTCTTACAACTAAACATGACAAGAATTCGATCTCAGTGTCGGACGAGACAGATTTTGCTGACTTGCACTTTTGTGATATTTCCTGCCCTGTTTTTTCCTGCCACTTAGAGTCACTGAAACTGAGGTCCACTATTGTAGTTTTTACAAGAATGAGGTGTTTGTTTTACATTCCAGCCTGAAGGGCATAGCCATCGTTGACAGTCTGAAAAGGAACCAAAGTCTCTGATGTTGTTTTAAGACCATCACTAAGCATTTGTTCAGCATACCTGTGGCACTTTGAAATGTTCGATGTACTTTTGCTTCCTCCCATTGGTGTCCTATAGTTGTCTTGTAGCTAGAATTATGTTTTGTTAAAACAAATATGGATAAGATTTTATGTTTGCATGGACGAATCTTCCATATTGTTTCACTCATTATATCACACATCTTTTTAAGGGCCTGTGGTGATTAGCCCCCTTTGTTTTTTTTGTCATGTAGACTAGGTACCCTAAAGCTTTATAGCTGCAAAGAAGTAATTTTCCAGAATCTCAAAGTAAATTTTGATTGAATATTTTGTGTATTAATTCCAAAGTACATTTTATATAACTGAATATGAGGAAAATTATTCTTGGAGGTCTTTTATGTTGAAAGATAATTGCCTGTTTGCTTAATGACCAGGGAAATTTCATCAGAGCTGAACTATGATTAACCGTGTTGTTACCCATAAATTGCAATAAATATATCTTCCAGTGACAAAAAATCACAAGAATGTTTTGTGTTTGTTTATTGCCTTTAAATGTCATAAACCATCACTTTTAAAATATTACTATCCAAAGGTAATTTAATCTTTTGAATTACACAGAACCCTAGTTTTAAAACCAGTTAGCCATGACAATTATGTGCCGATCAACAAACCTCATGGAGGAACAAAGAACCAGAGCCATGAAGAGTGTACTATTGTCTGTAAATGTCCCAGGATTTCAGGAAGAAGAACTGTTACATTTAAAGTACTTTTCTGGTGTTCTCAGACCACTTTGTATGTTTTATGGTTTATCTTTAATGAAATTGGAGTTGAGACAGTTTCATGTGAAGACTAAAAGTACATTGCTCAAACAATCAACATAAAAAAGAGCCAAGCCATGCTGCTGGGTGTACAGATAAAGTCTAAAGCTGGCCTCCCATCAACCAATTTTTCTGGCTGTTTTTTTTTTTTTTTTTAAATCCAGTAGAAAAAAAATTGGCTGTGAAAAGCCATGACAGTGTCAAGGATTTTCAAGCCCATTGTTTTATCTGGCTGGAAAATTTGGTAGATGTGATGGTGGAATTAAAAATTTTGGCCAATTTTTAGCTTTGCTGACTATAAGTCATCTGAGCTATAGTCGTGGTCCGTGTCTGTCCATCTGGCTGTTAACAGGGCACGTTTTGAAACCGTTGGACCCATGAATCCAAAATTTTGCAGTTAGTCACCATAGCATTGTCAGTTAAGCGAGCTTGGTAACAGAGCTGCATCTATTAATTCCAGATAAATCTCAGTTCTGTAACATTTTTCACCTACCATTAAGATGCCAGGGATTATATACTTTACTGGGCTTGTATACCTGTCCTGCTCATGTGGCTATTCATTTTTAGCTGCCTTCCGTGTTCATGAGGATAAGAGGGGCCCAATCATCCATCTGACCTTTATAAACTAAAGGTAATCCCTTGGAGCTTTAATAATATAGGCTAGAAAACATGGATATCACAGCACACAGGATGTTAGTTTTGTTTATATCCACATGTTTATAATATGTGGGGGCCCGCTAAAATAATAAAAGAAAAATTAACATGGGCATCTGGCAGCAAGTCAGATAAGCCAGAGCTTTGCAAATGGCGCTTTTCAACAAGTGACTTTTCTACCTCTGAATTTAATATATGCAACCTGCCACCTAAGGTTACATGTTTTTCCCATTTGTCAACAATGCTGTGTTTACAAACATATTGTTGATAAACAAGTTCATACATCCTTTATGAAGGCCAAAGAACTTTTCACAACCAAAATTTACCATAAGATCATTATTATATACATAGAGGAAGCCAGAATTATAAATAAATTCTTTTCCAAAAGGTAGGTGAATGGGCACCTTTAAGTTTGTGTTGACAACTCACAGCCAAATCCACGGGATGGGCAGGACTTCTTGAACACTTGACCTGTACTCTCAAGGAGATGAATCTTAGTGGTAGGCATTAAATGTAAAATCATAATCGATGATTGAAATATGAAAAACTACCAATGATTGATTATTTTATGTACCATCTATATAACCTGGAAATTTCCTGTATTGAATTATACCTGATTCACTCATGGATGGTCTTAATAGACAGGAGGTGCACTATATATTCCCTCTAAAAGTAGCATTCGATGGAAACAAAAGAACCCTTGCTTTCTTTTGTTCCAAAGCATGCCATACTGGGGTGGAAAATACACCCAGTGGATAGTGTTTACATTTAGGTCAGCAGAGCTCTGTGGTGGTGGAGGTGACCTGGGCCCAGGGTCAAAGGATTTGAAATTTTTTGTGGCCCTGCCATGGAAAGCTCATATTTGTATCACTCAGGCAGACAACACTCACTTTCAATAACAGATGAGAATTTAAGCAGGTCTGACAGAATGTGATTCATCTCTCTTGTAGGGGTATAACATTATTCCAGATAGACAGTTCAGCAAGCCTTCTTCCTGCTTTAGTTTATGCTCCCAATGGCAGCGGATGATTGATGCCACAATTTGCTGGAAGATCTATAACTTATATTTACCGGTGGATAGATTGGCACAGGATGAGATCTATTCTGTTTCACTTTTTGCATTGCATTGATTATGACGTATTGTGAAAGAAGTCTTAACCACACTTGATATTGACTGACAGTGTTTGCCACTCTAAATCTTAAAATCCAGGAAAAGACAGGAGAATCCTTGTATTTAAAAAATAATGATATCCTGCCTTGATATGTGAAAATGGGATTACCAGACTACAAATGACCTTGACCTTGAAACAGTTGCCAGGTGATTGAGTACGTAAACATTAATTTAGTTAAATCAGGGTGAAAGGAACTAACTATGATATATTAATTCGTCATTCAACATTATCTGGCTGGGCTTACTGATTTTTTCTTTTTCTTTTTGCCTGTTTAGGTCACTTGCTTGTTGGTGGCACTGTTTATTTAGTGTGACAATAACCATACAATAAAAATGATATTTATCATGATTAAGTTTTTGGGGTCGCAGTTTTAAATCCATTACAGGATTAGAAATAAACCAGGAGTCATTAAGACCTTAAATATAAACCTATTTATTTTACATGGATTATACAAAAAGTTTTTATAACTAATCGAGGCACTCTCCATGGCTCTGGCGATGGTGTTCAGCAGTGTCTAGAGGTGGAGGAAACCGGAGAATCTTGAGAAAACCACTGGCATTGGATGGGCAACAATAACCCACTCTCATTATGAGCCACTCCGGATATCATTCCTGGGTCTCAAGTGGAGAGAGCCAATGTTTTACCCGTCAAACCTGTTAATCCAAGTAATGTAGGAGGGACATATGTGTGATGTAACAATTAAACACCACTTTGTGTTTTACAAATATAACTCTGATGTCATCTCTGTGAATTGTCAAATGGATCTTCAATGTAAGAACGTCAACTTAGGTAGTCACTGGTATGTTGCAAGACCTGTACATAAGTTCAGTCATATTTCTTTCTGAAATCATCATATGGAATCCATATATACGGGAGAGTATTATTTGGCTGTTAGTTAATCAACACATTTGTCTGGTTTGCCTCTGAGGATTATAAAGGTAAGCTGTAGTGCATTTTATTAAAATACTGGGTGGACAAGGGAAGTAGAATGGAGGAGTAACATTACCGAGATTACCATTAAACGACTCTTCTGCCTCACCGACTCTTTTGATTCAAACTGGTGATAATTTTATTGTGTCCTCAGGGGGACCTTTAGCTTTGCCATTTAAACACAAAAGAGTTTTCAACCTAAGCAAGTTTGTCAGTTTTATTAGCTCAGCTGACTATAAGTCATCTGAGCTATAGTCGTGGTCCATTGTCCGTCGTCCGTCCGTCTGTCCGTCCGTCCGTCCGTCCGTGCGTAGATGTGGCACGTTTTGAAACCGTAAGACCTAGGAATCCAAAATTCAGCATAATGTTAGATGTCCCCAAGATCTCCTACCAAGCCGAAAACTGGGTCTTTGCGACTTCGTTCCTTTTAGAAATTAAGGAAAAACCTCAATTTTTTATTAAAATCCTATTTTCACACTTCAGGACTGCCTAATATCAAAACCACTCATCTGTTTTTCCTCATATTTACCATAAATATTCTTCTATATAGTTCCTATGTACATGCCAGAAATTAAATCTGTTAAGTATAAATTCTTTAAGTTATGGGCCCAAACATAATGGACTTTGTAAAAAATCAGGAAAAATATTTACTCACTTAACATGAAAAATTTTGAAACTAGAGTCTGTTTTCCCAAGTATATAACTATGTTTAATTAAGATTCAATTGTTTACCCAAAATTAGATCTGAATTTTGTAAATTTTTTAAGTAATTAGCATAAAAATAAAATCAGTACCTTAAATTTTGCCCAACTTTGACCATGGCACGTTTTTTTCCTGTAAGTACCATTGATTTAATTTTCACAGCATGTAAACATAAATATTTAATTTGTTTAAATCTGAAATTTGGAAGTAAAAGCTTGAAAATTAAGCTAGTTATTGATTTTTTTCTTGAGGCTCTATTATAGTCATTTGCTTTGTTGACAGATTACAGATGCAGGGTCCCACTCCAGGTCACTGGAAGTCAGCTATGCCAGGGTTTCTGATTCGTTACAGTAACTGGGGGAGATCCCCTGCTGTGACAGGTGTACAGTTATTCTCATATCACCACCCCAATGACCCCCGACCCCCCCCCCCCCCCCGCCAACCCAACCCACCAAGTGTTATGCAGTATTGTTATTGTTTTCACTGTATCTCCTTAATTGTAATGCTGTTTCCACTCTGATTTGCAAAAACTTTCCTTGAAAAAGTAATTCAAGGTGTAATCCAGAAGATGCAATGTTGTGTAATGTAGCATTTTAAAAGAAATCATTTTTCTTTAAAATGATTTTACCAATCATAATGGAGCCCATCAGTATGCTTAAATTATGATAAAATATGAAGCACATTATGGATAAATAAAGACACAATTAAAAATTGTGAAATCTAAATCAAGTATTTTTTTTAGATATTTATTGTTTTGCAGATTTAAAAGATATATTTTTGTGGTAAAAAATAAATAAACATTTGTATGCATGATGTGGTGTTATCTGACAAGATTGAGATTTATGATGATGCAATTGAGAATTATGAATCAACTTTTATATTCAGATATATATGTTTTATTGAAAATGTATAGAAATATTAACTTAAATTAAAAAAAATTGATGTGATAAAAAAATGAGGATTTATTACAAACATTTGTTCATTATTTTCCTGCATCAGCAGAATTTGAGATCAGGCTTTGTTTGCCATGTTTTATGTTGTTAATTAGTTATATTTCAACTGTATACATTTCATAAAAAAAAACATATATTTAATAATATATATTTTACAAAAAAAAGATGCGATTGAAAAAATGTGTAAATTACTGAAATGTCAACAGTTAATCGAAAAGCCAACTAATGATCATGGTAATTGTACAGATCATTTGTTCACAAACTGCTCACATGCTTCAGTTTCAACATTAGGAAACACATGGTCAGGTCACAAAATATTATTTGCAACAATTTCTTGCTCATCAATACAAACCAATCATATAAACCAACCATGGCCTTTATTACCTCTTCCTCTTACACTTTATCTCCATTTGATATTATTTTAGATTTTTACCTTCAAGGTTAACGTCAGCTGAGCACAGTGACCCATAGGTCCCTTGTTCTGTATTTTGTTGTGCTAATTTTGTCTTCACAGACTCATACATGAAGATGAGTAGCTTATATGTGACCCCTGAGCAAAAAGACTGTTATTCACAGACTCACAGAGCTAGCTAAAAGAAGGTAACAAAATTTGATCACATAGTAGACATTAGTGTCTGTTTATACATGCAGTAATCTCCCCAAGTCTGGGCGTATATTGTCTGTCGCTTTGTCCCACATGGTATGCTGCTATATAGTGGTGAAGCTCAGACTGATGTAAAACCATATCTGTCATGATATAACAGAGCGCACTGGTCGTAACACTGACGCTTCAGACCAACTCACAATTCAGTGTCCACAGCCTTTATGCTAAGAAATAGTTGGCGAATAAAAGGCCAGTAAACATGTCTGGAGTGAGTCCGGGATATTTCAGAGGCACCCGTAGAGGCTATCATTAGGACACATACTCCATGCTGAATCAAATTTGCTTATGAGTTTAACCCCAGTCCAATGAATCTTGATTCTCAGAACATTGATTTGGCCGCATTTTCTCTCGCTGCTGCTGCTAGTTCAGTACCATCCTCCCCGATAAGAGGAACCACTATCAATGATCAATGGTAGCGTTCAGTTTGTTTCCAGCCTTCTTAGCTGAAGAGTAGCCATTCGCCAAACCAGACGGGCTGGATGCTAATCTGGCCGCAGCAAATCACATTGCATGGAATTGTTTCACGGCCTAATGAAGCCAGTTCAGCAGGAACTCTCTTACTGCACTCAGAGCAGCACTGCAGGCAGAACAGCACTGCCAGCTCCAGGACAGTCAGTCAAAGGCTGGATATATGGGACTGCTAAAGACTGGAGTTCAAGGTATTAGGCAAATCAAGAGGAACTATTAGTTCTGTAGAAAACTGGATGGGTTTCCATGGTACGTTCATATAACGCTCACCTTAGGACACGGCTGTGAATTCATCTTGTATATGAAAAAATACAAACAAACAAAAACTGGAAACAAATACATCATTTTATAAATTCATTGGAGTCCTGAAATTTTACTTCTCCCAGGGACTGGGATATATTTACAATTATTTAACATATATTTACAATTATTTAACAAAGCACACCTGCAGCCATTGACCTTCCAGTCAGCAGTCTTGAGGTGATAAATTGGAACTTCAGCTTCTTGCATTTAGTGGGATGTATATCACATTTCTGGGAATTCCAGAAAACTGAGTGACATTTATGCTCATGAATGACTCGTATCATTTGATTAGTGATAAGTCTAATAGTGTCCAGTGTGGGATGTTATTTATGTAACAGAATTTCCTTGGAATTTTCATCCACCTCAATTATAAAACCTCTCGAGCTCTGCAGTGTGCATTGAGCATGATATAGTGGCTGCTGATTCATCTTCAGAATAACTGGATTTATCCTCTAATTAACCACCATTGTTGGGCTATATTTCTGAGGATTCTGCAGTACCAACATGGTTAGATACGATACATTTCTACAAAGTGTGACTTGTCATCTCTCGGGGTTTAAATGATATGGATTCAGCATGAGTTGAAATACAACCTGAACATTTATATTTGTGATATATGGTCTGTCGCAGGTATTACTGAGGTCTGCTCAGTTTCAACTTTAAGACAAAGTTTTATCTTGGCACTTACAATACATCAGCCAGCACAGGTAAGTTTTTTACAGTTTCTGGTTATAACCATGTTTTGCAGGATTTATTGTTGACACAGGACACAGGATATATTGACGATAGGGTGGCAGATGATCAGGTATATGCAATTGGGAAAAGGTTAATTGATGATAATGATAATTTCTTCATTTTCATATATTGTGGCCTAGACACAGGGGTGATGACAAATTATCAAATCATTTATCTGCACAATTAGTAGATATCTGATAGGAAATAAATCTTTCAAATGACACAGTTAAAACTGTAAGGACTTTAAAAAGTGGCAAATTAATATATATATATATCGATTTGAAATAAATAAATTTAATCAGTGAGTGATTTGTCTCTGTGATGAGAACTTGTGTGAGAATATCAGAATTAGAAAAAGTTAATATTAAATTTCTGCCCAAATTCAGTGTTTGATGTGTTGGAAATGTTAAGGCTTGCTTCAGGAAAGAAATGTAAATATAGTTTACCAACTGGGGTTTGATTTTTCAAATAACATTCAAAATATCATTACATTTATGACAGGACATCTGTAACATTTATATTTAAAAATAGATCATATCAGTCATATCAATTTTTCATACCATATGTAAAGGGAATTCATATTTCTTTATATTAATATCACAAACATGGTTTATCATAGCCTGTTTCTCTTATTGCAGAGACAATTTTGTGGTATAGCTGTGAATGTCAATATTTGATGCTTCTCAGTGGTGATATTATGTATATTAAACCAAAATTACAAGTTTGCATTTTGCATTTATTTATTTTCTACAGGCTAGACTGACATTGGAGAAATAACAATATTTTTGTCTTGTAAATATATA
The DNA here is from genome assembly GCA_026874595.1 of Sipunculus nudus. Taxonomy (NCBI): domain Eukaryota; kingdom Metazoa; phylum Annelida; class Sipuncula; order Golfingiida; family Sipunculidae; genus Sipunculus; species Sipunculus nudus. The sequence goes on from CM049314.1 coordinate 57,345,133, forward strand.
TATTATATGTTTACATTTTTTTTTAGTTTTGTTTGTAGGTAGGGCTACATACTTGGATTACTTTGGAAGAAATATCAAGACTGTATTATGTACTAGAAAATCACTAGAACAATAATTCTGTTTGTTCTCATATGAAGATACCAATGGATATAAATATTTTCTCGATTAGAATAAAGCCACTGCTAAAAAAGCAAATACTGGTCTGTCCTGGATGCCCAGAAAACAAAAACAAAAAATTAATGATGTGGGGGTTTGATTCCATGAAGAATGCGCCACACCAATTTCTGTCGCTGGCTGGGTGTTGTCTAACATCACTGAGGAAGAACCAGATGCTATCTTAGGGCCAGCCATGGCTCGTGCAGATTGTAGCGGCTCAGTTGCCATGGTAACCAGGTTTAGGGCCCTACCTGCCGTTATCTGCAGGTGGTTGATTCTGGAGAAAATGAACTCTGGGAAGGAAAGGAGAAATCACGATAGGTAACACAATTTGTCATAAAATGTATACACCCACTCAGGAATCACAGGTGGTGTCATATATTCAATCCAGGGATAAGATAATTGATTAAATTCACCATTATCGTTTTTCATCAACATTTACTGAGAAAATGTTTTTAATTATGTTTAGGTATACCATGTTACCACTGTTGAGATCATAATTTTTTTATTACAGGAATCAGTAACTTAAATAACATTCCACTTCTGGATAGTGTTGTAAATGCATTTTTTTTCATTGAATAAAGAGTTAAATTGAATAACAGATAAAAATAACATATACATTATAAATAATAACAAATAGTATTTTTATGGCTCCAGTTCTCCAGTAGTCAGACTCACAGCGCAATTCTTACACGCATTCATACCAAATTACAGAACATACATTTACGCTATCATGATTAGTATGAATTGTAAGTAAATTAATAGGTGAATCATATCAAACCTTAAATTTATTATTACTACAAATAACCTAAATATTTACGGTGCTGCCAATTATTGCTGTGAATTGTTTACAGGATATTATATTTAAGTTGTGTGTGGAATGGAATAGATTTAGCCTTGATCAGCATGACTTTAAGACTGATGTTTCAACACACAGCACTGGAAATATATAGAAAATTAATTTTACAAGTAGCTCTTATGTGACCAAATTGTTGAGATAGAGTCCTCATGGACAGACACACACACTTATAGTGCAGTTATGTTCATATATAAAGAGGTCAGAAACACAAGTCTGTCTGAAAAGAATAAGTTCCACCATAGAACACTGTCCAGAAACAAGAACTGTAAGTTTGCAAGTAACAGAATATAAAGGAAAGGAACAAGTCTATTTTGCATGATTAGGACGTCAGACATCAATGATGTGTCAGGAATATTAAGGTTTCCAGCAGTGATTGGTTAGTGGTAATAATGTCAGCTATAAACTGCATAATAAAAGGGAGTGGCTCAAGTCAGTTTCTCTTAATATACATATAAATGGTACAAATCTATTATGGCTAATGGATATGAATGGTACAAGTCTACTTTACTTAATATATATAAATGGTACAAGTCTATTTCTCATGATTTGTTGATGTGACAGGACTGTATATATCTCTTTGTCTCTGGATGCATTTGGTTTAGACATTGGCCATGACAATCACTTCTTGGTCAGATATTCCACAAACTGCAACATTCCATAAAGTCTTTAGATTTTCCTTGAGTTTTGCCAGAATGAAATCATTAAAGACCATCAGTTGTCCCAGTAGACGCTGCTGGGAAATAAGTCTCAGTCTCCCTGCTGCTGTTTGAGATGCATTGTTTAGTAGTTATTTTCAAAAATGTCATGAGAACTGTCAGAGTTTCAGACATACAGATGACTGCAGGTTTTCTGCTTCACTGCATTTACTGCACAGCTGTGGTTCAAAATGCATGAAAAACCTCAGGTTTAAGATAGGTGCATGAAGAAATAAATTTCTGAATTTGTTATCTCTTTTAAGGAGGTTATGTTATGGCTAGTGTTTGCATTTATTGGGTTCATGTGTCTACAGGATTTCTCAGGATCTATTGGCCAATTGCCATGAAAGCTAATGAATTGTTCTAGTGCCATGAGAAATTCTGTGAAAATTAATTTTCAGTGCAGAATCGTTTTCTCCTAATTAATTTAACCTTTTATTTTAAAGATGAACCATATAGTGTAGTAACATACTGCCCACATCCATTTGTATATGTACTAATAATGTTAATGAAAACAAAATGTCTCATACATCATGATGGTGAAAGCTCTAGGTGTTAGAAGTGCTGCTCAGACATTTTATGTTATTACCAAATTGTGCCCTGGACATGTAAAAAAAAAATAAATTCATTACATTTTAGCTGGCTGAACATTGCTCCCAGGGACCTAGCAGGTCGTAGCCTGGCTTGTTTAATATCATTAAAGCCGTTGCATATTTTTAAACGCAGACAGTAGGTGATGTAATTTATGGTACTTCCATCAAGATAATGAGATTAAGGAAAAGTGCTCAGGATTGATTGCCCAGCCTTGTATACATAAATTGCCACCTTTACAGTAATTGAATTGCATATTGAAGCATAAATCCTGAGTATTTTTAGAGACCCATTATATATATCATGCTTTACTGGTAGCTTTGATACTGCATTTCTTGCATTCCAATGTAAAACCAGTACAAGTTGGAATAGATATTATTGTTGATTATTGATATTCAGATATTTCCAGATAATCCCCAAAATTCCTATAAAGTATAACTTGAAGGGTCAGGTGCTCTCTTATGGGAATAATTACATCCGGATTTGATAAAACATTAAGTAAGATTAATATTTGACTTTTAACACATTTTAGTAACTATGTCTCGCATTGGTCGAGATCTTTTTCCTGTCATTGAAATCTAAGATGTGTATTTGGCAAATATTCTAGTTATTTTATTTCCAAGATGTGAAATAATCCTCAGTTGCTGAGACTTTTTAGACCTTTATACCTTGCTTTACATGTGGTATTGCTCTATTGTAGTCACAGGACATTGTTATAATATCTTTTCTAGCAGTATATCCATAAATTTGACAGGTGACCTGTGACATCCATGTTTCAATGTGTATGCAAAATGGCAGCCTCGGTGACAGGTTTCAAGAAAATCAAAGTTACACACCTATCAGTGTTTGATTAGGTTGTTGGAATGCAACAGAAAAGTAAAGTTCCTCTATTTGAGGACAATTTCCAGGCAAGAATCTTACCTTGAGAGAGAGTTTTATGTCAAGGTGACATGCATCAGCAAAGTTTTAAGCGGAATAACACTTTTTTGTGCCATGCCCAAATCCTCATGTTTTATAGTAGGACTTTTGCTAAATGATGAAACCAGTTTAAAAAAAGACCAGTATCGGCTCAGTATGTTTCAAATATCAAAATGATTAAGTTTATGTGGGCTTATGATTTACTGGAAACTAGACTAGCCTGTCATGTTGAAGCAAAAATAGTACCAGTGTTGTAATTAATCTGATCAAAATAAGATTAAATTGACTTCAAAAAGACATAATGTAATCCCACTGAGATTAAATTGTCTTTGTGCAGGATGACTAGCTGTGTAATTATTCATGATGTATCTACATCCAACAAAACCTTCTTAACACACATCAGTCAATAACCATGAATAAAGCCTGCACCTACAAGACAGAAATGACTTTTCCGATGACGATGGATTTTGTTGCTGCATCATTTTCTAATATCCTTTGAAATACTGGATGGAAGCCAATATCCCAGAATTCCATCTCCTCGTCATGCTATCGCTGATGACGTCCTGAGGGTTACTCGGGTGGTAGCGGCCGACTTTTTTGTCCTCAGAAACCAGGAGTCCTTATCATCTGGTACCGCTGGATTACGCAGACCATTAAGGAGAAACCGGCAGGAAATCGGAATGACCCCGGGGCCTTGAAACTAATCCTTCACCAACAGGGGGAGCTCAACACTTGACAGCAGTCGCAATACAATCCATCATATGGAGGATTCATAATGGATCTGTATAGAGTACTCCCATGTGACTTGAAAACCAGAATGAGGCTCGATCATTATTCAAATTCATTCGTCATGATTTGTGTTATATTTAAAATATTGGATATGAACACCAAGTGATTGATATCCTAAATGTGGCCTGTTCTTCAAAGTCAATCTTTAAGATAAAATGACTTCATATGAAAATAATACATCAAGCCCATTTAAATATAAGTGTCAAAAATGAGGTTCTTAATAATTATTTATTCAGAATATGATTTATAAAGTAATTTCCCTGGTGGCTGAGATTTAAATATGAAGCTTATACTTATAATTGATTAATCATAATTGTAAATTTATCATAATCATCATCATGAGCTAATATAATTGACTTAATAAGTTGATTTGTTAATGAATGATAATCACTTTATGACTTCTTTTTCAATCGATGTGTCATATCAGTCACATTTAAAATATAGATATGTAATTGGTACTGAAGATACTAAAGTATTTTATTTCATATTTTTATAAAAAATTATTATAAGTCTTACAACTACAAAAACTATGTTAAGCAAGTTCCATCTCAAATTCAAGATTGATGTTTGTAATTGCTTAGCAGTCACTGGACAACTCCTCCCATCGCACATAACTGATAGATTATGAGGAATCGGCTGTGGAGTATATGACCTTGGACATTAGGTTATGGTAAAAAGTCAGTTTTCTGGTGCAATTTTGACTCTAAGACTAAAATTGTGCCAAAAGATCAGTTTTTGAAATTCTATCATATTTAATATCTAGCACAAAGACAGACACAGAAAAGAAAAAGAAAAAAAATATGGATTAGATGTTTTTCACTCTGGCAGACCTAAGAATGTCCACCCACAAAAATGTAGATCCAAATAATAACATAGAAATAACTCATCAACCCCTAAATGCCTTCCTTCCATAGGGGGGGGGACTAAATTATCTGGTATGTATAACCAGTTTGTATGAAGCGGAGTTCTTTTGCTCCAGTAACCAGTTAATATTGACATGACCTGTTATACGTAAGTACTAAGTAATAGCTGCCTACCCAGCAGGTAGTTGGGCAGACCATGTATTTTGACAAGTTATTTATGTGGGATATTCCCTCTGTGTTTAGGCCAGGAGGTTTTGCAGGGTGCCTGATACTTACACATCAGGCTGCAATGTTGAAGATGTTTAGATAGGTTCAGCCCTGCTTTGTAATAAGCAGACAGCCAGACCGGACTGACAGTGCTGCAGTTTGCAGCTTGGATAAATCAACCCAACATGAAGATGTTTGACCCTTAATTAAGGCCACCCCCCTCCCCCCTACACCGACAGGCTCATTCCCTGGCTTAGGCAGTTACTCCTATACCTAATAGATCACTGATATCAAGGGCACTTGTAGGTATAGTTTTGACCTTTGACCTTGCAGTGTCTGTTCACCCCAGTAAGGATATAGAGATACAACATGGACCAGGCTGAACTTTATTGTGGAGAGCTGATCCACCATATAAATTCAGGGTTTGAAATTTATTGGAACAGTTACAGGCCCTATTTTGGCAATAAGTGATTGAGGCATATTTGCAGTAAATTATATAATTTGGTTTATATAAACTGAGAAGTTAATTGCATGTAAATAGAAACATTAATATAAATTTTTAATAATATTTGAAAAGAAAACTGATTTATTTAGTCCAAATCAGTCATTTTAATTACTACATCAGTTCCACTTTTTTCTTGCCTCCTATAATAGGACTATCTCATCATTTGATGATACCTGCTGGATCAACTTTTCTTTCTAATCTGATACACTAGGATGACACTAATTAAAATACTAAGGCTATAATCCTCTGTCTGTTTCTTTAGCTAATCATTACTTTTTTTTTTCATCTGATAGATACAAGGTTTAATATTGGAAGATAATGTTGTCAGAGGATGGGGAAGTCAACCAAATAGAAAACAGGTTTTTAACCACTTTGTGAATTGGGACAGTTGGGGGGGGGGGGCATTCTGTTGATATAAAATAAAAAAGCTAGAATGACACATGAATCATTGTATCACTTATTATAATATATATGTATAAGTTATAAGAGATGTTTTGATAATAAGCTAGATCAACTAAGAAAGAAATTTGTTTTATGCCATGTTTTTAGTCTTGTGCACAAAATACAGGCCCAAGCTAAAAACTGTAGGGCGTAGGCTTGTGGGTGCCTTAAAATTTCAATCCCATTACCCTTTCCAACACATATGGAAGTGGGCATCCTTTACATAGTAAACTACTGGTATGTGCAAAAAAGGAAAACACCATTGTTTGATGATGCAAGTCTTAAATAGCTGTAAACCAACATGGTGGTGTATCCTTGTGTTTTCCTTGCCTTGCTTGGTTTATTATGTAGTGTATATGTCCCTGACCTGAAAAGATGCTGTAACTGGGCTGGCATCCTGTCTCAGCTCTGCTGGTAGTTCTCATGCTTCCCTGCATGGCTATGTTACAAACAGGGGTAGTTTGCAAGGTAAGGCTAAATGTTTAGTCAGGTGGCCAGATCAGTAATTGGCTCTCCTCTTTTTAGCGGTTTCACATTGGTGTTCTTGTCTGATTGTGTATCTTGTATACCTTGCCTTTAAGCTGTTTCCATGTATGTATTTGTGTGAAAGGAGCTGTGTTTCCATGTGCCCATGATCTTATATCTGTGAACCAGCAGAAGTAGGTCTATAAAGTGGTAGAAGTGATCTAGCAGGTCTTCCTTAAAAAGATGCTGAATGTAATTTTTCTGGAACGGCTGAGTTCGCCTAGACCCTATGCATTAAAACAACTCCTGTGGCTTTTTTCATGCATATTCATATATATATGCCGATGCACACAAAACCTATAGTTACAAAGTCATATGAGCAATTGTTTAGCATATAAGCTTATATGTGCACATGAATACACTGTTGCAGATACAATACTATCTAAGGTTAAAATATATACATATTTTGTTAGGTTGTATAGAGTTTGATACATATTTCCTAGATTAAATAGAATTGGATCACATATTTGTATTTGTAAACTTTAAAAATCAAATTTGCTATGAATAAATATTCATTTAATTATGTTACAGTAATGAACAAAAATAATAATAGAAATAATAGTTTATATTAATCAGTATCTGAATTATAGAATTGACAGTTTACATGAATAATAAAACAGTAGTTCAGCAAATGAACAGTAGTGCAGCAAATGAACCAGGGACCAGTCTAATGATTTATTTAGTGAGATGAATGAATGTGGCCCTTGTTTTTGAAACTGAATTGATGTTGCCTTCAAAAAGATGTTTTTGTTTGCCCATTCCAAATAGTAACATTGCAGCTCAGAAAATAGGTATTGAACCTCAGGGCTAAATGTCCTCATAAAAATGTATAAATTGTTTGGCCCCTCTGAGAAGATTATTCACAGCTCACTTGAATGGAAAAATCCTCTTGCAGTGTGACAGAGAGGGACACATGACATATTACTAGGCAAATGAGTATATCACTAGTTCTGTAGTTTTCATGGAGTTTATATCATCATCTATGTCTGGCTCTCTGCCAATCCAAATGCTTATACAAGATGAAAAAAAATTATACATTGACTAGGAACCATTAATTTGAATAAATTTTATCTGTTTGATGGTATACTTATCATTGGTCTGGATAAAATGCCTGGTAATCTTGGATGGTGCCAATTAAGCTGCTTCCAGTAGAGTGGCATTTGATTATATTGTTGATTTGTTGTTTTCTTTCATATCTAATTAAATTGATTCCCCTTTTGCATAATGGATCATATGCACATGGATTCAAAGAAGTCATATTATCCTAAAAAAGTATTCCTATCCTGTCAGAGATATGAGAAAGACTGGGTACAAAACAATGACCAGCATTAAAACTTAACCTTGTGCAAGAATAATTGTCAACAACCTATCCCAACCATTCAGTGTGATGTTAAGTGAGACTGAAATTACTCCATCAGTAGTTATAATTCTATACAGTAAATTTCATAGTAAAATTGATGGTATAGAAAATAATTGATTAATAATTGATCACCTGTCATCTTTCATCTCTCAACTAGCTATTATCTAATATGATTTTACAACCATATCTTTATGTCATGTGAGGCTTAAATACTAAACTTGATTATAAGCTTCAAAACTTGATACCATAAAGGGAGGTACACTTAAATAGCAGGAGAGCCACTGGTTCCAATATCTGTATCTCCTTCGTCGCTTTTTAGTCTGAATTTCTCTGTTAAACTACAACCCTACATCGTGGAGGGGTCCTCAGATCCACTGCTGACCATTTACAGTTGGATCTTGGCTTAGATGTGTCCACAAATAGAGCAGTCAAAGGCGGGCCGTTGATTTATCCAAGTGCTTTATCTCTCCTTGACTTAACATGGGAATCGTGGAGTGGCGGCCAAATAAACTGGTTTTTATCCTTCCCCAGAGAGCCGAGTTACTCGGCACTAAAGATTACCTGCCTTCATCAGGAGCCACTATGTATACAAAATTTGTCATCCAGGTGACACCACCTGTACTTTACTGACTTAGTAATGTGTAATGTCTCATTCTTTTAATGTTAGTTAATAGTCCGTTGTTACTGTTAATGTGTTCACCTGTATTTTTTTTGTGTGTTCTTCTCGCCTCTGAAGAAGCAATTATGGGCTTGTATTAGTACTCTGTTTAGGTATAGATTGTCTTTATTACACTTTTTTTGGCCAATCAATCTTTAATGAGACCCTTGTAGGCTCAATAGCTCTGGCTGGGTGTATTTATGTAACAGGAATTTTTGAAAATTAAAGTAATGAATAAATAAGCCTTGCCAGAGTATTAAAATGAATAAAAGTTTAGTGACATATTGAAAAATTAAAATATGAACTGATTATGTGTCTGTGTGTGTGTGTATATTATATATATATACATATATATGTAATATACATATATATATAATATATATATATACATATATATATATATATATATATATATATATATATAATGTTCTGCTTGATGCCAAACTGGTATTCAAAAATACATCATATATCACTTTCCATGTTAGATTCATCTCATTGTTGAAGAACAAGATACTACATTTGTTTGCTTAATTTTTGTCGCAACATATTGAATCGATTGTGCACCACTCTGTCAAGTGCTGGGATCACATGCAAAAAAGAAACATAAGCTGATAGGGTTTTTGATTCTCATGAATATTCTTTTATCAAAGCTAGTCTCCTTATAAATAAAGATTTTTTACTCCAGGGTCTGAATTATCATGAATTATACCAAAGGCCAAAATATAAAATGAAATTTTTCAAATTTTATTGATGTATCATCTCATTCATTCAAAGTTTAAAGTTAGTAGAGATTCTTTGGGAGAATATATACCACCAAAACAATATTGAGTGGGATGTTTAGTCTTGTGATTAAGAGAACTGCAGCTCACAGAATATTTAACTGTGCTTTTTCTTTAAAATCATAATTAGAATAATATTGAGTTTTAAAGAAACCTATTCACATAATAGGTATACTAAATATACATGAAGTATATAGTGTTTTATACTCAAAATATTATAGTATCTGCCAATATTTTGTTCTAAAACTGTTCACTTTTAGAGTGGAAATAAACTGGCACTGGGTGCAATAAGTTGCTGTAAATAAAATATATACCTATTTTAATTGCATGAAACTTGGTGATCATATACAGCTGAATTTCACAATTAAGATTTTTCAAGCTTTCAGTCAGTGTTTCTTTAATATTTCTTACATGTTTCTTCTTCTCATTTGGGAGTTTTTGCACATGTGCAAGATTAGACCTAGATTCAAGCAGGCTTTTCGATTGTGGTAAACAGACTGACGTTGACAGTATTTTAACTCATTAATGTGAATCATATAAATTTATAAAACAGGTGAATAATTTGTATCAGGATAGTTTTACTTGTGAACTTTTGTATTCAGTCAAATTAAATGACCTAATAGCATAGGTTAATACTGTTACTTTAATATTTTTTAATGCTAAGGTAATTTAATCTTTAAATTGGTGTCAGTACAGGCTTATTAGCCCTTGGCTTAAGCCACTCTGCCTGAGCAATAATATAATAATATTGCCATCTATGCGACAATTTATATTTTTCAAGAGTAAATAAGAAACAAACAAGATAATTATTCTGAATTCTCAACAATTATTTTTCATTCAGTGCAGAACATGATGTATGGGGTATGTAGAATCACAAATTTGTTTCTCATATCTCCTCCACCACCACTTTATAACAAGCTTTTAGCCGGAGCACAGTAAATGACCTCTCATGCCTTTAAGTTTAAATCTTTAATCAGTTGTTCCTCTGCAACAGGGTTTGTATGATATACTATACTCGTTCGGATCTGGCCAGTGGCTGAGAGACTGTTATGTATTGATTTCAGTCTCAGGCACCGGGACTGTAGTTTAAGAGGCTCAGACACTCAGCCTCAATGGTGCCAAGTGATTTTTCGCACCATTACTCTGCCCTGCCAGCATTGTTACAGAAGTAGTTCACAAAGAAAATTGACCCTAAGATGCCTTGTTTACAAAATGTTTTTTAAAAAATCACCTCAGAATATGGTGGCATGAAGATTTTTCTCAAATAATAAAGAATCTGGTTTGGATTACTCAAACCTCTGCATCAAAAGGTGTTAAATATAACTTATAGTTTACACACTGCCCTAGCCTTGGTGGGAGGTTGCCTTATTAAATCCTCTCTTCAGCTAATATGAAAGTTACTTTATTAAATCCTCTCTTCAGCTCATATGATAAATGTTGCTTGACTGAATCCTCTGTTCAGCTCACGGCAGAAGGACGTTTTTTTCTTCATCTTTAAGTTTTACCCACCAAGTTCATGACAATTAAACAGTATTTCCTCAGATAACTGCCCAGCTTGCCATGGATAAAATCTAAATAAAGATATTCTACCTTAAAGGTTAGTAAAATTCTCAACTCACTGACTTCCATTGTGCACAGCTGTAGCTTTCAACTATATCTCCAGGAATAGGATCCAGTATACATAGTTTGATAATCTGCCTGATTTAATGGTGTTATGTTAATTAGTGTTTATTTGAAATACATGATAATAATTAACAGTTAATATATATTAATCAGATTATGTAGATTAGATTTTTCCTGTAAAGGGAGAATAGACATAATATTTATATGAACTTATATTTAACTGAAAACAAGCAGTTGTAAAGCTATATTCAGACTACAGTTAAAATATGTTGCTTCCTATTTTAATTGTGATGCAATGGCTGGCATTGCTTCCTATTTTAATTGTGAAACAATGGCTGGCATTTAGTTGTAGGTTTATTGAGTGCAGTCATGGACCCTTTTTCATGCCAATGTGTCCTTGTAATATTATAATTCCCACAGCATAAGTCACTTACGGGGTCAGTGATCAGTTCAAAGGGATATATCAAGCATATTTGTGTACAATAAAATGTACAACACCAATGTAGTTCCACAAACATGCATGGGGAACATTTATCACTCTTACTGTGTATACACACCAGATGTTGACATGTCAGACATACCACCAAAGGGGGGTTGGTTGGGTGGGTGGCGGGGGGGGGGGGGGGGGGGGGATGGTGGGGGTGGTGATCCAAGAGGTTATAGGTGTGTGTTTAACACCCCCCCCCCCTTCTTCACTGTGAGATATTTATTTTTTGCAGTGTTTGTTCTAAATTTTTAGGGCTAAACTCCTCCATGTTAAAAAAAATAGAATAGTAAACATTTCTCTTCCCCAAATCCTTAACAACCACCCCCCCCCCTCTGTAAAACTCCTGAGTTACTGTTGACAAGGAAAATGTACAGTGCTGTCCCAGGGTGAGGAAAGCTGCCTGGTTTGGTCCTCTGTGGCTGTAGGTCAGTATGAGTTTGGTGTCTGTACAGTAATCAGTTCTAACAGGTGCTCTCTCTGCTGTGACAGCCCATTCACCACAACACAACAGTGCTCAACCAGTCACTAACAGTGAGTAAATATTTGATGAGGTAGTGACAAGAATATATATTTAGTACTCTGCTTATATACATATAGTGTAGTGCCACTGGTGTAGGAGTATAAACCATATAGTGATTATTGTACTACAGCATGTGGATTTAAGATCAAGTGTCATTTACTAAACAGGCAACTATTTTGTCTGAGGGAAAAATGTCTAGAGACATTGTCATTTAATTGAAAATGACTATAAAGTTCTCTTTGAGTATGATAACAATGATTATATAAATGTTTTCAAAGGGCAAGACTTGGCATACTCTTTTACACATAAACACTCAAAAAGGTGAGTTGCAAACTGTTCTCATTGAGGTGAAATATGGATTTATATATATATGGTCGCAGTGTTTGCATTTACAGTTGGTGCAGAAAAATGCTCAATACACTTCAGTAGGGCAGGTTAAGTGTTACTGTATTAGCTGTTACTGGGTTAATACAAATACTGTAAGTTTTTGTAAAAACATTTTAATTCTCTTTTGTTATATTTCAGTGCTAATTTTATTGATTAATTATTTATCTTTAGGTTAACACTGAGAATATTAGTTATTAATAGAAATGTCCAATAGTTAACAATGTTTCAAATGAATTCTGCCAAGTTTATTCATTCTGAGATATATAGGGATGTGGTGAAATATACCAGTAAATAAATATATTGGTCCAGGATGACAGATGTAAATCAGGAACAAATTGAACTAATTTGATACTTAGGATCTACTGGTGACATAGGGATCAACAACTTGTTGATTTAGAAAGTGAACGAGTTTACAAGCTCAATAACAACAGTGACCACTCAAAGACTCTCCAGGAGGCCAAACCCACACACTCAGGTGGGTCTGTTGTACAGATAAATATACACTCACAATTGGCCAATTGCCCATCTTATCTTACTGATATTTATTTCCTTTCTAACCTCCCCCTGAGCAAGGTAAGCCCTACCTCTTAGAATGTGTAATTAGAGGTCAAGTGCTATCTGCCAATCAGGATGTTCCTCCTTTTGGATCATTTACATAATTTATTCTTTTTAACAAATTGCATATGCATCAATTACTGTTTAAATATTCATAGATTATCAGGCTAATTTGTATATTTGCCTCCCAGTTTGCTTCACTTGACCATAAACTAGTATCCCAAGTTTAGTCTACATATCATATGTAAATTAACCTCATTTGCATATGTATTAGCTGCATGACTATATGATAGGTATAAATGATTCTGTTCTGACTGTCTGTCTTGCTTATGCTTGGATCTGCTAGAGCTGCAGCTTTGGATCTTTTATTATTGAAGGTCTTTTTAGATTTTCAAATTTGAACAAACATCAAATGAAATTTAAAACCAAATTGTCAACAGTGTTTTGGATGCTGCTTTGAACATTGAGAAATTCTGGGTATTTCTTATATAAGAAAAATAAGAGACACTGCAGGAAGATTGCCATTTTGTTAACCTTCTAGAGGTGATATAACCTCAAGGCATGCAAGCTGTTCATCGACGTTTAGCACAAAGTATGGCGGAACAAAACGAAAAGAAGTGGTCCAAGGCAGTAGAGACAAAGGATGGTGATATTGCTAAATTAGAAGTTAATGGACACGCATCTAAAAATGGCCATGCTGCTACTAACGTGAACGGAGTGGATAAGAAAAAGGTAGAAAATTGTAATTTATATTTTTTATGTTATATTATATTTAAATTATATCATATTATATTATATTATATTATATCATATTATATATTATATTATATTGTATTATATTACTGAAGTTCATAGAATAGAACAGACCAGGACAGAACTGAATACAGCAATATAATGGAATGGAAAATGGATATTTAAGTGAACTTCACATTCAACTAACATGTATTTCTGGCCAGCAGATTTTGAAAAGGGAAATAAATTAACATTTAAGTAACACACATGAATGTAAAGTAACATGTTTTGTAATATATTATATATATTTATTTAAAGATTGATGATATCAAGTAATGAACACAGTATGTGACAATAAACAGGTAAATGAGACTTGGAATTCACAGTATTAATGGATAAAGTACTTAGTGGTATGTTTAGCACTTGATTTCTTGTATTATTTTATACAGTATTGCCCATTTTGAAGGGAACAATTTACAATTGTCCTTAACATCCACAAATACAGTAGAACCCTGTTATTATGAACATTGACAGGGCTTACTTTCTGCCCATAATAGACAGGTGTCTGTATTAGAGAGGTTAAGGACCAGTGAAATGACTGATCATAGATCTGCCTCAAGCATCCATGTTAGCAAGATATCCATAATTGAGAGATGTCCATAAATGAAGGTTTATCTGTAACCCCTTTTATAATACAAAACACTTGCTAAATTATTAATACTAGTTTTGTTGCTGATTTTTAACCTTAAATGTCACATTTGTAATTGTATATTGAAATATTATTTAGATTAGATGATAATAATATCATATTATGTTGTAATATTATAAGCCAGGTAAACTGAAAAAAACTATTGCACAATGAATGGTAACATCTGCCTTTTCAGGTATACCCTTCCATTTTAAGTGCTCGAATTCTTGCTGAAAAAAAAAAATTTGTTTTATGATTTTGAGTGTTTTAATAACATATGAATTCGTGGAAAAGGAAATGAATTACTGCTGTTTGTCAAGTGATCATAAATCTTACAGATCGTAATTAGTTTTTCACTGATACAGATAAAAGTATATCTACTGCAAAAGTATAAATGAAAATCTACCCAATAAATCAAATGAATTATTCATTTGAATAAACTACAACTAACTGATATAATAATATTAATGTACATATTTATTGTAATATTGGTTTAAGCTAGCTATTTGCAAACTGTCTCTGTAGAATCTATGTATATTCTTGTTGACTCTGCATACTACTTGTTAATAAACTGTAGGTAATTCTTGTTAAAAATAGTTCTTATTATGGCTCTGTGAAGGGTGTATGTGCTTGTATATCTATAAGCTGTTAGTCAACATGGTATATGCACTAATGTTTACAAACAGATAAAATATATATCTTACGTGGTCGGTAGTAGATGTCCCAAAGTTGTAAGGCCACTAGATGCATATTTTGCAGAACTTTAGTTCATCCAACTAACCACTAGATGTACTTATTAAATGTTTGGATTGGTTATAAACACATTGTTATAAACAAAATGAACAGCCTTTGTGGGATAGGATTGGAGTTTTCTGGCCTATTATTATAAAAGTTTCAAGATATTATTATCAGTTAATAGATGTTAGATATCGGAATAGGCCCCTTTAAGCAAAAATAAAATATTTTTTTTGTATGATAATGTAAATGGACATTATTGGTATCAGAATCTTAGGAAAGTTTATATGCTTTCACACTCCAGTTAAACACTTAATCCATCACAGAAGTCTTTGTGTTTCCATGGTTGGAGGATTTCCTTGTAAAGGAAACTGTTATTTGTGACTGTTGGTTGGGTATCACACTGAACCTGCATGGGTCTGTCGCAGTGTTTTATTAACGAATCATCCTGCATGCAAAGTCCCAGCAAGCACTGCAAGGCTTTTTCTTTTACTAGCAACCCGGGCATCAGTCACTGAAGTCACGTTGTCTCAATGTAAATCACATTCACTACTTTTTCGTCATCCTTTTTCCAGCAGCCTCTTTCTCGTACAGCTTTGCCTGCCATGATTCAGCCCTTTGCTGTGTTTCAGTTATTATTTTTCATGATGAAAAATTCATTGTCTCAATGTTTTTGTAGTATTTTCTCACTCCCCTTTCTTGATTTCAGTTGAAGGTATTCTGATTTCTTATAAAACAGCCAGATGTAAGGCACAAATCTTTAGTGTGACATTCGGTGATAATTCAGTGTTTTCCTGTCCTAAAGGAGCTGCTCCGTCTGCAGATATGAAAATTAACGATCACAATCCAAATGACAGACAGAGAACTTGGGATTTTTTTTGTATTTAATACAAGCTAATATTTTATGAGCATAGCAATAATCACTGGGCCAAAAATGCAATATGCCCGTTTCACTGCAAAGATTTATAATAGCGTTTTGTAAAGATGCTGTTTTGGCATTTTGAAATGTCATGGTGTGTTATATCCACTGGTGATTCATTTGAAGCTTCTTTTGTCATCACATTTATCCATTTATAAAATGTCAGTCTGCATCCTGCTCTCACCATTTGCTGTATGTCATCTTTTGTGTGGAATGTCAAAGAAAATAAGTAAAAAACATGTTATCTGATATGTATGGCAGTGTCTGCTTTGTTATGATGCCATGAAACTATAGAAAGAGATGTGATATAAAAGGGATTTTTCTTTTTTTTCGAAAGGATAGTCCTTGACCTGAACATGGCATCGTCTTTTGAATTAAGATTAAGATGACCATATGGAGAAAGATTTAACCACTGTGTTCAAAGCAGGATACATATACTTCATAGTTAAAGTCTCTGGGTTTGACCCTTGTTATAGCCTAAGCCGGAAAAACAGGGAAAGCATTAACTTGGAGATCAATTTGGATGTCTCTGTATTAGTCTGACATTTTTTTTATGACTATTTTTCTAAAACCCTAATATACTGACAGCTTAATATTATCATATCATTCTTATCACAAGGGTTATTTTATCTCATTTAGTAAAAAAATACCACCAGCAGGCCTTGGACCATCTTGGACCAAAAAAAAGGAACTTTGTCCAAACATGTTTTATCTGCTCTTGATAAACGTACTGCTGTGGTAATTGTTTGATTATATTTTGAGCCTAAGAACCAGATATCAAACCTAACTGGTGTAGAACATTGGATTTGCAGGGCCAGAAACAGGTCCTTATTGACAACCAGGCCCAAATTACATTGTGTAATAGGCTTCTTTCTACAGGCAGGGTGCTACCAAATGGGGAAGTGATTGCTCCATGGGGCCCAAGTTTCCTCAGGTGGCTTTGTTATGTGCATATGATACCATCATTTTCATTCCACCAAAATAATAGTACGAGCTTTCAAGAAATAAATTTCTGTCTTTCTGGGTTGCTGTATTGATTTTACCGACTTCATGTTTGGAGAAACGAGCTGCCAGGGCTTAGCATTTTGACCGATGGAGTCGATTGACCCACCTGCCTATAAGGCAGCTCCCAAGTGCCAGGGAGTAACAATGTCATGTTTGAAGTCCACAGAGGTCAATTAAGTTCATGTTATTAATAGGAATTACTTATCAAAGACTTGTCATTGTCAACCCAGTCTTTACTTTTAGATGTCAATGCAGTATTAAACAAATACTGAGGTGTTTCACATTTCCTGTCTTAATCAATATATATTTCTTCTTCAATACTGGCATTTGGTTGTTAGCATTCAGTAGAACGAGAATTGCCTTTGGAATATAATATTTGTTGTTAAAAAATATGGGAAATATAATTTCATGAAAAACCTTTAAATTTCAAATTTCTGAGAATTTAGTGTTTGTAAAGAAGAATTTACAGAATCTGAGAAGAATTCTTAGAATTTGAGAATTTTGTATCATTGAGAGAGGAATTGTTAGAATCTGCAAGTTTTGTGAGTATCACCTCCGGTGAAAACAGATATAATTCAAAGAATGCACTTCAGTAAAATAACATCCGAAATCTCAGAAGGGCTTAGAGGAATGGTTAGAGTCAGAAAATATAAATTAGAAAGACAATAGGATCAAATAGATATTAAATATGACAAAAGAATATGATTTGAAAAGACATTTTGTGTGGTATATTTAATACCATAGGTGTTCAGTTATATATATGCTGACTATCCAGCAGTTGTCAATGGATACATGTTAATTATATTCTTTAAATGCCCTCATCATTTGTAAGTAAGATATATATCCTCATATCAGATACCTGTATTGTTATCAGATCAGTCAGATACCTGATTGTAAGATGTCAGTCCAAAAAAGGGAATAAAAGCAGAGAACATGTTCACAGATTGTGTTCTTCCCAGGAGTGTGTTATACAGTGTAATGAGTTTTGATTTACAGGTATGAATGTACTGTCAGATGTGGATGTATCAGATAAACCAACCTTTATAGTTATATATATATATGTATATATATACTGGTAGGTAACAGGATACAGGCTTTATGGTTAAAAAGGCTATCACTGTTGAAACAAGGCCCCTTTCTGCGATTCATAGTCCCTAGGGTATTGAAAAAACAATGAAATCTCCAAACAAGTGATGAAATAACTGATATCAATTTTGAATTTTCATCCAGGGTATAAAAAGCTTTACAGATTTTCATCCAGGCTATAACATACAATATGAAGCACTGTTAGATAATGGTTCATGGAATCCTTTCAAACCTACAAGATTATTGTAGAATACACAAAGTCGCTTATCACCAAAGAAGTATATTACATCTGGGCTATTGATAGTGATTTATAAATTGACTAATGAATTGATCCCCAGAACAACATAGAAGTAATCTAACTTGTAATAGGATACTTTGTTGTACTTAATTGTCAGGAAAAATACTAGATGCTGCAGATATTAAAATCAATGATTATACAAGTGTTATAGTTCACAGTTTAATGTGGTCATTATTGATGAGTGTATAGTAGTGAAACTATTGTGCCATTGATTCATAGTTTTGGTGTATAACTTAAAATCTGCATTCTGAGAGGATGTGGGATGCTCCTAAACCCATATTTGCGATCACTTATTCAGCCCATTTCCCCAGGTTCATTCGTGCATAAGGGACTATAATTTTATTGATATAATCCTTGGTTACATTCCTTAATTTGGATCATGATCCAGTCCACACCAAAATCTAATAGATTGATTGGCCTATTATGTAGGAAGGAACGCCAGAAGGTATTAAAGTTAATATAATGTACAATGAATAGGAAAATAAAGAGGGAAGGTTGTGGTTAACTTCCCAGTTGATCTAAATGGAGACCAACATAGAGAAGCAGCCATGTGTATATAGTGCAATATATCGGGTCTTGTTAGCTTTGTCTGTGCTGCTGGTTTACCCAGACAGCTACATTTCATTAGGCCAGAGTTGTGGGCCAACAGGGGCTGATTGACCTGAGATATCTTGGGTATTTGTACCTTCCCTTGTCTCACTGTAAGAGATCCAGGGACCTGCATCTTATTTCTTTTTTTGTGAAAAATTAATTTCTTCCCCTGCTAATGCTTTAAAATATTATATTTTATTCAGCGAGGTTTTGATATATTCCTCAGATTTTAATGAACTGTGATGAGATAATTGGTTTGGGTATCATGTGGAAGCTTTTAAACATTGACAATTTAGTGTTACCTGGTGTAGACAGAGCATCCTATTATAATTAATTATATCCATTATTTTTCTATATTTTGGGAAATTGTTTGATTCAAATATAACCTGAGGTCTGCTTTAGTAACTATAATCTGGCAAAACTGAAATGTCAAGAAAAGTTGAATCCCAGTCTCAGAACACATTTGTACCAGAATATCATATTATATCTGTTCTAAAACTGGATGTAAAACAAGATGTAATAAGAATTTGTATCCACATAATTATTAACTGCATCTTGATTCATGCCAATACATGATATTGTTTTCTTTTACACAAGTTTAATATTTTATTTTCTAGTCAATTGTAGACTGTGAATTTCCCAGTGTTAACACATTTTCCAGCTTTACCACTTAAGAGCTGACCACATAAACATTTTTGAAAATCTTTATAGGTTTCATACGTGTGGATGGAAAATGAAAATAAAAAGTGTGCCAATGTCATTTTCAGTCTTGTTGGTTATTTACTTATTTGTAAACTAAAATACAAATATCATATGTTGAGACATTTGAGTCAATGTCTTAGCCGCTTGGCTTTGTTCACAGTTGATAATTATAAGAAACATTTATGACTGTTTCTCTTAAGCCATGACTATGAGCAGATGCCTTGAAGCAATATTAATTATTCCTGATTAATATAAACTGGCACAAAACACCCCCAGAGATGACATCTATGAACAATCTACGAGCATGCTGGATAAAATCCACACTGGATTAAATTGCAGTTTTTGATATTTTATGAGCATGTTAGAGAAATATGCTGGAGAGAATCAATTGCTGTGTCCCCTATTTAACAAATCTTTGGGAAATTTGCATTTCTAAAATGGAAATCGTGTGCATTTTTTTTCTGTGGAAGAGTCAAGGTCACACTGTATCACGATACCTCTAGGGAAATGTTTGCCAAATCCAGCTGGTTTCAATTTATCCACTTCCAGGGCTGTATTGTAATACATTTACCATATTATTGACGTGACAAGCATCCAGGATTCAAGGCCGGAAATCTCACCGCCTGAAGATGCAATGGAATAATCATGAGTCTTTGTTTACATAACAAGCTGTAATTTAAACGTGGGGATATTATTTCATATTTGATTCTTTAACTTTGTCATCAATGATGCTGTCATTCCTGGCTCACAGTTGTATATTTATAACTAGAATTCTACATTCAAAGGAATGCAAGCCTCTTCTTTTTTTTGGGGGGGGGGGGGGGGGTCTCTCCCTATTGTGGGAATGCTCCCAAAACCATGTTTGCATCCACTTATTGGACCCATATCCCCAAGATCATTCCTTCAAAAATGACTGTACATTTGTGAATATTCATTGATGATGTTTCTGAATCCATATCAAGTGCCTGATCCACAGCAAAATCCTCATTAAAATATCCTCACAGCAAAATAGTCTATTCCTCATTGGCCCATTCTCGAAATGCTCTGAAAATATCATAAGATTTCATTTATGACTGTGTAAGTTATGTTGTGAACAAACACACACACCTGATTTGGAATTAACACATACTCTCCTTTTGTAGGGATATATAAGTTAAAAATAACAATGGCTGTTAAAAAAATCTCGTGTCTGGTTGTTTTATATTCTAAATTTCTGTGTTAACAATATAGATTACTTAGTATTTAGATTGCTCATTCCATGTAAGTTAACCCACAATAACCTGTTTGTAATCATTAATATTTTATAAACATTGTTGGCAATAAAAGCACCTATATATAAACAAACAGAAGCATATACTTAGGTTCATTTGCTGATTTAACTTTGTTAAGTGTTCATGAAGTTTAATGTTTTCTCCTTAAAATATTATGATATCTGTCAATATTTTGTTCTAAAATATTTGCTTACTCCAATACATAAAATGAAATAAACTTGCATTGGGTGTGATAAGTGGCACAAAACATAGTGCACATGCAACCTGTATGTCACACTGTACAATTTAAAGATTTTTCAAGCTTCCAACGAGGGTTTATGTTCTTTCTCCTTGTCTCTGAGTTGTTGGGCATTCACAAGATCAGACTTGTGGACACACAGTCTTATTATGGTAAACAGACACACGTTGACTTTGTTTCCTTGCACAGAACGATCAACGTATAAAACAGGTGAATTGGAGATAATAAGTCTGTGTGCTGGGATGGTTCTACTGGAAAACTTATATCCAGTCAAAGTAACTAATAGCATAATATAATGCAGATATTATTGCAAATGTTTATGTGTTTTTAACAAATGTTATTGCATGATTTGTGAATCACATAATTGTCATCTTGCTTACCTTCATATTGTTGCAACATGCTTTGCTTCTGACTTGCATTTACACAGTGGAACCAATGCTTAGGCACATCTTCCTGGAAGACCACCTTCAAGAATATGACAAGAATCCCAAGGTCTCTTATAGTTGTATATCAGACCATCAAACTGCTATATTTAGTCATCAGGTACAGTTATTGAGAGCCACAGTAACAAAGATTATCCTTTGATGTAAGAACAGTTGTTTAACAGTTGATATCTTGTCGTTGCAGGCCTTATTACAAGCACATGATGTGGTGGCCCATGAGGTTTACGGGGAGGACGCCATCCGGGTGACCCCTCCACCTGTCACGCCATACCTAAACGGTGACGCCGAGGTCGATGGGCCAAACGGAGACATTGACATGGAAAACGTGACCAGGGTACGACTTGTGCAGTTCCAAAAGAACACTGACGAACCAATGGTAAGTGATGAAATAAAATTGTAATCTCTATGACATGATTTGTTATGGGTCGCATATAAACTAACAAGTGACCCATGGGTCATGACGCTCAGCTGTCAGGGAAGGGATTTGCAAAAGGAAATTTTATCATCTGAATGGTAGTATATAACCATTCAACTGAAGCATCAAACAGATTAACCAACAGGCTGAGATTGTGTCTGTATTAATATATCTCAAAATACAGAAAAAATACGTAAACTTTAAAAATAATACAGGTGGCTCCAACAGTCTGCAGAAACTAATATAAAAATTCATGGTCAATATCCATGCAAAGAAGCATGGTGGTCTCTGGATAAGTTGTTCAGATACTTCAGCTTTTGTATTAAATTTTCCATTATTCTGAGGGATACTTTTGAGTCCTATAGCTTGAAGGATATGGGTAACAGAGACCTTATTTCAGGTTTTCATAGACACTTTTCATGGGCCTCCTTGCATGACAAGAATGAAGATTCTAGATCCAGTTGTTACAATTTGTACCCTGTTGACAGATAACCACATCTTTAATGGTCTCAAAAATAGAGAAAATAATTCGTAAAAATTTGAAAAAAATTGAGGTGGCACACCCAGTGTGCTAAAACTGATGGAACATGTCATGATCAATATGTATGCCAAAAATCATGAGCATCATTGTTGTAGTTATTGAGAAACTGGAGTTTTTGTATCAAATTTTTCATTATTCCTGGGGGGTATTTTGGAGCCGTACAGCTTAATGGATATGGGTAACAGAGACCTAATTTCAGGTTTCCATGGAGATTTTTCATGGGTTTCCCAGTGTGTAAAGAATGAAGATTCTAGGTCCAGTTGTTATGATTTGTGCCATGTTAACAGATGTTAATATCTTTAAAGGTCTCAAAAATATGTGGTGCCACCAGGCTGCAGAAACAAATATATGTGGTGCCACCAGGCTGCAGAAACTAATGAAACACTCCATGATCAATATCCATACAAACAATTATGGTGATCTCTGCATTAGTTGTTCAGATACTTCAGCTTTTGTATCAAATTTTCAATTATTCTGAGCTGTACTTTGGAGTGCCTTTGCTCAAAGGATATGGGTAACAGAGATCTAATTTCAGGTTTCCATGGAGACTTTTCATAGGTCTCCCTGTGTGTCAAGAATGAAGATTTTAGGTCCAATTTGAACCCTGTTGACAGATAACTACATCCTTAAAGGTCTCAAAAATAGGGAAAAAAATTGTAAAAATTTGAAAAATACAGGTGGCGCCACCAGTCTGCAAAAACTGATGAAACATCTCATGATCAATATGTATGCCAAACATCATGACTATCAGTGATGTAGTTAATCAGATATTGAAGTTTTTTATGAAATTTTTTACTATTCTGGGTGGTACTTTGGGGCCCCATAGCTCAAAGGATATGGGTAACAGAGACCTAATTCCTGGTTTCCATGGAGACTTTTCATAGGTCTCTCAGAATGCCAAGAATGAAGATTCTAGGTCCAGTCTTTACGATTTGTGCCTTGTTAACAGATGTTCACATTTTTAAAGGTCTCAAAAATAGAGAAAACAATTCATAAAAATTCGAAAAAACAGGTGGCGCCACCAGTCTGCAGAAACTGATGAAACATCTCATGATCAATATGTATGCCAAAAATCATGACCATCAGTGATGTTGTTAATGAGATATTGAAGTTTTTGTATGAAATTTTTCACTATTCTGGGGGGTACTTTGGGGCCCCATAGCTCGAAGGATATGGGTAACAGAGACCTAATTTCTGGTTTCCATGGAGACTTTTCATAGGCCTCTCAGAATGTCAAGAATGAAGATTCTAGGTCCAGTCTTTACGATTTGTGCCCTGTTAACAGATGTCCACATTTTTAAAGATCTCAAAAATAGAGAAAAAAAATCGTAAAAAATCGAAAAATACAGGTGGCGCCACCAGTCTGCAGAAACTTATGAAACATCTCATGATCAATATGTATGCCAAAAATCATGACTATCAGTGATGTAGTTAATAAGATATTGAAATTTTTGTATGAAATTTTTGACTATTCTGGGGGGTACTTTGGGGCCCCATAGCTCGAAGAATATGGATAACAGAGACCTAATTCCAGGTTTCCAAGGATATTTTTCATGGACCTCTCTGGATGTTAAGTAAGAAGATTCCAGGTCCAGTGGTTACGATTTGTGCCTTGTTAAAGGACAGACGGCCGGACGGCGGACGGACAAAGAGTGATCGCTAAAGCTCAGATGACTTACAGTCAGCTGAGCTAAAAAGCAGACTGAACTGTCTCACTAGTGAAGCGTGCTTTTCTAACATAAGCGTTTGCAATGACAGACATGTGTGCCAGCAACATGGGTTCGTATCCAGGATTGGCCCAATATTTTCCCCTGAGCAAAATGTTTAGGTAACATCTGGGGGCCCATCCTGGAATGATGCCCAACTTTTGGGCCCAGGGATGATTTGAGAAATTGAATAATTACTGCTTCACAGTTCACCAAAATGTGTTAATCAACCCCTCTTGAATGCAGAACGTTCATAAGAGAGGGTGTATTACAGGGTGCAATATATAAATTCAAACTCTCTGGCTAATGAAGCATGCTTTCTAGCAGAGAGGTTAGAACTTCAGATATGTGTGCCACTAATCAAATCCAGGATCTTCCTAATTATTTTCTAATGAGCAAAATTTTACATAATACATTACACATCTTTCATCAGTAGATGACCCTCTATCTTTTAAATTTTGGGGATCAAGAATCTGGAAATAGACTTGCCCAAGCAGTGCAGCTCCCCAAAAAGTGAATTCCAACAAGCTCGGAGGGAGAGATTACTGTACAAACAATCAGTCTGCTCACTAGACATGCAGTACAGGTGTTTAGAACTAGCAGAATTCCTGTTTATTAAAGTACTCATGCATGGACACTACTCTTAGTATGAGTCTTCACTATGAAGAATGGGTGAGTTTATATTCAGTATACAGGAGACATCTGTGTATCAAGATTAGTGTAGAACATGTTTTTTTCTTGAATCTCAAGATTTTTGCCAACTGACATGTACTGGCCTTTCACAAACATGCCATTTTGTGATTCACCTAGGGATTTTTTTTTTTTAACTTAAATTGAGATTTTAAAGAAAATTATTGCATCAGGCAGATGAGAAGCTTCACGAGAGTGTTGATTAACACTAAACTGTACAATTATTTATATCTTTATTCATACTAGGAAGTACAGTACATTATATATGCAATGAATAGAAATATGAAATAAATGAAAGATATACAGAAAGAAGGAAAGAAAAATGAATTACAAAATCAGTTGGTTATAAATCAATAAGCATTTAAACCTCATCGGAGGTCATATGTGAGGTACATATTCTATTTTTGCATTCTATCAATTTTGACAGTAAATCTAAATTATTGGATGTAGTTACCATCATTAATTCATAAACTGTGCTCTTGTGGCTATCGAGTATATTGAATGAGCAAACACTGTCTTGTGATTAGCCCTTTTTCACCCCATATTCTTGCATGACATATTCATACTTAATTATGAATAAAAATTACCAGTTTTACAATATGAGTGCAGTTTAAAGAATGAATCCCATGTATGAAGATTTATCTCAATAAAGAGTTCTCAGTAAGAACAAAGAATAAAATAAAATAATTAGAAATATGATTTCTAAGGACTGCATGCCTCTGCCATGTCAGCAGTCCTTATTTTGGAATACTCATTAGAACATGTTTGCATTTTCTTATTAGGCCCATACTCCCATTTCATATGTTTGCATTCACTAATTCGGCCAGTAATCCCAGGTTCATTCATGTACCTGGAGGTATGCCACAAAAATCGAAAATACGATTTTTTGGACTATCGTACTTTGGAGATTAATTTTAACCCCTCCTCTCCTGTTGTAGTACTTAACAACAGGATGTATGCCACTACAAGCAAAAAGTACCCTACATTAGTTATTTTTCTTACACCAGAAGAGGATTCGCAGATGTACACACACACACATACGAACAAGAATGAACTCATACCCTCCTGGCCGAGGTAAACAGAGGGCAGTATTTAAAAAAAAATTGTCCTCAGTAAGAGGAGTGTATGTTCTGTATAAGAGCAAGTAATAATGTAAGGAAAATGTACTCTTGTTCATTCAATGAAATTTAATTTGCTCAAGCTGTTCTTCTCTGTTGAGATGTCAATGAAAACAAAATGTGTACATTCAATACTTGAAATTCAAGGAGAAAATCTGAAGTATTCCTTAGCTATTGATTACACCCTTAGGCAATATTTTTACAAGTCATTGAAGTCCCTGTATGTATTTACATATTACTTGTTCCGCATGTCCAATTGCCAGCTTGTTGCCAGAGTCCATAATTATGGCATATATTCTACGCAAGACTGTTCAGTCTACCTGTGTGAGGTTTAATATAATAATTCCACAAAAGCTACAAAAATAAAATCAATTAAATAGAGTGTATGCTTGCAGCCGTTGATATACGATATGGGTTTTTCCATATCTACCATACATGGCATGCATTATGTATTTAATGTCAACCCCAATATCACATTCTGGGAACAATAGAGACTTTTTTTGTGTTTTTCATTTCAGAACGTGTAACTAAATGATCATGAATACAACCAATTTGACTAGTTCAGCTTCACTTTTTTAAATGGCTTCTGTTGCCAATGTGTGATTGCATGTCACTTATTTGTGGACGGCCTTGAGGGATGGGGTGTTTTTTATCACCGGAGTGGGATTAAACGATGTGTATCAGTCCTTCGTGAAGTCCCTGTTGGCCACTTTACACTAGAACCAATCTGCATGCTAAAATGTTGCCATGGCAACTACTGTTCATGGGGAAACAGGGAAACTGCAGAAACAGCAGCATCTCACACTTTTACGTGATAAAGGTCTCGGGTGTCACTTGATACCTTAAGTTCCATTTGTCTATTTTGTGAATTATATGAAACCATGTGTGTAAATTATCTCTTAAAGTCAATGGAAGGGAAAGCTGAAAATATTCCTTGCCAGCACTGTCAGAGATATGCTGTACTGCAATGAAAACTTCAGCTGGTTTAATATTTTAAAATTGTCATAGAAGGTAAAACACTGCTGATATATCCAGGCACCTCTAGCCTCATCCAGAAGTGGTAATGTTACTAGGTAGGCTCAGGAAATCTTAAAGCTGGACATTCACCTATCATTTCTGTAGAATTTGTGTGATTTCAAGCTAACTATACCTTCATATTAATGAACTGTAGTAGAAAATTTTTTTTTCAGAAATGTTCTTACAAAGCCAATGCATGAGTTTTGTTTATCGACAAGCTGTTGGTAAATATGTTTCATGCGCCAAAGTTGACAAACAGATAAAACAAATAACTAAAGGTTGCATATGTCCTTAAGTTGAAAGGTCTCTAGTTGCAAAATGCCCCTAGCAAAACACTGGTTCCTCTGACTTGCTGCAAGATTTCCAAAATAATTTTGTAATATTGATCTTCATTTGTTTCTTTCTCTCAGTCATTGACTTTGCCTTTACATCCAATTCCTTTCACTTCATAAATTGCCTTTATAAATGTTACATTAATTAAACTGTTGCATGTGATACACTAAAGACTAATTAAACTTAATTAATATATGTATGTAAGAAAAAAGAAAAAGGCTTTCCAGGGACCAATCTCCAATGCTTTTCTTTGAAAAAGCATCTATACCTGAAAACCAGGTCAGTTCAAGGGACGTATTCAGACCCATCTTTCTGATTCCCCTAGAGGTCTGTGTATCTGTTGTTTCCCATCCCACAGGGTTTAGTTCCCTCTAGTATTGTGCTGGCACTGAAACTGAAAATTCTGGCAAAATTCTCCCACCTCACATTGAGTATTCTTTTGTTATTGATTATTTGGTCCCTTGACATGCAAAGATATGAACTACACTTGAATATATGAGTAGAGAAAGGATGTGTTCATTTTGTATTTTCTTAAATATATTGCACTTAGTAAGTATATTTTCATGAAATTGAAAAAAAATATTTTTTTTATGTTGATTTCAGGGGTAAATATATTTTATAATAACAGAGTTTTGTTATCTAGAGGCAGTGCACATAATTTATATCCAGGAAACTGTGAGTTCAAATCAATGAAGAGAATTCTCACGGTTGGCCTCCACTTAAGACTTAGGGATTTTACAGGATTCTGTAAAAGGTCCATGCATCAGGAAAAGGGGGGGGGGGGTCCAGGTTGCAAAAATTGGTCTGAAACCCTTTAAAAAAGGCTGTGGTAGCTGACTAAAGAAAGGTCTGGACCCTCCCCCGGGATCCCCTTTCTGTGATTTCACATGAACCCAGGACCCTTAGGTGCAATGGACACACGGCCTAGGTGATGCCGGAATATAAAAAAAGAGTGAACAGTCAGTGAATCCTGCTACTGGCTGGCTGGCTGAGGATGTATTTGGCCCTCCGAGCACTCTAGTTAGAAGGGTCTCAGACTTTGTATTTCTGCTTTGGATTTCTGTGTTAACACCCAATTTACATTCAAAGCAGTTTGAAACCATTTTGTATGTGTCATTTCAAAGGGGCAAAAGTTACCAAACGACTGATTATGTGTGAAATATGCAAAACTGATTACGTCAGCCAGTGTACGTTGACTGCTTAGCACATCAGTTGTAACAACTGCTACCAGTACATTCAGTAACTCATGATGAACTAGATATTTCCATTGTGAAGAATGCAAGCCTCTGCCATGGATGAAAGGGGGTTAGTCCCTTTTGTGGGATGCTCTCGAATCTGTATTTGCATATATGTATTCTGCCCATATTCCCTCGTTCCTTTGTGCATAAGTGACTTAAAATTTTGTGAATACTCCTTGCATGGTCATGTCCCTGTATCCGAATCATGTGCAGGATCCAGACCAAACTCAAATCAATTCTTCATTGGCCCATTCTAGAAATAAAAAATTCATGAGGTTTTAATCATGATTGCATGATTTCTTTTGTGAATATACACACAAATGGGGAAGGACCTATATACCCTCCAAGTGGAGGCAAAAATGTTGTGGATCGAAACAGCCTATCTATATTTTGATGTATAGCTTCTCAGCAGATCTCTGAAGGAGAACACTACAGTGATAAACATA
This sequence comes from Sipunculus nudus, assembly GCA_026874595.1. Lineage (NCBI taxonomy): Eukaryota > Metazoa > Annelida > Sipuncula > Golfingiida > Sipunculidae > Sipunculus > Sipunculus nudus. The sequence continues at coordinate 57,374,263 of CM049314.1, forward strand.
CAAGACCAGTCTCATGTTGACCTTAAGGAGAAGATGTAGCAGCATAGCAGGGCTGTCATATCTTTATGACATGCTATTTATAACTTCAGTTCCATTAAATATTGCACAAGAACTGGTGTATCAGAATGTAATATTAAGCAGGAGCCCTGTTGTGACTCATTAGAAGAATACTCCAGTTAAATTCAATTAAAGCAAAATATCGACCTGCTTTATCTTTAGAATTTTTTGTGATTTCTGGATTGCTCAATGTACATATGAATGATCTGCAGGTAGTCCCTGATGTGAAAGGCTCTTATAACTTCTTGGGTGATAATTGTTTAATCTTGTGTATCTATAATCTGTTTGTAAACATGGTACATGCGCCGGTGTTGACAAACTGAAAAACCATGTAACTAAAAGTGGTTGTTTGCATATGTGCTGCAGTTAACGGGTCAGTAGTTGCAAAACAGCATTTGCAAAAATCTATTGTGTCTTACTTGGCACCCAGCATTAATTGTTGTAAACGATATGGGTATAAATAAAATAAATAGACTGTGTACAGAGGGATCAATTGGCCTTTTCTGGCCTGTTTATATAAAGGTTTCAAGGTGTTATTATCAGTTAATTGACCTCAGATATTGGCATAGGTGCCTTTAATGAAAATAATCATGCCAACAAATGAGCTAAATCTGCCACTGTGTACACATATTCACTTTTCGTGAAAATGCACCAAAAGTTCTCTGACATCAGAGTATATCATTTAGGTTTGAATATTTCGTAGTTGTCTGGTAAACATGAATTAACTGTATCTGCTGCCATCTGGTGTGAGAAATCTAACTAAAAACAGACCAAGCTTTAGGAGGGCTACCAAGTTAGTAGAATCCGACAGCTTGGTCCCGATAATTATGTGGAAATTACATATTAAATTAATAATCAATTTGTGTAATCTTGTGAACATTTTGACTAAAAAAGAAGAGACTTTAAACTCAACTTACAAATTCCCTCATTATTTATATATTTTGTTGGTTATGTAATATGATTTCCTCAATATTACTTTTCTTTTTCTTTGAGTTTAACGGATAGGTTGTTAGCCTGGAGGTAGACATAACCTGTCCTTAAAACATCAGAACATAGAGGTTCAGGTCCAGGGGTTCTAGCAAGATTCCACTATTTTGCATTTTTGGACACTACCAGAGTTTGAATCTTGGACCTCCAACCCATTGTCTAGTGCTTTAACCACTAGGCTACACTCTACCCTTAGAATGCAGTGTTTGCATAGGCTACATTATACAGCAGACTGCAGTGTGATGTCATATATTGATGTTAATCAGACTTAGTATTTAAAAATGAGCAACATACATAATACCATAAAGAAAAATCTCACAATTAATTTTAACTGAGGGCGCTAGAAAAAAGACCCTCAGGAAATTCATGTTTGTAAATGTCTGGTGATGCTGAACTGAATTTTTTCAGTGTTATATTTGCAGAGAAGTTCAGGTTAATGGGGGTCATTACATAGTTATTTATCTTTGCAGGGTATTACTTTGAAAGTGAACGAAGATGGAAAGTGCATGGTAGCTAGGATTATGTATGGGGGCATGATCCATCGACAAGGTTTGTAGTTTGTTTATTAATTATAACATTAGTTTATCTTGTTACTAAGTCATCTAGTGGAAAGTTTATCCATAATTTATTAAAATTACTACAATTTAAAATTTAAGTCAAATAAAAAATTTAAATTTATTTCAACAGGATAGAGAGATGAAGGAGAAAAAAATAGCTTTTGAGATATCGTAATTTTGTTTAATATCAGTGCACTAAAAAGTGGCTTGATATTACTGTGTTTCTTAAAAAAATGACATAACAACTGATTCTTAAAACTAGTAACCCCTGAGGCTCTAAAAAATGAAGTGCCTGTTAACTGTAAACAATCACAAACATGAACACTGCTGAATAAATATTTTATTGACATTATAAATCTAATACTGTCTAACTCTTGCCAGATGTGGCTGTTCTGGACTGGTAGCTTTTATGAATCTCTTGGATCCAAGGACAGCTTTACTGTTTATAACATCACTTTTATTTTATTCATTATTAAATATTTATTAAATAAACCCTACGTAGTTTCATTCTATGCTTCAAGGAACATTGCATGTTGGCGATGAAATCCGAGAAATTAATGGTGTCAGTGTGATGAACCAATCAGTGGAGAGCTTACAAAAGCTGTTGGTAAGTAAAAACCTTTTTCTAATAAACTTTTACCAATGAAAATTGATATTTACAGCTTGATTACTTGATACAGCTTATTAACAATTTTGTTGTTGATTTTAGAGGATTCATAGAAATAAAACATATTTTATTTTATAGTCAAGGTCTCAGTATATTACCATTCTTTTAAATTTTTAAATTAAATTTTCAATAAACCTTTTATTCACAATATGTATCTGATAGCATGGGGTCTTATGATTAAACAAAATTGGTCAAACATGTATATATATTGGTGCAAATTACAAAATATTGGTGTGGAAAATGTAAGGGAAAATATAATGAAGTATTTAAACATGAACATTAATCTTTATATTTGAGGACAGACTTAGTGCATGTATTGTAACTGAAAGTGCTTCAGGTACATAGTTTCGTATTAATGCCAAATAATCGTGTAAAATATTCACTAACAATGAATGCACATATTGTCTGTGCGTGTCAGTATGTGGTCCAGTGATGATAATGATGTGGCGTTTATCCTTTACCTCCCCGCAACTAAAGGCCGCACCAGGGATTATATTGTTCAAAATAATTCCCGATAAAGAATCCTACCTCAGTCACCAAAGCCAGCCTACTGAACCTATGCACCCTGAGGTAAATCGGAAATACGACAGCCGCTGAAAGAATTGGTTCTCCTGCTGCCAGCATTATAAACAGATTGTCCTGTGCTGCAGAAACAGACCTAACAAGCAAAATTTCTTCCTGTTACATGAAAATGATAGAAATATGATTTCATGCTCGTGATGAGAGAAGCTAATGTTACCAATCAAAGTCATTCGGAAACAATTGTGTCAAGATTGCTGATCAACAACATTCTTCATATTTTCTTGGTTTTGATTACATAACAAAAAATTTATTCTTTTTTAAATTTACATATTACTATAAAAGTAGGAAATATTGAGAAACAATATTAAGAAATAGTATTTTTTATGGTCAAGTTCACATCTGTTGGCAGAGGTAGCAGGACAATCAATTCTGGTAATAAGAACAAAGAAAACACATTGTTGTCTCGAAAGTAGCAGATGTTTAAAGCTAAGTAATATGCAAAACCAACAGAGAGACTTCCCTCATCTTTCCTGCATAAAAAGAAAGAAACATGCCGTCTTCTGTGATCTTTATTTTACTATTTTTCGAGATAACAAAGGTTTTTTGCTCATCATGACATTAGGTTTGATGCTTGTTGTGTTTTGATCCTTCAACTCCATTTGGTCTTAGTCAATTTTCAATTTTTTTTCAGAGAAGCTCATGGTTGTGGAATTTTATGGTACATTTTTTAAATATTTTTTTTTCATCTAATTTGATATGTGTAATTTTGCAGTTATGACCAAAAATTGTTTTTCTTTAAGAATGTAATGGCTAAGAGTTATAATATCTTCCCAGCAAATTTGTCATGCAGGTTAAATATTTCTCTCTACTTCCCTTAATTGTGCCATAATATTCCACTGAACCAACCCATGTGACTTTGCAGGTCATGTGATGTGAATGGCTTTCAGTGATTGGACTATTTCTTTCAGGTCACATGACTGCTCCTGGGTCACCTGACCATTTCTGACCTGTTTTTTCCTATGTGTTTTGTGTACCTTATTCCAGCGTGAAGCAAGGGGTAGCGTTACCCTGAAGATTGTGCCAAGCTATCGGAACCCACCGGTGCAGTGCGAGGTAAAATCCACATTGAAATGATTTTCAAATCTGGGTGCTCTTGTGCAGTGGAGGAGAAAAGTAGCAACAATTATGATCATTTTTGTGATTCTCTGAAATTGTATCGTGAAAAAAGGTCCATGCAATCATTCAGCTGCAGTCACACTTGTTAGCCAGTATCAGGGTATCTTTGTACTGTTGTGCTTGGATTATTATTCCTGTCAAATGTATCACTACCATAATATACCAAGTATAAGTGGCATCCTTTTGTTCCCTAACTTTGGTTTATGATATAGGTTCTTATGATAGTCAGAAATTTAGCACTGCAGATATATTAACCATTTATATCATTACACTGATTACACAGGCTATTTTGCAAAATTCGTAATAATTATAAATATTGACCATATTATATCATAACACTGATTACATAGGCTATTTTGCAAAATTTGTTATTATTAATAAAGATTTTGTTTTACAGTCACTAATAACAAGCAAAACAGAGTTAAGAACACCTTTCTTTTCAAACACATCAGAATTTTTTGTAATAATGATATAATAAGTAAATTTCAATATAATCAATTTGTCCTCCTTCATATGAGAGTATTCTGTTTTTGGAATCTGTTTTCCTATCTGTAGCTTATCTCTGCACATTGTGGCTCCATGTATATGTTTTGTTTCTGCACAGAATCTCTAAAGACTTCATGAATATTCATTATCTACTTATTAGCTTGTGATGTCATGTTATTATTTTTTTTTATCTTAATTGTTTGAATACCATTAATTTTGATGATTATCTTGATGTTATTATCAAGGTTGAATTTTCTTAAAGGTACACCAAAGGAGACCTAGATTATCTTTGATACATATATTTTTTTGGCATTCATTGAAACATTTGATATGATAAGATGCACTAAAATATAGTTTTAAAGGACTAAGTATTTATTAAATTTGGAATTTTTAAAAGCAGCAACCTTTTTTAAACTGAAAATATATGTGATGTTCGATAAGTTCAAAGCAGCAACAGAGTGATACTTACATAACATAATGCTTTACTAAAGGAATGTCGAGATTTATTTTGTCTCGAATGCTTATCATTTTATCAGGTTTCATGGTATCGGTAAATTAACCAACCAAAATTTTTTCAAGAAGTGCTGATGGTTCACATTTGTTTTCCTGTTACAAGTCTCGGCTTCTTTTAGGAGTGAGACAGTACTCTTCCTCTCATAAGAAAAAAAAAACAAGATTGTAAGTGGATTATTTTTTTTCTCAACAGATATTTGTGCGAGCTTTGTTCAGCTATGATCCCCGTGATGATGACCTCATCCCATGTATGCAGGCAGGAGTCCGCTTTGACGTCGGGGATATCTTGCAGGTCATAAGTAAAGATGACCACAACTGGTGGCAAGCCAAAAAGGTCGGGGACACCGATGTTTACCCAGCAGGCCTCATTCCATCTCCAGAGCTACAGGAGTGGCGGACTGCCTGCTTAGCTATTGAGAAAGCCAAACGAGACCAAGCTGGTAGGACATATTATTCGAAATTCAAATATCATAGGACCTATGTGTTATTCCTTTGTAATCAGCCGCCACTGTAAGTAATGTTGGTGTTTACTTGAACACAGTTAGTTGATGGTCATCCAGCTGCAGTTGGGATTTTTGCCTCTGCCAGGAGAGTATGTGTTCCTCCCCATTTGTATGTGTTTGTGTGTTTTTCACAGCATAACTCAACAGTCATGAATGGAATCTTGTGAAATTTTCAGGGCATTTAGAGAATGGACCATTGAATAATTGATTAGATTTTTGTGTGTATCTCAAAAACAAGCTGCATTCAGGAACTTCATCAAGGAATATCACAAATGTACATTCACTTGTGCATGAATGACTCTGGGAATATGGGCTGAAAAACTGAAAGCCAGCATGCTTTAGGGAGCATCCCACAACAGCAAGCAACCATATGGCAGAGGCTTGCATTCCTTAGAATGCAGATTTATAGTTTCAGTTATGTGCTTATTATGAGTTATCTGATATAATTATCAATCAGCGAGTACTATGTCTTACATACCTATCCAGCCAGGGTACAATAGCTGTGTCTGTTCCCTTTGTTTTTGAGAGATACATGTAGTGCCACCTGTCAACCCTAGGTAGAATCACAGAACAAATGATATGTTGTCAGAGCTTTAGCATAGTGCAAATCCCTAAGCTTATTACTTGTGTTTATTTACATATATTTAATTGCAAATAAACTCACAAATTAGCTAGAATATCTGTTGAAATAGATGACTTATAAAAAAAATTTTTGTTTGGGCTGTGAAAACTTTGATGTTTAATTTACAGTGAATTGCTCATGGTTCGGACGCAAGAAGAAACAATCCAGGGATAAATATTTGGCCAAACACAATGCAGTCTTTGACCAACTTGACCTAGTCACATATGAGGAAGTAGTCAGACTTCCTTCCTTCCACAGAAAAACACTGGTTCTTCTAGGTAAGACAGGGAAAATATTACTTTAATGTTTAACCTGTTGACTTTTATTTGATTTTGCCATCTCTAGAATACAATTCATATTTGTGGTCATTAATTTCTTCAAAAATAGAACTTTGGTATGTATGTTTAAAAAAAAAATCAAGTTGCCAGGTCTGTGCTGTCAGTCAAAATGAAAGGTTACAACATTGTCTGTAGCAGTCCTCACTGGGGGTCTGTTTAAATGGCTACAATTAAATAGTCTTAATGTCATAATGGGTGGATGAAGCAGGCACAAAGTGAAAGTGACATGATCTGTTTTTAATTAGAGTTCTAAACCACCATCTGCTGCTTTTTAATTAAGCTTAACTGGTAATAGAAAGCCAGATAGAAGGACAGACTACCTTAATACTGAAGACACCCATCTGATCTTTGCTATAATAGATATTGGTTTGCTGTTTTTATAAACTAGTCCCTGTGTCCACATTTTTGAGAGTGCAAGCCCTTTTTACAATCCTCTTCATGTATCCAGGCATAAAATAAATATGTCATATAAAAGCATGTTAAAGGTTGATATCATATATGTAAACATGGTACTACGATTACATATGGTGGTATATTCAAGATATCGTAAACAGTTATGATGATTGTATTGTTAACACATTTGTCCAGGTGCTCACGGTGTTGGTCGCAGACATATCAAGAACACTCTCATCACCAGCCACCCTGAAAGATTCGCATACCCCATTCCACGTGAGTATCGTGTTTTGTTATTGCTCACCCTGTCCACATGATGGTCTCCATGGTAAACTATATTAGTATGAGCCATTAACCATTAAAATAAACCAACCACCTCAGATGACTGTCCAACTCAAAATAATGACCACTTTTTTGCCCTTTATATCAGACTTCCATTAGATAACAATCTCAAAAATGCATTATTGAGATGAAAATTATTGAGGTCCTGTTGATGGTCTTAATTTTGAGGACTGCATTATGATTTACTAGTGTAAATGTAGAGCTGGTAAAACATCATGCCATAATCTCTTAACCCAAATGGAGTGCTTGTGTCAAAGTATATGCTTGATGTATCTGTAAACTTTATTTAAAATGAATTAATTCCCGGTAACAAATTCATATATCAAACCTCAGATATGTAGGAAGTTTTCTGTTTGTTTATTTGACTTTCACACAACAAGTTTTCATTTTATTTCATTGGGCCTTTTAGACAAACTTGCAGCAGGGATCACCCTAATCAAATGCATATCATTTAAGTTCTAGTTAATTTTATGCTGCATCAGCAGAAACATTTTGCCCTGTTAAAGTTCTCAGTATTCAAAATATCAAATAATTATCTGGTGCTTAGAGTCATAGGCTAAAGATGGTGGTTTTGAATAATAGTTAACCATTCATTGTTTAGATATTTACAAAAAATTGTCATCATTAATCATTTTAAACATAGCATTGATCAAGTAGACATCAAATTAACCTGTAGAAACATGGAATTGAAATATTGGAACCACGTCATGACCTATGACGTTTACTCGTTCTGTTCAGATACCACCCGGCCATCTAAGAAGGATGAAGAAAACGGCAAAAATTATTACTTCGTATCCCAGGAGGAGATGATGCGAGACATCGCTGCGAATGAATATTTGGAATACGGTACCCATGATGATGCCATGTACGGCACAAAACTGGAAACTATCCGCAGAATTCATGAACAGGGCCTTATGGCAATCCTTGATGTGGAACCCCAGGTTGGTTGGTGATAAAATATTCTTTATCACCTAATATATGTTGTTGCTTTTATGTATATGTGTATATATATATATATATATATATATATATATATATATATATATATATATATATATATAATTATTTTCAGGCACCCTGTGAAGAGCATGTTTTTACACTATAAAGCTTGTCAAGAGTGCTTTAAACGTTACCCTTCTTAACCAAAAAAAGAAAAACTTTTAACACATTTACACATTTTCAGATTGTTGCCACATATTATTTCTGAAGACTTGAATCATTTACATTTCGGCTCAAGGGGAATAAAAATTATGCCATGTTGTGCAAAAATAGTAATTGGTTCTTCAGTAAGTTTAGAAATATTTTTTTCTAATATTGGATGGAAAGTGGAAACACATGAAAAACGTGTGAGCTGTTGATTTGACAATGCAGCTTGCATGAAACATTTCATTGGAAAGTAAATAAAATTTTTGGCATTCTCTAACAGGAAGAATTTTGCCTTTGTATCAGTTTAAAGCCAGGGACCATATAGTATTCTCAGATTGTGATCAGGAATCCTCTCTTCAAGTATCTTTCCCATTCATTCCCTTATTTTATGAGAAAGCATCTCGCAGAAATCTGATTTAATCTTGTATGAACCAGATAGATCACATGATTGATCACATGGCCTATCACATGACTGATCACATGATAGATCAAAAGGGAATACAATAAGAAAAAGGGAGAATGCAGATTTTCATGAGTGAATTCAAATACAGTGCAAATTATGAAACAAGAATCCTCAGGGAATGCATTAATTTTGTATTTTCCCTACATTAAAAGTCCATTTTGTTAACACAGCAAAGGCAGAACTGTTGTTACAGAGTTCTGAATGAAAGTATTTTCACTTTTCCATTCTTGTCTTTGAAAGTGCATTAATTACATTAAACCTGTCTTGCAGTTTATGGATTGTGATTCATGCTTCCCTTAAAGCCAGGATCACAAATGCCTCCATTTCCTCAGAATTTAAACTTCTTGAAAAGATATACCCAGCAAAGTTTTGTTCTGAATAATGTGTTGTCTATGCAGCAATTGTCCAGTGGCAAGCACAGTATTATTGAAAACAAATATTTCAGATGATCATTAATAATTATTGAATAAGAACAAAAGTAAAACATCTGAGCTCTGAAAACATGTAAGTAGTCATTGTAGGTATTTCATCTGCTAACGTTTATGTTGATTTGCTGGAAGTGGCTGTTCCAGTGTGCGCTGTGAAGCATGGTCAGTTCATTAGTAAACTTATAAACAGCATGCAGTTCTACCTTTATTAAATATACATTTTCCAAGCATAATTCATGTTTTATGGGGTTAATATTGGAGAAATCTATGCAAATAGAAAATAATAAACATTATTTTGTGAAAACTAAGCTTTATAAAAAGAACAAAGTAATCAAAACTTAATATTAGTTTTTCACAAAATAAATGTTTATTTTATTTTCTGCTTGCATCGAGGGTCAGTTTTGATCTTATCTTCATCAGTATTTTGACTGTCTGTACCTCAATAAAAAAACTATGAACTATTACACATTGCTAAAATTAATTAACTTTATTTGAATGCATTGGATTCAAACAGTGTTTGATTTTATTTTTTTAAGGAAACACAACAATTGTCACTATGGTTGTTTTAAAAGGAGTCATGTTTTTGCATGTGGTGTTGTATTTAAAATATTGTCTTTGAAGACATATCTTAATAATTAGGTCTTTGAACACATATCTTAATCATATTGTCTTTCAAGACATGTCTTGGACATATTCCTTTTGAAGATATTTCTCAGACATATTGTCTTTGAAGACATATCTTTGACATATATTTATATTGTCTTTGAAAATGTTGACATTGAAAGTTCATTGGTGACACCCTGGTAATAACTAAACTTAGTCAAATATATTGGTCCCTAAATTATGGAAACATTGTCATCTCACATGGAGTATATTGTATTGGCTTTGATAACCTATGCACTGTAAAAGTTTCATTGACACCAGTGTGCATGATTATGAATTAACAAGCAAAGCTCCAGTATAAATTGTCACTTGTGCTATTTTGAGGTCATGGTTTAATATGTTGTACAGTGCCATCATAGAAAGCTAACCACAAGGAGAAAATCATGTTGTAATTATATATGCGCACCTATTTTGATCATCAATGCAAGAACATCTACATGGGTTCAGGAATATTCACTTTCAGTGAACCACCCAGTTCAAACTGAAAAGAAATTATTACTAAAATTCAGGAATAATAAATCTTTATCTCTGAGAAATTGTATCACTAATTAATGTACAGTAAACTAATCATTGCTTATGTCAACTGATGAAATTTATCATATGCTGCATATAAGGAAACAGTAAGCATATGCATGTTTTATTTCTCTGTGGTCACAAGTAGAACAAATAGTTTATGTCAAAAAGACCTTTATCAAATTTGTCCAGTCTTACATTCAGTCCCCTGTGGGGACAATACAAGTGTAGTTCTGTGCAGCTATCTGTGAAGGCTTCAAAAGTGCAGGGCACATTCACAGCACTGGATAAATTTGATAGCAAACTGGTCAGATTCTTATGATGTAATTTCATTTGCCACACTTCCTCTTAGTTAAATTTTGTCTTGGAGAAAAATGCCAATTTGTGGTTTCACATTCCATAGCCATGTCAATCATATTTTTACATTGGCAATGGATCAGTGATACAATTTGAGACTGACAAATGTCCAGGGTTAAACAAAATTATTGAAATCAAGTAAAGAGCAAACATTTCAGTGGCAGATTGTTGTTTTTTGTTTTGTATCAGTAGACATTGCAGCAACAAAAAGTCCGATTGATAAGTTTGTGAATTCTTGAACCCATGTATATGTTACCTCAGCACATTATAAATATGTCTTTGTGTACGTGCACTCCCCCTTGTGTTATAACTAAAACTGATGCATTTTATTCAAATCTGTGTTTTGAGTACACTTAAGTTTTGATTTGCAGCTGTGAAAGTTGTGTCATGAAAGAATATTTTATCTTGCCAAGTGTTAACTGTCCAGTGAAACATCTAATAAACAAGTTTGAATTAGTATGATAGACATAAAATTTATATCTGTTCAGGAAATGTACCATAGCCAATATATTCATAGGAAAATAACATTTACACTTCTTCTTTTTATTGCTTTTGCAGTAATGGGATAAAAAGGGTGCAAGCACTTAATTTACATGCAAGCCTTGTTATAACTGCAAATTGCAATGTATACTAATGTATATGGCTGCACATTTATTAAATAATTCCAGACTCTGAGAACATAGAAAAAAAAATCTTTAAGTCATGAGAAAGTTACAAAAAAAATCAAAGCGCTTTTATTTATGACAAAGCTTGGATTAATAATGATATTGACGTGAGAATCTGTCATTTCAAAACAAGAGGAGTGTTTTGTATTGTGTAATGGTCTTTGGCTATGAATTCACTCAGAGGTTCAGTGTTGGAAAATTGCCTTTGGAAGTAAGGAATGAAAAATTTCAGGGGGAACTTGAGTTGCCAGTTCGAATTAATTTGAATTAAGCCTTGCTTTTCTGTAGTTCCTTTCCATGACTTTAACATTGATGGTAATAATCTTACGTATGCTGTGGTATATCTAGAAACTTTTTGTATAGAATACACGATGTTGTAGAATTAAATAACCCAGCTTATAATACCTATTGAAGCACTGAACAACTGAGAAATTGTAGCATATACCCTCTAACATTTTTTACATAGAAAAAATTGTTTCCTTTATAATAATAAAAGTGGGCTGATCATAAAATTATGAGACAAAATGTGTGAACATGCAGTGCTACTTGTCAGAAAAGGGGATTCATTCCATATTCACCACTGTATTGCAATGTTTTGTTTCATGTGCTTTGTGAAAATGAATTGTGATCTTCTTACATGCATCCGTCTACCCACCATCACGCTTCCATTTTGTTTTCCTGTAATTTCACACTGGTTAACCTTTGCCTTTTGACATTTGGTTGACCTTTGTTGACCTTTGTGGACTGACATCACATGAGCTATGCACTCTTTGACCTTTTTCACTGATACAACATATGTTTCATGTGAGACATGTTGCTGACGATTCTATCCATACTTTCTTCCTTAACTATAGTTACTGGGAACGTCCAGGGAAGTGAGTTGAAATTTTGCTCTTGTTTTTCTCCCTACCTACTGTGACTGTGGTCTGGTTAGTGGAGTGTAGTCTTCTGTATTTTGGGAAAACTACATTGAAATTTTCACTCAGATGAAAAACAAATCAAATTTCTGGGAAACGCAGAAACAGGGTATTCATCTTTTAGCAAATGACATACCTTAAAAATGAAAACATGACAGCTTTTTCACAAGAAAATGGGGAAAACTGCTTCCCTTTTTTTAAAACTAATTCAAAAGTGACCACTTGTTTACTATAGCAGAAGGACATAATAATGTTTTTTTTGTATGACATTCACCCATTTAGGAGCTTAAATTCTGCAGACGCATTGTCCATGACTTTTTAGAAATAAGTCAAATGAAAAACACATGTATAAGTTTACCAGTACAAATCATATTTTTTTTCTATAAACAGAGGCCTTCTGTAATGACCTTTTGTACACAAGGTCAGACCCAGTATGTTTTGATCAAGAAAATAAGAAAAGTTACATAAAGATCCTTTTTAGTCCTTTTAATTACCTTACATTGTCTCTCTAATTTCTCTAGAGAGAATCGTAATTGTCCATTATGTTGTACCCTTCAGTCAAGGCCTGCCAGGTCTTAAGGTAATTTACAAATGCAATCTCCAGTTAGATCTATGTGCCACTTAACAATTACATCACCCACAGAATAGTGGGACAAGGAGATCATAGATAGAGAATTTCAAAAGCTAATTTAGTTGTTAGCATTCTTATAATTAATTCATTGCAGCCCTTTTGGAATAACCATTTTAAATTGGTAAATTGGCACAGTTTTATAAATGGGGGGGGCCACGATAAGGGTTTAATTCATGGTTAAGTGTGTGATCATATACAGATTACAAAGAATTTTGATACATTTGTTACTGTAAATTGGTGAAGGCTTTTTGTTTCGAGGGAGATGACCTTATTTGGACAATTTGGAGCAGTGTGTTCCAGTGTGGTGAAAATTTCATTGTATTCCACAGGCGGTCTCATGACTTTCATAGTTTCTATATATATTTCTCCATGCCAGCAAACATTGTTTTGCATGAAACATAGGTCTGTATCACTATTGCCACATTTACTAACACTTGCCCAGCACTGGTCTTTATGCCAAGCATTGCATTCTATTCATGCATGCACAATGATACTGTTCAGAGGAAGACCACCCAGGTTTTATTAACATTTAGATTCAGTTTAAACATTTATGGTTTAAAAATAAAACTATATGTGTGTGCATAATTTGACATGATATGAGCTAAACTGATAATGTGGAATTAACTTATATTGACAGATTTTTTGTTTATTTGCAAATATATAAAGTTTAAAGAATTAATGATAAAAACTGTTCATTAAGTAAATCATTATTCTCCTGATAAAAATGGATATGCTGAAAAAAATAGGGTTTACTATAAACTTAATATCATTATTCCCCTGCCTCAGTAGAAGTAAAATAACATTAATAGCCCTCTCCAAACCACCTGTCTGTCCATCTGTAAATATTTCTTATTTCATAATTTCATATGCAGCACAGTAACTCAAAAATCTTAATTTTTTTTCCATGGCATTCATGTCAAATTATTGGTTTTACAGTCATTTAATTAGTACTTGATCATCAACAAATGGAGGACCATTCTTTCTTAGCTTTTCAAATATTTATATATAAAAACAACAACAGCAGAAATAAGTATATTGTGCATTTGCTAAAATTTTACAAAATGCAGCTGAGTGCCATAACCCTTGTATTAACATGTGATAAACAGTAATACATATCATATCTGTGGTGAACTAGATGATGTTCCAATATATTTTACTTAGAGCAGAATGACACGCATAAATGTTTATATTACCATATTAAGTTTTGAATATATCTGGCAGAATGGTTTACAGATTAAAGGGGCCTATTCCGATATGTGAATTTTATTAACTAAAGATATTTCATTAGGCCAAAAGAAAAAAATAGGCAAGAAAATGCCATGCCCACTGCACATAGGGGCTCATTTGGTTTATATCCTTATATGATCCGAACATTGAAGAAATAGGAGCTAATGTAAATTTCATTTTCTTGGTAAATAAATGATGTGCAAATGACAACTATAATACATTTCTACATATGAGGTTTCATTTAGAATAAAGATGTAACTCGTGTTATCTTTGAGAATAAAGAAAGAAGTAATGCTTGAATTTTAATTTATGAAAAATAAATGATAATAATAGTTATAATATTGAATTTAATAATAATACCTTATATTTTGTGTATTGTAGCAGCTGAGGAAAATTATGTTACAGCTTATACTATTTTACATGCAAAAAAACGTGGATAGATTTTGAAACAATTCAGAAAACATCTGTTCAGTCCTTTGCATACACAATATCTTTGGCAGCTTCCCAGCACAACATACAAAGTTTTATGTGACACTGTTTTGGCATATTATCCCAGCCCAACTTTTAAGTTTAGGTTATTTATAAAAGAACAAGAAAGATTAACAATCAGTGACAAATGAATACTAAGTGTTGATTTATAAATATCCCACAGCAAGGCAGTATACCCCAGCTTAACCTCTGAACAGTGTCCTTGTGTTGTTCAGCATTGATTGACTTGACAGTTTTGGTTTTGTCTGCCATGTCAACAGCACTCCTGTGTGTTCTGGAATGCCCAGGACTTGGTCCTTGTGGTTTCTCAGTCCTTCATTGAAATATTTTGTCTGTGGTCCTTGTGTTTCTATGGTAATGTGTGCTGGTGGTAGATTGAGTGGTTCAGCCAGGTTATTTATGTTTTTGCCTTGTCTAATGTTTATCATTCCCTTTCAGGATGAACTGTAACTTTGGATATTGTCTTCTGTTTTCCATAGTACAGTTAAATCTCAAAATAATGACCACCAACAGGATCTAAAAAGAAAACAGGTTACATTTGGGAATTGATTGTTTAAGTTAGGTCTTGTATAAAGAGGGAAGATGATTAGGGACCCATAAAAAGTGGTAATTGTTTTGAGGTTGTCACTATACTGAGGTGGCTGTTAGATGAGGTTTTACTGTACCTGCTTATCTAACCATAGTTTTTAACTGTTTCAGATAATATTGCCTAATTAGTTAAGAACAAGACTCTAAGAAACATTCTTTTCCAAATGCATTTTTTAAATACATAAATTGCCATGCATTGACCAGTTTTAGTTTGATAGTCATCTGAGAAATGCTTTCTTATTCACAACACATTTTGTTTATTTTAACAGATCCTAACTAATACACATAAATATTAATATTTGCCCAAATGCAGGGTTCTTAATTACTGCTACCTTTCCTTCAGTACTTGGTTTTACAAACTGATTTCTCATGGGGAAAAAAGACTCATTTAAATACCCATAAATAAGCCTAGCATCTGGCTGGCAAGCATACTTCACTTATCAGAATTAAGGTGTGCATGATATTATTCAGCTTTGCTAAGCACAGATGTGGTACCTTTTTCATGTTTTTTTTATGAATCTGTAGTATTCTTCCAGTTCTTTATTTGATCAAAACATTTTCCATAATGAACTTGAATAGTTGGTGTTTTGCCCTGTATAATACAGACTGTTGACATTATGTTTTTATCAGACTGAAATGCCCTCATCTTGAGTTCAGTATAACTGTTATAAGTCCTTGATTGGCTATCATTTATTTTCTTTTTAGATGATTTATATTCAAAATGTATCTGTTTTTGTTTTTTTTTTTTTTGGGGGGGGGGGGGGGTTATAGCATTCTACTGTATCTGTTGAATCTTGGCACAATATTACCTTACAGTATTTCCTTTAAGGAAATGGCAAATCCAATGCATGTAAAGTGAAGATTTGTGTATGTTTGGTTTTCACCAAAAACAGAATATGCTGTTGTTTGAAAGAACCATGTCACATATTGTGTACATTCATGTCTTTTTATATATATATTTTCAGGAGGATGTTTTATGTTAATACAGGGTCATATAGCAGTATACTGCTCTTTTGATTAGTAGTGGCTGGTTTTTTATACTTCAATTACCAATAGCATTGGCTGATCAAAGACTATAATTGTATCCTTTTTTCCATTTTGACTTGCATTTTGCCATATAAGTGACACCATTTTAATTTCCATAAATTAAAACCAAGGGTAAATAGTGTGTTAAATTATATTATAAGGTAATTAAAAGAGACAAAACAGGAACTAATCATTTGTAATTTCTGCTCCACTTATATGTGGTGAAACTGTAAAGTGATGAAAATGAAGATGCCAAAGGCAACTTTTGTCAACTGCATGTTTTTGTTGGCTAGTTTTACTTGCAGCCTTGATGTAGTTTTATGTAGATTAAGCACAGGTGTGATGTTGCTGATTTATTACAGGCTTTGAAGGTACTGCGAACTGGAGAGTTCACACCTTTTGTTGTGTTCATAGCAGCACCAACAAATATAACAGTATTTGATGAGGTAAAGGTCTTGTGTGATATGATAGTGAATTTGGAACTGACACACTTTATTTCTGAATGCTGGCACACTTGGAATGCTGTAAACGAAAATATTATGGCATTCCAAGTTCCACCAAGAGTTGTGTGGGTTTTAACAATAATTCTGTCTTATGCTTGACTAACCTTTCACTTTCAGTTAGAAATGCTCTTCTCAAGATTTCTTCATAAATAATGATATCCCATGTCAGCTGCCTTTGAAATCACACTCTGTACAAGACTCATTTCATTCTTGTAACTGGAACGAGTTCAAATATAAAAGAATGTCTATAAGCAAATGACCATGTAAAGGCAAAAGTGACTAAGGATGTCTTGGGTATAGAATATGCCTTTGAAAAAAGTATGCGATTGATACATGTCATACATAATATAATATGGCCTTAACGTAACAGAATTCTACAATATATTGAGATTTTTTTTCATTTCCCCAAATAATTGTTTTGTAATCATTCTTAAAATTCCCTACCCAAGAAAACAGAGAAACAAATTTCGTAAAATAATTATTATATCTAGAAGAATGAAGAAGTACAAGGTGTTGAAATTTAAGTACAAATCTATGCAGGCAGTTGACCTGAGGACATTTGCTGTGTTTTTAGGTATTATAGTCCTGAGCATGACTAGGTTAGATTTGCCTGAAACAGGACTTATAACCTTTTGCATGCTGTTTGTTTCCAGGCTCTTAAGGTTCTACGGACGGCGGAATTTGCTCCGTTTGTAGTATTTATAGCTGCACCAAGCATCACTGCCTTATCTGAGCTCAAAACTATTAACGTGAGTGCTATACTAATCTTCTCATGTCATGTTTAACTCCTCTGCCTTGCATTGTTTGACTGGTATACTGCTTCACTGCAGTGGAGCAATTTTGCCCGTCTGAATTCAGAAACTAGATACCGGTACTGCATGCTGTGAAGTAACACTTTTTGATTTGCATATGAAAGATAACAGACTCTGACTAACCTATAGCTTTTGTTTATAACATTTAGAAAAAAAGTCATTCAGCTTGCCCTTTAATATTCTTAGCTGAGACAATATAGGGCCTGAAATGAAAACATACAAAACATAAGAATATATTATTAAAATTAAGTGAACCAATGGTTAAATTGTTCCGGCCCTCCTCCCTGACTAATTAATCAAATGTAGTGTATAAGTAAGTATTTTGAAAACTGTCCAGTATCCTTTAACTGCAGTACATTAGTTATACCATCTGGTGTTCGCTTTAAGAACAGAACTGTATTTTTAAATCATGTTGATTTTTATGATGGTGTAATCTTTATAAATTGGTAAATGAAATTCATCCATTTCTTTTCATTAAGTTAAATAAAGAAAGCAAAGTAGGACATTTTTATTGTTGTTGTCTGAATGATTATTATTAAATTCTTGTGTTTTGCCACAAGAAACATTTTATAAAATGCTGGTTTTACTGATGGCTCTTTTAATAAAATGTCTGATTTCTTTGGATGCAAATCTTATATCTTTTATTAAAAAGTTTACTGCATGAACATTTTTAATCTTTTAACATATACTAAATTTCATAGGAATATTAGTATTCAAAATTCACTTTTGATCCTCACTCTTTTTTACAAGGTTCACGTATTTTACTTAAAACACATTTTATCAGGCAGATATACATTTTTATTAAGAAAGATTTTTGTACTAACTCAATATAAAATATGTATTGTCTCTTCATGAAACTGTTTTAATATTATTTTTTATCTCATTTAACATCTGCTCATAGTGCATCCATTAATAATGTTGCCATGATAATGCATGCATTTGTTTAATAGTGTACTGTGGTCCCAGATGTTCCCAGAATAATTAATTATACTACATAATAGACATAAAAGTATTTTGCAACAAATAATGCAAAACAAGTGTTTAAAGAAATCATAAGCTGACCTTCTGATGTGGCTCCATCCAGATAATATATTCTTAAATATATAAAGATATTGAGGCAGCTTTCTCTGTCACAGTCTTGTTAAGTACTGAGGTATAATGTGCTGCAAGAACCTGACCACTGTTTATCATCTAATTTTATTTATTATTTTTAGAAATTCATATATGTTAAATCACACCCTTAATTGCAGTATATTATTTTAGCTCATGATTTAATGTGCTCCCATTTAAATATAAATAAATATTAGATGCTAGTTATCTAAAACCACAAAATTATTTCAGATATTTTTATTTTGTTAATACTTTCTGTTGTTAGGATGGGAGCTTGGAGCGGCTGGCAAGAGAAAGTGAACTGCTTGAAAAGGCATATGGTCATTACTTTGACCTTAAGATTGTGAATAATGACATTGAGGAGACAATTCGAGCGTTGCAGCAGGCCATAGATGAAGTGTGCACGACAACCCAGTGGGTGCCGGTTAACTGGGTCTTCTAACCGCTGCCCATACACAAAGAGGTGTTGACAACCTGAAGTTCCCAATCTGAAAGACAAAAATGAGTTGTCAGGAGCAGAACAGAGTGCACACAATCACAAAAAAAAGAGAGAGGTGCCAGGGTTATTGAACCTGGGTATTCACTGGGGAATCAGAGGGGTTGACATTAAAAATGACTTTATCTCAGAGCAATATGGTATATGGAGTAATTAATGATCATGTCAGATTTTATACAGATTTAAACGGTAGGCATTTTTAAATGACTCAAATTATAGGTCAGCTAACTTTATGCAATTCTGAGAATTAAAAGTTTCACAGGACTTTGTTATACCACTGAATTATAGGAAAGCTTACCACTGAATTATAGGAAAGCTTGTGAAAGTATCAATTTGATTTGGATTTCAGTAACCAGTTTTGTAGATACAACTGTCAAAAAAGTAGATAACATTATTTGAAAGATATGGGTTTTGATTTTTTTTGTAATATTCAAAATGGGTTTATTTTACAGTTGTTTTTCTATTGTTGTTGAATATTTGAATTATGTATTTTAATATGTCATCATTTATCATTAAATTCTGAGCTTTTGTTTTCATGAATATCATGTGGGATTTGGGCTTAGGGTTACATTGTAAAGGCATTGTGTAGACTTGGCGTTTATGGGCTTTGTTCAGCATGTCCATTCAGAAGAATGCATAGCCCAAGATTAGCATATAATTTTCGGGGGTTATGTGGTAATCAGGCACTGTTTACCGTCTAGCCATTGCTTAACGCATGGGTAATTTTAATGTATCACTCAGTATGTGGTCATGTCGTGCGATGCCATATTTTTCCTTTGCTAAACACAAGAAGAGAGAAAAGACAGATCGTGGTATATGAAATGCTGGATTACTGGTTGAAGAAAGGTATCCTTTCTTGAATCTGCTTTTAACAGTACAGAATAGTCATGCTGACTTTGACGTATATGTCACATAAAAACAACGTCACATAATTTTGTTTTTATATGTATCTGTGCAAATCAGAATCGCAGAAAACTGAAAAAAGGACTTCCAGAAACCATACCGTATTCACTGTAGAGCATAACTTAATTATATCATTTGTGGAACTGTAGGCCACTCTTTGTCAAAATTTTATATACCTTATTTTTACTGGGTTTGTTGGTCATATATAAGAAAATATTTTTTTTAGAATGACATCGTTGCATCTTGTCCTGTTCTATTATTTTAGGGGGACTGGGATAATAGTCATTTATTTTGGCTGATTGGAATGTATGATTTGAAGGGTATTTTACAAAATCAAAGCAGTAGTTGTTTACTTATTAAACTTGTTATTTTCATGTGAAATGATGTACATAGTTTTTGGATAAAACAAAATTTCCTCTAGCCAAAGAGACTTGCTCATGTAAAGAGGTGCATCAGGAGTTTCCAGTGACGTTATTTGTAGTGTTATTGTTTTTAGGAGTCATGAAAAACGTGTTCATTTCATAACTGTTTGGATTTTTATTTTAACAAAATAGTGTCCTGGTGCAATAGAATTAGGAGTCTGTTTGAAATGGCATTTAAAACGTTTGGATAAGTTTGAAACGACGTTGACTTGACTCTACCAAATCTTAGTCTCGATTGTCCATCAGAAATAGAATATCAGGAAGATTTGATTTTCATATGCATTTGATTTTAATGGATATCGATCAAGTCATCCAGGCATTCAGTTGTCGGAACTGTAATGTGTTGATGTGGTTAATAAAATAAACAAATTGAATGTATAATTATGTTTTAGATGGAAGATCGGTGACAATTCGTCAAATGTTTTATTACACGTTTGTTATCCTGGATTCGCATGCAGGATCTAGCATTGTACCTTTGCAGACAGTGGTTACATTGTATCACTGTCTGGGGTACAGTAATTTGTAGTTCTAAGAAATCTTGCATCAACCTACTTAAACTGTATATAAAATTTATGTACAGTTGAAACCAACAGCAATAGCGATCATAACATTTCCAAGGTGGTGAAACGAGGAAACATAATTTAAAAAAGGTAATATATAAAATTTCTTAATAAAGTGGGTAATTCAAAGCAGTTACTATGCAGAGTGAAAGTGCATACACCTGAATAGCATTTATTATTCAAAAGTAATTTGCCCACTCAATGTTTATAGATTAAATGACGATATATTCTCAAAACAAATATATCTTGTGACATTGGAGCATACTATAATCTGACATGGCAACATGATATGACATCTTCTGTTTGCAGTGTTTTAATTTTTCGGAGACACTAAATGAAGTCCCAGAGGTTTTATATTTCTTGATACTGTTTCATTGTGTATCAAACGTTGATAACTATAAAACGCTTATGTTTCCTCCTTTCAGCTCATAGCCATCTGTCCTGTTCAGAATATTCTAGCACAGATTTACGATTTTCTAGCTATACTGTTGGCCATGATTTCGTCATTCGGTAATTAAGTGAGGTGGTTTGACACTTTTTCTGAACCTCGTTATTTGGGACAAACCCGCTGCCAGACTGAAGTAACGTCTTTAAAGCCATGTATACGAGCACGGATATCCCATGCAAATGTACATCTGCCGTGCTGTTCGCATTTTACTATTTCTTTTGCATTGAAATATAAAAGCTGTTCCACGTTCTTAATATAAAAACCATCGCCGAGTCAGACATCTTCTGATATTATAATTATGTGCGAACAACATTGCCTAGTTTTTTTTGTCTACTCTCTAGGCGAAATTGTGATATAAAA
This sequence comes from Sipunculus nudus, assembly GCA_026874595.1. Classification (NCBI taxonomy): domain Eukaryota; kingdom Metazoa; phylum Annelida; class Sipuncula; order Golfingiida; family Sipunculidae; genus Sipunculus; species Sipunculus nudus. The sequence goes on from CM049314.1 coordinate 57,396,153, forward strand.
ATAGTAGTCATGTTAACAGCAACACAACTGCTGCAGTTTAAAAATAAGGGTACTGATTGTTAGTAAATCAAGGCGTGTGTATATTATTTATAACACTTTAACGTTTGTTTAGTCTGTGATTTTGAAGTCGGTTCTTTTGTTCAGTCTTGTTGGATAAGTTGTGGTACCATTGGAGGTAATAAAGCCAACGTTCAGCAAAGCATATATTCATTGTATAGAAAGCCGTATCCACATTCAATGGAATTTTGTGTTGTCATCTTTTCACTTCAACTATGATAAAATTATTAAAGATGTACGGCTTGACTGATTGAACCATAGTGAATGATTGCTGTTTAACATTTAGACTTGTCTAATTGGATCCAATCCACAGATAATGCCAAAGGAAATCGAAGTAAAAGATTGAGCAAACACCTGCACTAGTTTGTTTCCTGTTAAATTTAGTCTGTCAAGTCATGATTTCTGCATAAAATGAAGGACTCCGTTATATCTAGCTATATCAGGTAAAATCAGAGTCTAGTATTGCTTGTCATCTTAGAATAGTTCATTTTGGTTTTGAAGAGGACCAGTGGCTGTGCTTTTACTATTCGGATGTCCATTTTAATACACAAGTTTCCGCATGTCATATCTAACTGCATTGCCTTGAGCCATAACTTTCTTGACAGCCCTGTGATGGATCATTTAGCTCCTTAAAAGGTCGAGTTTTGATATGTTTTTACCTCCTTTGACCACGGTCTGCTGGTACAAATGGAATACGACGGTATAATTTTTGGATTTAATGATCCATTATATCCCCTATTGGAATCCGCTTGCTCTGGTCTGTTACATCTTTAAATACTACAATCTTGTGATCAGTATGGCTCTTCAGAACCATATTCAACCGTAGTTCAGTGTGTTTCTTTTCATCTTCATACTACACCACAGACTAATGGTATACTTTTGTCCAATGTATCTATTTCTACTTGGTGTGTACAATTTTGGCCTGTTACATCTTTTCCATTTTGGTGTATCGTATTTTTGTCACTTTTGCCAAATAGCTGGCGAATATTTTCTCCCAGAGCCTTCATGTACATGACCCATTTAAAATATTGGAAAGAAACATTTTCTAGGTATTTTATTTGGCAGTTTGTCATCATTCTACTTTCATGAGCATTCAGTAATATCACATCACAGTCAGGTTATGGTTAATACAAACACTACGTAATAAAAGGCATACGTCTTAGAAACAGCCTTCAATGTAGCAAATTATCTAACATCTAGGAAATGACAAATTATGTCTTTTGTTTTCATAGTAACAGATTGGACATGAAAAACAGCCAGAACATCAATTGAGTGTTAATTCTTATTAGGCAATTTAAAGTTACTATTAAATAGTCTTATCAAAGATCGAACGCTTATAATGAATAAGACCCTTTTTGTCTTTTAGCTTGCAGACCATGTTTTCCCCGTGTGTACAGTATTGGGCAGTCTGGATAAGCATGTTAAAGGTTTCTGAAAGTTAGAAGAATAATGTTATGAGGATAATTATGAGTCCACTCTCTTATTGTACTACGGATTAGTTGAAACTAGGTGTTGGCATTATTGCATTGTTATATATCTTATCCTACAGACGATTTAGTACAAACAGAGATTTTTAATAATAAAGACATGATCTTCATGAAATGATTTGTTATCTTTTCTTACGCAGCCGTTGTATGTTAAATAACAACTTTGCTGTGCAGTGTTTGTGTATACAATTGAAAAATAAATGTGTAGTGTGTTTGTGTATACAATTGAAAAATAAGTGTGTAGTATGTGTTCTAGTACAGATCCTCCATATGTTAGATGTGACCATCGTCAGTAAATATCAATATTTAAAACGATTGTCATATTTCTAACATAACCCCCCCCCCCCCCCCCGGGCGTTTCAGAAGCAAAAAGATTGAATCCTGTATGTCTGCTCAAAACTGAGATGAATATTTTGTCTACACTAAAATTTTAAGATTGAATGTATTTAGATCCAGTCAGATGAATATACAGGATCGTTATTTGTATACTACTGAACGTTAAATGGAATCTTTATCTGTGCGACGCCAAGTCTTATGTTCAGACTGAATCTTTAGTCGTCCATTTCTCATGTAATCTTTAACCATTTGCAACCAAATGGTATTTAGACCACTAAATCCACGGAAGAATTTTGACGTTTAAAAATGGACGTTTGCCGCATGTTCTTAATGTATATCACCCACTGACATGCTGCAAAAGTAATTTTTGCCTAAATGAGGGATGTGCAAGTCACTATACTTTAGACGTTGGATATTGTAACTAACGGGCCCATTAATCAAGCTAATGAGCGTGATGCTTATACAAAACATTGTAACATAGTTTTTTTTTTAATTTTGCAAAATATTATATATCTTCGTGTATCATTCTTGATTGGTAGTCTAGTTTATTATCCCTCGTGTTCTGCTTGTATTGATATAATTAATGACACAGTTTGGCAAAAGGTTAATCTAAGCATTATAAGAAACAAATACATATCTTCATAATCTAAATTCTGATACGCTGAGGTGCTGTTTTGGAAATATATCAGCAAGAGGTCAAAGATAAGCTTTAAACCAATCATGAAAAGGGTTCTATCGCTAAATCTCCAGAAAAAAACACCATTTTGATGTTATTGTGCTTATCGTTGCGATTTATGTGGGATTAATGAAATGATTTAGGTGTTCCCAAAATTACCAACCGTAACCCAGAGGGCGTGTATACCCTCGTCATCTATTACCTGAATATTCAGTTAATATTCTCCAGCTGAATCACTGTTCATGTTTACTTTTAAACCTCATGCCAACTGCCATATCCCTAGTAATATCATCATGGAATGAATAAACTCAGAAAGCATATATGCATGTTAACCAGTGTTTATTTCTAATTCACTGTCACGGCATTAAGTTTCGACCTAACTGATAAATCTTTAACATAAAGTAAAACTAAAAGAAAATTATCCGTTTTCTTAATAGGCAACTTCTGTAGATGGTCGCGAAATGTTCCGTTTCAATACACGTGTTTAACTTTTGAACAGATTTTAATGTGTTCAGATTAATGAATTTTCAATAGATTGTGCGACTGAACAAAAGTCAATACATGCAGATTAAAACAGTGCCAGTAATTAAGAAAAAAAAACACTTTTATTGCCGGTGTATTAGTGCGTGTGATTTAGTAACACTTAGTGAATGTTCATATCTCGCAGCCATTCCCTTGTTTCATGTGTGTTAAAGTTTACAAAATGGAACGGCCCGTATCACCTCAAGCATTTAAATTTATCTTTGAGGCAAGTGGCAATAACTAGATGTGGTCGGACAACTGTCCTCAGAGGGCCCGCATTTCTAGTAGTTTACATATGGGTGAAAAGTTTAGGTTAAAAAAAATGACATACAAGGACTGGTTTTTATCCATAAACATGAGGAAAAATTTCCTACTGGTGTAAATAATATTAAAGAAGATATATCTGAAATATAAAATCCCCAATTGTGCTCTGGCAGCCATATTGGAATTCTGACACGTGTGTAATTCAATAGGGATTGAGTGCGCGAAGGCACCAATCATCCAAGTGAAATTGGGAAAGCTGAAATATGTTGTTGAGTTATCGTGAGCAAAAGAAACTCAATTAGGCTGTGGTGACCATATTGGAATTCAGACATGTCTGCCATTCGATATTGGAGCCCTTATAGGTACCAATCACCTCTTTGTAAATGAGACTGATCAAGCATGTTCTTATTGAGATAACACACTTAAAAGACAATCCCCAATTGTGCTGTGGCAGCTATATTGGAATTCCAACATGAGTGTAATCCAATAGGAATTGAGTCCGCATAGGCCCCAATCATCCCTTTGAATTTGGAAAAGCTGCAGTATGTTGTTGTTGAGTTATCCCGCGCGAAAGAAAATCAGCGATTGGTGCTGTGGTGGCCATATTAGAATTCTGATTGGTTTGTAATTTGATAGGTCTGCAGCCCTCATAGGTATTAATCATTCTTGTGAATTTGGGAAAGCTGAAGTATGGTGTTCTTGAGTTATCGCCACAAAAGAAAATCAGCGATTAGGCTGTGGTGGCCATCTTGGAATTCCAGCAAGTCTGTAATTTGATAGATCTGGAGTCGTCATAGATACAAATTATCTCTGTGAATTTGGGAAAGCTGCAGTACGTAGCTGTTGAATTATCGTGTGCGAAAGAAAATCAGCGATTGGGCTGTGGCGGCCATATTGGGATTCCATCAAGTCTGTAATTTGATTGGTTTTGAGCCGTCATAGGTACCAATCATCCCTGCAAATTTGGGAAAGCTGCAGAATGCTGCTGTTGAGTTATCGCGAGCGAAAAAAAAAATCAGCGATTTGGCTGCAGACTTGTACCAGAAAAAAGGTCATTTTCCGTAGCGCTCCACACATGTTTGTGTTAAAAACAAGTTCTTCCGAACGCGTCAACGTTCATTGAAACTTCATTCCACGTGTATATATTCATTACATTATTACCCGTGTATCAGGCGTGTTTGTAAATACCCCCAAACCAAGTCGAACCGAATTGAATGTGCCATATTCTTTTGAAAGAAGGCTTCCCATTTGACAACTGAAAAAAAAACCTTATTTATGTAAGTTCTCCAGTCAGCACATTTTACCATATATTTAACTATACACTTTGTATCGGTTGTGCTTTATATACAACTCAGTAAGTTTCTGTCCTCACAACAGAATATTTATTGTACATAAATAATCAGATCCTTATAGCATTGAAAAGTATGTGAAGACTAAATACTTCTGGTGCTATACACTGCAGGCTACTTCTGCTTCCTACAAATCTGTAATTCGGTAAGTCTTAAGCCGTGATAAGTACCAATCATCCCTGTGAATTGGGAAAGATTCAGTATGATGTTGTTGAGTTATTGCGCGCGAAAGAAATCAGCGATTGGGCTGTGGTGGCCATATTGGAATTTTCACAAGTCTGTAAATCGATAGGTCTGGAGCCGTCATAGGTAACAATCATCCCTGTGAATTTTAGAAAGCTGCAGTATGTTGACGTTGAGTAATCGCGCGCGAAAGAAAGTGTCACTGACAGAAGGACGGACTGACACGGTGATCATTATAGGGCACCGCTTGTCAAGCGGGGCCCTAATAAATTATTTTTAGTGTTACAAAATATTGTGGTAAAACCCGATGTACACGTCCATGTGTGCACATAAACACGACGTGCTCGCAAATTACTATGCCCCATAACACATTTGGCACAGACTGAGACCAGAAAAAGGTCATTTTCCGTATCGCACCAGACCTGTTTGTGTTATTAACAATTTCTTCCGAACGGGTCAATGCTCATTCCACGTGTATATATTCATTACATTATTACCCGTGTATTAGGTGTGTATGTTAATACACCTAAACCAAGTCGAACCGGAATTTAACGAATTGAATGTGCCATATTCTTTTGAAAGAAGGCTTCCCATTTGACAACTGAAGAAACCCTATTTATGTAAGTTCTCCAGTCAGCACATTTTACCATTTATTTAACTATACACTTTGTATCGGTTGTGCTTTATATACAACTCAGTAAGTTTCTGTCCTCACAACAGAATATTTATTGTACATAAATAAACAGATCCTTATAACATTGAAAAGTATGTGAAAACTAAATAATTCTGGTGCTCTACACTGCAGGCTACTTCTGCTGTATACAATCTGACATGGTAAATCTAAAATATGCATGTAATGTCTCATCTTGAAACTTATACCCTACACAGGGTGAGGTCAGTCTGATGCTTATCTGGCCATGTACTGTCCAGTGTCAAGTGTGTGACCTGGCCTTACTGCTTAGCGAATAGTATCCAAAACCTGTATGATTTCTCATTTTCAATTTCTAATTGTATCCCCATCCAAAGTCGGGACACTGGTTTAAGCACGGTCGCGCCGCCGCCGCCGAGATTTCTTTTGGACGCGGTAAATAAAAAAAAATTTCACGGATCTTTACTAAATTTGATATTTTCATAGATATGGGTGAGAGGACGAAGTCTATTTAAAATGAGGTCATGACTTTTACTAGGAGAGTGACCTTGACCTTGAATATTTTTATTTTCGGGGAAAATCACACAAATTCTAAAATATCTTAAGAAATTTTGCATGGATTGATCCAAAAATTAACATAACCGAAGATTTTGAATAGAGTTGTCATGTACCAGAAACTAGTGGCGCCACCTATTATCTTTTTCTTGTTTTCGTGCCCTTTAATTCCCCCACCATTTCCACTAAAACAGTACTGTGAGCATTATAAGTCAAATACTAATGGACAGATTTCATAGATATTATGCAAATATATAGACATTTGTTATGGGATGTTGTATATTCAAATTGGGGTCATGACCTTACCTATGAGAGTGGCCTTGACCTTGAATATTGCAATATATGGTGAAAATCGCACAAAGTCATAAATATCTCAATAAGCGATGCATGGATTGGTCCAAAGATAAAATTGATCGAAACTCTTGGATAGTTTTGTTTTCCGCAGAAGACAGGTGGCGCCACCTGTCTCTTTCTTGTTTTCTCGCCTTTAAATACCCCATCAATGCCACTTGACAATATTGTGAGCAGTATAAGTCTAAAACTAATGGCAATTGGGCTGAAACTGTGCATTTCCATTGATCTTGGCTACCTCCATCTTGTATTCAAGACTGGTGGCACCATCTATAAACTATTTGCCATGGTGTCCATCTGTCCATGGGCTTTTGTTGAAAATTGCTCATATCTCCGGCGAGGTTCAAGGTATTGGTCTTAAATTTGGTATGCCCACCCAGCTTGGAAAATTTTCCCGTAAACCAGACAGGTGGCGCAACCTACCCTCCCGTTTTTGTAGAATAAATTAATGTCCTTTTTCTGAGGAGTGATATGCCCTATTGGCCTGAAATTGTGCATGTCGATTGATCTTTTATACCTCCATCTTGTATTTAAGACTGGTGGTGCTATCTGCAATCGTTTTGCCGTGGCGTCCATCTGTACATGTGCTTTGGGGGAAAATTGCTCATATCTCCGGCGTAGGGCAAGGTATGGGTCTGAAATTTGGCATGTCCTTCCATCTTGGTAAATTTTCTGGTAAACTTTAACCGAGTTATATCCTGAACCTAGTATTTAGATGGTACAAAGATAGAGATAACATTGAATATAGATTAGTACATATGACAACATGTACAAACAAACATACAAATGTTCGTATGGGTTTCTAGTATAATGTAACTGTACATGCTGAAAAGTACACCAATTATTGGTTTGTCCCTACAAAATGCATTGAAACGATTTTATTCAGGTCCTCTGGAAAAAAATTGAAAAATATCATGCCATTCAAAACGCAATTATTTCCATGAATGTGCAGCTCTAGATTGACTGTGATTAATAATAAGACCGACTAAATAAGCGTATGATAATTATTTTTGCACAAGCTTTCAAGTTTATTTCACATGGAGAAATTGACAATGAACCAGAAATGCTACATCAATACACCGTCTGTTCCTCTTCGCTACAAAACATGCTCCGACCTGTTACATCAACGGTTCTTGGCAAACCCAGAGAAAGTGGCGGAAAAGTACCCGGAGGACTTCAGGATATATGTGGTCACCTACGGCAAACTATACCAAAAGTCAGTGGAAGTTGCCACGCCCTGTGAGCCGTTGTAGTGTCGATTCCGCAATATTTGCAACATCGGACAAGAATTACTTACGTTTCTCCAGACAACAAATTGCAAGTGTTTAATACCCCAGCATGGAATTTTTGAACTACCTAATTGATATATGAAAACTGAAAGAAAATCATAACGTTTGGGCCAATGTTCCTATTCCAAAGGTGCTGAATTGATATGCTTATATTTGTACAAATGTACGCATGCAAATATATAAAAAAAAAGAGTTCAAGAGATGGAATTTGTAACCCTAGTCCCCTTTTTAGCTCATTTTGTTTAGGTGATATGTACTTCAGCTAAATGACTCGTCATACGCCGCATTACAAACGGCAGATCTAATATGTGAACATTGGTTTTTCCGTAAATTTGTTACAGTAATGTACATCATCTGTGCTTCTAGCGTCACTTGATAAAGGACTCATAAACAATGACAGCTGTTTCATTTATTTGGTGCATCAAAGGTTGATATTATAATGCGATCTGAAAATGATTGGCAGGAAATTCAATTTCTTTGTTCCATCGGAATCACGTTACCTTTTGGCGCATATTAAATATTTCATACAAGATAATGGATATACTATTTATAATTAACTCAGCTTATTAGCTTACTGTACACTGAGATACCCTAAATGTAGCCTTTGCCTAATTTGAACAATGACAGAATGTAAACCGCAGATAATTAACCCCGTGAATCATGAAGCCAACCATATTTTACATATTAACCAGAATTGATTACTGGGTTAATGTTATATTATTAGGCTTCATTATCTCTAATGATTCCTATACGTGGTGCTACATGAAATAATGTCGTAGGAGAATGTTCCACTGATTATTAGCCAGGCTACCTAGATAAATATTCATATGTAATGGATGTGAACAGACTCCCTAACTTAAATGTTTCGGTATTATCACAAGTACACAGGGATATACATTTAAACAAGGTTTATATATGAGGATGAACAGAATGTTAGAAATTATATATTATAATCAATACAAATGGAATTCTTATTTAAGAAACTGCATAACCATTTACCAACCGATAGTTTACTATACAAATGGTAGTTAGTTGATAGTTACCGATGTTCTTATTGCTTCACTTCATAGAGACTAAGGAACACATTTTTTATGAATGTTTTGTAGCAAAAACTATGTATTTTAGAATTGTGGGTTGGAGGAAATCAAATTGAGTGATAATGCCACCATTGACCTTGAACACAGTATTGTATGGAACATTTCCAATTAAGAATAACCCTTTAATAAATCATGTGCTCCTTATATTTAAAATGTGTGTATATCAAAGTAGAAAAGAGTATAATCAGAACACAAGTAACTTAATGTCACATTTTTAAAGAAACTGAAATATATAGAGAAAATTGATCATATAATAACAAAACCGAAATATAAGATTACTATATATTTAGTAAAATGGGAAAAATAAGGAAAAAATTATAACATACAATAGCATTGTAGCTTTAGTTTTGAAAGAAAAAGCAAGGGAAAATGTATTCTGTCAAGACCACTAGACTATATGTATATACTGCATGTGCAAATCACAAGGATTGAAAATTTGAAGTATAATTGGAATAATATCCAGGCAATGTGCTTTGTATAAATTGTATACATTGTATATGTTATATTTGATGTGCTTGCTTACAATTATGTGTGGAATATGTATTGTACAATTTTCCGCAATGAAATTTATTATGAAAAATAAACAATACACTACGTGGTGTTAAAATACTGAATGAATATTCATATCATGCTGCCGGAAATCTTGTTTCCTTGGGGTACAATATTTGCGGAGGGAAGCCAGCCTACCTAAAGCACATGAATATACCTGGAGGTAAACATAAGCAATGAAGGAACAACTAAATGGATTTAACAACCCTAGCCTACCTAAAGCACATGAATATACCTTGAGGTAAACATAAGCAATGAAGGAACAACTAAATGGATTTAACAACGTACAAGCTACTGTTAAATAATAGGATCATTTGGATCTTATACACATTAGTTCCTACATTTATGGCAAAAAGTAATAATTTGTTTGAATGCGATATTTTTCAATGTACCGTAAGAGATACAATGTATATCCTTTTTTTCAAGAAATTCCCTTTCGTGAAAATTAAATAGGTGTTCATAAAGTTACATAATATGAGCCCAATTATTGATATACTGACGCAATAGATAATTCAGAATCAGTTTTAGGGTTATTTCTTTGCAAATTTATGATTGAACTAGAAAAACGAACAAAATTAATGTAAAAAAGGATATTTTACAAACCTTTATTCATTGTTCCCCTTCCTAAGCAGTGTTTGTAATAATTTTTTTTTCAAACGCCTGCTATCATAAAAAATGTGAAGGCAGAAAGCTTTAGCGGACCACTTAAAATTGAATGAAAATCATATGTTCCTATTCCAAATGTGCTGAGGTGGTGTTATAAAAAATGTATAAATGTCCGCTTGCACATATATAAACAGAGACTCCCCAGACAGCGTTTGTAACCCTAGTCCCCGTAAAGCTCATTTTGTTTGGGTGATATATATATGTCAGCTAAATGACTCGTCACACGGAAGTGTTTTCTTGGGGTACAATATTTGCGGAGGGAAGCCAGCCTACCTAAAGCACATGAATATACCTGGAGGTAAACATAAGCAATGAAAGAAAAACTAAATGGATTTAACAACCCCAGCCTACCTAAAGCACATGAATGTACCCGGAGGTAAAATAAGCAATGAAGGAACAACTAAATGGATTTAACAACGTACAAGCTACTGCTAAATAAGCTTAGAATATGCAACCGGGCGTGTGTAGAAACACACTGTGCAGAACAGACAAAGTGCAATGGACCATAACGTGCAGCACAGAGTAAGATTTGTCACCAGGTCGTTTTCTTGTGCTCCTCAGGTTATAGGGATAAAAAGGTCAATAGTCAAACTTATGCTTACCGGGTCAATGATTATGCTCAATATGACGCTAAAGCACTCTTCCAAGCATCATATTCTTGTATTTTATATCGGAGAACTTCATTCAAAATCTCTTTCCTTGACCCCGAGGTAACAATCTTAGTTAAAGTACAGTGGTTGTTTTCATATTCGTGGGGTTATGTTTCGCGTTTTCCATCTGTCCTGTGTTTCGCAGATGTTCCATTTTCGCGATCTCACCATAGTAAAATCTTAAGCAAAGTTATCATTTATTGTGATTATATGAATTAATTATATCGAATAATATGTGCGCAGATGGATAATAATTGGGCGGGGACCCAAGGTACCATCGAACGATACTGTTCATTAATATCATACCATTTGAAAGATCTTATATTATTGAAATAACATCTTTGAACATACAAGGTGTATTAGTAATTATCCTAAATGTCAATGACTTGACTTGCACGATGGGGCCTCTTATTCAAGGTTTTAGTTTTGCGATAATTTTCATTTCAAGATTATCGCTAATTTGAAACCCTCGCGAAATAAAGGCAAACATAGTATTCTTATTCAAAAACTTTTGTTTTAAAAGTAATTATGGTAACAGTTTACTTCTTGATTTTGTGACGCTAATGCGTCAGATCGATTCTCAATATATTCAAGCTTCTGCATTTACAGATATGAAAAGAGAGTTAAATATGCTGTAACCTTTGTGGGCATGTTGATACAATTCAGCTGAATTAAGCTTTAGAATCATTTTCGGAAATGTGAATTCACAGCTAGAAATTCTTTTAGGAAAAAAATGAATGGTGTGAGGCCGATGTCTCTAAAATGTTATTGACTTGTCCTATGTGTATATATTACAACAGATCTGGTATGTTCCACTCACAACACCTGTTGGCGAAGACTGACGATAAGTGCCCAATATATTGTAACACCCGGGGGGGTGTAGCAGACGTGAGTTCGGGTTAGTTTATTTAAGTCCTAACGGCTCGGGTTGATGTATCTGCACTTGACACTCTAAGTCGCATGCATTCACAAATGAAATAAGGCAGCAGTATACATAAATACGGTTTTAATACAACTCAGCGATAACTTTCAGATGGCAGAAGTAGATGGTGAGGCGCTTTCTCACTCCGTTGCAGGCGAAGCCGGGGGCGTGGTGTCGCTCCGCTACGCACAATATCCTAAACAGTAATCCCCGTAAACGAAGGTTGGCAGAGTTATTCAATTATATAAACTCCTATGCAGTATAGGTCATCCAAAAGTAAATGGGAATATTCCAGTTTAGAATCCCAATGGCGAGTTAATGAATCACTGCTAAGTCTGACACGAGAGCTGACCACCCTGTGAACAGACCGAGCAACACTCCACTCTCTTCTTCACACGCTCTGCGCGCGCCCTGTTTATAGGCTAAAGGGGGACGGTGACCGTCCGAGCGGTATCAGCACTACATCGCTGTTACAAGCCAGCGGACAAACCCCGCATACGTAAGTTAGATACACAGCTAACCCGGGCACCTGCAGTGTGACTGACCCCTACGGAACCATGCATTCACTACAATATCAACAAGCATCGGTCGCATTTCTCAAAGATAAAAAGTGAAAACAGCTCCCTTGTACTTTAGGATAAGGTTGCTGACATGTCAATTCCCCTGTACCACAAAGTAAAGATAATAATGACTGTTACCAGTTGTGAAGGAGGTACCTCTTGGCTATTCGTTGCTATATTCCAGAGCTGCGTGCAGTAGTAAGGTACCCTATGGTCCTCTTAAATTAGAATACTGAAAATAATGTCTTCACTTGAAGAATTGTATTGTGCAGTTGTAATGCTACTTTAGATAAATGTATTTAATTTTATTTTATAGGAGTGGGAATGCTGGCAAGTGTTTAAACACAAGAGTGATCACGATCACCAATACAATTTCTGTATTACTTCATGTTAGTAAATTTCATCCAGCACAGACAGTTGTTTGTTATAAATAACAAATGTTCATACTTAAGGTATATTGAATATGTACGTGTTACCTATCAGGTGTATGGGTATTTGTTGATATACTAATGCTTGTTTGGATGGGTGATCCCGGTCACCAATACAATTTCTGTATTACTTCATGTTAATAAATTTCATCCAGCACAGACGGTTGTTTGTTATGAATAACAAATGTTCATACCTAAGGTATATTGAACATGTACGTGTTACCTATCTGGTGTATTGGCATTTGTTGATATACTAATGCTTGTTTGGATGGGTGAGTTACCTGTCAGGTGTATGGGTATTTGCTTAAGTACTAATTAACCTAATAGTTAATAATAAATTTAATACGAACATGTAGATCAAATAAACAGGCGATATGGATTTTTTCCTGAAAAAAAACCTACCCTTTTGTCATCTCTCTGTGTTTTCAATATATAAATTTACCAATATCTCTAGGATGTCAAATTGGTCCTAATGAATATCAATATTTCCTGTTGGTGATTCATCGTTTGGGATAATATGGAGTAGAATCCTGATGCAATTGCAGGCATTTGCGAAGGAATGTTCTCCCCGAGTCTTGTCTTTACATATGATATCATATAATATACGTTATCGTCTTCCTGTGTGCATATTCTTCAATAATCCAAACCAGGTGTGGTACCAAAACAATATACATCGGTCCCGTTTAATTGAATATTGTATTTGTCAACCGATTTTATTCATTTAAGCGGGCTATTCAAATAATCGGGGTGTTAATTTTCAAGGTTGTAGCCGTCAGCATAACACTGTGAATTGCTATCGGATGGCTTTCTTGTTTCTCGTATAATTCAGAGGGGTCTGAATTATCTGTTTTGGAATTTTTAATTTAATGCTGTTTCAATCCTTAAGGATTCTGATTATCATAAAACATTTTATTTGTTACAACAAAAGAAATAGAGAATTACCGTGCATTCACCTGTTCTTCTATGTAATCTATGGGAAGCGATGCTGCAAAATGGCTGACAGCTTAGCGATCACGTGAATGTGTCAAAGGTCACAATGTTTAGCAAGATTCCTAAAAGATTTTGATTTTTATAACACGTATTGTCTTCTTTAATTTTAAAATTACTTTCTGCACGTTTTCCTGTTCGTGTGTGGTCTTAAAAATTGTCGTTTCCAGAAAACGTCATCCTTTACCCAGAGATCGTTTCTAATCAAAACAATTGTGAGTACGATCCTATGCAGTGTGCGTGGCTGGCTACATACCGATCACGTGAATATGTCTATGGTCAATAAGGTGAGAGGCCACATAAGGCCAGAAAAATACAGATTCATACTTCGTATCAACTATAAAAAAAACAAACTGATACTGTTTTCCTTAGGGAAATTAATATGTATCATTGACCATATTCACTCATTGACCGTACAGGTAATACTCTCAAATACAATACCATATTTATAGCGTATCATGTGTTTATAATAACCTATCCTGTGAAAGTTTGTCCGGTAGAGTTAACACATGAAACACACATTTAATTAAGCATGTTATCAAGGAGGGAAACCATTTGAGCCGGTGGCTCGAGTCATATCAAAGGCTAATTAGAAGAAAGAGAAATCAATGGTCCATGAGGTAATTCTTCAAACTTATCGGGCGTGCAATATTATGCGCAAAGGGTCAGTAGTCCGTGAGACCGTTGTCGCACATGAATATCCGGGAATGTCGTGCATGATGGTCTGGCATGATGATTTTACTATACATTACCCGATATATACATTGATCAGATATTCATGAAAACGGAGAATTTTATTAAGAAGACATAAAGAATGGTTTTGGTTTTCATTAACTTATACAATTAAACGGGTTTATTCGATTATACGATATACAGTTAAGCAGGACCGACTGTATATATGACATTTGTGTGTTACTACACGGTAAAATACAATGCGATGGCCCTGTTTAAGTAACCAAACGTGTGTAGACATGAGACCTTGAAACACAATGTAAAGCACCCAGGGAGACGTGATATTATCTATCATGTGGTATCCCGACTCGAGCTCAGTGACAAAAAACTGCTCCACTGTGATCGTACAGTGAATATATACACGGCCAAACCACCACGCTATATGAACACATCCTAAGCAAGAACAACCGAATATAACCTTCCTGAAAGTGCTGTGGTAACAGATCCGCCGGACATCCCCTACCTAATACACGACAAAGGCAACATTTTTACGTAAGTTCTGCAGGAAATATATTGTATTTATAATATTACCTTAGATTTCTCATGTGCTGCACGCTTCAATGTTTTATTTTTCCTTATTACCTCACGTTGTGCACATTATCATTCTGATTCAGTATCAGTTAAGCTGTCACAACCTTTACTTTCTGAGTCTATACGATATTTCGAGAATTCGTATGTACATCTCTGCTTTATCTTAATGAAAATAATACAAAGACAATGAATGCAGTAACTCGTTATACTGGGTTTTCTCGCGAATTTAACCCTGAATTCCTTTTCATATAACAGATGGCCGGGAAATAACTGGTCCCCGGTACACGTCTCAACCTGCCTCACGCCCTAGCATGTGGCATAAACATAACACATAACACGAATATATAACCATAGTTTTTAAATAAGAAATTCAGAGATTAGGGCAACTCGGCTTTATTCGAAATCATGTAAACTTTTTAATTAACCGTGAAGGACACCTGAAATTAGGTCTATATTCTTCGAGTTATAGGACTCGTTTGTGCTCTTTAGACTGGGTAAAAAAAAAATGATACAGATGTTTCAGTAACTGAGTAACTAAGGCATTGATTGTTCTGATTCTTTCCATGCATATTGATCATGGATAGTATCACAGATCCCGAAAAGTGGTTGCGCCATGTTTATTTTTGAAACGTTTTTTTCTATTTTAAGAGCTTCACATGGAGCAGACTGGACGTTATCATGGCCAAAACTGTAACCCAAAACACCCAGATAGTTATACGGGGCACAGATTGTATCCATTGGCCTTAAATTTTCTAATGTAACATTTAGTGAGGTCCTCGGTAAATATGTTCTTAAAAACATGAAATAAGGTCACCCTGACCTATATTCTGCGAGCTGTTGGGATAAGCATAATTTGAGCACTCTGAAAGTCAGATACGTTCAAATTGTATCCCTCATACCAAGTAACCATTTACTGTGAGCGTGCTTTAAAAACATTAATTGCAGCGTCCAGGGAGTCATATAGGGCAAACATTGTATCTGTTCGCTCTTGAAGTTTTTTTTTCCGGGCCGATCCTAGGAAAATCTCATTTGAAAGCTATAATTAGGTTATATTGACCAATATGCTCCAAGTTCTTGCCAAAGACATTAATTGGAGCCATTAGACAAGGTACAAAAGTTAACCGTTAGGTCGAGGTTCTGGACAAATGTTCTTGGAAACCTGAAACAAGGTTAAGGTAACCTATATTCAGCAAGCGATTAGTCATTATGTGATGATGAGCACCCAGACAGTCAGGCAGGGTACAAAATTTTCTGTTGGACCTAGAACCTTGTAATATAATATCCATTGAGGTCTTTGGTGAATCTCCTTTGGATGTTCAATGTGACCTATATTATGTGAGCTACGAGCAGATAACCCAATTTTGAGCACCCAGAAGGGCAGATCGACAAAATTGGTAGTACTTCAAGTAGAAAATTATAACTTAACGTCTACGGAGTTCCTAAACCCTAAATTTGATAGCTGTTACCTATTTTTAAAGGACTTAGTTAAAAACTGTTATTTTGAGCATTCTTGATGTTATTCTACCCATTGTTCAAGGTTCCTCAGCAAATATTTTTCACCGGATCATCAATAATTAATACATGATTTATTTAATGACAAATTCAGCAGAGCGTCATTGTCCTTGGACGAAGTAGTGCTTGCCAAACCAAATTATGGTGATTGTAGATCTTTTTCTAACCAATTTTAGCATTTCTGCATTCAGTTATAGTTTGAACGTAATTAATTAATATTTATCTATTACTTATTTTAAATGAATAGATTTTCATTGAGTTTCCTTTTTTCAGAGTGAGGATTAACAATGAAGAAGAAAAGCTACACCAGTTGCCCATCACATTTTCCTTTAATCTACAAATCATGTCCTGAACTATTAGAGGAACGATTCAGAGCAAATCCAGAGAAAGTAGCAATAAAGATATACAAGGAAAATTTGAAAGCAAGCACGCTAAGCTATGCAGAACTGTTCCAGGGGTCTCTGGAAGTTGCTGCGGCACTCCGACGACTGATTCCTGATCTCAAATGTGGTGACAAGATTGGAATCATCGGATCTAACACCACCGATCTCCACCTGAGCATACATGCTATATTCTCACTGGGAGCCGTAGTGGTGCTCATTCCACAACATGCCAAAACTGGAAAGGAATTGCTTACTTTTCTACATACAACACATTGCAAGTGCTTGGTATTTCAGCAGGATGTTGTAGATAATTCAATTCTTGAGCCACTGCCAACACAAGGAATTAAACTTGTCGGTTATGGTGCAGGTACTGGTAAAAAGAACTTAACAGGAATAAGCCTATTAGAGGAATCGCGAGACACTTTGATTTCATCTGAAATAAACGAAACTAAGAAGATCAAGGACGAACTTCTTCCAGACTCGGCAGCTGCTGTGTTTTTCACATCAGGTAGCACTGGAATCCCAAAGGCGGTTATTTATTCGCATTTCCAGCTGATTAACAACGTCAGTGTTTGCGGCAAACAGTTGTCATTGACCGAAAAAGACATCTTCTTCACAGAAAGGGCCACTATCCACGTGGCTCCATTCTTTGCGTCACTGTGGTTCCTGGTGTCAGACTTATTATACGTTTCATTGGATACAAATGTTAACAAAACCGATATTGAAACAATCCTTGCCATTTTAAAGAAAGAAAGGTGTACAGCAGCAATGTTATTTGGTTATTTGCTTTTTGATATATTGAAAGAAGGAGAACGGGTAAAACCATACCTTACTTCGTTACGGGTTCTGATCACAGGCGGTCAAACCTTGAACGTTCAGACTGCAATCAACATCCAAAGGATTTTGCCAGATATACATTTTGCGAATGGATATGGAGCAACAGAGATTGGAAATGCTGCCGTCAACATGCAACCACTGGAAGACCAGGAATTGGGTTTCATAGGACCACCGTTGCCAAACTATGAAATGAAAATTGTAGGAGATCATGGGGAGACTTTACCCCTAGGTGAGATCGGCGAACTTCATTCAAGAAGCCTTTTGATGGCTCTCGGGTACATGCACGGAGAGGGTAGTCAAAAGATGACGTCACCAGAGGGATGGTATGCCACCGGCGACATGGCTTCAATGAACGACAGTGGTCATATCAAGATTGTTGGCAGAAAGGTTGATTTTATAAAACGTGGCGCGATTAAGATATTTCCTGCAGAGATTGAAAATATTATCTCTGAACATCCTGAAATCAGAGGTGTACAGGTGATTGGCATCCCCGACCAACGACTTGGAGAAGAACTTTATGCATGCGTGATTCTAAAGCAGGGCAGCACAATGAAGGAGGCGGATCTGTTGGAATGGTTTGCTGGAAAATTCAAAGATTCCAAAGTTGGTGATAACAGAGCACCTAAGTTTGTAGAAATATTTGAAGACTTTCCACGTCTTCCTTCTGGAAAGATTTCTAGAAAAGAACTGAAAGTAAAAGTCAATGGACGTTTTAACTGATTATTTTGTATTTTCCTGGATTTCTGAATCAAGGGTTTTATATTGATTTGTCTGTTGCATGTTTATAACATATTTTGAAATTTATAAGAAAAAAAAATGATTCTGTTTAAATGAAACAGGTGTAATCGTTTATGTTATATTGCATACACCTAAATGACAAACTAAATCATTTGTTATTTTATATAATCTGACAAATGATTAGTTTCTGTACTTGCCTTTAATAAATGAATATAATTTTGCTGAATAAGTGTAAAGAAGGCGAATTGTGTTTGCACAAATTGATTATTATATAATTCTCATATCAAAAACGCATTATATCAAGGATATGTTATCTAAACAGATTAGATAGGTACTCGGTACTTTAAGCGTATACTGAATTACCTTATCGTTTACTTAGCAAAAAGGAGAAATAAGATACAAAAATATTATATATGTTCTGAAAATATAATTTATTTGATCTATTTTATCAAAACTGGATTTGTTCAGCTCTAGGAATTAGAGACAGATTAGATAGGTATTCGATACTTTAAGCGTATACTGAGTTACCTTATCGGTTACATAACAAAAGTAGAAATACGATACAAATCATATAGATGTTCTTAAGATAAAATTTGATTTATTTTATATTATACCAATAAATTAATTACACTGGATTTGTTCAGCTCTAAGATTTAGAGACAGTTCTGATTATTACCATATGGACCAAAGTTGATGAAGCTTCTCATAATACAACAAACTGGAAGGAATACAGTCGTGCAGGATACTCTGATGTTATGTATAATATATGCTTTATGTATCATTAATCTCAATATCTGGAGTAAAACTTTAAAGCGGAAGCTTATGTTTCTTCTTATAATGTTCCACTACACCATAAAGATAGATCGGTTTTGAAGTATTGAGTTGGTATCCCAAAAGTATGCCAGTTATTGTCTGGTATGTATCGCATGTGTTCCTTTGTTCAGTATGAGAAAAACATTTTTTGGAGACGTGTGATCGATGGCGCTCTTTGAATGTTATATTCTGAGGAACCTACATATCTATTGACAATAACAAACATTGCCAATATAAATCCTAAGATATCGAGACAGTAATATACGCCGTACAAATATATTTCCACAGGCATTCCTTTAACTGAAATGGCTGAAATGAGACTGGCGACCAAAGAGGCGGCTACAGGGAACACCCCCCGTTTTCCTGTTTCTCATTAGGTATTACAAAGTGTTGTTTCCGGATTTATTTCGGATTGCATGGTAAATTCTATGACGGCGGTAATAGCCAATGCTAAACCCAATACTAACCAGTCAACGCAGTGAAAGCCACGATGCCCATTCAAAGCCATTCTTAACCCTGTGAATAACCCACGCTCGACATATACTGACTGACAAAATCTAACATACCAGAGGCTATTGATGCATAGGTAGATAAAAAAGGCGAATATAAATGTTCGAGAATGGGAGCGAGGCGTGTAATTAATGACAAGTATTCTAAAAACTGTCTTTACTCTGGTAAAATGTGTCTTGTTTCACACCTGCGTTACTTCCAGCTAGATCTAGATAAGTAAAAAGAATACTTTGGTGATAGGTGTTTCACTCAGTTATGATTTATTGGTACATTTCTACAATTATTGCAACGAACTTGACTTTTGCAAACTGACCAAGGGCAGATATGAATCGGAGAAAAAACCGTTCCTGAGCAACGCTTTTCAGCCAAGACAACATTATGAAGATTTAAGAGAGCTAGGTGGTAGAGTAAGCCAAAGACATAGCGATGCATGTAATGGATCTTTCTGATTATAGTAACTTATTATTAATATATATACTAGCTGCTCCCGTAGAAAATTCACGGCCTTATCTGGTGCATATTTTTGTAATGAGCTGATAGGAACTAAACGACGCATATTTTAATCCCAGGTTTTTGCAGGAACTTTTGTCATGTGTTTCACTTTTACGATATAAAGATTAATTCTGCTAGAATTCTTCAGGAACACCCTTCCGCAAAATATCAACACAGAAAGAAAAATTATTCTATTCCAGAAATCACACAAAAATAATTTTTTTTCCGATAAACAACATAGGTTCGACAGCTCATTAGCTCGGGAAATATCGTAGATATAACGATCGTATAAAGAAGCATTCTACCGTGAAATAACATGAAAGATGCTTTGTATTAGTTGAAGCTCAGGCGATATGGTAAAACACGATGTTTATTCAGCGTAGTAAGTTGAGGGTATAGTCTAAGGCATGTTAACAGACACATGCGTTATTTGTATACACACGCATATTTCGTTGAAGTCTCTTGTACGCAAAAGGTAAAGCTGCCAATGTGAAAAAGATAGGCCAAGAAAAATATATTCCAACAGTATTCAATTTTTTATTTATGTACTGTAAATTGTCATGGAATAAGCAGGTCTGATGCAAAACTGACAACTCTCCCAGATAAAAAGAAAGCAGGTCGATATATTTTGATGAAGGCATTTAGCATAGAAACCACTTCAGCCTTGGTTCGTTTCATTGACTTTCAGCAAATTAACGCAAAATGTAATGTACAGATTTTGCTAAAAATTTGTAGAGGGGTAGAGTAAAACTGCATCCGTAATCCATTACATTTTTGGAGGTAATCGGAATCACCATAATAATTTTTTTCTTCAGTGCCATAATCATAATTCCATAAAGGAATAATTATAAGGGGCTATTTCTTTGTCCCCGAGTAGAAGCCGCCCATTCGTTTGCAGTTGTTCTGTCATTCGCCTGTTTCTAAACCATGACAATGTTTTACATAATACGTGCACATATGAACGAACGACTAATTAGTAGATCTCTAATTAGAGATTGAGGACCCTTAGACGTGTGTGCAATCCGCCGCCCTCCCCTCCTTTCCAGGTCATCCTTTTAAAACTTTTTTCAAACAACCCATAAACCCGCCGAACTAATAAAACCATGGTTATCATGGAAAGATACTTCTGAATGTATAAAAATCAACATACCTGTAAACCTATTAAAGGGTGATCGTGTAAAGGGTCCACTCAACGGAAAAATGCTCCCTATAAAAAGATTCATGTGGACATGAGTTCCGCGCTTGAATTTAAAAACTTTACTTCCTTTTGACAGAGTAAAATTCCTTAACAGGCGATATAATGGACATGGGGTCAGTAGGGATTACAGGTCGCCTCCAGAAAAAGCGTGACAGGCGACAAATGTTTTGCTGAACATTTGTGGAGGGTAAGGGTAAAGACATATCAATAGTCCATTTCATTTTGAGGTAATAAGAATCACCACAATATATATTTTCTTATAAACCGTTATAACAGGACCATTCCTTTTTCCCCGTGTGGAAGCCACCCATTCGTATTTATTTATTCTGCCACGCGCAAGGTGATCTCGTGTTACTAAGCATGGCAGTGTTCACACATGAAACGCATACACGTGAACACATGAATGATATTAAAGGAGATTCTGATGGAGGTCTGTACGCCCTGACTAGAGATTCTAGTTTTTTATCAATTTAAAGATGTACTGGTGATATTTCTTCATGTTTCACCGTCCCTGCAGACAACGGATCTTAAAAAATATATGTGACCCCCCCCCCCACCCGATTGATAATTAAGTTATGGGGCTTCTTTAAAAAAAAAAAACTTCATAAAACACATGACATGGTCGAACATTTGAAACCATGGTTATCATGGAAAGATATTTCTGAATGAATTAAAACAACATACCTGTAACCCATAAAAATTTGTCAAACGGTGGTCGTCACATCACTGGACTCAGTGTTAAGTGTTGACCAAACTAAAAAGCCCTCGAATTGAAAGCAGAGTCATGTGGTCTTTGGATTAAACACCTTTTCTACCTTTTGAGAGAGACAATGGACTTGAGCGATCATTGGGGATTATGGTCGACCCGCGTGACCGCGCATTGCACGAAATGCCTTTTGGGCAGGACATGCGCTCTGGCCCCGGTCTTAACAGGCCAGTGAAAATCCCCGAGGCGCCCCCTGAAAAAGCGTCACAGGCGTGGAGGGCCTTGCAGCACAAAAGAAACAGGGGCATCTAATGGGGAAATATGAAATTAATAAATATTTAGCTTAATAGGACAATCCCACAAAATAAAACAAACTTGTCCTAGAAGAGCACACCACCGATACGTCTGCCGAATTTGGAGAGTCAAATCAGAACGGAAGCAAGTAAACCGTGGTCTAGAAAAACCCGAACTCCGTATTAATTATATAGGTAATACCTATTATTAAGGAATTTAGACCGGTATGTTATACAGCGTCTTTAGACCTGGTTGCTATGCACTGATTTTATACAAAACTATTATGTAGTGACTTTATACCAGACCTTTTACATCTGAGGCCAGATGAAGGATTATCGTACATGTGGCTGCTATTATCACTGACACAGATCCGTAGCAGGATACGATGTCAGTAATGACGTATAACGTTAACAAGAGCTTACATTGCTGTTCAGTAATGGTTATTAAACCATGTGTTCACAAACTTAATCATTAAATAACCACGATAATATGAAGTAATGCTCTACTACTTGACATGTATTGTACTTGGCGTGAACACAAAACCTTCGTTTGCCTGACGTGGCACGTCAAACTAGTCAGAAAATTAGAATAGTAATGTGTGGAAATAACAACATCAAATATTTTTTAGGTGTAAGTCAAAGGCCGGTGGGACTAATAAACCCTCAGCGTTGAACACACAACATAGTTAAGTTTATTCAAAGCTACAGTTCGCCATGTCGGCACATTTACAAGTTATTTGCTAACATATTCACCAACCTGGTGATAAGTTACTATAATCAGACAGATCAAGTACATGCATCGCTATGTGTTTGGCCTACTTATATTAGTTACGTATTATGTTATCACTATTTAATTCTTCAGTGTACTCTTATGTGTATTTTAAATAGTATCCATTTAGTTGTTTTACAAATTGACAAGGAAAACATCACCTGGATCTTCATGACATGCCAGAGCAATGCCACCTTCCGACCTCTGTAACAAAAACACGCGTCAATCTGCCATTTCCAGCTTTCCTAAAATGTCCGGATTCCTCTCTTCCTGTCAAGTACACATATATGAGCAGCCTTGATTATCTAGACTTTTACAGTTGTTTAAAAGTCTTCCTTTAGGGGTTACACATACAACCTACAATTTAAATGTGATATCACATGCCATTTTTTCTACCAAATGAACTAAGACTATTGCATTATAGTAGTTTACCATCAAGGATATATATATATATATATATATATATATATATATAAATATGCATGTAATACGTTTGATTGAATTGAGAAAGATTCTGAGTGAATAGCATATATCCTATAATTTGTGTAATCCGTTCAATATTCTACATGGAATAAAAGACGCGATAAAGGAGCGATAACAAAAACCAAAACCAATTCTTACCTCTGTTACGATACCGGTATTCCTGAGCGAATCCTTAAAGACATTTGCCCGTATAACACGCCCACTAGCGACGTGATAAAGAACTACAGCTTGCCAGGTGCCGTCCCCAACCCGGTAGTCATAATGATATATCTTGAAATTATCTGAAAGATACATATAATGTTTTGCCATTGAAACCAAGGGATTTTTTTCAGAGATTACTTGTCATTACTTAAAATGAATTTACTTGATAAAAATTATAAACATTTAGAAAGGTAATGAATGAATTGCACGGGTAGATGATGGGTTTTAGGGGATTTATATTGCTGCAATCCGCTATAGGTTAAAAGGCATTTTGAAACATTTAATAGGCCGAGAAGAGGGCAAGGAAATCCAATTAAATCCTCCCCCGAGTGTAAGGTCTATTTGTACTCCATAGGATGTGCCAAAACCTTATCGATATTATTAAAAGCTTATTATACATATGACTGCTGACTATTGTTATGAAGGAAATGCAACTTTACTGCAGGAACCTGTTGTAACCGGGGTTTTACTCAGGCACAGGAAAGTTTTAGCATACGAAATGCTCAACAACACAGATTACATTTCTAGCATACGAAAGAGTTCTTCTCCCACTAACACTTCACGTAAACAAATTATAAAGACACATCAAAAACTGTCAACAGACCAGATCCTTCTGACCAAATAACGAAATGGTAATTGCCTTCGCTGCTCGGGTTTTTGTCTTCAGCAACTAGCTTGTTTTCCCGGACATTTAGAACCAATGGCTGTCCGTTTCTCCCTGAACAGGTAAGTGTCGCCATCTCGCGACCGGAAACACCTATCATCGGCCACACGTTAAACTAGTGCGAGAAATTTTCAACACAGATCCTATGCCTGCTGTCAAGAGTAATGAACGTGTCTGCAAAAAGTTAATTTAAATAATGATATAGGGACTATTTTCTGGTGCCCTCAAAAACTAGATTAAACATAAGGCTATCTTGTCATCACCCAGATACATTAATTGCTTGTATATTTCTCCAAAGCAGTTATATTTCCAAATACTATTATCTAATTACAAGTGTTTTACACATGTGTTGATGACCTTCATGTGGTTAATACATCTGCAATGTTACAGTTTATTGTGAAGTGACATTAATTTGTTGGTTAGCTGGTCAGATATTCTTTCCAATCCTAGTAGCTTAGCTGCATGGTGATCATTAATACCATTATATTGCATTATATTTACTCACCGGGCCGGGCAACAAGTTCCAATTTGACGTCACTTCCGCTTCTTCTGAAGAAGTAGAGTAAATTCTTGGGCTGAACACTCCACGTTCTATGCAAGTCGTGGCAACCGACCTTTACGGGAAAACATTAAAACTACTCTCGACAGCCATTCATATATTACAAAAAAAGTGAAAAAAAACTTTTTCATGATGCTAAGTTATCTGAAGTTCGATTAATAACAATATATAGGTGTATTAAGATAGGTTAAGAAGAATGTTCACAGAGAGTTTATATTTTGAGGGAATAGCTAATTCGGAACAAATATGTCTCTGTTCCAAAGTGCACCTTTCAAAGTAATATCATTGATGCCAACTGTGGTATCGGTATTGGCCAACATATTAAGATGAATGGCGGGATCTAGGAACATGCTGTTACCGAATAAAGACTTACTTACACTTTGCATTACAAATTATACAGAAATTATCATCAAATTAAAGATCTATGAACGACCTATAAAGACCTGAAACCTATAAACGTGTTTTGAATAATTCACATTTTGTCGCCTGAGTACGCATACTGTCCTGTCACATACTGCACAAGAATCGATAATGATCGATAATAATTGGACATCACTTCATAATTGTGTATATATATATATATATAAATTCTGCTCTCAATCAAACGCAAATACACAGTTTCGTATGCACACAACTGATATGATCTATATAAGGTTACTCAAAGCAAATCTGGTACATATTTGTGGGAAAAGAAGGTTTTGTGTTCACGCCAAGTACAATACATGTCAAGTAGTAGAGCATTACTTCATATTATCGTGGTTATTTAATGATTAAGTTTGTGAACACATGGTTTAATGATTGATTGTGCAATCTATAAAACGATGAATGAAGTGGTCCTTTGTGGCTCATCGGTCTTTTCCAGTGTTTTAACTGTCATTATTATTCAAATCATGACGCAGGATGACGTCCAATGGAAGGGCATCGCCTTTATCACTACCGTTTATTCTGATCAGATGACATATATATTATGTATATCCAATGAAGAAAGTCTTGATTTGTGTAAAACTAGTTGAGGTCACACATTTCCAAGAGCCTATTCCATGCCGACTGAAGAGTATTTATAGCCCAGGCGGCGTTCGCAATTGGATTACAATTCAATTAATAAATTGAATGCTGATCGCATGTTGTTGTCAGGGCACCATTTATTGTCATATATATTTTGCTAAGTGGAATATTAGGCAACACCCTCTATAACTATATGGAATGGCAAACCTCGATCATACACTATTACTATGCTGATTAAAAAAACAACCTGCACCATGACCCAGTGGCATTCCGTTCAATTACATTCATGGAATTTTTCTGGGCAGTAGTTTTAGCTATGTAATATGATATGTAATGAAATATCCAGTGTTCGGTGTGTTATGAATCTGAACCTTCCGGCGCAATACTTTCCTCTCTTTTTTTTTACAATCACAGTTGTTTTAATGAAGACAGTTTAAGTAGAGTTAAAACCTTATAGATTGTCTTAAATCTATGAATTGAAAAAAAAAAATAAATGATGGATAAAAATGAATCGATTGCTGAAATATATGAAACGACTCATTTCAGATGTATGCTCTCATGATCATGAAAACATACTTGGAGCTGAAGAGTCTCATGTCAGGTAGGTGCTCTTATGATTATGCTAATAGACATCTCAGACCCTACAAATATGTATGTCAATATGGGTTATATCAAGAGGTCTGGGATCTAAGAGGTCATTTCATGGTAAACAATTTCAAGTACGACCCTGACAGCTCTCAATGTGCAGCTTCTTCATCACCCAAATATTTGACCCGGGGCACGTTCATTTTTGCTAAATGGAATACTAGGCAACACCCTCTATAACTATATGGAATGGCAAACCTCGATCATACACTATTACTATGCTGATTAAAAAAACAACAACCTGGACCATGACCCAGTGGCATTCCGTTCACTTACATTCATGGAATTTTTCTGGGCAGTAGTTTTAGCCTGATGTTAGTCCGGGGTTGGTCCGGATCACAAAATACCAGAACTTGATGAAGAGGAAGAGACCACACACACACACACACACACACACACATACACACACATACACATACATATATATATATGTATATGTATTTATGTATAAAGAATAAGTAGACAGGAGATACATTTCAATTTTCGGGCGTGGGTTACTCAGGGTTCCTCTGAATGGAGGGGGTATTTGTGGACATGGTGGTAATCTCAGAATATCACGTAGGAATTACACAGTAATTCTCTTTAAGTATTGTCACATCTTGAAAGACCATGGACGTGCTCAAATTGTCTTAATAATAACAAGCTAATCATTAGGGGAAAAACACAATAATACATTTACCGTATGTAAAAGCAATGCACGATTTAAAGGCAATTGTAGTTTAACCATAAAAGTGTTTGATCGAAATAGAGAAAATGAAACTGATTGGGTTAATTTATGACGCTAGACATGCCTCCATGAAGGTAGTTTTGCATATGTGATGTTAATTATTTTGGGGAGCTTGAGATGACTCTTGTGATCTGTTGTTTCTGCTGTGAATTTACCATCTACAACGATAATTCTAAAAAGATACCAGAGTAAAAAATGTGTTTAGGTTTAAGAGTAAATATGGTTTGGTTCGGGGTGATAGATTAATTTTAAAACAAATATACTGATCCCTTGCAAGCAATATAATAGCATATTTATTTAGACGTTTGATCTAAGTGTTACAATTATGAATATTTAAAGTGATTATTACATGTCAAGATCATTTGAACTTCTTAAAACACTGTTTATATTATAATTAACTGAATAAATTTCTCTATTATACAGATTTTGAAAACATCAAAGGCTGATAGATATATCTATAAATATCGCTTATTGATTCTGCCAAAGGTGGTGGACCCGGGTCATAATCATACTGATTCCTCACGTAATTTGTGGTTTGTAACGTGATTATGTATTTTCTGGTTTTCTATTCGACTAGTTACCTGATCTACCCCTAGAGGGAACATGAAGAAGAAATAGTTTAATTGAAAAAAATAAATGAATAAACCATTGGGGAAAAAAATGCAGATATACCCTGTGGTTACAGGAAGTGTGTTAGCTTAAATGACAATCCATCACTAATCTGATCGTGCGGGTGAGTTATTTTTGGAAACTGAACCATTGGCACGCTGATAATATCCGGATGTTGCTACCACAGCTTGCCTCCGCACGGCTGTTAGAGCTGTCATTGAAAGCATCTGACGTCTATGTCAACAGCAAGGACTGTAAGTGTTAATATGAAATTTTATTAATGGCTTCTTATTAGTTATCCATTTAATCATTTGTCATGATATATGATGTTCAATATATGATATTATAATATATATATATATATATATATATATATATATATATATATATAATACCTGTTATTCAGGAATTTAGCCCGGTGTGTTATGCAGCGACTTTAGACCTTGGTTCTATGCACTGATTTTATACAAAACTAATATGTAGTGACGACTTTAAACCTGAGGGCAGATGAAGGATTATCGTACATGCGGCTTCTTTTATCACTGACACAGACCCGTAGCAGGATACGATGTCAGTAATGACGTATTACGTTTACAAGAGCTTACAGTGCTGTTCAGTAATGGTTATTTAATCATGTGTTCACAAACTTAATCATTAAATAACCACGATAATATGAATTAATGCTTTAGTACTTGACATGTATTGTACTTGGCGTAATCAGATAAACTTCTTTTCCCACAAATATGTACCAGATTTGCTTTGAGTTACTTATATAGATCATATCAGTTGTGTGCATACTTAACTGTGTATTTGCGTTTGACTGAGAGCGGAATTTATATATATATACATGCATATAAAGGGCGATTTAGGAAAATACGTCCCGAACTTTAGGGGTCAATAATTTTATCAATACTGCATGTAAATTATTGATTGTAGGTGTGTGGAAAGTTTTCTATATTTGAGATATGTTTCTAAAATTTCATAGGTCCAAGTTTTCAATTTACAGATTAATGGAAGGAATAACTTTACATAACTGCATCAGTTTATAATATAGAAAATATTATATACAAAATATTACGTTGTTAATACTGCTGTGCTTTACCTTCATGTAAATTTAAACGAGAGGCAGAGTGAACTCAACATATGCTATCGCGAAGCAATTTTGACTTCAGCTTTTAGATCTATCGGCCTAAGAAATATCCAAAATCCGCATTAAAGGGAAACTTCCCAGTATAACTAAGTCTTCACAAATTTTGCCTGTGAGGCTGTCTGCATCGTAGTCAAACGCATCATAGGCTGCGTCCGACCCTGAAAATCCTTAAACCTTCACCTCTGCCATGTTACATGACCTCTGGGCCTGTAAGCTCTATATATTACGTGGCGTCTGAGGCAGACAGAGAGGTGAACTACACAACACATTCAATTTGGGAGGGTAAGCTGACTGTCGGCCAGAAAGATGGATGTGTTCCCTGAAATGTGTGACAAAGTCACGTGCATGTGCTATCTGGCAGGTAGTATAAAAATAACTTATTCTTAATGATAAGTTATGACTTCAGCAATAATCATAACCCCATGCATATAAAACCTGAGATAAAGAAGGCTTATCAATAACATATTCTTATCAAATGGATACTCTCACTCTCATTTAATAGATAGTGCCACCAACAGGTAGTGGACCTATCCTTAAAAAATCTGCAGCATCGCCTCTGATTCAAGGCTTTAACCTTTGGCCTTGTTCAGTTTCTTTTAATGCACATTAGCAGTTTTTTTTTGTCAACATCAAAAGATGGATTACAATCCTTCTACTGTTTTAGGTTTCTCAGTCAGATAATACCATTGCCAAGTGCTTCTGTACAGTGTTTGATCAAGCCGTTACAACAAAAAATGCAAGTCTGTCGATCGGTTACTTCTGTGATTCATGGAGCCATGAAATGTGGGAAGGATTTTATCAAGAGCCCTGACGACGATGATGTTGAAATGATTGTGCCGACGGAGAAGTAATTTTCACTGATTCTGCGAAAATTTTTAATAAATAGTTTATCTTGATTCGCACAATATTTTATGTAAGCGTATAAATCTGAAGCATTTTTTTCACGTTTGTACTCTCGTACACATGCGTTTAAGAAAAAAATGAAACAAACGTGCAGCAAGTAACATTAGAATTCCTTTGTTATTGAAATTACTTATAAAAGATTTATAACGTTTTCATTGTTGTAAATTAAACAAAAAGGGAGAGAATATAGTTTAAGCATACGATCTTGAGATGTACGGTAGTCCATGATTTAGATATTATTTCATACAAGTGTATTTAATATGTAATAAACAAACCTTTCAACTGCAGGATTGAAGCTCCACGTGATTGTTTGGAGAGGTACACGGTGTATATGCAAGACAAGGAATCTCATCTTTACTGGGAAGCGGACGGCAATGGACAGATATTAATGACATCCCTCGACTTCGCAAACATTAAAAAGTGTGAGTAAACGGTATAATCAATTCTATAAAAATACTAACTGTATATGAATTTTGACTTTCCTGAGAAATGGTAATATTATATGTCTTCAGATGTGACTGATTTACCCAATGTCTGTCCTCTTTCCTTTCAATAGAGCAGTTTCTGGGACCGATCCTTCCTCATTAAGATTAAATGACGAAAATGGGTAAACTTGTTTTAATATTTCTTGTCCTGATTAAAATATTCACAAAACGTTTAACCCGTTGAGACCGATGTTCACTATATCAAATGGGTAAGTCAAATATATAGAAATTTTGAAACTGAAAATATAGCATTTTAAGCGAGTGTAGGAGTACACAATGATAGAGTGATAGTGTAAGCATAAGTTGCACTTACATTGTAACATATCATTAGTTGTCCATATTGTGAATTAATGATAATTAATGTAAAATAGTGTTCCGATAATCATCATAAACATTGGCATAACCATAATATGCAAATCCAACTTGTGTAATGGAATTTGCAACTTCTCATTTAAATGAGACGGTAAGAACTAGTTTTCAGTTGTTTTATAATGATTGTTTGTATGACACGATATCTAATGGAGCATTAATAGTTGGCATCCGTTAGAAAGCACTGGAGGTGACTTCTTTGACTAACTTAATGACATTCTCGATCAATTTCACTTTCAAGGCATTTTTAATTTATACTATTGATACTATGGTTGTTTATAAAAAGTGATAAACCTATTACGTGAACTACTAACTGAACGTCGTAATATTTTAGACCGTTTTCGGCTGTTTGTCTATCGTTACAACAAAGGTAAACATCCAGCAGTGGTGGTTATATCTACAACTGACGGGAGCAATCAGTATGTAGACATACCGAACTCACATCATAATCTTAAGTTAAAGGTAAGGCTGTCGCATTCTGTCCAAATAAACAGGTAAAAATATATGCTAAAAGATAATTTTTGGAGAGCAGTAGAATGCACCAAATTCGTACCTGGTCGTGACCAGTAAGTCGGAGATGTTTATTAAAATGTATCGACATACACCTATATTCTTTTCAATGGGTTCTTGTCACAATTATGAAGTGATGTCCAATCATTATCGATCATTATTGATTCTTGAGCAGTATGTGACAGGAGATGTATGCGTACTAAGGCGACAAAATGTGAATTTTTCAAAACAGGTTTATAGGTTTAAGGTCTTTATAGGTCTTAATAGGTCTTTAATTTGATGATAATTTCTGTCATATTTATAATGCAAAGTGTAAATAAGACCTTATTCGGTAACATCAGGTAACTAGATCCCGCCATTAATCTTAAAGTCCAAGTCTCAGCACGGAGGTCGATTAGTGTCATATGCCCGATTTCTATGTATCAAAACACGATGTTATGTCCATTTAACATTAATATAGCAATTTAATCAATTAATACGACAATTTGAAACTGGCGGGCCGAATACACTCCGGAAACTGCCGAAAGCCAAGGGGGAAACCGTGACGTCACGTGTGGAAGTCGTCTCACACAAGCATCATGGCGGTGATGCAAAGAAAATAATCCGATGAAACTTCCTATGCGTAAGTGACAACCAAGCGTCCACCGACTATGGTTCAAAATAAGTTATTTCGGAAGTATGTCAGAAAGTGATTGTAGTGATGTAGAATTTGAAAATCCTTGAGATATTGAACCATTTCGATCTGAGCCATTGGCTCGACGAGGCGAGATCGAAGGAGGGTGTACCGAGTCTGACAGTGACAGCCGTGTCAACAAAGAATCCGATGAACCGTCTCGGGCGTCTATGGGAGCAGGCACCAATGACTGGTAATTATTTTATTTTACTCTTACACTGAGTACATCTCAAGTTTCTGTAATTGGGGCAGGTTGATTATTACACTGAAATAAATATCGCTCAACCAACGCATGTAGCACTGAATAATTTATATGACAGTCATAGGTTTTCCTGGAAAGATGGGTCCCAGCTAGCCCGTTCCTGTGATTTATAAAAATGCCATTACTTATCAGTCAGTGGTCATATCTTGTTGATTTAAGAACCATATTGAATAAGATCCTGGAGCAAAAACCAATCTTGCAGTGTATTTATTATCTGAAAATCTTTATTTTGAAAAAATACTGATGTACCAAATATTAAAGTTGTCGTTTGACAAGTGACTAAATGTGAATTCTCAACCTGGATGCTATTAAAATTGTAAAATTATTTTTACAATACTAATAATGATAACATTATAAAATTTATACTTTTTATTAAAAAATTAAATTTTCACTTTTATTTTTGCACATGTTACATGCACATATATATAATTATTAAATATTAAAAAAGAATAAATTTGCAAATACTAGATATATACTAGTAATATTCAGGGGCGGATCCAGGATTTAGAAAAAGGGGGCATCTCCAGGATTTAGAAAAAAGGGGGGGTCCAACCCAGGAGGACAAATGAAAACCCTAAAAAATGGTCCTCAGGTCTGAAAAAGGGGGGGCCAGGCAGCAATTTTAGGTCTGAAGCCTTTTAAAAAAACGTTGTTTCTGATGAAAAAAAAAGGGGGGGGGTCCGGACCCCCTGGTTCCGCTTCTGATATTTACAGATCTTTTATGCATTCCAATAGCCTTGCAAGGGTTATTGTTTTCACTCAATTCTCCGTGTGTGCAGGGGTGTCAATATAGGTAGGAGTGGGGGGGGGGGGGCAGGGATATATATCCCCCACTCTTTTTGGCAAGAAGGAAAAGAATGGTCAGTGTAATCACCCCCCCCCACACCACCACACACACACTTTTCTGAGAATATATTATATTTTACAAATGAAATATATTAATTAATTGAATAGTATACTTTTGTTCACTTTACGATCTTATATATGCCTTTTTTCTAACTTTGATTATCCTCCCATGCCTGTCATCCCCCCTCCAACCTTGCGTATCATATCAACACCCTGCAAATCACCCCTCCCCCCATCCTTGAAGCCAGTGTGTGTGTGTGTGCAAGGTATCTTAATAATTGCATTACAGATGTTATTGCAGTTTTACATATAGATCAGTTAAGTGAAAATCTCAGGTGATTTCATTTTGGTGTAAATTCAACTCTGGGGTTAATGGTTTATGGAGTTTTATAGCTTATTTGTTTACACCTAAGGACATATGTAACCAGATGAACCTATATATGGCCATCTTTGGAGTGTAGTCATGATGTCACTCCACATGCCAATCCCCTCAAAGGTGTCAGTAAATCTTCATACAGCAAGGCAGACCAAGTTTGTTGTTCATTGTGTTTATAGCCAAGGGCAGCTATATCCCAATGTCCAGGGGTGATTTTCAAAATAATCTCAGTGGAAAAAAAGTTCCCAGGAATAACACAGGTTAATTTACATTTCAGAACACTACCTCTGAACATAATCTTCCACTCAGGACATGCATCCCCAATCAGACACTTTTTAATTTTTCTTTAATCATCCTTTGAGATATTGACATTACTTATGATACACAGCATGACTTTTTGTAGGAAATACAGATACACCACATTCAGGCAGCAGGTTTGATGGAACTGGGGATTCCTTGGAAGACACATCAGGATACCACTACCAGCATGTGCAGTGAAAAGGATTGAGCAGGCATTTATGTCACATGATGGGACATAACTTTATAAAGGGTTCAGATGCCCTAGATGGAACTGATGGGTGTTCATCCTTGAGCACATTGATGATATATTAGT
The DNA here is from genome assembly GCA_026874595.1 of Sipunculus nudus. Taxonomy (NCBI): domain Eukaryota; kingdom Metazoa; phylum Annelida; class Sipuncula; order Golfingiida; family Sipunculidae; genus Sipunculus; species Sipunculus nudus. The sequence continues at coordinate 57,430,324 of CM049314.1, forward strand.
TGATAAGATGTAACAATGAACTTCATTATTTCAGTGCACAAGATCTTACACCACAATTATTAGAGCATATTAAATCAATTCTTGCAGTCAAATGCACACATATCCTGTATAATAGCAGTAATCAAGTTTTTACAATTACAAGATGCAGAAATGGAACCTTCAAGTCCATGTGCACAATGTTGTGTTTGAGCTCAAGTTTACCAGCAGGCATCTGGCGAATATAAGTTTGATTCCGCCACTTCTTGTGCAGGTTACAGTTGTTGCATATCTCGCTTACCTGGACTGCTGTTCCTTAACAAGAATCACCTGATCGTGTGTACAAGATGTGCTGTTTGGACAGATGCTAAACAACTCCATCAGTTGTGAGTGGAATAAAATAAATTTGGCACTTGATCTTGGTGTATTTCTTCATATAAGCTAATGCTTTTGGACCATAAAGGTCCTTAAATAGGGCCACGCAGTCAAAAATATCCTCAAATCCAAACCCTGTTGCCATATTGGATATCACATTGGCCTGAAACTTATCACCCCAAATAACCTGAATGGGATCTATATTCAGAAAATTTCTAAAAGATTACTTAGATGAGGCATTAAGAGGTTCTTAAGGTACATGTATGTGCTTGGAAGCTGCATTGGATTTGGATTTATAGGAATGATGGATGGACCAAGGACTGATGGACAGACATCAAGGCAATTATTCTTGAGCGGAGCCTGAATAAAGTCAGTCAGCATGAACAGATTGAATAAACTTATCTCATTTTCTTTACATTATATTTATATACTGATATAAGAAAAATCTATAATAAATATCAAATTTATAAAGATTAAATATTTAACAATAAGTTCATTGAAGGATGAATCGGTATCATAATCTTCATCATCAGAAGGGAAGTATTCATCATCTTTATAAACTGGTGGTGCTTCATCATCATCATCATCATTATCATCTGCTTCTTCTTCTTCACTGAAGATGCTGCTATCTTCTGTATTATGGCCGACCAGAGCTTCACCAATCAGTGAGCACTGGACACCAGCATTTTTTGTGGATACATTCACTGGGCAACCTGAATTTGAAACAATATGCCATTTTCATTGATTTCAAGGACAACTGAAAGATAACTTTTTCATTTGTAAATTTAAATATATATATATATATATATATATATATATATATATATATATATATATACTAACATAACTTGTCATAAGATCTGTTCACACAATATTCATAGTATTTATGCTTTATTAAAATAAAATTGTGCATGTGAAATAATATAGGGTAAATAAGGCAAAACGTCACAACTGTAAGCATTAAATGATTATTTAAATCAGAGTGGCCACTGTAATTTGTTAACAAACAATGGGGGTTATGTACACACCCCTTGACGCACCCCTAATTTGCTGGCTGACTGCCAGGCGATTTGGCAGGAGTGGTGGGTGTTCACAGGTTTCCCTGGAACAAAAGGGCATAATCCCAGCTTAAAAAAATGCAACAACTTTGCACTAGGCCTCGGAGTAGATTAAGCACAAAAACCGTGTTTACATGGGCGATAATAAGGTATATTCAAATCACGTAATAATTGCTCAAAATTTAAAATATATAAATAACTTTCCCTTTTAGCAGTCAATTTACTCACAGTTATCAGGTGGAGCCCTTTTCTTGTGACCTAGCAGGCTTCACACCTTTTCCCAGCGAGTACCTCGGGCGCTTGGCGGCGTAATATTGTCCCGGCCCTTGACTGAAGTTGAAGCAAGGCTGGATCCACTCTCAGTCGGCCTTGCAGCGGGTTCTTGTGGATTTATACTCGGAATTGCCCCTTGTATCAGATCTAGTTGTTTTCTTAAATATCCGGCTTACCATTGCTGATAGTTTTTAAAATCGTCAGGAATCCGGAATTGTGCCCCATACATGACACTGGAAAGTTTTGCAAGGAGTTCCCGACCTACAATCGGCTCGTCTCTGTCTGACAGTTCCCACTTTTTTTCCTTAAACGTACGTCTTTCGGCCAATTGTGGACGTTCACACTATCCTTGTTGGTATTATTGCATCCACTAAGAACATCTCGCTTCGTCATTTTGATACTGTGTAAGATCTACAGTGTTTGTCGAGGGGAAAAAACACGGCAGTCAAGGATGCAGACCGGCAAGACGCGGCATGTTGACCCATGTGATGTTTACCCAGCGGTGCCACACGTGACGTCACTGAAGCCACGCCCACCGCGTATCACCGAGTGCACCTTTACACTCAGGAGCGTGATCACCGTGATGTTTCACGGATAAAATGGAGCATAAATTCGATCTCGTTCAGCTTGAAACTGTGTTGTAAGCACTGTATTTACTTATTAAAAGGGTACATGACGCTTTTTTAACTTATAAAAGTGCATGAAACTTGGACTTTAATATTTTGGCCAATACCGAAACCACAGTTGGCATCAATGATATTACTTTGAAAGGTGCACTTTGGAAAAGAGACATATATGTTCCGAATAAGTTATTCCCTTCAAATATAAACTCTCTGTGAACATTCTTCTTAACCAATCTTAATACACCTATAAATTGTTATTAATCGAACCCCAGATAACTTAGCATCCTGACAAAGTTTTTTTTTGCTTTCTGTTGGTAATTTTTTCAATGATAATAAATTTCTATTAAATCTAATCAATCAATAAGACCTCGGCTAATGTTTTCAAAATAACAAAACATTGGTTATTATATGAATGGCTGTCGAGAGTAGTTTTAATGAATTCCCGTAAAGGTCGGTTGTCGCGACTTGCATAGAACGTGGAGTGTTCAACCCAAAAATTTACTCTACTTCTTCAGAAGAAGCGGAAGTGACGTCAAATTTGAACTTGTTGCCCGGCCCGGTGAGTACATATAATGCAGTATAATGGTATTATTGTTCACCATACAGCTAAGCCACTATGATTGAAGAGAATATCTGACCTGCTAACCAAATAATAAATGTCATAATAATCTGTAACATTGCAAATGTGTTAACCACATGAAGGTCATCAACACATGTGTAAAACTCTTGTAATTAGATAATAGTATTTGGAAATATTAACTGCTTTGGCTAAATATACAAGCAGACTTTTTGCAGACACGTTCATTACTCTTGACAGCAGGCATAGGATCTGTGTTAAAAATTTCCCGCACTGGTTTAACGTGTGGCCGATGATAGGTGTTTCCGGTCGCGAGATGGCGACACTTACCTGTTCAGGGAGAAACGGTCAGCCATTGGTTCTAAATGTCCGGGAAAACAAGCTAGTTGCTGAAGACAAAAACCCGAGCAGCGAAGGCAATTACCATTTCGTTATTTGGTCAGAAAGATCTGGTCTGTTGACAGTTTTTGATGTATCTTTATAATTTGCTTACGTGAAGTGTTAGTGGGAGAAGAACTCCTTCGTATGCTAGAAATGTAATCTTTGTTGTTAAGCATTTCGTATGCTAAAACTTTCCTGTGCCTGAGTAAAACCCCGGTTACAACAGGTTCCTGCAGTAAAGTTGCATTTCCTTCATAACAATAGTCAACAGACATATGTATAATAAGCTTTTAATAATATCGATAGGCACAGCCTTGGAATTACATATAGACCTTACACTAGGGGGAGGATTTAGTTGGTTTCCTTGCCCCCTTCTCGGCCTATTAAATGTTTTAAAATGCCTTTTAAACTATAGCGGATTGCAGCAATATAAATCCCCTAAAACCCATCATCTACCCGTGTAATATGACATTCATTACCTTTTTAAATGTATATAATTTTTATCAAGTAAATTCATTTTAAGTAATGACAAGTAATCTCTAAAAAAATCCCTTGGTTTCAAGGGCAAAATGTTATATGTATCTTTCAGATAACTTCCAGATATATCATTATGACTACCGGGTTGGGGATGCCACCTGGCAAGCTGTAGTTCTTTATCACGTCGCTAGTGGGCGTGTTATACGGGCAAATGTCTTTACGTATTCGCTCAGGAATACCGGTATCGTAACAGAGGTAGGAATTGGTTTTGGTTTTTGTTATCGCTCCTTTATCGCAAGTCTTTTTTTCCATGTATAATATTGAACGGATAACACAAATTATAGGATATATGCTATTCACTCAGAATCTTTCTCAATTCAATCAAACGTATGACATGCATATTGTTATATATATATATATATATATATATATATATATATATATATATTAAGCTTCCTTGATGGTTAACTACTATAATGCAATAGTCTTAGACAATTCATTTTGGTAGAAAAAATGGCATGTGATATCACATTTAAATTGTAGGTTGTATGTGTAACCCCTAAAGGTGGACACGTAAACAACTATTACAGTCTTGTTTCATTAAAACATTTAAGATAATCAAGGGTGGTCATATATGTGTACTTGGCAGGAAGAGAGTAATCCGGACGCTTTAGGAAAGCTTGAAATGGCAGATGGACGCGTGTTTTTGTTACAGAGGTCAGAAGATAGCATTACTCTGGCATGTCATGAAGATCCAGGTGATGTTTTCCTTGTCAAATTGTAAAACAACTAAATGGATATTATGTAAAATACAAATAAGAGTACACTGAAGAATTAAATAGTGATAACATATTGCGTAATAAATACACAACAGTGAATTAGTTTTGTAAATTATTATTAAATCGATACTCAATATTTAGATAATAAAAATGTAAGATTGCAATAAAAGATAGAAAACACTGCTGGACATTGAAACTTTCAAGACATTTATATTAGTATTATTTTAGATTTTTTCAAGAGATATGTTCATAAAAGCTCTTATTGAATATTTATTACAGATATGTGGCTCGCCGTTCAATTGCAGTTACAGTCCGGCGTTCACCCGGTCATTGTGACATCAAGAACCTCACGAAACCAAAAAGCTCACTTTCAATTTACAAAGCTTCAGAGATCCAAGAGTAAGAAAAAGCGAAGGTTTCTTCAAAGAAGACACTGTGTCAGAAGATCACAATGTATGTATGGTCATGGCTCAGTTATAAACCCATCTATTCAGGATAAGGCGCCGGTACGGTCCCAGGATTTGTTGGAAAATGGCAAAATCTCACAACAGCCGCAATGGTGTCATGGCTATTCCTCTTTAACTCCCCGCCGTGGGGCACTTTTAGTTCGGAGTTAAACTAAGAACTATGAACCAAGAGTAGGACATTTATAGCTACTGATATTCATTCAATTGTCCGACACCGAGAGCAAGAAACGTGTTTAAATTTTAAATGTCACTTAAAACTGATAACATTTATGAATGGAGGCAAAATTGCAATTGTTGCTGTAAAGCATAGCCCTTCACCACGAGGACATCCTTATAATTTTGTAGAATGTACGATTGTAATGGATCCGCCTTGATAATCGGAGACAAAGATAGTAAGACTATAAGATATTACTGAAAATTAATGATATCACCTAGAAAAGAAAAATGATTTAAAAAATTCGGAAATATGTCTAGACAACAGTTGGGCTGATTACGTTTTACTTGTTAGGAAATTCCCTTTTTTTAATTTTCGGACTATTACAACTACGTAACCAAGTTATTTAATTGGAATTGTGATGTGTGCTATTCGCTTCTCTGTTTATAAAATATGGTCACTCTGCTTACTTTTGGATATGATAATAAGCTCTTTAGCAAAAAATGACAAACAATAAAGTGGCGTTAGGTTGTCCCATTAATTACTTAAACTGGCAATTGTAAGTAAATACATACTGTCTGCCTTGTAAAAAAAACAGCCAGGAAATAAGGGATGGACTTGTTTACTTACAATATACGTGTTAGTACTGCTGTGGATGCCAATTATTCACAAGATTAGAAAAGATAAAAATGAAGTTTGTGAATATTATCTCCGTACACTAGGCTTTGACCTTAGAACCAGGGTAAACTTTCATTGAAATGGCACTTTTACTGAATGGTCTGAAATTTTATCTTAAGAATTACTACTAGGTACCATAATGACAAACCCCTAAGTATTCAACATTTCACCTAAAAACAATCCCGTAGACGTCCTGTGCAAATGGAACTTTTCTTCTAGGACGGAACTTTTAGTCCTGACCGACACTAACATCCGTGACGATGAAGCAAGCATTAAATGTTTGAAAGGCTTAAAGTGGCTCCTGATGTGTCACAATGAAATCAAGATAAGTTATTTTGAGGAATAAAACTGCTGCTTTTAATTGAGAGAACATTCCTTTAAATCCAGAGAACAATCCTTGAAGGCAAAACACTTTTGAATTTACGTGATCTGCATACCCTGATATATTTGATATTGCGGAACAACCATATAAGTGAGTGTATTACGTCAGGTAGTACTGGTTGGATCCACGAGGTTCTGTATTTAGACTTGAGTTATAACGGCCTGGTCCTTCATCTGGATTTTGAATATTTTCCGAAATATCATTCTGTTCTTCATAATCCGCTCTTTTGTGGCTTTAGAGTCAGATCATTAGAGAAAAGATTAAGCAGGCATGTATCAGCGGCCTGCAAAATACCACGAGAAAAGGCTAATGGCAAATCGGACATGTGTTCATATACGTTTCAAAATAAATTGAGAGCCAAAATACCGCTAAGGTGTGATCTACCTGAAAATGAACCATTAAATGAGTTATACAATCTGTATAACAACGGAACAATTGTGGTATTTGCCGTTATCGGTGGACCAGATATTCAAATAAATATGACGACACCGGACAATAACTTAAATATTTATCAGCATCCCTTTTCGAAAAAGGTGTTTTTAATTGTCACTATACCAGGGTACCATGAAGACGAGTATATATGTTCTGAGCGGACTCAATTTAGCCGAGAAGAATGACCAGCAAGTGAACACATGGGATTGATGCTTCTAGCTCATTTATCTCAAAGTTTAAAGAAGGGAGATTTAACGGCACCGACTTTCTGCAGGAGAAAATACTGCTCGGTATACTTTGATTAAGTGCCTTGTGAATATTGTGCCTCTGTGCAAAGGTTTTTTTTAAATAAAATCCTACAACAGAAAACTATGTCCAGTTAATAAGCCTGACCAATGCTTCAACAGTTATGAATATTTTGTAATAGTTGTCATGAGTCTGGCTGTATCATTTGATTGTAGTTGTGGATATATTGTTTTCTATAATTGATATATCTTTATTTATGTTAGAATTATAAGATATCAATAAAATTTGACTGCATGCGTCTAATTTATTAATGTATACTTTATTTACCTTGATGAACATCTCCATGTATGTATGATATATGATGGTGTTGTTTTCCCCGATATAAATGATCAGGCATTGAACACCAGAATCGTTTACCAGCAGTAGATGAAAAGGCACAACAGGACTCCAGGAAGTGATTCTGGTGTGATTTTTTAAATGAAACCTTGGACACTGGAGGCAATTAATGACCTGATATGACGGTTAATTAAGGAAGATCTTCATAAATTCCAAGGAAAGTGTCACATAATTTTTCATTGTTTTAGATACATATGCAAAAATTGTCTCCATAAATAAAGGATGTCCTGGTTGTTCTGTCTCTCTAAAGTTAGATAGAGAGAAAGTTATTGACAATGTTGATCATTATCTTCATATTTCATAGCAGAGTGATTATGGCTTCTATGGGGCGAAGATTTCTCTTGTTTAGAACGTTGTATAATCGGATGTTAAATTATCATCTTTGTTACGGAAATATATTTAAGCAAAACTTAATCCTATCCTGTTTAAAGCGTACAAAAGACTCACTAATATTTAATCACAGTGTATTTGATGCGATGAATTACACAACAGGTATATTTATTTTGACTCGCGACATATAGGTCAGCTTTGTTGAACAAATTTAGTCTGTCGGCTTGAAGCTTTCATTTGTCCACACCTTGAAACAATGAAAGCAAGAGCGTTCTGTATCCAGACGTGTAAGCTAGTTTGCCAGTCAATCAATGTCACAGATTATCGTGTATTTGTATTTCAGTGAAAGGGTATGTCATGTGATGTCGGTATGTGTTACCTTTTCAGTTTAGTGTAAAGTTGATTCAACTTTTCTAATGCAACAACTCTTGAATATTTATGTACACAAGACCAGACATTTCATAGTCTCTTTATATACAATCCGCGAACATGTATCAGGAAAGGTAGTGGAAGCGATTTTGTTATCTATGTTTGAGTTAACGGCTTATCTTATGATAAGGATCAAGATAATGAATTCAAGATACCTTAACGATATAAACACTAAGCGTCAAGGGCGCTCATTTCCCTGGCGCTAATTAAGTTAAATGCCCTCTGTGGCTCAGGGGTAGAGCGCAGGACTCAAAGCCGGGAGGTCGTGAGTTCGAATCTCAGGCGAGGCGATGAGGTTTTTCACGGTCGGCCCTACCCAGGGTGAGCGCTCTGCAGGCTTAATGGGAGGGCCGTGCCCCACTGCCGTGTATCACTCACATACGAGTGGGTCTTCGGGGGGTTCCTCGGTGTTATGACCCAGCAATGGGGATGATTACACACCCAGGACCCGCAGGTGCGGTAGATACCGGGACTAGGTGTCATCAGGACACAAAATAAAAAAAAAATGATAGGAAGCGAGTGCTACCGCCCTGTAAAGTAGTCCCAAACCAAAATGGAAACTCTGCAGATGTACATACTTAGGTTAAGAATTAGCTAAGTCAGCATTAAGAAAATGGAGGCGGTTACCTCTACAAAAAAAATAAATAAAATAATTAAGTGACACAATGGTTATTAATATAATCCTGTTTTAACCTTTTAATATTTTCGGTCTTTATATAAAAAAATCGCATATTCTCTCTAGTCTTCGGATGAAACAGACTGGCCACACATTATTTTCAATGCCCACATATTTCGGTTTATACTTTTGTATGGTAACGATTTAAACGTTCAAAAATATGAACATGATTATTGTCATTTGTTGGACAAACAAAAATGGAGAATGCGCGGTTATAGCTGGCTGAGGTTATCCAAAAATGATTAAAAGATATCACCATGAATTTTGAAATATAGATGCCTGTTCAGTAATGATTAAATATACTTTCAGGTCAGAAAGATAATAAATTGACCCTGGTGCCTGCTCGATAGGGAGAATATAGGCTATGTTACATTTGTCACATAAACGTAACGACGATCCTTTTTATATGGCATTTGAACTTTGGTCACAAAGGTGTAAGTTTTACATTTTTATTTTGAAAGAACTTTTCTATGAATCCAGACTGAGCTGTGCCACAAATTTTCTCTGTGTGTCTTGATCAAGTTCTAGATGATTGATCTTTCCGGTATGTTTGACAGGATGTGCCCATGATTTCATATAATACAAGACCGCGGGAATTTGAAGTAATGAATAATTCATTATGTTGGTTGTTCATTCGGATATAACTGGACATTTTCAGAGGCACAATTTTCAGACGACAGAGTGGCTTTATTTTCACTCTGATTATTAATTACTCATCCCTAACAGTCACCCAAGTATGTCTACACTCCCAAAACATATATATATATATATATATATATATATATATATATATATATATACAGTGAAATGTCGCTAAAAGGACACCTACTGGACCAGCCAAAGCGGTCATGTTAGCGGGTTGGTCGTATTAGCATGAGGTTTTTATGGTCCAAAACGCGTCGTCTTTGGCGAGGTGGTCTGGATTGTTGTGGGTCTTCTGACCAGATATAATATTTTATATATATATATATATATATATATATATATATATATATATATATATATATATTGAATAAATATAGATATATAAAGACTATTACAATGTCCAGATTCAGGTAAAAATATCTATTATGACCCCGTAAATCTGCTAGGTATGATATTGCGAGATATTTACATCTAAGGCCCGTTTGGTCTTCATACAACCATGTTTTATTCATGTTTGTACCGAATAACTGAAATAATTTCTCTATTATTTAGATGAGATAGCATTAAAAAGATGATAATAACATCTATTAACATGCCTTTTTAACGAGGTTGAGCATATTTGTTACAATTCTTCCTTTCCGAACCAGGAAATATATAAAAGATAAAGCTAGGTTTGATGTTATTTGTTTCATGCCTACCCACAGTTATCTTGTTTTAGTGAATCTAATTGCTCTAAAGACCAATGCAAAGGGTGAATTTATTGAAGGGTCATTGTTGTCCCTCACAAAGCTGTGGATCTATATGTGTTGTCAGCCATAACTTTAAAACAAAAGGGCGACAATAAATTATTGTTAAAAAAATGAATCTTCGTATAAGAATTTGATTTTTGTTTTATTAGAGGGTCCAGGATATTGGAGTATATTGTCACACAGATTATTTTAAAAGTCGATGCAACTGGCTGAACTCAGACATACTTACACTCAAAAAAGACATGGGTTGAAAAAAAAACTATCAATATATTAAAAAAGAAGTAACGTACGTTCTCTGGAGAGGCGCTCCATGTGTACAAACACTGATGATAAACAGAAATAAGCAGAGAGTCCGTTAACTGCACTACACTGGTATCTTGTTTACACTTAGTCGTCCTGAATCCTGAAGAGACATGGAGCTCCTATTACCAACAGTGCCCCGCTAGAGTAGACTTGTTTCCCATTCGTGATACAGTTCACGTACCACGCATAGACTTTTATTTCAGGGCGTAATCTTTCACAGCTGATGCCTCCTGAAATCATCTAGTTGTAAGTGGCAAAATATGCATCCACACAGCAATATATACCTCTACAGTTACGCGTTACGTGGTCTGTTCCTGGAAGCGTTACAATAGGTAATAAAACGTTACCAGTCCGTCGGGAAAATGCGATACTCGCCCTGAAGTCCGTTACAAGGAAACCACTTTGGCCTTCCTCAGGCACAGATTATCATCGCTTTATAGACATCATAAGCTGTTTCAACTTATACACGCAGTCCTGCCCCTGGACTGCTGCTTATATCGCAAGGCTATACCTAACCTGCAACTGCGTTCACCCAGGGGTGTATTTTCTTTAACATGTTACAGTTCGTGGAATACCAAACTGTGACAAGCCGTTCCAACTGATTGAACTTTATGTGTGTTTATGTATCTTTCGTTAGTTGGTAATTTTCTGTTTCATCACAATTAAAACGACCTGAACACTGCAACAACATTCACCTAGGGTGAATCAGGTTTGATTTAACCCTGCATTACCTGTTACCTTACGAGATCACAGATGATTGCGATACCTGAAAATATGAGCACAAATGTATTTTTTTCTGAATAAAATAGCCAGTGTGATATTCAAGTCTTTTAGGCTTATATAATGAAAGTAATGTTCAATTAATTTTCCATCGTCATTTAAACTTTATACAAGTGTCTGTCAACCACTGCGCGCGTACTAAATGTGATTTATTTTTAAAAAAATATATTTTTTTTAATATTAAGCGTGCATGAGTCAATACATGCTCCCGCAACAGCAAAGGGATTTTGTTTAAAGTGATATTCTTATCGGAATTTCTCAGCACGGGATGCCTCAGGACAATATAGAATGTGCTTCATATGGATATTGAAAAATATTCAGGGATGCACTGCTTAACAACTTAAGATACACTACGAAATACATGGTAGTAGCATCATCAAGTAGAAAAAGTAAACACCTTTGCACAACTGGGACAACATCTGAATGAAAGGATGAACTGGGCAGAACACATTGATTAAACAATTAACAAGGCGAACAAAAAACTTGGTCTGATTTGGAAGCTAAAATGAGAGGTCCCACGCCACACAGTTGAAAACATTTACACGGCCTTCATGAAGCCAAAACATGAATATGCATGCATACTGTACAATAACTGCGCCAAAGAACAAAGTAATCGACCAGAAGATTCCAAAGAAGAGTGGCCATTGCCTGCACTGGTGCTTTCAACAGAACAAATACAGAGGTTCCCCTTGCAGAGTTAGGATGGCCGATCCTTGAGAAGAGAAGAAAATACTTCAGCCTTGTACATATGCATAAAATCATTCATGGAGAAATACCACAGTATTTAAAAAATCTCCTTCCACCAAGACATGGGTCGCAAAGTCGATATCCCAGCAGGAGAGAAGACGACTTTGCACCGATACAAACAAACAAAGAGCCATACAACAAATCATACATACCAGCAACAATAAGACTCTGGAACCAACTCGAGGTTCATATAAAAAAACTTTCCATACTGGGACACTTAAAAAATGCATTAAAGCATACATTATTCCCACTGAAAAAAAATACATTACAGCACAGGCAAAGGATCAGCTGTAACAAATCATACGAGAATGAGAATGGGACTCAGCCATCTACAATATCATTTATATCTACATCACATTACTGAAAACGGATATTGTATAAATAACTATTGTTATAATCAAAATAAAGACCCTGAACATTATTTTCTAAAATACCCGAAATACAGTGTTGAAAGGCAGAAGATGTTGAAAAACATCATACCTTACACGAGAAGACTCAACTTAAACAAATTGACATAGATATTATACTAAATCATCCAGAGATTTACATTATATATACATTTTATTACACATCTAACATCACTTGCAGTAACACTTTTATATACAGACTGTTACTCTACTATTGTACTAGTGCAAACCCTAACAAATGCCTTGCGCGCTTGGGTATGCATTTAAAAGATATGTATAAAAAAAGTTACACTAATCCAATAAAGCCTTTGAATCTGAATAATCTTCAGGTTTTCACAAGAAATTGTAGTCTTTGAAGGCGCCACTAAAATCATGTGGACACTCAAATATATATGCTCGCATGGTTAGGTTTGGATGGAGATGAAAATTACACTCTCCTATAATGTCAGGTTTTCTGCTACATGTTCAGGCAAATGCTAAACTTGGCTTTATGTTCTTCTCTGAAAGACCTTCCTTATCAATTAACATCATTGTCTTGGGGGAGGGGAGGGGAGAGGTGGTGGATATAAATATGGCGAAGGAACAGTATAATTTATTTATTATATTTTTTTATGGAGGTTACAGCCTCCAATTTGTTATGCTTACTTAGATATTATAATGTTTATCTGCAGAGTTCCATTCGCGTTTCGAACTACGTGACAGGGGCTTATGCTAGGTTATCCTGGTCTCAACCAGGCGCGGTGTACCACTCCTGCGGGTCCTGAGTGTGTCATCCCCACTGGTGGGTGATTACATCGAGGAACCCCGAAAGGCGCGCTCATGAAACATGACTGTGGGGGCAAAGTCCCCCCATTAAGCCGGAATGGCGCTCACCCTGGGTAGGTGCCGACTCCGGACTCTGAGTTCTGTGCTCTACCCCTGAGCCACAGAGGTACCAGTACTCTCTGCCAAAATCAGACACTAGGCATTGAGTGGGGTTATATACTGTAGTTTAAATAATTTTATTATTCTTACCCTGGTAACAAGGTATAGTTCACGATGAGAAAAAATGGCTTTAGAATATCCTTTTAGGCAATGTTTACGTTTGTGGAGCACGAGAAAGGTTGTGATGGTGTTCTAGGTACAATCTTCAGACGGGGAGGCGGATAGTGGCAAAGTCGGAACTATGTTTTTTCCCATTTAATTGTCCCTGAAGTTCCTGTTTTAAACGTATCTCTCAGTAGGTAATTAATGGTAGTACAAGATTGCACTGAAAGAAACAAATTGGACTTTTTTTACTGTATTAATATTTTATAGAATGAGATCCTATGATTTGAAGGTTTATTCTGATTTAAAAACTAATTCATCTAAAAAATCACTGGTCCTTCTTCCATTGACATTTCTGACATGTACCATGTCGAAGGAAAATCTGTTAAATTTTGATTTGAGCATTGTTCATGATATTTTTTTCTTAAATCCGCCTGATGGAGGGTATATTTCTCCTAGCATATCCAGGTTAAATGTTATAAATTAGTCATTGGCCTTACCATGGAAAGATCAGAACGTGAGCCTTTGTAAGGCAAATATGGCGAATAAATATAATCATCTGGTTTGGGTTGTTTACATAGCCAGACGTTTAGTAAAGAGCAATTTTCATCTTATTTGTTCATGTTACTTAACCATCACAGTCAATAGACGCCGACCGCCTACTCTACCCGATTAAGTACATGCAACGTACATACATGTAAAACACACCGCCCGCTGTCGCTAGTGAGATGCCTTTTCTACCTGACTGAGCACATGTTAATTACATTTAAAACGCACTGAAACGAGAGGCCGAAAGGAGCCAGACTTATGTTGCCAGCTCCCTGTCCTTGTTCCCTGCTGTCGGCTCCCTTGCCATTTGACGTAGCATGACGTAGGTGTTCGGACTTCACGAGAAAGCTCCCAACTGATTATATCAACCGACACGTTAAGCGATTACACTGACACAGTAAGTGAATCAATTGTCACGATGTTACTCCGGTCTTTATATCACAACATAATACCTAATTATAATAAGATTTTTTATTTATTTTTGTTATTATAATCTGTATAATTAATACGGAGTTGGGTTTTTTTCTAGACCACGGTTTACCTGCTTCCGTTCTGATTTGACTCTCCGCATTCGGCCGAAGTATCGGTGGTGTGCTCTTCTAGGACAAGTTTGTTTTATTTTGCGGGATATGTCTTATTAAGCTGAATAATTAATAATTTTAATATTTCCCCATTAGGTGACCCTATTTCTTTGTGCTGCAAGGTCCTCCACACCTGTTATGCTTTTTCAGGAGGCGCCTCGGGGATTTTCACTGGCTTGTTAAGACCGGGGCCAGAGCGGATGTTCTGCCCAAAAGGCATTTCCGTGCAATATGCGGTCTCACGGGTCCACTATATTCACCTTTCATCCCCAATAAGCATTGTAACGCCTCTAAAGGAATTTTCTCCCTCAAAAGGAAGTAAAGGTTTGTAACCCAAAGACCACATGGCTCTGCTTTCAATGCGAGGGCTTTTAGTTTGGTCAACACTGGGCACTGAGTCCAGTGATGTGTCCACCGTTTGACAAATGTTTTATGGGTTACAGGTATGTTGATTTTTATACATTAAAAAATATCTTTCCATGATAACAATGTTTTAAAAAGTTCGGCCAAATCATGTATTTTTATGATTCCCCCCCCCCCAAAAGAAGCCCCACTACTTAATTATCATTCGGGTTGGGGATGGGGGTGGGGGGTTCACATTTATTCGTTAAGATCCATCGTCTGTAGGGACGGTAAAACATGAAAAAAAGTATGACAAGTACATCTTAAATTGATAACAAACTAGAATTTGTAGTCGGGGCGTACACAACAAGGCTGAAATGGTTTCTTTGCTAAATGCTTTCATCGAAATATATCAACCTGCTTTTTTTTATCTGGAAGAGTTGTCAATTTGGCATAAGACCTGCTTATTCCATGACAATTTACAGTACTTAAACCAAACATTTAATACTGTTGGTATATATTTTTCTTGGCCTATCTTTTTTACCTTGGCAGCTATACGTTTTGCGTACAAGAGTCTTAAACGACATATGCCTGTGTATGCAAATAACGCATGTGTCTGTAAACATGCCTTAGACTATAACCCTCAACTGACTACACTGAAAAAACATCGTGTTTTACGATGTCGCCTTAGCTTCAACTAATACAAAGCATCTTTCATATACCTTCACGGTAGAATGCTTTTTTATACAATTGTTATATCTACGATATTTCCCAAGCAATGAAGCTGTCGGACCTATGTTGTTTATCGGGAGAAAAAAAATTTTTGGTGTGATTTCTGGAATAGAATAATTTTTCTTTCTATGTTGATATTTTTTTTTTTTTGGGGGGGGGGGAGGGTATTCCTGGGGAATTCTAGCAGAAGTAATCTTTATATCATATATATGAAACACATGACAAAAGTTCCTGCAATAACCTTAGGATTAAAATATGCGTCGTTTAATTCCTATCAGCTCATTACAAATATGCATCAGACAGGGCCGTGGATTTTCCAGGGGAGCAGCTAGGAATAATTATTATTGTTATTAGTATTATTATTAATCTATCATGGAATGAGGAATTATTGCTGAAATATAAGATATAACCTATGACTCGATTATCGTCTGGTGACAGTTTCCTATTGCTTTTGCCAGCCTTGGCATACTCACCCTAAGTAAATGCACGCGACACTTTAACTTATATTAGATACTTGATAATCCTGAAGAAAGTTAGACTGATCTTACTTACGATCTGTTGAAGAAACATGTTGTCAGTCGATACCTATATTGAATAAGCCATGTGAATCCCATTGTTAAAAACAAAACATGACCCGCAGATTCATCCGTTGCTATCTAGTAATTCATCAAGGCCGTCAAAATACAGTAAAATTATTGTAGATGGATAATCCATATGTTCAGCTATGTTCATCTATATGTTTATCCATAAGCTGTGGTTCTGGCATTAGTAACTCACTAGACATGAGCGTCCAGCTTCGGGTTTCAGATGTAATTTTATCATTTCTTTCCGTTGACATGTTATTTTTTTCATAAATCTAAAACATTCATGATAAAGTCGTGTTGTCTGTTCATTGCTTTAGATAAATCACAGTTAAATTTAACGTGTTTCGGTTAAAACCGCATTATCACGATACATTTAAGGTATCATGATGCATCACTGTAAAGTAACGCAAGGTATTTGTGGGGTAACGACAGCTCACGTGTAACGCTCTAGATCCATCGCTGTGCAGACTGGCTGCTGTAGTAAACCGGAGGAGTCCTCCTTATATGGGATTAATCCATGCAGTGTGCAAAGTAGGGTATGCACAAAAATACATTCATCAAGTTGTACAAATGTATAAGAAAGTTTAATGTTTGTGAATTCATTAAAACTTAATGAACACAAGAGAAACTTTCCCCACTTTGGATCCCGCCATTGTATCTGATTTTACGGAAACACTTCAGTTAAAAATCTCGTAGTTAAAATTTTCTTCACTTAGTATGGAACGTTGAATATATTATCTGTGGAAGACCATGTATTACCATTTTTAAGTACATGCTACTTAACGCATGCCACTTTATTGTGTCCTGGTTACGCTCTTCAGTTGGCATATACCCGAATTTTTTAAATAATGATTGTAAAATTTTAATATGCCAGGTTAAAGTGACGTATGTTACACAGATCTTTTATATTGTCCACATAGACCAACAGTTTCATTATATGTACCCTGAAACTTTGCTATGTAATAAAATAAACAGTATACATTCTTGTAATATATTTTGAGCTTAATGATATACTTCTAGCAACAATTAGTCAAAATCACCTTTTTTTGTACAATTTCATTTGCTTTAAATAGTATATTTTGTACTGTCTATTGTGTTATCTATCATTGTGATGAAATCATCTTCTTTTAATAGAGAGATATTAAATTTCTGGAACGATGGCCTCATGTCTCCGTGTTTATATGTATTGGGACGATAGTGCCTCTCTTATCAGTACATGGAAAATAATTTATTGAGCTGTTAATATCTTTGTCCATATATGCTTCGTTAGCGAAAACGTAGTCTGTTCTCCAGGCAGGAAAAGGATTACTCCGACTCCATGTAAAGGCGCTTTCATATCCATTCATTACACGCCATTATTAGCAGGGAATTTCGCACCATGTCATTAAGAGGCCCTGTTCTCTGGTTTAGACTTCTCGTTCATTGTTATCTTTGCCTGATACAATGTCCAGAGAGTTTGCCATAACTGAATTAAAATATCCTAACACTGGTATATAATCAGAGTCAGAGTCCTGAGATGCCATTGTATCCTGTATTCTACTGAAGAAAATGTACATTTTCTATATTTGCACAGGGCGCATATATATTAAATATTTCTCTTATCTGCCTATGTTTCTTGTAAGCATGAGATATTAATTTTTTTGTGTTTAATTTCGTTAATAATTGTGTTTCATTATATTTTGTTTTACCTCAAACAATGACAATTTAAACTTACAATTTTACAACTGAAGTCCACGTGTTAAACAGGTCCGTGCAACTTCAAGGCAAAATCCGTTGACATTCCATACCAATAGGCAAAGTCAGAGAAACGGAGCGTCCCTCAGCTAGGCTGGCGAATCCTACATCACATTTCGTTTCTGTTCTTATATTATGAATGAAACTGGTAATGTAGACTTAAGTCCAATAGCTGTAATCTGTCTTTTCAACCTGCAGGGACGTAAATTGTCCAGATGTTGTTGGCCAACAGACACTTGTGGACTTTTTCTTTCTGGTGGGCCTAGGAAACATCACAAATCACCAGAGCTGTCTGTTCTGGTTCCCCCAGCATTTAGCGTTGATGCGTGATTTACGGCACGAGGATTTCCTCGACATATTCCGCCATGGTGTCAAAAGTGCTCCAGTGATCCGGTGAGCATGTTACGTTTCAGTTAGAAGTGAATGGGCTGTAGGTAAACATTTGTTTGTTTTGCCGGCGTAGATGAGCTGGGGCGTTAAAATGCGCCCGATTTCGTGACGGACAAGAGGAGGGGGATCTGCCGTTTGCCATCTTTCCCCGCTATGGTCACCGCTATGCAGCCTTTCTGGTCAAAGTTGATGATAAGCTCTTCAGGAATATCGCCATCCTTTGTCGCTTTATCAATGCGCTGGAGGTACTCTGCCTTGATGGAGTCGAAATCGCTTGGTAGGTGTTTGACGTCCTTAGTTGCCTTTCGCTGAACAAATCCCATACGGCGCAGCAGCGTGCGGGCCCAGCTCTTTGTGATGACAATCGGGCCTCCGTTACAAGCCAGTTGGGATGGATGTTGCTTGCGGACTGTTCCATCTGCTGCGGCCATAACCATTCTCGATGTGACGGCAGCACCATTCTCACGACATGCATTGATGTAACGTTGCACTTTAACATTCAAGCATTCGAGCATCAAGGGTCATCCTCGCAGGCTGCGTTGAAGGTTAGTTGGCTAACTGTAGAGCTGTTTTTTTCACCTTGACGTAGCGGTCACGAATGCTGCGTACGGTAGTCTCTGACAGCCTTTCCCCCAATAATATATGAACATATTTTTTCGCAGTTTTTGCCACACCGATCTCGACTGCAGACCGGACAATTTTGACTCTGTCACCGGCAGAGTAGTGTCCGTACTCACCACGACGACGCTTGCTGGTAGGTGTGACAAACTCACTGGACTCGGCAGTGTTGTTTGCAGCCTCGAACAAGAGAGCATCCTATTTGGTGTCGCAGTCCTGTGGATTTGGTAGGGTGGCGAACTTTTACTGGCTTTGGTGATTTCAGCAAATTCAGGAGAGACATCGTAGGTTATCTTGCAGAGATTTAGGCTGTAAACAAATGACGTAGTACAAAGTTGAGGTGATCGAAGTATGACTGACCAGGGCTATCAGGGGGGTGTATTTATATTAAAGGGGCCGCGCAAGTAGTCTCTGGTACAAGTGATTGTGACAAAGCACCCCGAAAAGAGCACATCCATGCAGTGACTGCAGGTGGGTTTCATAGTTCAGCTTCGTTTATTGTCTTCGTTTTAATGTTGTGGGTTACTCGGGATGGACGAGAGGTCCGATCAACAGTAAAGCACTGGACTTCCTTTGGGCTTCACTGGGTTTCTTCGACCTGTTTATCCATCCGTGCACAGCTTAGGGTGCATATGTCTCTAACAAATTAATCACTAGGCCAAACACGGGATGAAAAGGTAAGTTTTGTGTTGGCGATATTATGAACTTAAAAGGAGCTGTCGACATAAAATCATAATAATGTCATAAATATTTGACGTACTTCTGATTAATTTACATCCTCATTCCTGTTATTCATTAACTTTTGTTATCAATTATTTATCGTAAAGTACAATAAAAGAATAAGGGGACGATTAGCTTAGGAAGATAAATGGATTAGCGCCCATCACGGCTAATTAATCTCCGTATAGAAGGCACTGAGGGAGCATGCTATCCTTGTTTGTACAAAACTTATGATTGCGCGGGTAGCACATAGTGTAATCTGGTAATACGTAACTAAAATGAGCTGCCGATGTATATGCCGATAATAAGCTCTTTTCTATAGTATGTACGTGAAAATTTATTAAACACAATTTATAAAAAATTCCAGTCTCTTTCCACGAAATCAATTACCCCACGATATGCTTTTAGCACAAAAACCACGAATTTTTTGGCTCAGGAAAATATCCGAATCTACAGTATATATATATATATATATATATATATATATATATATAATGATTCTCCTTATCATATACTTTTGTTTATCAAATATACATATCTTCGTATTATTAAACGTTTATATACATATTACTTTTTGTACTGGTTTTTTTAATTTTTCAAATATTTACTACATTTCTTATTCTTGCCTTATGTATATCTTATTGCCTACCATGTTTCTCTTGTACAATTATATGTAAGTACATCACTCATCTCTCCACCATTCCTGCTTTACTACCCTTAACTGCAACTACAATGTTGAGTTTATCCTCCTTTACATCCTTTTGTTTCTCTCTACCGGTACTTGCTGTCTGTTATACTTTTTTCCTTGTCACCTCTAACCTCATTGTATCCACATCTTTCTGTATTTTGGAAAGGTTGTTTGAAGACACTCCGTTCACTTCAACAGATCTCATCCGACCTTAGTCCGAACATAGTTCTCTGTTATTTATATTTTTCTTAATTCTTCTTCATAATAACATTGTTATTGCTTGCCGGAAATCTCCGATTTCGGCAAGCTGGCTGGTCAGTCGCGGATGTCTATTTGTCTGTATGTCTGTCTGTCTGTTTGTTGCTTGCCGGAAAACTTCGATTTCGGCAAGCAGGTTAGCCGGTCGCGGATATCTGTTTGTTTGTTTGTTCCCTCTCTACAGGTGGCCATTTTGCGGCAATCGCTTTCAAACTTACATAGTCGATGGAAAATTTAAAATGACAGGAGCCTATTGTTTTTGGTCAATATAGGTCAATGGTCAAGGACATCAAAAGTATACAAAACGTTTCTTCCTCATATCTTTGTCACTATGAGTCGTATCTACTTCAACAGTAGCTCATTTTAATCGTCATTCAAAGGTCTGTCTTCTGGTGTGTAGCGGACGCAATTAGCGGTTACCATGGTAACGTATTTTCGGGACAAAGTGCTGATATTTGAAAAAA
The DNA here is from genome assembly GCA_026874595.1 of Sipunculus nudus. Lineage (NCBI taxonomy): Eukaryota > Metazoa > Annelida > Sipuncula > Golfingiida > Sipunculidae > Sipunculus > Sipunculus nudus. The sequence goes on from CM049314.1 coordinate 57,451,350, forward strand.
AGGGGTCAGTTTTAAAGCTACAAAGGTTAGTATTTTTTTTCATCAGGGAGCATACAAGTAGTGTTATTTGATTATATTATTTCGTCAAACGAGATATTTCGAGATATCGCTTAATGATAGCCTAGATTCCACAAGTGTGCTGGAATCATTTTGAAACTGATATATCTTAAGTTTGACATAAATATCCAGAAAAGAATTTTTAATTTTTTCCGGATATGGCTGCTAGTGGGCGCTGCACTTGAACCTCCCGAACATATCTCCAAAACTACAAACATCCGTTACAGAAACTATAGCTTGGTTTCTTCATCTAGGTCTTCTCCATAACCTGGGAAAGTCATCTGGTGTAAATTTTGTGTCACTTTGTCAGTATGTCTATCTGTTTGTCAGTTCTCCTTAAATTCGCCTGCTTGCTGGTTCTTTGCCTATATATCATTCTACAGGCCACAGTTTGGAAGGAATCCTTTTCAAAATGGTACATGTTATGTCTTTCACTAAAATCTCGAAACAAATTTTCGCTAGTGGGCGCTGCACATGACTCTCCCAAACATATAAGATTTTTTTATCCAAATCTCCATAACTATAATTCTCAATTACAGAAACTTTGGCTTAATTTCTTCCTCCGGGTCTTCTTCATAAATTGGTTATTTCATCTTGTCTAAAGCTTGTGTCACCTTGTCTGTTTGTCAGTTGTCCTCAAAGTCGCCTGCTTGCTGGTTCTTACGTCTCACATATATCATTTTACAAGCCACAGTTTTGAAAGAATCCTTTTGAAACTGTTATATCTTATGTCATACACTAATATCTCAAAAATACTTTTTCATTTTACCGATATGGCCGCTGGGGGGGGGGGGGGGGGGGGCGCTGAACACGACCCTAAGGTTTATATCATTATATTCGCCGTATCTCCAAAACTCAAAGCCTCAGTTACATAAACTATAGCTTATTTTCTTCCTCCGAGTCTTCGTCATGATCTGGTGTAGTCATTTGGACACAATCTTGAGTTACTTTTTCAGTGTGTCCGTCTGTTTGTCAGTTGTCCTCAAATTCGCCTGCTTGCTGGTTTTTGCGTGTCACATATACCATTGTACAGACCACAGTTTTACAGGAATCCTTTTGAAACTGGTACAACTGATGTCATACGCTAGTATCTCGACAGTGTTTTTTTTTTAATTTTCGGGATATGGTTGCTAGGGGCGCTGCACTCGTACTACTGCAACATATCAGTGCTTGGCCTCTCCTCTAAAACTGTGAACTTTATTTGCACGAACTATAACTCATTTTGTTTCTATATATCTTCTCCATATATTTATCTAATCATATGTTAACTAAAATGTGCCAGTGTGTCAGGATGTTTTTTTTCACTTTGTCAGTTGTTGTCAGCTTTGTATGCTTTCATGTTATTTTGTGTGATATATGTCATTCTAGAGTCCCTACTTCCTCGGCATTCACTCTGAAGGTCACTCAATTGATGGAAAACCGACACTTTGTATCGTCTGTCCGTCTGTCAGTCATTTCAACTTCCGGCAAGCGTTCGACCTCTAGTCTTCAGGTCGCAATTTTGCAGCAATCGCTTTCAAATTACACAGTTGATGAAAAATCTAAAATGAGAGGAGTCTGTTGTTTTTGGTCAATATAAGTCAAAGGTCAAGGTCAAGGTAATCACTAGTATGCAAACGGTTTTTTCTTCATATCTTTGTCACCGTTAGTTGTATCTACTTCAACTGTAGCTCATTTTAATCGTCATTCCAAGGCCTTTCTTCTCGGGTGTAGCTGAGTCAAATTGGCCGTAATCATGGTTATGTATTTTCGGGTAATGTCATGATATTCAAAAATAAAGGTCTTATTTTTCTAACTTTGTCAGTTTTAAAGCTAGAGAGGCCTAGTTTTCTGCATCAGCCGGTATTCAATTAGTGTTATTTGATCATATTAAAAGTCTCGCAATATCTCGTACAATATCTCGCTCAACGAGATATTTCGAGATATCACTTAATGATAGACTAGAGTCCACAATTATGCAGAAATCATTTTAAAACTTATATATCTTATGTCTGACATTAATATCTAGAAAACGATTTTTCATTTTCCCGATATGGCTGTTAGGGAGCGCTGCACTTGAATTGCCGAACATATCAATTTTTGGAAATATCTCCAAAATTATATACCTCAGTTACAGAAACTATTTGTTGGTTGCTTCCTCTGGGTCTTCTCCATAACCTGAGAACATTATCTGATCTAAATCTTGTGTCCATTTGTCAGTATGTCTCTCTGTTTGTCAGTTGTCCTGAAATTCGCCTGCTTGCTGATTCTTGTGTCTTACATAAAGCATTCTACAGGCCACAGTTTTAAAGGAATCCTTCTGAAACTAGTACATGTTACGTCTAGTTTGTTTTCATTCAACACTACAGTGTTTTTCCCATTATCTTCCTATCATAATCACTCCCTCGTCCCTCGTCTTTACACGTTTCTTTCCAAACTAACCTTTCCAAATCGAAAGATCTTAACCCTGATGTCACCCACGACTCTCACGGGAGAATCCGCCCCTCCCGTTTTACACAAAATAAGTACCTATAAAGTCCAATAAGGGTCGGTACCGGTTCTTATAATGTCAAGATTCCCCATGTGCTTTCACATGGGATTTCACTGACAATAGAGTTGACTACGCTACTTTTCGCTTGCTTGCAATTTGCCTTCGTGGCACAGTTGGTTACGCAGACGGCTTCTCGGCATACGGTCGGTGGTTCGAGTCTACTTCTGTCTCGATATCATTGCACGTTATTCTCTCTATATATATATGATTCATGTCTCTATTTAATTCCAGATTAGCAGCTTCAGGATTACGCTAACAACGGTGATCGGGGAGTTTAGAAATGACGTAGATATATACGTCTTTATCAAAATATACGTTTGCCCCGAAAAAACTAAAACCAAAGTTTTACTCTATCCCCATCAAATTATAGCCCTCTTTAGCTAGTTCCTTGAACCAAGATGAAGCCCGAGTTCTATAGTCCCTCCAAAATTAGATATAACGTAACCTCATCACGCCAGGAAATCCCTTATATTTACACCAGTATGTCATTTAGGAATGAAGTTTTTATCATTCTAGTGGCTCGGGCATTTATTTTTAATAATGTACATCCTTTTAATTTCAGTTAAGATTCATATTCAGATTAACCTTCAGCTGGATTTTCCCCAAGCCATAAGTTTTACAATACACATATAAACTGTAAATATTTATATGAATTTACCTTACATATCACATCATTTTTTATTATGCGGGCATTAAGCAAAATCATAAAAAATCACAAACAGGCACATCCAGTATTATAGTATTAATATCTTTTATCAAATGACTTTTATACATTATGCAGTAATTCTGAATAAATAATTAAGGACACTCAGCTTCAAATTCAAGAGTCCCTTTGAATTTGAATAATGGAAGGTGATCAGGTGATTAATTTCCAGTACTATGTGTCAATGTGCGTGGTATCAATAATTATGTGAGAAGCAGGAAACTCTTAAGTTTGTTAACAAAACATGACATGGCTAGAGATGCGAGTTTCATACAGGAAACTCATTCAGTAGAAAAGAGATTCATTGTTTCAACAACCCATACTATTAATTTTTTTATTTTTTTTTCGTTAGGATGTCACTCAGATAAATGCGTAGAGATGATATTCAAAGCAGACGTCACCTCACGGTTGGTATGCCACAGGCGACATGGCCTCGAAGAACGACATTGGTCATATCAAGATCGAAGTCAGATATGTTGATATAATAAAACGGGCCACGATAACGATATCTCCAGCAGAAGTTGAAAATATAATTTGTGAACATCCTGATATTTCTGCCATTCAAGCAATTGGCGTCCCCAGGGAACGACTAGGAGAAGAGCTTTACGCGTGCGTGATTCCGAAGCAGGGCAGCACGGTGAAGGAAGCAGACTTGTTGGATTGGTTTGCTGGAAGATTCGGAGATTCCAAAGTTGGACATTACAGAGAGACGAAGTATGTGGAAATATTTGAAGATTCTCCACGTCTCCCCTCTGGAAAGATGTCGAGAAAAGAATTGAAAGCAAATGTTCTTGCTAGTTTTAAATGAAAATTGATTTCATGTTGGGATCATGTGGATTCATCCTATACATATTAGTTCCTACATTTATTAAGTTATAATTTGTTTCCATGCAATATTTTCCAGTGTGCCGTCAGAGATACAATGAATATCATTTTTTCCCAAGAAATTCCCTTTCGTTAAAAAGAAATATGTGTTCATAATTTTACATGATATGAGCCCAATTTTTTATATACTGACGCAAAAGATAATTCAGAATCAGTTTTAGGTTTATTTCTTTATGATTTTTAAATTTATGATTGAACTAGAAAAGCGAACAAAAATAGATGTTAAAAAAAAGGATCTATAACAAACATGTATTCATTGTTCCCCTGCTTCAGCAGAGTTTGTAATAAAATATTTTCTGTCAAATGTCTGCTATCATAAAAAATTATGAAGGCAGAGAGCTATAGCGGAGCGCCTAAAATTGAATGAAAGTCATATGGGAAATTATAAAGATTGAACTACCTAATTGATATATGAAAATTCAATGAAAATCATAACACGTAAGCTATTGTTCCTATTAAAAATGTGCTGAAGTGGTGTAATCAAATTTGTATAAATATCCGCTTGCATATATACAGGGACTCACCATATGGCGTTTGTAACCCTAGTCCCCGTATTAGCTCATTTTAATTAGGTGATATATATGTCAGCTAAATGACTCGTCACACGGAGGTGTGCCGCATTACATACGGCAGATCTACATAGGTGAACCTTGGTTTATCCTGTAAATTTGTTATTTTAATATACATCATCTTTGTTCGTAGCGTCACCAGACAAAGAACTCCTAAATAATGATAGCTGTTTCATTTAATTGGCGAACCAACGGTTGATATTATAATGCGCGTTCTTTCACATTATCTGAATATAATTGGCAGGAAATTCAATTTCTTTGTTCCATCGGATCCTCTTCACGTTACCTTTTGGCGCATATTAAATAATTCATACAAGATAATGGAAATAATATTTATACTTAACTCAGCTTATTAGCTTACTGTACACTGAGATACCCTAAATGTAGCCTTTGCCCACATTTTAACAATGACAGAATGAAAACCGCGGATAATTAACCCCGCGAAACATTAAGCCAACCAGATTTTACATATTAACCTAAATTAATTACTGGGTTAATGTTTTATTATAAGGCTTAATGATCTCTAATGATTCCTTTACGTGGTGCTACATGAAATAATGTCACAGGAGAATGTTCCACTGATTATTAGCCAGGCTATCTAGATAAATATTCATATGTAATGCCTGGAACAGACTCCCTAACTAAAATGTTTCGGTATTATAACAAATACACAGGGAATATACATTTAAAACAATGTGAAAAGAATGTTAAAAATTAAATATTATAAACAAAGGAATTCTTATTTAAGAAACTGTATAACTATTTACCAACCAATAGTCAACTATACAAATGGTAGTTAGTTGATAGTTACCGATGTTCTTATTGCTTCACCTCATAAAGACTAAGGAACACATTTTTATGAATGTTTTATAACAAAAAATATGTATTTTCGAATTGTGGGTTGGATGAAATCAATTGGAGAGATAATGCCACCATTGCCCTTGAATACAGTTTTGTATGGAATATTTCCAATTAAGAATAACCCTTTAATAAATCATGTGCTCCTTACATTTAAAATGTGTGTATATCAAAGTAGAAAGAAGAATAATCAGAAAAAAAGTAATTTAATGTCATATTTTTAAGGAGACTGAACTATATAGTGAAAATCGAACATATAAAAACAAAACAGAAACAAATAAGATTACTTCACATTTATTAAAATGGGAAATTAAGGAAAAAATTATAACATACAGTAGCATTGTAGCTTTAGCATTGAAAGAAAAAGCAAGGAGAAAATGTATTCTGTTAAGACCATTAGATTATATGTATATACTGCATGTGCAAATAACAAGGATTGAAAATTTGAAGTATAATTGGAATAATATCCAGGCAGTGTGCTTTGTTTAAATTGTATACATGGTATATGTTGTATTTGACGTGCTTGTTACAATTAAGTGTGGAATGTGTATTGTACATTTTTTCGCATTGAAATTTATTATAAAAAATAAACACTACACTACGTGGTTTTTAAAATACTGAATGAATATTCATATCATGCTGCCGGAAATCTTGATTTCTTCGGGTACAATATTTGCGAATGGAAGCCAGCCTACCTAAAGCACATGAATATACCTGGAGATAAACATAAGCAATGAAGGAACAACTAAATGGCTTTAACAACGTACAGGATACTGCTAAATAAGCTTAGATTATGCAACCAGGCATGTGTAGAAACACACTGTGCAGAACAGACAAAGTGCAATGGACCATAACGTGCAGCCCAGAGTTAGAATTGACACCAGGTCATTTTCTTGTACTCCTCAGGTAGTAGGGACAAAAAGGCTAATAGTCAAACGTAGGCTTACCGGGTCAATGATCATGCTCTATATGACGCTAAGCCACTCTTCCTAGCATCATATTCTTGTATTTTATATCAGAGAACTTCATCAGAAAATTCTTTCCTTGACCCCGAGATAACAATCGTAGTTAAAGTCCAGTGGTCGGTTTCATATTCGTAGGGTTATAATTTCGCGTTTTCAATCTGTCCCGTGTTTCGCAAAGGTTCCATTTTCGCGATATCACCATAATAAAATCCTACACAAAGTTATCATTTATTGTGATTATATGAATTAATTATATCGAATAATATGTGCGCAAATGGATAATAATTGGACGGGGACCCAAAGTACCATCAAACGAAATTGTTCATTAATATCATACCATTTGAAAGATCTGATATAATTGAAATAGCAATCTGAACATACAAGGTGTATTAGTATTTTTCCTAAATGTCAATGACTTGACTTGCACGATGGAGTCTCTTATTCAAGGTTTTAGTTTTGCGATAATTCGCCTTTCAAGATTATCGCTAATCTGAAACCCTCGCGAAATAAAGGCAACCGCAGTATTCTGATACAAAAACGATTGTTTTTTTTAATGTAACCTTGGTAACAGTTTTTTTCCTGATTTGGTTACGCTCATGCGGCAGATCGATTCTAAATATATTCAAGTTTCTGCATCTACAGTTATGCAAAGAGGTTTAAATATGCTGTAACCTTTGTAGGCACGTTGATACAATTTAGCTGAATTAAGCTTTAGAATCATTTTCGGAAATGTGAATTCAAAGCTAGAAATTCTTTTAGGAAAAAAAATGAATGGCGAGAGGCTGATGTCTCTATAATGTTATTGACTTGTCCTATGTGTATATATTACTACAGATCTTGTATGTTACACTCACAACACCTGTTGGCGAAGACTGACGATAAGTGCCCAATACATCAACAAGCATCGGTCGCATTTCTCAAAGATAAAAAGTGAAAACAGCTCCCTTGTACTTTAGGATAAGGTTGCTGACATGTCAATTCCCCTGTACCACAAAGTACAGTCAATAATGACTGTTACCAGTTGTGACGGATGTACCTCTCGGCTATTTGTTGCTATATTCTAGAGCTGTGTGCAGTAGTAAGGTACCCTATGGTCTTCTTAAATCACAATACTGAAAATAATGTCTTCAATTGGAAAATAGTATTTTGCTACTTTAGATAGATGTATTTAATTTGATTTTCAAGGAGGGGAAATGCTGGGAAGTGTTTAAATACAAGAATGATCGCGATCACCGATACAATTTATAACTTCATGTTAATAAAATTCATCCAGCACAGACGGTTGTTTGTTATGAAAACAAATGTTCATACCTAAGGTGTATTGAATATGTACGTGTTACCTATCAGGTGTATGGGTATTTGTTGATATACTAATGCTTGTTTGGATGGGTGAGTTACCTATCAGGTGTATGGGTATTTGCTTATGTACTAATGCCCATCTGGATGACTCAGTTACCTATCGCAAAACAAACCGAATAGTTAATAATAAATTTAATACGAACATGTAGATCAAATAAACAGGCGATATACCATTTTGTCATCTCTCTGTGTTTTCAATATATAAATCTACTAATATCTCTAGGATGTCAAATTGGTCTTGATGAATATCAATATTTCCTGTTGGTGATTCATTGTTTGGGATAATATGGAGCAGAATCCTGATGCAGTTGCAGGCATTTGCGAAGAAATGTTCTCCCCGAGTCTTTTCTTTGTATCTGTATCTTTTCCTGTGAGCATATCCTTCACGAATCCAAACCAGGTGTGGTACCAAAACAATATACATCGGTCCCGTTTAATTGAATATCGTATTTTTCAACCGATTATATTCATTTAAGCGGGCTATTCAAATAAACGGGGTGTTAATATTCAAGGTTGTAGCCGTCAGTATAATACTGTGAATTGATATCGGATGGCTTTGTTGTTTCTCGTATTATTCAGAGGGTTCTGAATTATCTATTTTGGAATTTTTCATTTAATGCTGTTTCAATTCATTAGTTTATATAGGTTATTGATCACCTGTTAACATTTTTTTATTGATAAAAACGATCTTATTGCCAATGGCTGACAGCTTATCGATCACGTGAATATTTCAAATGTTGTCAAATGTTTAATACGATTCCTCAAGGATTCTGATTTATCATAAAACATTTCATTTGAAATAACTGTGCATTCACCTGTTCTTGTATATAATCAATAAAAAGCGATACTACAAAATGGCTGACAGCTTAGAGATCACGTGAATGTGTCAAAGGCCACGATGTTTAGCAAGATTCCTAAAAGATTTTGTTTTTTTATAACACATGTTGTCTTCTTTTTTAACTTTAAAAAAATTACTTTCTGTACGATTATCTGTTCGTGTGTGGTCTTAAAAAATTGTCGTTTCCGGAAAACATCATCCTACACCCAGAGATCGTTTCTAATCAAAACCATTGTGAGTACGATCCTATCCAGTGTGCATACCGATCACGTGAATATGTCAAAGGTCAATAAGGTGAGAGGCCACATAAGACCATGCAAAATACAGATTCGTACTTCGTATCAAGTATAAAAAAACAAACCGATACTGTTTCTCTTAGGGATTTTATTATGAATTTTAAAACATATTCACCGATTGACAGTACAGGTAATACTCTCAAATAGAATACCATGTTTACAGCGTATCCCGTCTTTATAATGAAACCTACCCTGTGACAGTTTGTCCGGGGAGCACGTGTAGAGTTAACGCATCAACACACATTTAATTAAGCAGGTAATCAAAGAGGAAAACCATTTGGGCTGGTGGCTCGAGTCATATCAAAGGCTTATTAGAAGAAAGAGGGGTCAATGGTCCATGAGGTAAGCCTTCAAACCTGTCGGGCGTGCAATATGAAAGGCTAATAAGCGCCCCGGGCGGTCATTAGTCCGTGAGACCGTTGTCGCACATGAATATTCGGGATTGTCGTTCATGATGGACGGATTTTACTACACATTTACCCGATATATACATTTATCAGATATTCATAAAAACGGAGAATTTTATTAAGAAGACATAGGAACTTGTTTTGGTTTTTATTAATTTATACAATTAAACGAGATATACAATTATACGATATACAGTTAAGCAGGACCGACTGTATATGATATTTGTGTGTTACAACACGGTAAAATACAATGCGAAGGCCCTGTTTAAGTACACAGACGTGTGTAGAAGCAGGAGACCTTGAAACAATATAAAACACCCAGGGATGCGTGATATTATACATCATGTGGAACATGACTCGAGCTCAGTGACAAAAAACTGCTCCGCTTTCAACCTGTCTGTGACGTACTGTGCATATACACACGGCCAAACCACCAAGTTACATGAACACATCTTAAGCAAGAACAACCGAATATAGCCTTCCTTAACGTGCTGTGGTAACGGATCCGCCGGACGGCACCTTCCTAACAAACAAAACAAGAAGAATTCTACGTAAGTTCTGCAGGAAATGTATTGTATTAATAGTATTACCTTATATTTCTCATGTGCTGCACGCTTCAATGTTTTCCTTCCCCTTATTACTTCACGATGTGCCGATTATCAATCTGATTCAGTATCAGTTAAGCTGTCACAACCTTTACCTTCTGAGTCAATACGATATTTCGAGCATTTGTATGTACATCTCTGCTTTATCTGAATTGAAATAATACAAAAACAATGAATGCAGTAACTCGTTATACGGGGTTTTCTCGCGAATTCAACACTGATTGGCTATGTATATAAGAAATGACCGAGAATAAATGGTCCCCGGTACACGTCTCAACCTGCCCCACGCCCTAGCATGTGACATAAACATAACACACAACACGTTGAATAAAACTATTGTTTTTAAATAAGAAATCCAGAGATAAGGGCAACTCGGCTTTATTCGATATCATGTAAACTTTTTAATTAACCGTGAAGGACGCCTGAAATAAAGTCTATACTCTTTGATTGATAGGGCTCGTTTTTGCTCCCTAGACTAGTTAAAAAAAATTGATACAGATGTTTCAGTAACTGAGTAACTAATGCATTGATTGTCCTGATTCTTTCAATGCATATTAATCATGGATAGTGTCATCAGATCCTGAATGCTGGTTGCACCATCTTTATTTTTTAAACATTTTTCCTATTTTATATACTTTACATAGAGCAGGCTAGACGTTATCATGACACAAACTGTAGCCGAAAACACCCAGATAGTTATACGAGGCACATATTGTGTACATTGGCCTTAAATTTTCTTATGTAACATTCAGTGAGGACCTCAGAAAATATGTTCTTAAAAACATGAAATTAGCTCACTCTGACCTATATTCTGCGAGCTATTGGAATAAGCATTATTTGAGCACTCCGAAAGTCAGATGCGTTCAATTTGTATCCCTCATACCAAGAATCTTCTAACGCAACATCATGGGATGTTCTGGGCAAATTTCCTTGGAAACTTGAAATTAGGTCATGATGACCTATTTTCTGCGCGCGCCTGGCCTAAAACATGATTTTAAGCACCTTGACAGCCCATCATTCCACAACTTGTATCTGTAAGCCGTGGAATCTTCTAACACGATTTGCATGTAGGTTTTTACAAATCTTTTCAGAAACCTGAATCAAGATCGAAGTAATTATTTTCTGTAAGTTGTGGTTGAAAAACATTAATTGCGGCGTCCAGGGAGTCAAATAGGGCAAACATTTTATCTGTTCGCTCTTGAATTTTTTTTTTATTTTCGGGACGATCCTAGGAAAATCTCATTCGAAAGCTTTAATTAGGTTATGTTGACCAATATGCTCCAAATTCGTAAGTTCGCCAAAGACATAAATTGGAGCAATTAGACAGGGCACAATAGTTAACAGTAAGGTTGAGGTTCCGGACAAATGTTCTTGGAAACCTGAAACTATCAGTTGTGTGCATACAAAACTGTGTATTTGCGTTTGATTGAGAGCAGAATTTATATATATATATATATATATATATATATATATATATATATATATATATATATTTAAATAGAGGGCGATTTAGGAAAATACGTCCCGAACTTTAGGGGTTAATAATTTTATGAATACCGCATGTATATTATTGATTGTAGGTGTGTGGAAAGTTTTCTATATTCGAGATGTTTCCAAAATGTCATAGGTCCGAGTGTTCAATTTACAGATTAATGGAAGGATTAATTTTACATAGTGAAATTTGTTATATCAATCGCTTGGTACAACATGCTTCACCCGAGGTCGGAGTCAAGTGTCATCCTGGGTCACACAAGTCATACAGGGTAAAGATGTGATGGCTTTATCGGTAAGACTTTGTCATTAAGTCTGTAAATTATAGTTTGTCATTAAGAGATTTGTCTTTTCTCAATCTGTGCTTTGATGTTTGTGTATACCCCAAGTTACTCTGAATTTTCCTCATAGACTCATGTTTACACGCATTGTCCTCGCGAGAAAGAACGTTATCTTCAGTGTAATTCTTGTTCGCCTTAGTTCTTGCAGTCCGTAGCCTACAATTCCCAGCTGGCTGATCAACAGAAACTGTTCTTTTAAAACGATTGATGACCCTATTCACATAACGTAGAATACAGCCTTTCCCTGAAAATGCTGTTACGATGAGTGCCCCTCCCCTCGCCCTCCACGAAAAAATCACTTGATCAATTCCTTATCAGCAGAGCTAAAATCAGATCTGTGCACAGAAAGGGATCGAACTCAACAGAAAGAATGTTATTTTGATTTTGCCATGAAAAGAATACAACTAGTCATCCTCGAGGATAATAAAAATCACACCTGTACCGAATGTCCTGTATCCAGATGACACTTGGCACTGACCGCCGGGTATATCATGCAGTAACCAGCGATCGATATCATAAAAGTTATTCTTGCTGTAAATCAATAAATTGAACTCCTGGACCAATGACATTTACAGACATATTTAAAAAATAAATAAATTGTTATATGCAATAACATTAAACACCTTAAAAAATAATTATAAAATTATTATATATATCAGGGCTTTCAGAAAAGCGGAATTAAGCATCTGTGATGCTCAAAATGTAACTCGGAAGCTCGGATCTGGTAGTTCAAGCGGACGCGCTAAAATTCTGGCTGTTGGAGTGACAGGATCAAAGTTGGCCTTTTAGCAGTCACTGACCATTGCCGACAACCTCAGGAAATTGCCTCATTAATTGTATTACCACCTGGCTGAGAACTGAGCCTTAGATTTCACTCTAATCAAATAATCATAAAGTGACGCAATATTTAATCATGTAATGGTATGAAATGACGTAAAATAAAAAAAAACACGAATTTACACACTGCACACACATATCGCCTGCCAGGTCGAAAGGCACTAGACGCAGTAGAATTTTGGCCTGAGCGCCCAGGACTCTTCACCTTTTCCTTCCTACTGATATATATATATATATATATATATATATATATATATATATATATAATATATATACAAATACAAATCCACTCTGAAATATTTTAAAACCTAGCATTCCTACTAATATTCAGCGTGACCCCATCAATCCCCCCCCCCACCGAACGACGATCGGCTGGGCAGACTTACCTGTTCAGGTAGTTCTTCTCTCACTGCTTTGCATTGTTGAGGGACTAGCGTTACCACTACAGCATGGTGAGTTTACCGAGTGGATTCCACTTGGTAGGAGTATAGTATAGTATATTTAAATTGCCTTTTATATTGTATATTGCCTTGTATATTGTGTATTTTCATAGTATATGTGTATTTATATATCATATGTATACTACTGATATGTTCACTGCTTCCAAGACCCTATTACAAATCAGTTTAATATGCTCATTGAGCATCCTGGTATATCTTTGTATTATATATAAACATTAAAACAACAAATAACGTCTTTGCCCTGTTATGTTCCAGTATCGCACGTGTACCCCGACCAATCCTATTGTGCACCCGAGGACAATAGGATCAGTGTCAGTCTTTCACATGCCCCCCCCCGCCCCGTATCGCACAAAGCATAATCTCGTAAGCTCGAAAGGTCTCGGCTTTTCAAACCACGCCTTAGCTACATTATAACCACATTCACCTGATGATCGGGTTGCATCCCATGAAACAGACTGTTGGGAATTTACAGTGTTGTTTTCTTTAGAGTTATATATATATATATAACTGTTAGACCTAGAACCTTGTAATATAATATCCATTGAGGTCTTTGGCAGGTCTCCGTTGGTTGTTTAATGTGACCTTTATTCTGTGAGCTACGAGCAGAAAACCCAATTTTGAACACCCAGAAAGGCAGATCGACAAAATTCGTAGCACTTCAAGTAGAAACTTATAACTTTACGTTTAGGGCGTTCCTGATAAAACCCTCTTGGGAACCTTAAATATGGTAGCTGTTACCTCTTTTTTAGGGACTTTGTTAAAAAGTGTTATTTTGAGCATGCTGGATGTCATTCTACCCATTATTCAAGGTTTCTCAGCAAATATTTTTCACCAGATCATTAATAATTAATACATGATTCATCTAAATGAGAAATTCAGCAAAGCGTCATGGCCCGTGGGCCATTAGTTTAGATCGCAACACGTAATAATGCTTGAATCACCATTAGATCACTTCTTACTGCTTCTAACTTCCACCTTTCACAAGCAACCAATCAGTCATCGTAACGAAGTAGTGCTGGCCAAACCAAATTATGGTGATTGTAGATTTTTTCTAACCAATTTTAGCATTTCTGCATTCAGTTATAGTTTGAACGTAAGTAATTAATCTTTATCTATTAATTATTTTAAATGAATATATTGTCATTGAATTTCCTTATTTTCAGAGTGAGGATTAACAATGAAGAAGAAAAGCTACACCAGTTGCCCATCATATTTTCCTTTAATCTACAAATCATGTCCTGAACTTTTAGAGGACCGATTTAGAGCACATCCAGAGAAAGTAGCGATAAAGATATACAAGGAAAATTTGAAAGCAAGCACGCTCAGCTATGCAGAACTGTTCCAGGGGTCTCTGGAAGTTGCTGCGGCACTCCGACGACTGACTCCTGATCTCAAATGTGGTGACAAGATTGGAATCATCGGATCTAACACCACCGATCTCCACCTGAGCATACATGCTATATTCTCACTGGGAGCCGTAGTGGTGCTCATTCCACAACATGCCAAAACTGGAAAGGAATTGCTTACTTTTCTACATACAACACATTGCAAGTGCTTGGTATTTCAGCAGGATGTTGTGGATAATTCAATTCTTGAGCCACTGCCAACACAAGGAATTAAACTTGTCGGTTATAGTGCAGGTACTGATAAAAAGAACCTAACAGGAATAAGCCTATTAGAGGAATCGCGAGAGACTTTGGTTTCATCTGAAATAAACAAAACTAAGGAGATCAAGGACGAACTTCTTCCAGACTCGGCAGCTGCTGTGTTTTTTACATCAGGTAGCACTGGAATCCCAAAGGCGGTTATTTATTCGCATTTCCAGCTGATTAACAACGTCCGTGTTTGCGGCAAACAGTTGTCATTGACTGAAAAAGACGTCTTCTTCACCGACAGGGCCACCATCCACGTGGCTTCATTCTTTGCGTCACTGCAGTTCCTGGTGTCAGACCTATTATACGTTTCATTGGATACACATGTCACCAAAACCGATATTGAAACAATCCTTGCCATTGTGAAAAAAGAAAGGTGTAAGCAGCAATGTTATTTGGTTATTTGATCTTTGATATATTGAAAGTAGGAGAACGGGCAAAGCCATACCTTAATTCGTTACGGGTTCTCATCACAGGCGGTCAAACCTTGAACGTTCAGACTGCCATCAACATCCACCGGATCTTGCCAGATACACATTTTGCGAATGGATATGGGGCAACAGAGATCGGAACTGCTGCAGTCAACATGCAACCACTGGAAGACCAGGAATTGAGTTTCATCGGACCACCGTTGCCAAACTATGAAATGAAAATTGTAGGAGATCATGGGGAAACTTTACCCTTAGGTGAGATCTGCGAACTTCATTCAAGAAGCCTTTTGATGGCTCTCGGGTACGTGCACAGAGAGGGTTGTCAGAATATGACGTCACCAGAGGGATGGTATGGCACCGGTGACATGGCTTTAATGAACAACAGTGGTCATATCAAGATTGTTGGCAGAAAGGTTGATTTTATAAAACGTGCCACGATAAAGATATTTCCTGCGGAGATTGAAAATATTATCTCTGAACATCCTGAAATCATCGGTGTACAGGTGATTGGCATCCCCGACCAACGACTTGGAGAAGAGCTTTATGCATGCGTGATCCTAAAGCAGGGCAGCACAATGAAGGAGGCGGATCTGTTGGAATGGTTTGCTGGAAAATTCAAAGATTCCAAAGTTGGTGATAACAGAGCACCTAAGTTTGTAGAAATATTTGAAGACTTTCCACGTCTTCCCTCTGGAAAGATTTCGAGAAAGGAACTGAAAGCAAAAGTCAATGGACGTTTTAACTGATTTTTTTGGGTATTTTCCTGGATACCTGAATCAAGGGTTTTATATTGATTTGTCTGTTGCATGTTTATAACATATTTTGAAATTTATAAGAAAAAAAAATGATTCTGTTTAAATGAAACAGGTGTAATCGTTTATGTTATATTGCATACACCTAAATGACAAACTAAATCATCTGTTATTTTATATAATCTGACAAATGATTAGTTTCTGTATTTGCCTTTACAAAATGGATACAATTTTTGCTGAATAAGTGTAAAGAAGGCAAATTGTATTTGCACAAATTGATTATTATATAATTCTCATATCAAAAACGCATTATATCAAGGTTATGATATATAAACAGATTAGATAGATACTCGGTGCTTTAAGCGTATACTGAATTACCTTATCGTTTACTTAGCAAAAAGGAGAAATAAGATACAAAAATATTATATATGTTCTGAAAATATAATTTATTTGATCTATTTTATCAAAACTGGATTTGTTCAGCTCTTGGATTTAGAGACAGATAAGATAGGTATTCGATACTTTAAGCGTATACTGAGTTACCTTATCGGTTACATAACAAAAGTAGAAATACGATACAAATCATATAGATTTTCTTAAGATATAATTTGATTTATTTTATATTATACCAATAAATTAATTACACTGGATTTGTTCAGCTCTAAGATTTAGTGACAGTTCTAATTATTACCATTTGGACCAAAGTTAATGAAGCTTCTCATAATACAACAAACTGGAAGGAATACAGTCGTGCAGGATACTCTGATGTTATGTATAATATATGCTTTATGTATCATTAATCTCAATATCTGGAGTAAAACTTTAAAGCGGATGCTTATGTTTCTTCTTATAATGTTCCACTACACCATAAAGATAGATCGGTTTTGAAGTATTGAGTTGGTATCCCAAAAGTATGCCAGTTATTGTCTGGTATGTATCGCATGTGTTCCTTTGTTCAGTATGAGAAAAACATTTTTTGGAGACGTGTGATCGATGGCGCTCTTTGAATGTTATATTCTGAGGAACCTACATATCTATTGACAATAACAAACATTGCCAATATAAATCCTTTAACTGAAATGGCTGAAATGAGACTGGCGACCAAAGAGGCGGCTACAGGGAACACCCCCCGTTTTCCTGTTTCTCATTAGGTATTACAAAGTGTTGTTTCCGCATTTATTTCGGATTGCATGGTAAATTCTATGACGGCGGTAATAGCCAATGCTAAACCCAATACTAACCAGTCAACGCAGTGAAAGCCACGATGCCCATTCAAAGCCATTCTTAACCCTGTGAATAACCCACGCTCGACATATACTGACTGACAAAATCTAACATACCAGAGGCTATTGATGCATAGGTAGATAAAAAAGGCGAATATAAATGTTCGAGAATGGGAGCGAGGCGTGTAATTAATGACAAGTATTCTAAAAACTGTCTTTACTCTGGTAAAATGTGTCTTGTTTCACACCTGCGTTACTTCCAGCTAGATCTAGATAAGTAAAAAGAATACTTTGGTGATAGGTGTTTCACTCAGTTATGATTTATTGGTACATTTCTACAATTATTGCAACGAACTTGACTTTTGCAAACTGACCAAGGGCAGGTATGAATCGGAGAAAAAACCGTTCCTGAGCAACGCTTTTCAGCCAAGACAACATTATGAAGATTTAAGAGAGCTAGGTGGTAGAGTAAGCCAAAGACATAGCGATGCATGTAATGGATCTTTCTGATTATAGTAACTTATTATTAATATATATACTAGCTGCTCCCGTAGAAAATTCACGGCCTTATCTGGTGCATATTTTTGTAATGAGCTGATAGGAACTAAACGACGCATATTTTAATCCCAGGTTTTTGCAGGAACTTTTGTCATGTGTTTCACTTTTACGATATAAAGATTAATTCTGCTGGAATTCTTCAGGAACACCCTTCCGCAAAATATCAACACAGAAAGAAAAATTATTCTATTCCAGAAATCACACAAAAATAATTTTTTTTTCGATAAACAACAAAGGTCCGACAGCTTCATAGCTCGGGAAATATCGTAGATATAACGATCGTATAAAGAAGCATTCTACCGTGAAATAACATGAAAGATGCTTTGTATTAGTTGAAGCTCAGGCGATATGGTAAAACACGATGTTTATTCAGCGTAGTAAGTTGAGGGTATAGTCTAAGGCATGTTAACAGACACATGCGTTATTTGTATACACACGCATATTTCGTTGAAGTCTCTTGTACGCAAAAGGTATAGCTGCCAATTTGAAAAAGATAGGCCAAGAAAAATATATTCCAACAGTATTCAATTTTTTATTTATGTACTGTAAATTGTCATGGAATAAGCAGGTCTGATGCAAAACTGACAACTCTCCCAGATAAAAAGAAAGCAGGTTGATATATTTTGATGAAGGCATTTAGCATAGAAACCACTTCAGCCTTGGTTCGTTTCATTGACTTTCAGCAAATTAACGCAAAATGTAATGTACAGATTTTGCTAAAAATTTGTAGAGGGGTAGAGTAAAACTGCATCCGTAATCCATTACATTTTTGGAGGTAATCGGAATCACCATAATAATTTTTTTCTTCAGTGCCATAATCATAATTCCATAAAGGAATAATTATAAGGGGCTATTTCTTTGTCCCCGAGTAGAAGCCGCCCATTCGTTTGCAGTTGTTCTGTCATTCGCCTGTTTCTAAACCATGACAATGTTTTACATAATACGTGCACATATGAACGAACGACTAATTAGTAGATCTCTAATTAGAGATTGAGGACCCTTAGACGTGTGTGCAATCCGCCGCCCTCCTCTCCTTTCCAGGTCATCCTTTTAAAACTTTTTTCAAACAACCCATAAACCCGCCGAACTAATAAAACCATGGTTATCATGGAAAGATACTTCTGAATGTATAAAAATCAACATACCTGTAAACCTATTAAAGGGTGATCGTGTAAAGGGGCCACTCAACGGAAAAATGCTCCCTATAAAAAGATTCATGTGGACATGAGTTCCGCGCTTGAATTTAAAAACTTTACTTCCTTTTGACAGAGTAAAATTCCTTAACAGGCGATATAATGGACATGGGGTCAGTAGGGATTACAGGTCGCCTCCAGAAAAAGCGTGACAGGCGACAAATGTTTTGCTGAACATTTGTGGAGGGTAAGGGTAAAGACATATCAATAGTCCATTTCATTTTGAGGTAATAAGAATCACCACAATATATATTTTCTTATAAACCGTTATAACAGGACCATTCCTTTTTCCCCGTGTGGAAGCCACCCATTCGTATTTATTTATTCTGCCACGCGCAAGGTGATCTCGTGTTACTAAGCATGGCAGTGTTCACTCATGAAACGCATACACGTGAACACATGAATGATATTAAAGAAGATTCTGATGGAGGTCTGTACGCCCTGACTAGAGATTCTAGTTTGTTATCAATTTAAAGATGTACTGGTGATATTTCTTCATGTTTCACCGTCCCTGCAGACAACGGATCTTAACAAATATATGTGACCCCCCCCCACCCGATTGATAATTAAGTTGTGGGGCTTCTTTTAAAAAAAAAAACTTCATAAAACACATGACATGGTCGAACATTTGAAACCATGGTTATCATGGAAAGATATTTCTGAATGAATAAAAACAACATACCTGTAACCCATAAAAATTTGTCAAACGGTGGTCGTCACCTCACTGGACTCAGTGTTAAGTGTTGACCAAACTAAAAAGCCCTCGAATTGAAAGCAGAGTCATGTGGTCTTTGGATTAAACACCTTTTCTACCTTTTGAGAGAGACAATGGACTTGGGCGATCATTGGGGATTATGGTCGACCCGCGTGACCGCGCAATTGCACGAAATGCCTTTTGGGCAGGACATGCGCTGTGGCCCCGGTCTTAACAGGCCAGTGAAAATCCCCGAGGCGCCTCCTGAAAAAGCGTCACAGGCGTGGAGGGCCTTGCAGCACAAAAGAAACAGGGGCATCTAATGGGGAAATATGAAATTTATAAATATTTAGCTTAATAGGACAATCCCACAAAATAAAACAAACTTGTCCTAGAAGAGCACACCACCGATACGTCTGCCGAATTTGGAGAGTCAAATCAGAACGGTAGCAAGTAAACCGTGGTCTAGAAAAATCCGAACTCCGTATTAATTATATAGGTAATACCTATTATTAAGGAATTTAGACCGGTATGTTATGCAGCGACTTTAGACCTGGGTGCTATGCACTGATTTTATACAAAACTATTATGTAGTGACTTTATACCAGACCTTTTACATCTGAGGCCAGATGAAGGATTATCGTACATGTGGCTGCTATTATCACTGACACAGATCCGTAGCAGGATACGATGTCAGTAATGACGTATAACGTTAACAAGAGCTTACATTGCTGTTCAGTAATGGTTATTAAACCATGTGTTCACAAACTTAATCATTAAATAACCACGATAATATGAAGTAATGCTCTACTACTTGACATGTATTGTACTTGGCGTGAACACAAAACCTTCGTTTGCCTGACGTTGCACGTCAAACTAGTCAGAAAATTAGAATAGTAATGTGTGGAAATAACAACATCAAATATTTTTTAGGTGTAAGTCAAAGGCCGGTGGGACTAATAAACCCTCAGCGTTGAACACACAACATAGTTAAGTTTATTCAAAGCTACAGTTCGCCATGTCGGCACATTTACAAGTTATTTGCTAACATATTCACCAACCTGGTGATAAGTTACTATAATCAGACAGATCAAGTACATGCATCGCTATGTGTTTGGCCTACTTATATTAGTTACGTATTATGTTATCACTATTTAATTCTTCAGTGTACTCTTATGTGTATTTTAAATAGTATCCATTTAGTTGTTTTACAAATTGACAAGGAAAACATCACCTGGATCTTCATGACATGCCAGAGCAATGCCACCTTCCGACCTCTGTAACAAAAACACTCGTCAATCTGCCATTTCCAGCTTTCCTAAAATGTCCGGATTCCTCTCTTCCTGTCAAGTACACATATATGAGCAGCCTTGATTATCTAGACTTTTACAGTTGTTTAAAAGTCTTCCTTTAGGGGTTACACATACAACCTACAATTTAAATGTGATATCACATATTTCTACTAAATGAACTAAGACTATTGCATTATAGTAGTTTACCATCAAGGATATATATATATATATATATATATATATATATATATATATATATATATATATATATATATATATTACAATATGCATGTAATACGTTTGATTGAATTGAGAAAGATTCTGAGTGAATAGCATATATCCTATAATTTGTGTAATCCGTTCAATATTATACATGGAAAAAAAGACGCGATAAAGGAGCGATAACAAAAACCAAAACCAATTCTTACCTCTGTTACGATACCGGTATTCCTGAGCGAATCCTTAGAGACATTTGCCCGTATAACACGCCCACTAGCGACGTGATAAAGAACTACAGCTTGCCAGGTGCCGTCCCCAACCCGGTAGTCATAATGATATATCTTGAAATTATCTGAAAGATACATATAATGTTTTGCCCTTGAAACCAAGGGATTTTTTTCAGAGATTACTTGTCATTACTTAAAATGAATTTACTTGATACAAATTATAAACATTTAGAAAGGTAATGAATGAATTGCACGGGTAGATGATGGGTTTTAGGGGATTTATATTGCTGCAATCCGCTATAGGTTAAAAGGCATTTTGAAACATTTAATAGGCCGAGAAGAGGGCAAGGAAATCCAATTAAATCCTCCCCCGAGTGTAAGGTCTATTTGTACTCCCAAGGCTGTGCCAAAACCTTATCGATATTATTAAAAGCTTATTATACATATGACTGCTGACTATTGTTATGAAGGAAATGCAACTTTACTGCAGGAACCTGTTGTAACCGGGGTTTTACTCAGGCACAGGAAAGTTTTAGCATACGAAATGCTCAACAACACAGATTACATTTCTAGCATACGAAAGAGTTCTTCTCCCACTAACACTTCACGTAAACAAATTATAAAGACACATCAAAAACTGTCAACAGACCAGATCCTTCTGACCAAATAACGAAATGGTAA
This sequence comes from Sipunculus nudus, assembly GCA_026874595.1. Classification (NCBI taxonomy): domain Eukaryota; kingdom Metazoa; phylum Annelida; class Sipuncula; order Golfingiida; family Sipunculidae; genus Sipunculus; species Sipunculus nudus. Next base: position 57,473,474 of record CM049314.1, read on the forward strand.
TTGCCTTCGCTGCTCGGGTTTTTGTCTTCAGCAACTAGCTTGTTTTCCCGGACATTTAGAACCAATGGCTGTCCGTTTCTCCCTGAACAGGTAAGTGTCGCCATCTCGCGACCGGAAACACCTATCATCGGCCACACGTTAAACTAGTGCGAGAAATTTTCAACACAGATCCTATGCCTGCTGTCAAGAGTAATGAACGTGTCTGCAAAAAGTTAATTTAAATAATGATATAGGGACTATTTTCTGGTGCCCTCAAAAACTAGATTAAACATAAGGCTATCTTGTCATCACCCAGATACATTAACTGCTTGTATATTTCTCCAAAGCAGTTATATTTCCAAATACTATTATCTAATTACAAGTGTTTTACACATGTGTTGATGACCTTCATGTGGTTAATACATCTGCAATGTTACAGTTTATTGTGAAGTGACATTAATTTGTTGGTTAGCTGGTCAGATATTCTTTCCAATCCTAGTAGCTCAGCTGCATGGTAATCATTAATACCATTATATTGCATTATATGTACTCACCGGGCCGGGCAACAAGTTCCAATTTGACGTCACTTCCGCTTCTTCTGAAGAAGTAGAGTAAATTCTTGGGCTGAACACTCCACGTTCTATGCAAGTCGTGGCAACCGACTTTTACGGGAATACATTAAAACTACTCTCGACAGCCATTCATATATTACAAAAAAAGTGAAAAAAAAAACTTTTTCATGATGCTAAGTTATCTGAAGTTCGATTAATAACAATATATAGGTGTATTAAGATAGGTTAAGAAGAATGTTCACAGAGAGTTTATATTTTGAGGGAATAGCTAATTCGGAACAAATATGTCTCTGTTCCAAAGTGCACCTTTCAAAGTAATATCATTGATGCCAACTGTGGTATCGGTATTGGCCAACATATTAAGATGAATGGCGGGATCTAGGAACATGCTGTTACCGAATAAAGACTTACTTACACTTTGCATTACAAATTATACAGAAATTATCATCAAATTAAAGATCTATGAACGACCTATAAAGACCTGAAACCTATAAACGTGTTTTGAATAATTCACATTTTGTCGCCTGAGTACGAATACTGTCCTGTCACATACTGCACAAGAATCGATAATGATCGATAATAATTGGACATCACTTCATAATTGTGTATATATATATATATATATATATAAATTCTGCTCTCAATCAAACGCAAATACACAGTTTCGTATGCACACAACTGATATGATCTATATAAGGTTACTCAAAGCAAATCTGGTACATATTTGTGGGAAAAGAAGGTTTTGTGTTCACGCCAAGTACAATACATGTCAAGTAGTAGAGCATTACTTCATATTATCGTGGTTATTTAATGATTAAGTTTGTGAACACATGGTTTAATGATTGATTGTGCAATCTATAAAACGATGAATGAAGTGGTCCTTTGTGGCTCATCGGTCTTTTCCAGTGTTTTAACTGTCATTATTATTCAAATCATGACGCAGGATGACGTCCAATGGAAGGGCATCGCCTTTATCACTACCGTTTATTCTGATCAGATGACACATATATTATGTATATCCAATGAAGAAAGTCTTGATTTGTGTAAAACTAGTTGAGGTCACACATTTCCAAGAGCCTATTCCATGCCGACTGAAGAGTATTTATAGCCCAGGCGGCGTTCGCAATTGGATTACAATTCAATTAATAAATTGAATGCTGATCGCATGTTGTTGTCAGGGCACCATTTATTGTCATATATATTTTGCTAAGTGGAATATTACGCAACACCCTCTATAACTATATGGAATGGCAAACCTCGATCATACACTATTACTATGCTGATTAAAAAAACAACAACCTGCACCATGACCCAGTGGCATTCCGTTCAATTACATTCATGGAATTTTTCTGGGCAGTAGTTTTAGCTATGTAATATGATATGTAATGAAATATCCAGTGTTCGGTGTGTTATGAATCTGAAACTTCCGGCGCAATACTTTCCTCTCTTCTTTTTTTACAATCACAGTTGTTTTAATGAAGACAGTTTAAGTAGAATTAAAACCTTATAGATTGTCTTAAATCTATGAATTGAAAAAAAAATAAATGATGGATAAAAATGAATCGATTGCTGAAATATATGAAACGACTCATTTCAGATGTATGCTCTCATGATCATGAAAACATACTTGGAGCTGAAGAGTCTCATGTCAGGTAGGTGCTCTTATGATTATGCTAATAGACATCTCAGACCCTACAAATATGTATGTCAATATGGGTTATATCAAGAGGTCTGGGATCTAAGAGGTCATTTCATGGTAAACAATTTAAAGTACGACCCTGACAGCTCTCAATGTGCAGCTTCTTCATCACCCAAATATTTGACCCGGGGCAATGGAATACTAGGCAACACCCTCTATAACTATATGGAATGGCAAACCTCGATCATACACTATTACTATGCTGATTAAAAAAACAACAACCTGGACCATGACCCAGTGGCATTCCGTTCACTTACATTCATGGAATTTTTCTGGGCAGTAGTTTTAGCCTGATGTTAGTCCGGGGTTGGTCCGGATCACAAAATACCAGAACTTGATCAAGAGGAAGAGACCACACACACACACACACACATACACACATACACATACATATATATATATATATGTATATGTATTTATGTATAAAGAATAAGTAGACAGGAGATACATTTCAATTTTCGGGCGTGGGTTACTCAGGGTTCCTCTGAATGGAGGGGGTATTTGTGGACATGGTGGTAATCTCAGAATATCACGTAGGAATTACACAGTAATACTCTTTAAGTATTGTCACATCTTGAAAGACCATGGACGTGCTCAAATTGTCTTAATAATAACAAGCTAATCATTAGGGGAAAAACACAATAATACATTTACCGTATGTAAAAGCAATGCACGATTTTAAGGCAATTGTAGTTTAACCATAAAAGTGTTTGATCGAAATAGAGAAAATGAAACTGATTGGGTTAATTTATGACGCTAGACATGCCTCCATGAAGGTAGTTTTGCATATGTGATGTTAATTATTTTGGGGAGCTTGAGATGACTCTTGTGATCTGTTGTTTCTGCTGTGAATTTACCATCTACAACGATAATTCTAAAAAGATACCAGAGTAAAAAATGTGTTTAGGTTTAAGAGTAAATATGGTTTGGTTCGGGGTGATAGATTAATTTTAAAACAAATATACTGATCCCTTGCAAGCAATATAATAGCATATTTATTTAGACGTTTGATCTAAGTGTTACAATTATGAATATTTAAAGTGATTATTACATGTCAAGATCATTTGAACTTCTTAAAACACTGTTTATATTATAATTAACTGAATAAATTTCTCTATTATACAGATTTTGAAAACATCAAAGGCTGATAGATATATCTATAAATATCGCTTATTGATTCTGCCAAAGGTGGTGGACCCGGGTCATAATCATACTGTTTCCTCACGTAATTTGTGGTTTGTAACGTGATTATGTATTTTCTGGTTTTCTATTCGACTAGTTACCTGATCTACCCCTAGAGGGAACATGAAGAAGAAATAGTTTAATTGAAAAAAATAAATGAATAAACCATTGGGAAAAAAAATGCAGATATACCCTGTGGTTACAGGAAGTGTGTTAGCTTAAATGACAATCCATCACTAATCTGATCGTGCGGGTGAGTTATTTTTGGAAACTGAACCATTGGCTTGCTGATGATATCCGGATGTTGCTACCACAGCTTGCCTCCGCACGGCTGTTAGAGCTGTCATTGAAAGCATCTGACGTCTATGTCAACAGCAAGGACTGTAAGTGTTAATATGAAATTTTGTTAATGGCTTCTTATTTGTTATCCATTTAATCATTTGTCATGATATATGATGTTCAATATATGATATTATAATATATATATATATATATATATATATATATATATATAATACCTGTTATTCAGGAATTTAGCCCGGTGTGTTATGCAGCGACTTTAGACCTTGGTTCTATGCACTGATTTTATACAAAACTAATATGTAGTGACGACTTTAAACCTGAGGCCAGATGAAGGATTATCGTACATGCGGCTTCTTTTATCACTGACACAGACCCGTAGCAGGATGTCAGTAATGACGTATTACGTTTACAAGAGCTTACAGTGCTGTTCAGTAATGGTTATTTAATCATGTGTTCACAAATTTAATCATTAAATAACCACGATAATATGAATTAATGCTTTAGTACTTGACATGTATTGTACTTGGCGTAATCAGATAAACTTCTTTTCCCACAAATATGTACCAGATTTGCTTTGAGTTACTTATATAGATCATATCAGTTGTGTGCATACTTAACTGTGTATTTGCGTTTGACTGAGAGCGGAATTTATATATATATATATATATATATATATATATATATATATAAATATATATATATATATATATATATATATATAAATATATATACATGCATTTAAAGGGCGATTTAGGAAAATACGTCCCGAACTTTAGGGGTCAATAATTTTATTATTACTGCATGTAAATTATTGATTGTAGGTGTGTGGAAAGTTTTCTATATTTGAGATATGTTTCTAAAATTTCATAGGTCCAAGTTTTCAATTTACAGATTAATGGAAGGAATAATTTTACATAACTGCATCAGTTTATAATATAGAAAATATTATATACAAAATATTACGTTGTTAATACTGCTGTGCTTTACCTTCATGTAAATTTAAACGAGAGGCAGAGTGAACTCAACATATGCTATCGCGAAGCAATTTTGACTTCAGCTTTTAGATCTATCGGCCTAAGAAATATCCAAAATCCGCATTAAAGGGAAACTTCCCAGTATAACTAAGTCTTCACAAATTTTGCCTGTGAGGCTGTCTGCATCGTAGTCAAACGCATCATAGGCTGCGTCCGACCCTGAAAATCCTTAAACCTTCACCTTTGCCATGTTACATGACCTCTGGGCCTGTAAGCTCTATATATTACGTGGCGTCTGAGGCAGACAGAGAGGTGAACTACACAACACATTCAATTTGGGAGGGTAAGCTGACTGTCGGCCAGAAAGATGGATGTGTTCCCTGAAATGTGTGACAAAGTCACGTGCATGTGCTATCTGGCAGGTAGTATAAAAATAACTTATTCTTAATGATAAGTTATGACTTCAGCAATAATCATAACCCCATGCATATAAAACCTGAGATAAAGAAGGCTTATCAATAACATATTCTTATCAAATGGATACTCTCACTCTCATTTAATAGATAGTGCCACCAACAGGTAGTGGACCTATCCTTAAAAAATCTGCAGCATCGCCTCTGATTCAAGGCTTTAACCTTTGGCCTTGTTCAGTTTCTTTTAATGCACATTAGCAGTTTTTTTTTTGTCAACATCAAAAGATGGATTACAATCCTTCTACTGTTTTAGGTTTCTCAGTCAGATAATACCATTGCCAAGTGCTTCTGTACAGTGTTTGATCAAGCCGTTACAACAAAAAATGCAAGTCTGTCGATCGGTTACTTCTGTGATTCATGGAGCCATGAAATGTGGGAAGGATTTTATCAAGAGCCCTGACGACGATGATGTTGAAATGATTGTGCCGACGGAGAAGTAATTTTCACTGATTCTGCGAAAATTTGTAATAAATATTTTATCTTGATTCCCACAATATTTAATGTAAGCGTATAAATCTGAAGCATTTTTTTTCACGTTTGTACTCTCGTACACATGCGTTTAAGAAAAAAATGAAACAAACGTGCAGCAAGTAACATTAGAATTCCTTTGTTATTGAAATTACTTATAAAAGATTTATAACGTTTTCATTGTTGTAAATTAAACAAAAAGGGAGAGAATATAGTTTAAGCATACGATCTTGAGATGTAAGGTAGTCCATGATTTAGATATTATTTCATACAAGTGTATTTAATATGTAATAAACAAACCTTTCAACTGCAGGATTGAAGCTCCACGTGATTGTTTGGAGAGGTACACGGTGTATATGCAAGACAAGGAATCTCATCTTTACTGGGAAGCGGACGGCAATGGACAGATATTAATGACATCCCTCGACTTCGCAAACATTAAAAAGTGTGAGTAAACGGTATAATCAATTCTATAAAAATACTAACTGTATATGAATTTTGACTTTCCTGAGAAATGGTAATATTATATGTCTTCAGATGTGACTGATTTACCCAATGTCTGTCCTCTTTCCTTTCAATAGAGCAGTTTCTGGGACCGATCCTTCCTCATTAAGATTAAATGACGAAAATGGGTAAACTTGTTTTAATATTTCTTGTCCTGATTAAAATATTCACAACAAGTTTAACCCGTTGAGACCGATGTTCACTATATCAAATGGGTAAGTCAAATATATAGAAATTTTGAAACTGAAAATATAGCATTTTAAGCGAGTGTAGGAGTACACAATGATAGAGTGATAGTGTAAGCATAAGTTGCACTTACATTGTAACATATCATTAGTTGTCCATATTGTGAATTAATTATAATTATTGTAAAATAGTGTTCCGATAATCATCATAAACATTGGCATAACCATAATATGCAAATCCAACTTGTGTAATGGAATTTGCAACTTCTCATTTAAATGAGACGGTAAGAACTAGTTTTCAGTTGTTTTATAATGATTGTTTGTATGACACGATATCTAATGGAGCATTAATAGTTGGCATCCGTTAGAAAGCACTGGAGGTGACTTCTTTGACTAACTTAATGACATTCTCGATCAATTTCACTTTCAAGGCATTTTTAATTTATACTATTGATACTATGGTTGTTTATAAAAAGTGATAAACCTATTACGTGAACTACTAACTGAACGTCGTAATATTTCAGACCGTTTTCGGCTGTTTGTCTATCGTTACAACAAAGGTAAACATCCAGCAGTGGTGGTTATATCTACAACTGACGGGAGCAATCAGTATGTAGACATACCGAACTCACATCATAATCTTAAGTTAAAGGTAAGGCTGTCGCATTCTGTCCAAATAAACAGGTAAAAATATATGCTAAAAGATAATTTTTGGAGAGCAGTAGAATGCACCAAATTCGTACCTGGTCGTGACCAGTAAGTCGGAGATGTTTATTAAAATGTATCGACATACACCTATATTCTTTTCAATGGGTTCTTGTCACAATTATGAAGTGATGTCCAATCATTATCGATCATTATCGATTCTTGAGCAGTATGTGACAGGAGATGTATGCGTACTAGGGCGACAAAATGTGAATTTTTCAAAACAGGTTTATAGGTTTAAGGTCTTTATAGGTCTTAATAGGTCTTTAATTTGATGATAATTTCTGTCATATTTGTAATGCAAAGTGTAAATAAGACCTTATTCGGTAACATCAGGTAACTAGATCCCGCCATTAATTTTAAAGTCCAAGTCTCAGCACGGAGGTCGATTAGTGTCATATGCCCGATTTCTATGTATCAAAACACGATGTTATGTCCATTTAACATTAATCTAGCAATTTAATCAATTAATACGACAATTTGAAACTGGCGCGCCGAATACACTCCGGAAACTGCCGAAAGCCAAGGGGGAAACCGTGACGTCACGTGTGGAAGTCGTCTCACACAAGCATCATGGCGGTGATGCAAAGTAAACAATCCGATGAAACTTCCTATGCGTAAGTGACAACCAAGCGTCCACCGACTATGGTTCAAAATAAGTTATTTCGGAAGTATGTCAGAAAGTGATTGTAGTGATGTAGAATTTGAAAATCCTTGAGATATTGAACCATTTCGATCTGAGCCATTGGCTCGACGAGGCGAGATCGAAGGAGGGTGTACCGAGTCTGACAGTGACAGCCGTGTCAACAAAGAATCCGATGAACCGTCTCGGGCGTCTATGGGAGCAGGCACCAATGACTGGTAATTATTTTATTTTACTCTTACACTGAGTACATCTCAAGTTTCTGTAATTGGGGCAGGTTGATTATTACACTGAAATAAATATCGCTCAACCAACGCATGTAGCACTGAATGATTTATATGACAGTCATAGGTTTTCCTGGAAAGATGGGTCCCAGCTAGCCCGTTCCTGTGATTTATAAAAATGCCATTACTTATCAGTCAGTGGTCATATCTTGTTGATTTAAGAACCATATTGAATAAGATCCTGGAGCAAAAACCAATCTTGCAGTGTATTTATTATCTGAAAATCTTTATTTTGAAAAAATACTGATGTACCAAATATTAAAGTTGTCGTTTGACAAGTGACTAAATGTGAATTCTCAACCTGGATGCTATTAAAATTGTAAAATTATTTTTACAATACTAATAATGATAACATTATAAAATTTATACTTTTTATTAAAAAATTAAATTTTCACTTTTATTTTTGCACATGTTACATGCACATATATATAATTATTAAATATTAAAAAAGAATAAATTTGCAAATACTAGATATATACTAGTAATATTCAGGGGCGGATCCAGGATTTAGAAAAAGGGGGCATCTCCAGGATTTAGAAAAAAGGGGGGGGGTCCAACCCAGGAGGACAAATGAAAACCCTAAAAAAATGGTCCTCAGGTCTGAAAAAGGGGGGGCCAGGCAGCAATTTTAGGTCTGAAGCCTTTTAAAAAAACGTTGTTTCTGATGAAAAAGGGGGGGGGGGGGGTCCGGACCCCCTGGTTCCGCTTCTGATATTTACAGATCTTTTATGCATTCCAATAGCCTTGCAAGGGTTATTGTTTTCACTCAATTCTCCGTGTGTGCAGGGGTGTCAATATAGGTAGGAGTGGGGGGGGGGGGGGCAGGGATATATATCCCCCACTCTTTTTGGCAAGAAGGAAAAGAATGGTCAGTGTAATCACCCCCCCCCCACCACCACACACACACTTTTCTGAGAATATATTATATTTTACAAATGAAATATATTAATTAATTGAATAGTATACTTTTGTTCAATTTACGATCTTATATATGCCTTTTTTCTAACTTTGATTATCCTCCCATGCCTGTCATCCCCCCTCCAACCTTGCGTATCATATCAACACCCTGCAAATCACCCCTCCCCCCATTCTTGAAGCCAGTGTGTGTGTGTGCAAGGTATCTTAATAATTGCATTACAGATGTTATTGCAGTTTTACATATAGATCAGTTAAGTGAAAATCTCAGGTGATTTCATTTTGGTGTAAATTCAACTCTGGGGTTAATGGTTTATGGAGTTTTATAGCTTATTTGTTTACACCTAAGGACATACGTAACCAGATGAACCTATATATGGCCATCTTTGGAGTGTAGTCATGATGTCACTCCACATGCCAATCCCCTCAAAGGTGTCAGTAAATCTTCATACAGCAAGGCAGACCAAGTTTGTTGTTCATTGTGTTTATAGCCAAGGGCAGCTATATCCCAATGTCCAGGGGTGATTTTCAAAATAATCTCAGTGGAAAAAAAGTTCCCAGGAATAACACAGGTTAATTTACATTTCAGAACACTACCTCTGAACATAATCTTCCACTCAGGACATGCATCCCCAATCAGACACTTTTTAATTTTTCTTTAATCATCCTTTGAGATATTGACATTACTTATGATACACAGCATGACTTTTTGTAGGAAATACAGATACACCACATTCAGGCAGCAGGTTTGATGGAACTGGGGATTCCTTGGAAGACACATCAGGATACCACTACCAGCATGTGCAGTAAAAAGGATTGAGCAGGCATTTATGTCACATGATGGGACATAACTTTATAAAGGGTTCAGATGCCCTAGATGGAACTGATGGGTGTTCATCCTTGAGCACATTGATGATATCTTAGTTGATAAGATGTAACAATGAACTTCATTAATTCAGTGCACAAGATCTTACACCACAATTATTAGAGCATATTAATCAATTCTTGCAGTCAAATGCACACATATCCTGTATAATAGCAGTAATCAAGTTTTTACAATTACAAGATGCAGAAATGGTGCCTTCAAGTCCATGTGCACAATGTTGTGTTTGAGCTCAAGTTTACCAGCAGGCATCTGGCGAATATAAGTTTGATTCCGCCACTTCTTGTGCAGGTTACAGTTGTTGCATATCTCGCTTACCTGGACTGCTGTTCCTTAACAAGAATCACCTGATCGTGTGTACAAGATGTGCTGTTTGGACAGATGCTAAACAACTCCATCAGTTGTGAGTGGAATAAAATAAATTTGGCACTTGATCTTGGTGTATTTCTTCATATAAGCTAATGCTTTTGGACCATAAAGGTCCTTAAATAGGGCCACGCAGTCAAAAATATCCTCAAATCCAAACCCTGTTGCCATATTGGATATCACATTGGCCTGAAACTTATCACCCCAAATAACCTGAATGGGACCTATATTCAGAAAATTTCTAAAAGATTACTTAGATGAGGCATTAAGAGGTTCTTAAGGTACATGTATGTGCTTGGAAGCTGCATTGGATTTGGATTTATAGGAATGATGGATGGACCAAGGACTGATGGACAGACATCAAGGCAATTATTCTTGAGCGGAGCCTGAATAAAGTCAGTCAGCATGAACAGATTGAATAAACTTATCTCATTTTCTTTACTTCATATTTATATACTGATATAAGAAAAATCTATAATAAATATCAAATTTATAAAGATTAAATATTTAACAATAAGTTCATTGAAGGATGAATCGGTATCATAATCTTCATCATCAGAAGGGAAGTATTCATCATCTTTATAAACTGGTGGTGCTTCATCATCATCATCATCATTATCATCTGCTTCTTCTTCTTCACTGAAGATGCTGCTATCTTCTGTATTATGGCCGACCAGAGCTTCACCAATCAGTGAGCACTGGACACCAGCATTTTTTGTGGATACATTCACTGGGCAACCTGCATTTGAAACAATATGCCATTTTCATTGATTTCCAGGACAACTGAAAGATAACTTTTTCATTTGTAAATTTAAATTTTTATATATATATATATATATATATATATATATATATATATATATACTAACATAACTTGTCATAAGATCTGTTCACACAATATTCATAGTATTTATGCTTTATTAAAATAAAATTGTGCATGTGAAATAATATAGGGTAAATAAGGCAAAACGTCACAACTGTAAGCATTAAATGATTATTTAAATCAGAGTGGCCACTGTAATTTGTTAACAAACAATGGGGGTTATGTACACACCCCTTGACGCACCCCTAATTTGCTGGCTGACTGCCAGGCGATTTGGCAGGAGTGGTGGGTGTTCACAGGTTTCCCTGGAACAAAAGGGCATAATCCCAGCTTAAAAAAATGCAACAACTTTGCACTAGGCCTCGGAGTAGATTAAGCACAAAAACCGTGTTTACATGGGCGATAATAAGATATATTCAAATCACGTAATAATTGCTCAAAATTTAAAATATATAAATAACTTTCCCTTTTAGCAGTCAATTTACTCACAGTTATCAGGTGGAGCCCTTTTCTTGTGACCTAGCAGGCTTCACACCTTTTCCCAGCGAGTACCTCGGGCGCTTGGCGGCGTTATATTGTCCCGGCCCTTGACTGAAGTTGAAGCAAGGCTGGATCCACTCTCAGTCGGCCTTGCAGCGGGTTCTTGTGGATTTATACTCGGAATTGCCCCTTGTATCAGATCTAGTTGTTTTCTTAAATATCCGGCTTACCATTGCTGATAGTTTTTAAAATCGTCAGGAATCCGGAATTGTGCCCCATACATGACACTGGAAAGTTTTGCAAGGAGTTCCCGACCTACAATCGGCTCGTCTCTGTCTGACAGGTCCCACTTTTTTTCCTTAAACGTACGTCTTTCGGCCAATTGTGGACGTTCACACTATCCTTGTTGGTATTATTGCATCCACTAAGAACATCTCGCTTCGTCATTTTGATACTGTGTAAGATCTACAGTGTTTGTCGAGGGGAAAAAACACGGCAGTCAAGGATGCAGACCGGCAAGACGCGGCATGTTGACCCATGTGATGTTTACCCAGCGGTGCCACACGTGACGTCACTGAAGCCACGCCCACCGCGTATCACCGAGTGCACCTTTACACTCAGGAGCGTGATCACCGTGATGTTTCACGGATAAAATGGAGCATAGATTCGATCTCGTTCAGCTTGCAACTGTGTTGTAAGCACTGTATTAACTTATTAAAAGGGTACATGACGCTTTTTTAACTTATAAAAGTGCATGAAACTTGGACTTTAATATTTTGGCCAATACCGAAACCACAGTTGGCATCAATGATATTACTTTGAAAGGTGCACTTTGGAAAAGAGACATATATGTTCCGAATAAGTTATTCCCTTCAAATATAAACTCTCTGTGAACATTCTTCTTAACCAATCTTAATACACCTATAAATTGTTATTAATCGAACCTCAGATAACTTAGCATCCTGACAAAGTTTTTTTTTGCTTTCTGTTGGTAATTTTTTCAATGATAATAAATTTCTATTAAATCTAATCAATCAATAAGACCTCGGCTAATGTTTTCAAAATAACAAAACATTGGTTATTATATGAATGGCTGTCGAGAGTAGTTTTAATGAATTCCCGTAAAGGTCGGTTGCCGCGACTTGCATAGAACGTGGAGTGTTCAACCCAAAAATTTACTCTACTTCTTCAGAAGAAGCGGAAGTGACGTCAAATTTGAACTTGTTGCCCGGCCCGGTGAGTACATATAATGCAGTATAATGGTATTATTGTTCACCATACAGCTAAGCCACTATGATTGAAGAGAATATCTGACCTGCTAACCAAAAAATTAATGTCATAATAATCTGTAACATTGCAAATGTGTTAACCACATGAAGGTCATCAACACATGTGTAAAACTCTTGTAATTAGATAATAGTATTTGGAAATATTAACTGCTTTGGATAAATATACAAGCAGTTAATGTATCTGGGGGATGACAAGATAGCCTTATTTTTAATCTAGTTTTTGAGGGTACCAGAAAATAGTCCCTATATCATTATTTAAATTAACTTTTTGCAGACACGTTCATTACTCTTGACAGCAGGCATAGGATCTGTGTTAAAAATTTCTCGCACTGGTTTAACGTGTGGCCGATGATAGGTGTTTCCGGTCGCGAGATGGCGACACTTACCTGTTCAGGGAGAAACGGTCAGCCATTGGTTCTAAATGTCCGGGAAAACAAGCTAGTTGCTGAAGACAAAAACCCGAGCAGCGAAGGCAATTACCATTTCGTTATTTGGTCAGAAAGATCTGGTCTGTTGACAGTTTTTGATGTATCTTTATAATTTGCTTACGTGAAATGTTAGTGGGAGAAGAACTCCTTCGTATGCTAGAAATGTAATCTTTGTTGTTAAGCATTTCGTATGCTAAAACTTTCCTGTGCCTGAGTAAAACCCCGGTTACAACAGGTTCCTGCAGTAAAGTTGCATTTCCTTCATAACAATAGTCAACAGACATATGTATAATAAGCTTTTAATAATATCGATAGGCACAGCCTTGGAATTACATATAGACCTTACACTAGGGGGAGGATTTAGTTGGTTTCCTTGCCCCCTTCTCGGCCTATTAAATGTTTTAAAATGCCTTTTAAACTATAGCGGATTGCAGCAATATAAATCCCCTAAAACCCATCATCTACCCGTGTAATATGACATTCATTACCTTTTTAAATGTATATAATTTTTATCAAGTAAATTCATTTTAAGTAATGACAAGTAATCTCTAAAAAAATCCCTTGGTTTCAAGGGCAAAACGTTATATGTATCTTTCAGATAACTTCCAGATATATCATTATGACTACCGGGTTGGGGATGGCACCTGGCAAGCTGTAGTTCTTTATCACGTCGCTAGTGGGCGTGTTATACGGGCAAATGTCTTTACGTATTCGCTCAGGAATACCGGTATCGTAACAGAGGTAGGAATTGGTTTTGGTTTTTGTTATCGCTCCTTTATCGCAAGTCTTTTTTTCCATGTATAATATTGAACGGATAACACAAATTATAGGATATATGCTATTCACTCAGAATCTTTCTCAATTCAATCAAACGTATGACATGCATATTGTTATATATTTATATATATATATATATATATATTAAGCTTCCTTGATGGTTAACTACTATAATGCAATAGTCTTAGACAATTCATTTTAGTAGAAAAAATGGCATGTGATATCACATTTAAATTGTAGGTTGTATGTGTAACCCCTAAAGGTGGACACGTAAACAACTATTACAGTCTTGTTTCATTAAAACATTTAAGATAATCAAGGGTGCTCATATATGTGTACTTGGCAGGAAGAGAGTAATCCGGACGCTTTAGGAAAGCTTGAAATGGCAGATGGACGCGTGTTTTTGTTACAGATGTCAGAAGATAGCATTACTCTGGCATGTCATGAAGATCCAGGTGATGTTTTCCTTGTCAAATTGTAAAACAACTAAATGGATATTATGTAAAATACAAATAAGAGTACACTGAAGAATTAAATAGTGATAACATATTGCGTAATAAATACACAACACTGAATTAGTTTTGTAAATTATTATTAAATCGATACTCAATATTTAGATAATAAAAATGTAAGATTGCAATAAAAGATAGAAAACACTGCTGGACATTGAAACTTTCAAGACATTTATATTAGTATTATTTTAGATTTTTTCAAGAGATATGTTCATAAAAGCTCTTATTGAATATTTATTTCAGATATGTGGCTCGCCGTTCAATTGCAGTTAAAGTCCGGCGTTCACCCGGTCATTGTGACATCAAGAACCTCACGAAACCAAAAAGCTCACTTTCAATTTACAAAGCTTCAGAGATCCAAGAGTAAGAAAAAGCGAAGGTTTCTTCAAAGAAGACACTGTGTCAGAAGATCACAACGTATGTATGGTCATGGCTCAGTTATAAACCCATCTATTCAGGATAAGGCGCCGGTACGGTCCCAGGATTTGTTGGAAAATGGCAAAATCTCACAACAGCCGCAATGGTGTCATGGCTATTCCTCTTTAACTCCCCGCCGTGGGGCACTTTTAGTTCGGAGTTAAACTAAGAACTATGAACCAAGAGTAGGACATTTATAGCTACTGATATTCATTCAATTGTCCGACACCGAGAGCAAGAAACGTGTTTAAATTTTAAATGTCACTTAAAACTGATAACATTTATGAATGGAGGCAAAATTGCAATTGTTGCTGTAAAGCATAGCCCTTCACCACGAGGACATCCTTATAATTTTGTAGAATGTACGATTGTAATGGATCCGCCTTGATAATCGGAGACAAAGATAGTAAGACTATAAGATATTACTGAAAATTAATGATATCACCTAGAAAAGAAAAATGATTTAAAAAATTCGGAAATATGTCTAGACAACAGTTGGGCTGATTACGTTTTACTTGTTAGGAAATTCCCTTTTTTTAATTTTCGGACTATTACAACTACGTAACCAAGTTATTTAATTGGAATTGTGATGTGTGCTATTCGCTTCTCTGTTTATAAAATATGGTCACTCTGCTTACTTTTGGATATGATAATAAGCTCTTTAGCAAAAAATGACAAACAATAAAGTGGCGTTAGGTTGTCCCATTAATTACTTAAACTGGCAATTGTAAGTAAATACATACTGTCTGCCTTGTAAAAAAACAGCCAGGAAATAAGGGATGGACTTGTTTACTTACAATATACGTGTTAGTACTGCTGTGGATGCCAATTATTCACAAGATTAGAAAAGATAAAAATGAAGTTTGTGAATATTATCTCCGTACACTAGGCTTTGACCTTAGAACCAGGGTAAACTTTCATTGAAATGGCACTTTTACTGAATGGTCTGAAATTTTATCTTAAGAATTACTACTAGGTACCATAATGACAAACCCCTAAGTATTCAACATTTCACCTAAAAACAATCCCGTAGACGTCCTGTGCAAATGGAACTTTTCTTCTAGGACGGAACTTTTAGTCCTGACCGACACTAACATCCGTGACGATGAAGCAAGCATTAAATGTTTGAAAGGCTTAAAGTGGCTCCTGATGTGTCACAATGAAATCAAGATAAGTTATTTTGAGGAATAAAACTGCTGCTTTTAATTGAGAGAACATTCCTTTAAATCCAGAGAACAATCCTTGAAGGCAAAACACTTTTGAATTTACGTGATCTGCATACCCTGATATATTTGATATTGCGGAACAACCATATAAGTGAGTGTATTACGTCAGGTAGTACTGGTTGGATCCACGAGGTTCTGTATTTAGACTTGAGTTATAACCGCCTGGTCCTTCATCTGGATTTTGAATATTTTCCGAAATATCATTCTGTTCTTCATAATCCGCTCTTTTGTGGCTTTAGAGTCAGATCATTAGAGAAAAGATTAAGCAGGCATGTATCAGCGGCCTGCAAAATACCACGAGAAAAGGCTAATAGCAAATCGGACATGTGTTCATATACGTTTCAAAATAAATTGAGAGCCAAAATACCGCTAAGGTGTGATCTACCTGAAAATGAACCATTAAATGAGTTATACAATCTGTATAACAACGGAACAATTGTGGTATTTGCCGTTATCGGTGGACCAGATATTCAAATAAATATGACGACACCGGACAATAACTTAAATATTTATCAGCATCCCTTTTCGAAAAAGGTGTTTTTAATTGTCACTATACCAGGGTACCATGACGACGAGTATATATGTTCTGAGCGGACTCAATTTAGCCGAGAAGAGGTGACCAGCAAGTGAACACATGGGATTGATGCTTCTAGCTCATTTATCTCAAAGTTTAAAGAAGGGAGATTTAACGGCACCGACTGTCTGCAGGAGAAAATACTGCTCGGTATACTTTGATTAAGTGCCTTGTGAATATTGTGCCTCTGTGCAAAGGTTTTTTTTTTTAAATAATATCCTACAACAGAAAACTATGTCCAGTTAATAAGCCTGACCAATGCTTCAACAGTTATGAATATTTTGTAATAGTTGTCATGAGTCTGGCTGTATCATTTGATTGTAGTTGTGGATATATTGTTTTCTATAATTGATATATCTTTATTTATGTTAGAATTATAAGATATCAATAAAATTTGACTGCATGCGTCTAACATATTAATGTATACTTTATATTACCTTGATGAACATCTCCATGTATGTATGATATATGAATGGTGTTGTTTTCCCCGATATAAATGATCAGGCATTGAACACCAGAATCGTTTACCAGCAGTAGATGAAAAGGCACAACAGGACTCCAGGAAGTGATTCTGGTGTGATTTTTTAAATGAAACCTTGGACACTGGAGGCAATTAATGACCTGATATGACGGTTAATTAAGGAAGATTTTCATAAATTCCAAGGAAAGTGTCACATAATTTTTCATTGTTTTAGATACATATGCAAAAATTGTCTCCATAAATAAAGGATGTCCTGGTTGTTCTGTCTCTCTATAGTTAGATAGAGAGAAAGTTATTGACAATGTTGATCATTATCTTCATATTTCATAGCAGAGTGATTATGGCTTCTATGGGGCGAAGATTTCTCTTGTTTAGAACGTTGTATAATCGGATGTTAAATTATCATCTTTGTTACGGAAATATATTTAAGCAAAACTTAATCCTATCCTGTTTAAAGCGTACAAAAGACTCACTAATATTTAATCACAGTGTATTTGATGCGATGAATTACACAACAGGTATATTTATTTTGACTCGCGACATATAGGTCAGCTTTGTTGAACAAATTTAGTCTGTCGGCTTGAAGCTTTCATTTGTCCACACCTGGAAACAATGAAAGCAAGAGCGTTCTGTATCCAGACGTGTAAGCTAGTTTGCCAGTCAATCAATGTCACAGATTATCGTGTATTTGTATTTCAGTGAAAGGGTATGTCATGTGATGTCGGTATGTGTTACCTTTTCAGTTTAGTGTAAAGTTGATTCAACTTTTCTAATGCAACAACTCTTGAATATTTATGTACACAAGACCAGACATTTCATAGTCTCTTTATATACAATCAGCGAACATGTATCAGGAAAGGTAGTGGAAGCGATTTTGTTATCTATGTTTGAGTTAACGGCTTATCTTATGATAAGGATCAAGATAATGAATTCAAGATACCTTAACGATATAAACACTAAGCGTCAAGGGCGCTCATTTCCCTGGCGCTAATTAAGTTAAATGCCCTCTGTGGCTCAGGGGTAGAGCGCAGGACTCAAAGCCGGGAGGTCGTGAGTTCGAATCTCAGGCGAGGCGATGAGGTTTTTCACGGTCGGCCCTACCCAGGGTGAGCGCTCTGCAGGCTTAATGGGAGGGCCGTGCCCCACTGCCGTGTATCACTCACATACGAGTGGGTCTTCGGGGGGTTCCTCGGTGTTATGACCCAGCAATGGGGATGATTACACACCCAGGACCCGCAGGTGCGGTAGATACCGGGACTAGGTGTCATCAGGACACAAAATAAAAAAAATGATAGGAAGCGAGTGCTACCGCCCTGTAAAGTAGTCCCAAACCAAAATGGAAACTCTGCAGATGTACATACTTAGGTTAAGAATTAGCTAAGTCAGCATTAAGAAAATGGAGGCGGTTACCTCTACAAAAAAAATAAATAAAATCATTAAGTGACACAATGGTTATTAATATAATCCTGTTTTAACCTTTTAATATTTTCGGTCTGTATATAAAAAAATCGCATATTCTCTCTGGTCTTCGGATGAAACAGACTGGCCACACATTATTTTCAATGCCCACATATTTCGGTTTATACTTTTGTATGGTAACGATTTAAACGTTCAAAAATATGAACATGATTATTGTCATTTGTTCGACAAATAAAAATGGAGAATGCGCGGTTATAGCTGGCTGAGGTTATCCAAAAATGATTAAAAGATATCACCATGAATTTTGAAATATAGATGCCTATTCAGTAATGATTAAATATACTTTCAGGTCAGAAAGATAATAAATTGACCCTGGTGCCTGCTCGATAGGGAGAATATAGGCTCTGTTACATTTGTCACATAAACGTAACGACGATCCTTTTTATATGGCATTTGAACTTTGGTCACAAAGGTGTAAGTTTTACATTTTTATTTTGAAAGAACTTTTCTATGAATCCAGACTGAGCTGTGCCACAAATTTTCTCTGTGTGTCTTGATCAAGTTCTAGATGATTGATCTTTCCGGTATGTTTGACAGGTTAGCCCATGATTTCATATAATACAAGACCGCGGGAATTTGAAGTAATGAATAATTCATTATGTTGGTTGTTCATTCGGATATAACTGGACATTTTCAGAGGCACAATTTTCAGACGACAGAGTGGCTTTATTTTCACTCTGATTATTAATTACTCATCCCTAACAGTCACCCAAGTATGTCTACACTCCCAAAACATACATATATATATATATATATATATATATATATATATATATATATATATATATATATATATATATAGTGAACTCGCTAAAAGGACACCTACTGGACCAGCCAAAGCGGTCATGTTAGCGGGTTGGTCGTATTAGCATGAGGTTTTTATGGTCCAAAACGCGTCGTCTTTGGCGAGGTGGTCTTGATTGTTGTGGGTCTTCTGACCAGATGTAATATTTTATATATGTATATATATATATATATATATATATATATATTGAATAAATATAGATATATAAAGACTATTACAATGTCCAGATTCAGGTAAAAATATCTATTATGACCCCGTAAATCTGCTAGGTATGATATTGCGAGATATTTACATCTAAGGCCCGTTTGGTCTTCATACAACCATGTTTTATTCATGTTTGTACCGAATAACTGAAATAATTTCTCTATTATTTAGATGAGATAGCATTAAAAAGATGATAATAACATCTATTAACATGCCTTTTTAACGAGGTTGAGCATATTTGTTACAATTCTTCCTTTCTGAACCAGGAAATATATAAAAGATAAAGCTAGGTTTGATGTTATTTGTTTCATGCCTACCCACAGTTATCTTGTTTTAGTGAATCTAATTGCTCTAAAGACCAATGCAAAGGGTGAATTTATTGAAGGGTCATTGTTGTCCCTCACAAAGCTGTGGATCTATATGTGTTGTCAGCCATAACTTTAAAACAAAAGGGCGACAATAAATTATTGTTAAAAAAATGAATCTTCGTATAAGAATTTGATTTTTGTTTTATTAGAGGGTCAAGGATAATGCAGTATATTGTCACACAGATTATTTTAAAAGTCGATGCAACTGGCTGAACTCAGACATACTTACACTCAAAAAAGACATGGGTTGAAAAAAAACTATCAATATATTAAGAAAGAAGTAACGTACGTTCTCTGGAGAGGCGCTCCATGTGTACAAACACTGATGATAAACAGAAATAAGCAGAAAGTCCGTTAACTGCACTACACTGGTATCTTGTTTACACTTAGTCGTCCTGAATCCTGAAGAGACATGGAGCTCCTATTACCAACAGTGCCCCGCTAGAGTAGACTTGTTTCCCATTCGTGATACAGTTCACGCACCACGCACAGACTTTTATTTCAGGGCGTAATCTTTCACAGCTGATGCCTCCTGAAATCATCTAGTTGTAAGTGGCAAAATATGCATCCACACAGCAATATATACCTCTACAGTTACGCGTTACGTGGTCTGTTCCTGGAAGCGTTACAATAGGTAATAAAACGTTACCAGTCCGTCGGGAAATGCGATACTCGTCCTGAAGTCCGTTACAAGGAAACCACTTTGGCCTTCCTCAGGCACAGATTATCATCGCTTTATAGACATCATAAGCTGTTTCAACTTATACAAGCAGTCCTGCCCCTGGACTGCTGCTTATATCGCAAGGCTATACCTAACCTGTACGCTGTTCGGGCCCTTCTTTCGAATATCGTTCTCCACACGTCTTATGTATGCTTGCTGACGTCACAAATCCTGATCGTATTCTGGCCAGTCACCACTCTCAATTATGCCGACCGTCAATTACAAAATTAATTTTAAAATGGATACGCCCACAAGAAAAAAAATCCTGCAAAAACTAAACAGGTGCATTTCCTTTGAAATCTACAACAGACACTTGTTACTATAGAGACCGCCAAATGGAATTAAACTGTACTAAAATTGATTTTAAACAAGACGCGCGCTCTCTTACCAGTGATCTCACACTAAATTTCTGAACATGATACTCCATGTAAATCTACAATAAATTATCAAAACAATCATCTGGACATATTCCCTACTAGAGTATGCAATACCACTCCCGAGTCACAGTCCTCAAGTGACACGTATAAACGACAGAATTCATAGCCCTGAAAAAGCGATTCTTAACAAGACGTTACACCTTGCATTGTCCCTTATACCTGCGGCAGTAAAGCTTCCGTTTCCATAAACCATCGCCTCGACAGTACAGGTTTAGCCTGACAAAGACCTCCATACTGCAACTGCGTTCACCCAGGGGTGTATTTTCTTTAACATGTTACAGTTCGTGGAATACCAAACTGTAACAAGCCGTTCCAACTGATTGAACTTTATGTGTGTTTATGTATCTTTCGGTAGTTGGTAATTTTCTATTTCATCACAATTAAAACGACCTGAACACTGCAACAACATTCACCTAGGGTGAATCAGGTTTGATTTAACCCTGCATTACCTGTTACCTTACGAGATCACAGATGATTGCGATACCTGAAAATATGAGCACAAATGTATTTTTTTCTGAATAAAATAGCCAGTGTGATATTCAGAGTCTTTTAGGCTTATATAATGAAAGTAATGTTCAATTAATTTTCCATCGTCATTTAAACTTTATACAAGTGTCTGTCAACCACTGCGCGCGTACTAAATGTGATTTATTTAAAAAAATATATATTTTTTTAATATTAAGCGTGCATGAGTCAATACATCATCACCCGCAACAGCAAAGGGATTTTGTTTATAGTGATATTCTTATCGGAATTTCTCAGGACGGGATGCCTCAGGACAATATAGAATGTGCTTCATATGGATATTGAAAAATATTCAGGGATGCACTGCTTAACAACTTAAGATACACTACGAAATACATGGTAGTAGCATCATCAAGTAGAAAAAGTAAACACCTTTGCACAACTGGGACAACATCTGAATGAAAGGATGAACTGGGCAGAACACATTGATTAAACAATTAACAAGGCGAACAAAAAACTTGGTCTGATTTGGAAGCTAAAATGAGAGGTCCCACGCCACACAGTTGAAAACATTTACACGGCCTTCATGAGGCCAAAACATGAATATGCATGCATACTGTACAATAACTGCGCCAAAGAACAAAGTAATCGACCAGAAGATTCCAAAGAAGAGTGGCCATTGCCTGCACTGGTGCTTTCAACAGAACAAATACAGAGGTTCCCCTTGCAGAGTTAGGATGGCCGATCCTTGAGAAGAGAAGAAAATACTTCAGCCTTGTACATATGCATAAAATCATTCATGGAGAAATACCACAGTATTTAAAAAATCTCCTTCCACCAAGACATGGGTCGCAAAGTCGATATCCCAGCAGGAGAGAAGACGACTTTGCACCGATACAAACAAACAAAGAGCCATACAACAAATCATACATACCAGCAACAATAAGACTCTGGAACCAACTCGAGGTTCATATAAAAAAAACTTTTCATACTGGGACACTTAAAAAATGCATTAGAGCATGCATTATTCCCACTGAAAAAAAATACATTACAGCACAGGCAAAGGATCAGCTGTAACAAATCATACGAGAATGAGAATGGGACTCAGCCATCTACAATATCATTTATATCTACATCACATTACTGAAAACCTTACCTTACACGAGAAGACTCAACTTAAACAAATTGACATAGATATTATACTAAATCATCCAGAGATTTACATTATATATACATTTTATTACACATCTTACATCACTTGCAGTAACACTTTTATATACAGACTGTTACTCTACTATTGTACTAGTGCAAACCCTAACAAATGCCTTGCGCGCTTGGGTATGCATTTAAAAGATATGTATAAAAAAAGTTACACTAATCCAATAAAGCCTTTGAATCTGAATAATCTTCAGGTTTTCACAAGAAATTGTAGTCTTTGAAGGCGCCACTTAAATCATGTGGACACTCAAATATATATGCTCGCATGGTTAGGTTTGGATGGAGATGAAAATTACACTCTCCTATAATGTCAGGTTTTCTGCTACATGTTCAGTCAAATGCTAAACTTGGCTTTATGTTCTTCTCTGAAAGACCTTCCTTATCAATTAACATCATTGTCTTGGGGGAGGGGAGGGGAGAGGTGGTGGATATAAATATGGCGAAGGAACAGTATAATTTATTTATTATATTTTTTATGGAGGTTACAGCCTCCAATTTGTTATGCTTACTTAGATATTATAATGTTTATCTGCAGAGTTCCATTCGCGTTTCGAACTACGTGACAGGGGCTTATGCTAGGTTATCCTGGTCTCAACCAGGCGTGGTGTACCACTCCTGCGGGTCCTGAGTGTGTCATCCCCACTGGTGGGTCATTACATAGAGGAACCCCGAAAGGCGCTCATGAAACATGACTGTGGGGGCAAAGTCCCCCCCCATTAAGCCGGAATGGCGCTCACCCTGGGTAGGTGCCGACTCCGGACTCTGAGTTCTGTGCTCTACCCCTGAGCCACAGAGGTACCTGTACTCTGCCAAAATCAGATACTAGGCATTGAGTGGGGTTATATACTGTAGTTTAAATAATTTTATTATTCTTACCCTGGTAACAAGGTATAGTTCACGATGAGAAAAAATGGCTTTAGAATATCCTTTTAGGCAATGTTTACGTTTGTGGAGCACGAGAAAGGTTGTGATGGTGTTCTAGGTACAATCTTCAGACGGGGAGGCGGATAGTGGCAAAGTCGGAACTATGTTTTTTCCCATTTAATTGTCCCTGAAGTTCCTGTTTTAAACGTATCTCTCAGTAGGTAATTAATGGTAGTACAAGATTGCACTGAAAGAAACAAATTGGACTTTTTTACTGTATTAATATTTTATAGAATGAGATCCTATGATTTGAAGGTTTATTCTGATATAAACTAATTCATCTAAAAAATCACTGGTCCTTCTTCCATTGACATTTCTGACATGTACCATGTCGAAGGAAAATCTGTTAAATTTTGATTTGAGCATTGTTCATGATATTTTTTTTTCTTAAATCCGCCTGATGGAGGGTATATTTCTCCTAGCATATCCAGGTTAAATGTTATAAATAAGTCATTGGCCTTACCATGGAAAGATCAGAACGTGAGCCTTTGTAAGGCAAATATGGCGAATAAATATATTCATCTGGTTTGGGTTGTTTACATAGCCAGACGTTTAGTAAAGAGCAATTTTCATCTTACTTGTTCATGTTACTTAACCATCACAGTCAATCGTCGCCGACCGCCTACTCTACCCGATTAAGTACATGCTACGTACATACATGTAAAACACACCGCCCGCTGTCGCTAGTGAGATGCCTTTTCTACCTGACTGAGCACATGTTAATTACATTTAAAACGCACTGAAACGAGAGGCCGAAAGGAGCCAGACTTATGTTGCCAGCTCCCTGTCCTTGTTCCCTGCTGTCGGCTCCCTTGCCATTTGACGTAGCATGACGTAGGTGTTCGGACTTCACGAGAAAGCTCCCAACTGATTATATCAACCGACACGTTAAGCGATTACACTGACACAGTAAGTGAATCAATTGTCACGATGTTACTCCGGTCTTTATATCACAACATAATACCTAATTATAATAAGATTTTTTATTTATTTTTTTTTATTGTAATCTGTATAATTAATACGGAGTTGGGTTTTTTTCTAGACCACGGTTTACCTGCTTCCGTTCTGATTTGACTCTCCACATTCGGCCGAAGTATCGGTGGTGTGCTCTTCTAGGACAAGTTTGTTTTATTTTGCGGGATATGTCTTATTAAGCTGAATAATTAATAATTTTAATATTTCCCCATTAGGTGACCCTATTTCTTTGTGCTGCAAGGTCCTCCACACCTGTTATGCTTTTTCAGGAGGCGCCTCGGGGATTTACAATGGCCTGTTAAGACCGGGGCCAGAGCGGATGTTCTGCCCAAAAGGCATTTCCGTGCAATATGCGGTCTCACGGGTCCACTATATTCACCTTTCATCCCCCATAAGCATTGTAACGCCTCTAAAGGAATTTTCTCCCTCAAAAGGAAGTAAAGGTTTGTAACCCAAAGACCACATGGCTCTGCTTTCAATGCGAGGGCTTTTAGTTTGGTCAACACTGGGCACTGAGTCCAGTGATGTGTCCACCGTTTGACAAATGTTTTATGGGTTACAGGTATGTTGATTTTTATACATTAAAAAATATCTTTCCATGATAACAATGTTTTCAAAAGTTTGGCCAAATCATGTATTTTTATGATTCCTCCCCCCCCCCCAAAAAAAGAAGCCCCACTGCTTAATTATCATTCGGGTTGGGGATGGGGGTGGGGGGTTCACATTTATTCGTTAAGATCCATCGTCTGTAGGGACGGTAAAACATGAAAAAAAGTATGACAAGTACATCTTAAATTGATAACAAACTAGAATTTGTAGTCGGGGCGTACACAACAAGGCTGAAATGGTTTCTTTGCTAAATGCTTTCATCGAAATATATCAACCTGCTTTTTTTTATCTGGAAGAGTCAATTTGGCATAAGACCTGCTTATTCCATGACAATTTACAGTACTTAAACCAAACATTTAATACTGTTGGTATATATTTTTCTTGGCCTATCTTTTTTACCTTGGCAGCTATACGTTTCGCGTACAAGAGTCTTAAACGACATATGCCTGTGTATGCAAATAACGCATGTGTCTGTAAACATGCCTTAGACTATAACCCTCAACTGACTACACTGAAAAAACATCGTGTTTTACGATGTCGCCTTAGCTTCAACTAATACAAAGCATCTTTCATATACCTTCACGGTAGAATGCTTTTTTATACAATTGTTATATCTACGATATTTCCCAAGCAATGAAGCTGTCGGACCTATGTTGTTTATCGGGAGAAAAAAATTTTTTGGTGTGATTTCTGGAATAGAATAATTTTTCTTTCTATGTTGATATTTTTATTTGGGGGGGGGAGGGTATTCCTGGGGAATTCTAGCAGAAGTAATCTTTATATCATATATATGAAACACATGACAAATGTTCCTGCAAAAACCTTAGGATTAAAATATGCGTCGTTTAATTCCTATCAGCTCATTACAAATATGCATCAGACAGGGCCGTGGATTTTCCAGGGGAGCAGCTACGAATAATTATTATTGTTATTAGTATTATTATTAATCTATCATGGAATGAGGAATTATTGCTGAAATATAAGATATAACCTATGACTCGATTATCGTCTGGTGACAGTTTCCTATTGCTTTTGCCAGCCTTGCCATACTCACCCTAAGTAAATGCACGCGACACTTTAACTTATATTAGATACTTGATAATCCTGAAGAAAGTTAGACTGATCTTACTTACGATCTGTTGAAGAAACATGTTGTCAGTCGATACCTATATTGAATAAGCCATGTGAATCCCATTGTTAAAAACAAAACATGACCCGCAGATTCATCCGTTGCTATCTAGTAATTCTGTCAAAATACAGTAAAATTATTGTAGATGGATAATCCATATGTTCAGCTATGTTCATCTATATGTTTATCCATAAGCTGTGGTTCTGGCATTAGTAACTCACTAGACATGAGCGTCCAGCTTCGGGTTTAAGATGTAATTTTATCATTTCTTTCCGTTGACATGTTATTTTTTTCATAAATCTAAAACATTCATGATAAAGTCGTGTTGTCTGTTCATTGCTTTAGATAAATCACAGTTAAATTTAACGTGTTTCGGTTAAAACCGCATTATCACGATACATTTAAGGTATCATGATGCATCACTGTAAAGTAACGCAAGGTATTTGTGGGGTAACGACAGCTCACGTGTAACGCTCTAGATCCATCGCTGTGCAGACTGGCTGCTGTAGTAAACCGGAGGAGTCCTCCTTATATGGGATTAATCCATGCAGTGTGCAAAGTAGGGTATGCACAAAAATACGGTTATCAAGTTGTACAAATGTATAAGAAAGTTAATGTTTGTGAATTCATTAAAACTTAATGAATTCAAGAGAAAATTTCCCCACTTTGGATCCCGCCATTGTATCTAATTTTACGGAAACACTTCAGTTAGAAATCTCGTAGTTAAAATTTTCTTCACTTAGTATGGAACGTTGAATATATTATCTGTGGAAGACCATGTATTACCATTTTTAAGTACATGCTACTTAACGCATGCCACTTTATTGTGTCCTGGTTACGCTCTTCAGTTGGCATATACCCGAATTTTTTAAATAATGATTGTAAAATTTTAATATGCCAGGTTAAAGTGACGTATGTTACACAGATCTTCCATATTGTCCACATAGACCAACAGTTTCATTATATGTACCCTGAAACTTTGCTATGTAATAAAATAAACAGTATACATTCTTGTAATATATTTGGAGCTTAATGATATACTTCTAGCAACAATTAGTCAAAATCACCTTTTTTTGTACAATTTCATTTGCTTTAAATAGTATATTTTGTACTGTCTATTGTGTTATCTATCATTGTGATGAAATCATCTTCTTTTAATAGAGAGATATTAAATTTCTGGAACGATGGCCTCATGTCTCCGTGTTTATATGTATTGGGACGATAGTGCCTCTCTTATCAGAACATGGAAAATAATTTATTGAGCTGTTAATATCTTTGTCCATATATGCTTCGTTAGCGAAAACGTAGTCTGTTCTCCAGGCAGGAAAAGGATTACTCCAACTCCATGTAAAAGCGCTTTCATATCCATTCATTACACGCCATTATTAGCAGGGAATTTCGCACCATGTCATTAAGAGGCCCTGTTCTCTGGTTTAGACTTCTCGTTCATTGTTATCTTTGCCTGATACAATGTCCAGAGAGTTTGCCATTACTGAATTAAAATATCCTAACACTGGTATATAATCAGAGTCAGAGTCCTGAGATGCCATTGTATCCTGTATTCTACTGAAGAAAATGTACATTTTCTATATTTGCACAGGGCGCATATATATTAAATATTTCTCTTATCTGCCTATGTTTCTTGTAAGCATGAGATATTAATTTTTTTGTGTTTAATTTCGTTAATAATTGTGTTTCATTATATTTTGTTTTACCTCAAACAATGACAATTTAAACTTACAATTTTACAATTGAAGTCCACGTGTTAAACAGGTCCGTGCAACTTCAAGGCAAAATCCGTTGACATTCCATACCAATAGGCAAAGTCAGAGAAACGGAGCGTCCCTCAGCTAGGCTGGCGAATCCTACATCACATTTCGTTTCTGTTCTTATATTATGAATGAAACTGGTAATGTAGACTTAAGTCCAATAGCTGTAATCTGTCTTTTCAACCTGCAGGGACGTAAATTGTCCAGATGTTGTTGGCCTCCAGACACTTGTGGACTTTTTCTTTCTGGTGGGCCTAGGAAACATCACAAATCACCAGAGCTGTCTGTTCTGGTTCCCCCAGCATTTAGCGTTGATGCGTGATTTACGGCACGAGGATTTCCTCGACATATTCCGCCATGGTGTCAAAAGTGCTCCAGTGATCGGGTGAGCATGTTACGTTTCAGTTACAAGGGAATGGCCTGTAGGTAAACATTTGTTTGTTTTGCCGGCGTAGATGAGCTGGGGCGTTAAAATGCGCCCGATTTCGTCACGGACAAGAGGAGGGGGATCTGCCGTTTGCCATCTTTCCCCGCTATGGTCACCGCTATGCAGCCTTTCTGGTCAAAGTTGATGATAAGCTCTTCAGGAATATCGCCATCCTTTGTCGCTTTATCAATGCGCTGGAGGTACTCTGCCTTGATGGAGTCGAAATCGCTTGGTAGGTGTTTGACGTCCTTAGTTGCCTTTCGCTGAACAAATCCCATACGGCGCAGCAGCGTGCGGGCCCAGCTCTTTGTGATGACAATCGGGCCTCCGTTACAAGCCAGTTGGGATGGATGTTGCTTGCGGACTGTTCCATCTGCTGCGGCCATAACCATTCTCGATGTGACGGCAGCACCATTCTCACGACATGCATTGATGTAACGTTGCACTTTAACATTCAAGCATCCGAGCATCAAGGGTCATCCTCGCAGGCTGCGTTGAAGGGTAGATGGCTAACTGTAGAGCTGTTTTTTTCACCTTGACGTAGCGGTCACGAATGCTGCGTACGGTAGTCTCTGACAGCCTTTCCCCCAATAATATATGAACATATTTTTTCGCAGTTTTTGCCACACCGATCTCGACTGAAGACCGGACAATTTTGACTCTGTCACCGGCAGAGTAGTGTCCGTACTCACCACGACGACGCTTGCTGGTAGGTGTGACAAACTCACTGGACTCGGCAATGTTGTTTGCAGCCTCGAACAAGAGAGCATCCTATTTGGTGTCGCAGTCCTGTGGATTTGGTAGGGTGGCGAACTTGGTCGTTTACTGGCTTTGGTGATTTCAGCAAATTCAGGAGAGACATCGTAGGTTATCTTGCAGAGATTTAGGCTGTAAACAAATGACGTAGTACAAATTTGAGGTGATCGAAGTATGAATGACCAGGGCTATCAGGGGGGTGTATTTATATTAAAAGGGCCGCGCAAGTAGTCTCTGGTACAAGTGATTGTGACAAAGCACCCCGAAAAGAGCACATCCATGCAGTGACTGCAGGTGGGTTTCATAGTTGAGCTTCGTTTATTGTCTTCGTTTTAATGTTGTGGGTTACTCGGGATGGACGAGAGGTCCGATCAACAGTAAAGCACTGGACTTCCTTTGGGCTTCACTAGGTTTCTTCGACCTGTTTATCCATCCGTGCACAGCTTAGGGTGCATATGTCTCTAACAAATTAATCACTAGGCCAAACACGGGATGAAAAGGTAAGCTTTGTGTTGGCGATATTATGAACTTAAAAGGAGCTGTCGACATAAAATCATAATAATGTCATAAATATTTGACGTACTTCTGATTAATTTACATCCTCATTCCTGTTATTCATTAACGGTTGTTATCAATTATTTATCTTAAAGTACAATAAAAGAATAAGGGGACGATTAGCTTAGGAAGATAAATGGATTAGCGCCCATCACGGCTAATTAATCTCCGTATAGAAGGCACTGAGGGAGCATGCTATCCTTGTTTGTACAACACTTATGATTGCGCGGGTAGCACATAATGTAATCTGGTAATACGTAACTAAAATGAGTTGCCGATGTATGCCGATAATAAGCTCTTTTCTATAGTATGTACGTGAAAATTTATTAACCACAATTTATAAAAAATTCCAGTCTCTTTCCACGAAATCAATTACCCCACGATATGCTTTTTAGCACAAAAACCACGAATTTTTTTGCTCAGGAAAATATCCGAATCTACAGTATATATATATATATATATATATATATATATATATATATATATATATATTATGATTCTCCTTATTATATACTTTTGTTTATCAAATATACATATCTTTGTATTATTAAACGTTTATATATATATTACTTTTTGTACTGTTTTTTTAATTTTTCAAATATTTACTACATTTCTTATTCTTGCCTTATGTATATCTTATTGCCTACCATGTTTCTCTTGTACAATTATATGTAAGTACATAACTCATCTCTCCACCATTCCTGCTTTACTACCCTTAACTGGAACTACAATGTTGAGTTTATCCTCCTTTACATCCTTTTGTTTCTCTCTACCGGTACTTGCTGTCTGTTATACTTTTTTCCTTGTCACCTCTAACCTCATTGTATCCACATCTTTCTGTATTTTGGAAAGGTCGTTTGAAGACACTCCGTTCACTTCAACAGATCTCATCCGACCTTAGTCCGAACATAGTTCTCTGTTATTTATATTTTTCTTAATTCTTCTTCATAATAACATTGTTATTGCTTGCCGGAAATCTCCGATTTCGGCAAGCTGGCTGGTCAGTCGCGGATGTCTATTTGTCTGTATGTCTGTCTGTCTGGTTGTTGCTTGCCGGAAAACTTCGATTTCGGCAAGCAGGTTAGCCGGTCGCGGATATCTGTTTGTTTGTTTGTTCCCTCTCTACAGGTGGCCATTTTGCGGCAATCGCTTTCAAACTTACATAGTCGATGGAAAATTTAAAATGACAGGAGCCTATTGTTTTTGGTCAATATAGGTCAATGGTCAAGGACATCAAAAGTATACAAAACGTTTCTTCCTCATATCTTTGTCACTATGAGTCGTATCTACTTCAACAGTAGCTCATTTTAATCGTCATTCAAAGGTCTGTCTTCTGGTGTGTAGCGGACGCAATAAGCGGTTACCATGGTAACGTATTTTCGGGACAAAGTGCTGATATTTGAAAAAAGGGGTCAGTTTTAAAGCTACAAAGGTGAGTATTTTTTTTCATCAGGGAGCATACAAGTAGTGTTATTTGATTATATTATTTCGTCAAACGAGATATTTCGAGATATCGCTTAATGATAGCCTAGATTCCACAAGTGTGCTGGAATCATTTTGAAACTGATATATCTTAAGTTTGACATAAATATGCAGAAAAGAATTTTTAATTTTTTTTCCGGATATGGCTGCTAGTGGGCGCTGCACTTGAACCTCCCGAACATATCTCCAAAACTACAAACATCCGTTACAGAAACTATAGCTTGGTTTCTTCATCTAGATCTTCTCCATAACCTGGGAAAGTCATCTGGTGTAAATTTTGTGTCACTTTGTCAGTATGTCTATCTGTTTGTCAGTTCTCCTTAAATTCGCCTGCTTGCTGGTTCTTTGCCTATATATCATTCTACAGGCCACAGTTTGGAAGGAATCCTTTTCAAAATGGTACATGTTATGTCTTTCACTAAAATCTCGAAACAAATTTTTCATTTTTCGAATATGGCCGCTAGTGGGCGCTGCACATGACTCTCCCAAACATATAAGATTTTTTTATCCATATCTCCATAATTATAATTCTCAATTACAGAAACTTTGGCTTAATTTCTTCCTCCGGGTCTTCTTCATAAATTGGTTATTTCATCTTGTCTAAAGCTTGTGACACCTTGTCTGTTTGTCAGTTGTCCTCAAAGTCGCCTGCTTGCTGGTTCTTACGTCTCACATATATCATTTTACAAGCCACAGTTTTGAAAGAATCCTTTTGAAACTATTATATCTTATGTCATACACTAATATCTCAAAAATACTTTTTCATTTTACTGATATGGCCGCTGGGGGGGGGGGGGGGGGCGCTGAACACGACCCTAACGATTATATCATTATATTGGCCGTATCTCCAAAACTCAAAGCCTCAGTTACATAAACTATAGCTTATTTTCTTCCTCCGAGTCTTCGTCATGATCTGGTGTAGTCATTTGGACACAATCTTGAGTTACTTTTTCAGTGTGTCCGTCTGTTTGTCAGTTGTCCTCAAATTCGCCTGCTTGCTGGTTTTTGCGTGTCACATATACCATTGTACAGACCACAGTTTTACAGGAATCCTTTTGAAACTGGTACAACTGATGTCATACGCTAGTATCTCGACAGTGTTTTTTTTTAATTTTCGGGATATGGTTGCTAGGGGCGCTGCACTCGTACTACTGCAACATATCAGTGCTTGGCCTCTCCTCTAAAACTGTGAACTTTATTTGCACGAACTATAACTCATTTTGTTTCTATATATCTTCTCCATATATTTATCTAATCATATGTTAACTAAAATGTGCCAGTGTGTCAGGATGTTTTTTTTCACTTTGTCAGTTGTTGTCAGCTTTGTATGCTTTCATGTTATTTTGTGTGATATATGTCATTCTAGAGTCCCTACTTCCTCGGCATTCACTCTGAAGGTCACTCAATTGATGGAAAACCGACACTTTGTATCGTCTGTCCGTCTGTCAGTCATTTCAACTTCAGGCAAGCGTTCGACCTCTAGTCTACAGGTCGCAATTTTGCAGCAATCGCTTTCAAATTACACAGTTGATGAAAAATCTAAAATGAGAGGAGTCTGTTGTTTTTGGTCAATATAAGTCAAAGGTCAAGGTCAAGGTAATCACTAGTATGCAAAACGGTTTTTTCTTCATATCTTTGTCACCGCTTGTCGTATCTACTTCAACTGTAGCTCATTTTAATCGTCATTCCAAGGCCTTTCTTCTCGGGTGTAGCTGAGTCAAATTGGCCGTAATCATGGTTATGTATTTTCGGGTAATGTCATGATATTAAAAAATAAAGGTCTTATTTTTCTAACTTTGTCAGTTTTAAAGCTAGAGAGGCCTAGTTTTCTGCATCAGCCGGTATTCAATTAGTGTTATTTGATCATATTAAAAGTCTCGCAATATCTCGTACAATATCTCGCTCAACGAGATATTTCGAGATATCACTTAATGATAGACTAGAGTCCACAATTATGCAGAAATCATTTTCAAACTTATATATCTTATGTCTGACATTAATATCTAGAAAACAATTTTTCATTTTCCCGATATGGCTGTTAGGGAGCGCTGCACTTGAACTTGCCGAACATATCAATTTTTGGAAATATCTCCAAAATTATATACCTCAGTTACAGAAACTATTGGTTGGTTTCTTCCTCTAGGTCTTCTCCATAATCTGAGAACATTATCTGATCTAAATCTTGTGTCCATTTGTCAGTATGTCTCTCTGTTTGTCAGTTGTCCTCAAATTCGCCTGCTGGCTGGTTTTCGCCTATATAGCATTCTACAGGCCACAGTTTTGAAGGAATTCTTTTGAAAATGGTACGTGTTATTACTTGCACTGAAATCTCGAAACAAATTTTTCGTTTTCCGAATATGGCCGCTAGGGGGCGCTGCACCTGACTCTCCCCAACATATTATTTTTTTGGCCATATCTCCATAACTATAATTCTCAATTACAGAAACTTTGGCTTATTTTATTTCTCTTGTACTTCCCCATGATCTGAGTAATTCATGTGGTCTCATTCTTGTTTTACTTTGGTAGTATGTCTGTCTGTTTGTCAGTTGTCCTGAAATTCGCCTGCTTGCTGATTCTTGTGTCTTACATAAAGCATTCTACAGGCCACAGTTTTAAAGGAATCCTTCTGAAACTAGTACATGTTATGTCTTACACTAATATTTTAAAAACAGATCTTTTAATTTCCGAATATGGCCGCTAGAGGGCGCTGCACTTGACACTCCCCAACATATTACTTTTTTTTGGCCATATCTTGGCCATATATTTTCTTCCTCTGAGTCTTATCCATAACCTGGTTAAGTCGTCTGGTCTAAAGCTTGTGTCGCTTTGTCAGTATGTATGTCGGTTTGTCAGTTGTTGTCAGCTATGTCTGCTTTCATGTTCTTTTGTGTGATATTTGTCGTTCAACAGGCCTAACTTTTCACCAGTCGCTCTGAAAGTCACTCAATTTTCAGAAAACCGACAGTTTGTTCTGTCTGTCCGTCTGTTTGTCATTTCAATTTCCGGCAAGCGTTCTACCTATGGTCGTCTAGTTTGTTTTCATTCAACACTACAGTGTTTTTCCCATTATTTTCCTATCATAATCACTCCCTCGTCCCTCGTCTTTACATGTTTCTTTCCAAACTAACCTTTCCAAATCGAAAGATCTTAACCCTGATGTCACCCACGACTCTCACGGAAGAATCCGCCCCTCCCGTTTTACACAAAATAAGTACCTATAAAGTCCAATAAGGGTCGGTACCGGTTCTTATAATGTCAAGATTCCCCATGTGCTTTCACATGGGATTTCACTGACAATAGAGTTGACTACCCTACTTTTCGCTTGCTTGCAATTTGCCTTCGTGGCACAGTTGGTTACGCAGACGGCTTCTCGGCATACGGTCGGTGGTTCGAGTCTACTTCTGTCTCGATATCATTGCACGTTATTCTCTATATATATATATGATTCATGTCTCTATTTAATTCCAGATTAGCAGCTTCAGGATTACGCTAACAACGGTGATCGGGGAGTTTAGAAATGACGTAGATATATACGTCTTTATCAAAATATACGTTTGCCCCGAAAAAACTAAACCCAAGTTTTACTATATCCCCATCAAATTATAGCCCTCTTTAGCTAGTTCCTTGAACCAAGATGAAGCCCGAGTTCTATAGTCCCTCCCAAATCAGATATAACGTAACCTCATCACGCCAGGAAATCCCTTATATTTACACCAGTATGTCATTTAGGAATGAAGTTTTTATCATTCTAGTGGCTCGGACATTTATTTTAAATAATGTACATCCTTTTAATTTCAGTTTAGATTCATATTCAGATTAACCTTCAGCTGGATTTTCCCCAAGCCATAAGTTTTACAATACACATATAAACTGTTAATATTTATATGAATTTACCTTACATATCACATCATTTTTTATTATGCGGGCATTGAGCAAAATCATAAAAAATCACAAACAGGCACATCCAGTATTATAGTATTAATATCTTTTATCAAATGACTTTTATACATTATGCAGTAATTCTGAATAAATAATTAATGATTAAAAGGACACTCAGCTTCAAATTCAAGAGTCCCTTTGAATTTGAATAATGGAAGGTGATCAGGTGATTAATGTCCAGTACTATGTGTCAATGTGCGTGGTATCAATAATTATGTGAGAAGCAGGAAACTCTTAAGTTTGTTAACAAAACATGACATGGCTAGAGATGCAAGTTTCATACAGGAAACTCATTCAGTAGAAAAGAGATTCATTGTTTCAACAACCCATACTATTAATTTTTTTATTTTTTTTTCGTTAGGATGTCACTCAGATAAATGCGTAGAGATGATATTCAAAGCAGACGTCACCTCACGGTTGGTATGCCACAGGCGACATGGCCTCGAAGAACGACATTGGTCATATCAAGATCGAAGTCAGATATGTTGATATAATAAAACGGGCCACGATAACGATATCTCCAGCAGAAGTTGAAAATATAATTTGTGAACATCCTGATATTTCTGCCATTCAAGCAATTGGCGTCCCCAGGGAACGACTAGAAGAGCTTTACGCGTGCGTGATTCCGAAGCAGGGCAGCACGGTGAAGGAAGCAGACTTGTTGGATTGGTTTGCTGGAAGATTCGGAGATTCCAAAGTTGGACATTACAGAGAGACGAAGTATGTGGAAATATTTGAAGATTCTCCACGTCTCCCCTCTGGAAAGATGTCGAGAAAAGAATTGAAAGCAAATGTTCTTGCTAGTTTTAAATGAAAATTGATTTCATGTTGGGATCATGTGGATTCATCCTATACATATTAGTTCCTACATTTATTAAGTTATAATTTGTTTCCATGCAATATTTTCCAGTGTGCCGTCAGAGATACAATGTATATCATTTTTTCCCAAGAAATTCCCTTTCGTTAAAAAGAAATATGTGTTCATAATTTTACATGATATGAGCCCAATTTTTTATATACTGACGCAAAAGATAATTCAGAATCAGTTTTAGGTTTATTTCTTTATGATTTTTAAATTTATGATTGAACTAGAAAAGCGAACAAAAATAGATGTTAAAAAAAAGGATCTATAACAAACATGTATTCATTGTTCCCCTGCTTCAGCAGAGTTTGTAATAAAATATTTTCTGTCAAATGTCTGCTATCATAAAAAAATTATGAAGGCAGAGAGCTATAGCGGAGCGCCTAAAATTGAATGAAAGTCATATGGGAAATTATAAAGATTGAACTACCTAATTGATATATGAAAATTCAATGAAAATCATAACACGTAAGCTATTGTTCCTATTAAAAATGTGCTGAGGTGGTGTAATCAAATTTGTATAAATATCCGCTTGCATATATACAGAGACTCACCATATGGCGTTTGTAACCCTAGTCCCCGTATTAGCTCATTTTAATTAGGTGATATATATGTCAGCTAAATGACTCGTCACACGGAGGTGTGCCGCATTACATACGGCAGATCTACATAGGTGAACCTTGGTTTATCCTGTAAATTTGTTATTTTAATATACATCATCTTTGTTCGTAGCGTCACCAGACAAAGAACTCCTAAATAATGACAGCTGTTTCATTTAATTGGCGAACCAACGGTTGATATTATAATGCGCGTTCTTTCACATTATCTGAATATAATTGGCAGGAAATTCAATTTCTTTGTTCCATCGGATCCTCTTCACGTTACCTTTTGGCGCATATTAAATAATTCATACAAGATAATGGAAATAATATTTATACTTAACTCAGCTTATTAGCTTACTGTACACTGAGATACCCTAAATGTAGCCTTTGCCCACATTTTAACAATGACAGAATGAAAACCGCGGATAATTAACCCCGCGAAACATTAAGCCAACCAGATTTTACATATTAACCTAAATTAATTACTGGGTTAATGTTTTATTATAAGGCTTAATGATCTCTAATGATTCCTTTACGTGGTGCTACATGAAATAATGTCACAGGAGAATGTTCCACTGATTATTAGCCAGGCTATCTAGATAAATATTCATATGTAATGCCTGGAACAGACTCCCTAACTAAAATGTTTCGGTATTATAACAAATACACAGGGAATATACATTTAAAGAAATGTGAAAAGAATGTTAAAAATTAAATATTATAAACAAAGGAATTCTTATTTAAGAAACTGTATAACTATTTACCAACCAATAGTCAACTATACAAATGGTAGTTAGTTGATAGTTACCGATGTTCTTATTGCTTCACCTCATAAAGACTAAGGAACACATTTTTATGAATGTTTTATAACAAAAAATATGTATTTTCGAATTGTGGGTTGGATGAAATCAATTGGAGAGATAATGCCACCATTGCCCTTGAATACAGTTTTGTATGGAATATTTCCAATTAAGAATAACCCTTTAATAAATCAGGTGCTCCTTACATTTAAAATGTGTGTATATCAAAGTAGAAAGAAGAATAATCAGAAAAAAAGTAATTTAATGTCATATTTTTAAGGAGACTGAACTATATAGTGAAAATCGAACATATAAAAACAAAACAGAAACAAATAAGATTACTTCACATTTATTAAAATGGGAAATTAAGGAAAAAATTATAACATACAGTAGCATTGTAGCTTTAGCATTGAAAGAAAAAGCAAGGAGAAAATGTATTCTGTTAAGACCATTAGATTATATGTATATACTGCATGTGCAAATAACAAGGATTGAAAATTTGAAGTATAATTGGAATAATATCCATGCAGTGTGCTTTGTATAAATTGTATACATGGTATATGTTGTATTTGACGTGCTTGTTACAATTAAGTGTGGAATGTGTATTGTACATTTTTTCGCATTGAAATTTATTATAAAAAATAAACACTACACTACGTGGTTTTTAAAATACTGAATGAATATTCATATCATGCTGCCGGAAATCTTGATTTCTTCGGGTACAATATTTGCGAATGGAAGCCAGCCTACCTAAAGCACATGAATATACCTGGAGATAAACATAAGCAATGAAGGAACAACTAAATGGCTTTAACAACGTACAGGATACTGCTAAATAAGCTTAGATTATGCAACCAGGCATGTGTAGAAACACACTGTGCAGAACAGACAAAGTGCAATGGACCATAACGTGCAGCCCAGAGTTAGAATTGACACCAGGTCATTTTCTTGTACTCCTCAGGTAGTAGGGACAAAAAGGCTAATAGTCAAACGTAGGCTTACCGGGTCAATGATCATGCTCTATATGACGCTAAGCCACTCTTCCTAGCATCATATTCTTGTATTTTATATCAGAGAACTTCATCAGAAAATTCTTTCCTTGACCCCGAGGTAACAATCGTAGTTAAAGTCCAGTGGTCGGTTTCATATTCGTAGGGTTATAATTTCGCGTTTTCAATCTGTCCCGTGTTTCGCAGAGGTTCCATTTTCGCGATATCACCATAATAAAATCCTACACAAAGTTATCATTTATTGTGATTATATGAATTAATTATATCAAATAATATGTGCGCAAATGGATAATAATTGGACGGGGACCCAAAGTACCATCAAACGAAATTGTTCATTAATATCATACCATTTGAAAGATCTGATATAATTGAAATAGCAATCTGAACATACAAGGTGTATTAGTATTTTTCCTAAATGTCAATGACTTGACTTGCACGATGGGGTCTCTTATTCAAGGTTTTAGTTTTGCGATAATTCGCCTTTCAAGATTATCGCTAATCTGAAACCCTCGCGAAATAAAGGCAACCGCAGTATTCTGATACAAAAACGATTGTTTTTTTTAATGTAACCTTGGTAACAGTTTTTTTCCTGATTTGGTTACGCTCATGCGGCAGATCGATTCTAAATATATTCAAGTTTCTGCATCTACAGTTATGCAAAGAGGTTTAAATATGCTGTAACCTTTGTAGGCACGTTGATACAATTTAGCTGAATTAAGCTTTAGAATCATTTTCGGAAATGTGAATTCAAAGCTAGAAATTCTTTTAGGAAAAAAAAAATGGCGAGAGGCTGATGTCTCTATAATGTTATTGACTTGTCCTATGTGTATATATTACTACAGATCTTGTATGTTACACTCACAACACCTGTTGGCGAAGACTGACGATAAGTGCCCAATACATCAACAAGCATCGGTCGCATTTCTCAAAGATAAAAAGTGAAAACAGCTCCCTTGTACTTTAGGATAAGGTTGCTGACATGTCAATTCCCCTGTACCACAAAGTACAGTCAATAATGACTGTTACCAGTTGTGACGGATGTACCTCTCGGCTATTTGTTGCTATATTCTAGAGCTGTGTGCAGTAGTAAGGTACCCTATGGTCTTCTTAAATCACAATACTGAAAATAATGTCTTCAATTGGAAAATAGTATTTTGCTACTTTAGATAGATGTATTTAATTTGATTTTCAAGGAGGGGAAATGCTGGGAAGTGTTTAAATACAAGAATGATCGCGATCACCGATACAATTTATAACTTCATGTTAATAAAATTCATCCAGCACAGACGGTTGTTTGTTATGAAAACAAATGTTCATACCTAAGGTGTATTGAATATGTACGTGTTACCTATCAGGTGTATGGGTATTTGTTGATATACTAATGCTTGTTTGGATGGGTGAGTTACCTATCAGGTGTATGGGTATTTGCTTATGTAC
Organism: Sipunculus nudus; assembly: GCA_026874595.1. Taxonomy (NCBI): domain Eukaryota; kingdom Metazoa; phylum Annelida; class Sipuncula; order Golfingiida; family Sipunculidae; genus Sipunculus; species Sipunculus nudus. The sequence continues at coordinate 57,513,589 of CM049314.1, forward strand.
TAATGCCCATCTGGATGACTCAGTTACCTATCGCAAAACAAACCGAATAGTTAATAATAAATTTAATACGAACATGTAGATCAAATAAACAGGCGATATACCATTTTGTCATCTCTCTGTGTTTTCAATATATAAATCTACTAATATCTCTAGGATGTCAAATTGGTCTTGATGAATATCAATATTTCCTGTTGGTGATTCATTGTTTGGGATAATATGGAGCAGAATCCTGATGCAGTTGCAGGCATTTGCGAAGAAATGTTCTCCCCGAGTCTTTTCTTTGTATCTGTATCTTTTCCTGTGAGCATATCCTTCACGAATCCAAACCAGGTGTGGTACCAAAACAATATACATCGGTCCCGTTTAATTGAATATCGTATTTTTCAACCGATTATATTCATTTAAGCGGGCTATTCAAATAAACGGGGTGTTAATATTCAAGGTTGTAGCCGTCAGTATAATACTGTGAATTGATATCGGATGGCTTTGTTGTTTCTCGTATTATTCAGAGGGTTCTGAATTATCTGTTTTGGAATTTTTCATTTAATGCTGTTTCAATTCATTAGTTTATATAGGTTATTGATCACCTGTTAACATTTTTTTATTGATAAAAACGATCTTATTGCCAATGGCTGACAGCTTATCGATCACGTGAATATTTCAAATGTTGTCAAATGTTTAATACGATTCCTCAAGGATTCTGATTTATCATAAAACATTTCATTTGAAATAACTGTGCATTCACCTGTTCTTGTATATAATCAATAAAAAGCGATACTACAAAATGGCTGACAGCTTAGAGATCACGTGAATGTGTCAAAGGCCACGATGTTTAGCAAGATTCCTAAAAGATTTTGTTTTTTTATAACACATGTTGTCTTCTTTTTTAACTTTAAAAAAATTACTTTCTGTACGATTATCTGTTCGTGTGTGGTCTTAAAAAATTGTCGTTTCCGGAAAACATCATCTTCACCCAGAGATCGTTTCTAATCAAAACCATTGTGAGTACGATCCTATCCAGTGTGCATACCGATCACGTGAATATGTCAAAGGTCAATAAGGTGAGAGGCCACATAAGACCATGCAAAATACAGATTCGTACTTCGTATCAAGTATAAAAAAACAAACCGATACTGTTTCTCTTAGGGATTTTATTATGAATTTTAAAACATATTCACCGATTGACAGTACAGGTAATACTCTCAAATAGAATACCATGTTTACAGCGTATCCCGTCTTTATAATGAAACCTACCCTGTGACAGTTTGTCCGGGGAGCACGTGTAGAGTTAACGCATCAACACACATTTAATTAAGCAGGTAATCAAAGAGGAAAACCATTTGGGCTGGTGGCTCGAGTCATATCAAAGGCTTATTAGAAGAAAGAGGGGTCAATGGTCCATGAGGTAAGCCTTCAAACCTGTCGGGCGTGCAATATGAAAGGCTAATAAGCGCCCCGGGCGGTCATTAGTCCGTGAGACCGTTGTCGCACATGAATATTCGGGATTGTCGTTCATGATGGACGGATTTTACTACACATTTACCCGATATATACATTTATCAGATATTCATAAAAACGGAGAATTTTATTAAGAAGACATAGGAACTGGTTTTGGTTTTTATTAATTTATACAATTAAACGAGATATACAATTATACGATATACAGTTAAGCAGGACCGACTGTATATGATATTTGTGTGTTACAACACGGTAAAATACAATGCGAAGGCCCTGTTTAAGTACACAGACGTGTGTAGAAGCAGGAGACCTTGAAACAATATAAAACACCCAGGGATGCGTGATATTATACATCATGTGGAACATGACTCGAGCTCAGTGACAAAAAACTGCTCCGCTTTCAACCTGTCTGTGACGTACTGTGCATATACACACGGCCAAACCACCAAGTTACATGAACACATCTTAAGCAAGAACAACCGAATATAGCCTTCCTTAACGTGCTGTGGTAACGGATCCGCCGGACGGCACCTTCCTAACAAACAAAACAAGAAGAATTCTACGTAAGTTCTGCAGGAAATGTATTGTATTAATAGTATTACCTTATATTTCTCATGTGCTGCACGCTTCAATGTTTTCCTTCCCCTTATTACTTCACGATGTGCCGATTATCAATCTGATTCAGTATCAGTTAAGCTGTCACAACCTTTACCTTCTGAGTCATTACGATATTTCGAGCATTTGTATGTACATCTCTGCTTTATCTGAATTGAAATAATACAAAAACAATGAATGCAGTAACTCGTTATACGGGGTTTTCTCGCGAATTCAACACTGATTGGCTATGTATATAAGAAATGACCGAGAATAAATGGTCCCCGGTACACGTCTCAACCTGCCCCACGCCCTAGCATGTGACATAAACATAACACACAACACGTTGAATAAAACTATTGTTTTTAAATAAGAAATCCAGAGATAAGGGCAACTCGGCTTTATTCGATATCATGTAAACTTTTTAATTAACCGTGAAGGACGCCTGAAATAAAGTCTATACTCTTTGATTGATAGGGCTCGTTTTTGCTCCCTAGACTAGTTAAAAAAAATTGATACAGATGTTTCAGTAACTGAGTAACTAATGCATTGATTGTCCTGATTCTTTCAATGCATATTAATCATGGATAGTGTCATCAGATCCTGAATGCTGGTTGCACCATCTTTATTTTTTAAACATTTTTCCTATTTTATATACTTTACATAGAGCAGGCTAGACGTTATCATGACACAAACTGTAGCCGAAAACACCCAGATAGTTATACGAGGCACATATTGTGTACATTGGCCTTAAATTTTCTTATGTAACATTCAGTGAGGACCTCAGAAAATATGTTCTTAAAAACATGAAATTAGCTCACTCTGACCTATATTCTGCGAGCTATTGGAATAAGCATTATTTGAGCACTCCGAAAGTCAGATGCGTTCAATTTGTATCCCTCATACCAAGAATCTTCTAACGCAACATCATGGGATGTTCTGGGCAAATTTCCTTGGAAACTTGAAATTAGGTCATGATGACCTATTTTCTGCGCGCGCCTGGCCTAAAACATGATTTTAAGCACCTTGACAGCCCATCATTCCACAACTTGTATCTGTAAGCCGTGGAATCTTCTAACACGATTTGCATGTAGGTTTTTACAAATCTTTTCAGAAACCTGAATCAAGATCGAAGTAATTATTTTCTGTAAGTTGTGGTTGAAAAACATTAATTGCGGCGTCCAGGGAGTCAAATAGGGCAAACATTTTATCTGTTCGCTCTTGAATTTTTTTTTTATTTTCGGGACGATCCTAGGAAAATCTCATTCGAAAGCTTTAATTAGGTTATGTTGACCAATATGCTCCAAATTCGTAAGTTCGCCAAAGACATAAATTGGAGCAATTAGACAGGGCACAATAGTTAACAGTAAGGTTGAGGTTCCGGACAAATGTTCTTGGAAACCTGAAACTATCAGTTGTGTGCATACAAAACTGTGTATTTGCGTTTGATTGAGAGCAGAATTTATATATATATATATATATATATATATATATATATATATATATATATATATATATATTTAAATAGAGGGCGATTTAGGAAAATACGTCCCGAACTTTAGGGGTTAATAATTTTATGAATACCGCATGTATATTATTGATTGTAGGTGTGTGGAAAGTTTTCTATATTCGAGATGTTTCCAAAATGTCATAGGTCCGAGTGTTCAATTTACAGATTAATGGAAGGATTAATTTTACATAGTGAAATTTGTTATATCAATCGCTTGGTACAACATGCTTCACCCGAGGTCGGAGTCAAGTGTCATCCTGGGTCACACAAGTCATACAGGGTAAAGATGTGATGGCTTTATCGGTAAGACTTTGTCATTAAGTCTGTAAATTATAGTTTGTCATTAAGAGATTTGTCTTTTCTCAATCTGTGCTTTGATGTTTGTGTATACCCCAAGTTACTCTGAATTTTCCTCATAGACTCATGTTTACACGCATTGTCCTCGCGAGAAAGAACGTTATCTTCAGTGTAATTCTTGTTCGCCTTAGTTCTTGCAGTCCGTAGCCTACAATTCCCAGCTGGCTGATCAACAGAAACTGTTCTTTTAAAACGATTGATGACCCTATTCACATAACGTAGAATACAGCCTTTCCCTGAAAATGCTGTTACGATGAGTGCCCCTCCCCTCGCCCTCCACGAAAAAAACACTTGATCAATTCCTTATCAGCAGAGCTAAAATCAGATCTGTGCACAGAAAGGGATCGAACTCAACAGAAAGAATGTTATTTTGATTTTGCCATGAAAAGAATACAACTAGTCATCCTCGAGGATAATAAAAATCACACCTGTACCGAATGTCCTGTATCCAGATGACACTTGGCACTGACCGCCGGGTATATCATGCAGTAACCAGCGATCGATATCATAAAAGTTATTCTTGCTGTAAATCAATAAATTGAACTCCTGGACCAATGACATTTACAGACATATTTAAAAAATAAATAAATTGTTATATGCAATAACATTAAACACCTTAAAAAATAATTATAAAATTATTATATATATCAGGGCTTTCAGAAAAGCGGAATTAAGCATCTGTGATGCTCAAAATGTAACTCGGAAGCTCGGATCTGGTAGTTCAAGCGGACGCGCTAAAATTCTGGCTGTTGGAGTGACAGGATCAAAGTTGGCCTTTTAGCAGTCACTGACCATTGCCGACAACCTCAGGAAATTGCCTCATTAATTGTATTACCACCTGGCTGAGAACTGAGCCTTAGATTTCACTCTAATCAAATAATCATAAAGTGACGCAATATTTAATCATGTAATGGTATGAAATGACGTAAAATAAAAAAAAAACACGAATTTACACACTGCACACACATATCGCCTGCCAGGTCGAAAGGCACTAGACGCAGTAGAATTTTGGCCTGAGCGCCCAGGACTCTTCACCTTTTCCTTCCTACTGATATATATATATATATATATATATATATATATATATATAATATATATACAAATACAAATCCACTCTGAAATATTTTAAAACCTAGCATTCCTACTAATATTCAGCGTGACCCCATCAATCCCCCCCCCACCGAACGACGATCGGCTGGGCAGACTTACCTGTTCAGGTAGTTCTTCTCTCACTGCTTTGCATTGTTGAGGGACTAGCGTTACCACTACAGCATGGTGAGTTTACCGAGTGGATTCCACTTGGTAGGAGTATAGTATAGTATATTTAAATTGCCTTTTATATTGTATATTGCCTTGTATATTGTGTATTTTCATAGTATATGTGTATTTATATATCATATGTATACTACTGATATGTTCACTGCTTCCAAGACCCTATTACAAATCAGTTTAATATGCTCATTGAGCATCCTGGTATATCTTTGTATTATATATAAACATTAAAACAACAAATAACGTCTTTGCCCTGTTATGTTCCAGTATCGCACGTGTACCCCGACCAATCCTATTGTGCACCCGAGGACAATAGGATCAGTGTCAGTCTTTCACATGCCCCCCCCCGCCCCGTATCGCACAAAGCATAATCTCGTAAGCTCGAAAGGTCTCGGCTTTTCAAACCACGCCTTAGCTACATTATAACCACATTCACCTGATGATCGGGTTGCATCCCATGAAACAGACTGTTGGGAATTTACAGTGTTGTTTTCTTTAGAGTTATATATATATATATAACTGTTAGACCTAGAACCTTGTAATATAATATCCATTGAGGTCTTTGGCAGGTCTCCGTTGGTTGTTTAATGTGACCTTTATTCTGTGAGCTACGAGCAGAAAACCCAATTTTGAACACCCAGAAAGGCAGATCGACAAAATTCGTAGCACTTCAAGTAGAAACTTATAACTTTACGTTTAGGGAGTTCCTGATAAAACCCTCTTGGGAACCTTAAATATGGTAGCTGTTACCTCTTTTTTAGGGACTTTGTTAAAAAGTGTTATTTTGAGCATTCTGGATGTCATTCTACCCATTATTCAAGGTTTCTCAGCAAATATTTTTCACCAGATCATTAATAATTAATACATGATTCATCTAAATGAGAAATTCAGCAAAGCGTCATGGCCCGTGGGCCATTAGTTTAGATCGCAACACGTAATAATGCTTGAATCACCATTAGATCACTTCTTACTGCTTCTAACTTCCACCTTTCACAAGCAACCAATCAGTCATCGTAACGAAGTAGTGCTGGCCAAACCAAATTATGGTGATTGTAGATTTTTTCTAACCAATTTTAGCATTTCTGCATTCAGTTATAGTTTGAACGTAAGTAATTAATCTTTATCTATTAATTATTTTAAATGAATATATTGTCATTGAATTTCCTTATTTTCAGAGTGAGGATTAACAATGAAGAAGAAAAGCTACACCAGTTGCCCATCATATTTTCCTTTAATCTACAAATCATGTCCTGAACTTTTAGAGGACCGATTTAGAGCACATCCAGAGAAAGTAGCGATAAAGATATACAAGGAAAATTTGAAAGCAAGCACGCTCAGCTATGCAGAACTGTTCCAGGGGTCTCTGGAAGTTGCTGCGGCACTCCGACGACTGACTCCTGATCTCAAATGTGGTGACAAGATTGGAATCATCGGATCTAACACCACCGATCTCCACCTGAGCATACATGCTATATTCTCACTGGGAGCCGTAGTGGTGCTCATTCCACAACATGCCAAAACTGGAAAGGAATTGCTTACTTTTCTACATACAACACATTGCAAGTGCTTGGTATTTCAGCAGGATGTTGTGGATAATTCAATTCTTGAGCCACTGCCAACACAAGGAATTAAACTTGTCGGTTATAGTGCAGGTACTGATAAAAAGAACCTAACAGGAATAAGCCTATTAGAGGAATCGCGAGAGACTTTGGTTTCATCTGAAATAAACAAAACTAAGAAGATCAAGGACGAACTTCTTCCAGACTCGGCAGCTGCTGTGTTTTTTACATCAGGTAGCACTGGAATCCCAAAGGCGGTTATTTATTCGCATTTCCAGCTGATTAACAACGTCCGTGTTTGCGGCAAACAGTTGTCATTGACTGAAAAAGACGTCTTCTTCACCGACAGGGCCACCATCCACGTGGCTTCATTCTTTGCGTCACTGCAGTTCCTGGTGTCAGACCTATTATACGTTTCATTGGATACACATGTCACCAAAACCGATATTGAAACAATCCTTGCCATTGTGAAAAAAGAAAGGTGTACAGCAGCAATGTTATTTGGTTATTTGATCTTTGATATATTGAAAGTAGGAGAACGGGCAAAGCCATACCTTAATTCGTTACGGGTTCTCATCACAGGCGGTCAAACCTTGAACGTTCAGACTGCCATCAACATCCACCGGATCTTGCCAGATACACATTTTGCGAATGGATATGGGGCAACAGAGATCGGAACTGCTGCAGTCAACATGCAACCACTGGAAGACCAGGAATTGAGTTTCATCGGACCACCGTTGCCAAACTATGAAATGAAAATTGTAGGAGATCATGGGGAAACTTTACCCTTAGGTGAGATCGGCGAACTTCATTCAAGAAGCCTTTTGATGGCTCTCGGGTACGTGCACAGAGAGGGTTGTCAGAATATGACGTCACCAGAGGGATGGTATGGCACCGGTGACATGGCTTTAATGAACAACAGTGGTCATATCAAGATTGTTGGCAGAAAGGTTGATTTTATAAAACGTGCCACGATAAAGATATTTCCTGCGGAGATTGAAAATATTATCTCTGAACATCCTGAAATCATCGGTGTACAGGTGATTGGCATCCCCGACCAACGACTTGGAGAAGAGCTTTATGCATGCGTGATCCTAAAGCAGGGCAGCACAATGAAGGAGGCGGATCTGTTGGAATGGTTTGCTGGAAAATTCAAAGATTCCAAAGTTGGTGATAACAGAGCACCTAAGTTTGTAGAAATATTTGAAGACTTTCCACGTCTTCCCTCTGGAAAGATTTCGAGAAAGGAACTGAAAGCAAAAGTCAATGGACGTTTTAACTGATTTTTTTGGGTATTTTCCTGGATACCTGAATCAAGGGTTTTATATTGATTTGTCTGTTGCATGTTTATAACATATTTTGAAATTTATAAGAAAAAAAAATGATTCTGTTTAAATGAAACAGGTGTAATCGTTTATGTTATATTGCATACACCTAAATGACAAACTAAATCATCTGTTATTTTATATAATCTGACAAATGATTAGTTTCTGTATTTGCCTTTACAAAATGGATACAATTTTTGCTGAATAAGTGTAAAGAAGGCAAATTGTATTTGCACAAATTGATTATTATATAATTCTCATATCAAAAACGCATTATATCAAGGTTATGATATCTAAACAGATTAGATAGATACTCGGTGCTTTAAGCGTATACTGAATTACCTTATCGTTTACTTAGCAAAAAGGAGAAATAAGATACAAAAATATTATATATGTTCTGAAAATATAATTTATTTGATCTATTTTATCAAAACTGGATTTGTTCAGCTCTTGGATTTAGAGACAGATAAGATAGGTATTCGATACTTTAAGCGTATACTGAGTTACCTTATCGGTTACATAACAAAAGTAGAAATACGATACAAATCATATAGATTTTCTTAAGATATAATTTGATTTATTTTATATTATACCAATAAATTAATTACACTGGATTTGTTCAGCTCTAAGATTTAGTGACAGTTCTAATTATTACCATTTGGACCAAAGTTGATGAAGCTTCTCATAATACAACAAACTGGAAGGAATACAGTCGTGCAGGATACTCTGATGTTATGTATAATATATGCTTTATGTATCATTAATCTCAATATCTGGAGTAAAACTTTAAAGCGGATGCTTATGTTTCTTCTTATAATGTTCCACTACACCATAAAGATAGATCGGTTTTGAAGTATTGAGTTGGTATCCCAAAAGTATGCCAGTTATTGTCTGGTATGTATCGCATGTGTTCCTTTGTTCAGTATGAGAAAAACATTTTTTGGAGACGTGTGATCGATGGCGCTCTTTGAATGTTATATTCTGAGGAACCTACATATCTATTGACAATAACAAACATTGCCAATATAAATCCTAAGATATCGAGACAGTAATATACGCCGTACAAATATATTTCCACAGGCATTCCTTTAACTGAAATGGCTGAAATGAGACTGGCGACCAAAGAGGCGGCTACAGGGAACACCCCCCGTTTTCCTGTTTCTCATTAGGTATTACAAAGTGTTGTTTCCGCATTTATTTCGGATTGCATGGTAAATTCTATGACGGCGGTAATAGCCAATGCTAAACCCAATACTAACCAGTCAACGCAGTGAAAGCCACGATGCCCATTCAAAGCCATTCTTAACCCTGTGAATAACCCACGCTCGACATATACTGACTGACAAAATCTAACATACCAGAGGCTATTGATGCATAGGTAGATAAAAAAGGCGAATATAAATGTTCGAGAATGGGAGCGAGGCGTATAATTAATGACAAGTATTCTAAAAACTGTCTTTACTCTGGTAAAATGTGTCTTGTTTCACACCTGCGTTACTTCCAGCTAGATCTAGATAAGTAAAAAGAATACTTTGGTGATAGGTGTTTCACTCAGTTATGATTTATTGGTACATTTCTACAATTATTGCAACGAACTTGACTTTTGCAAACTGACCAAGGGCAGGTATGAATCGGAGAAAAAACCGTTCCTGAGCAACGCTTTTCAGCCAAGACAACATTATGAAGATTTAAGAGAGCTAGGTGGTAGAGTAAGCCAAAGACATAGCGATGCATGTAATGGATCTTTCTGATTATAGTAACTTATTATTAATATATATACTAGCTGCTCCCGTAGAAAATTCACGGCCTTATCTGGTGCATATTTTTGTAATGAGCTGATAGGAACTAAACGACGCATATTTTAATCCCAGGTTTTTGCAGGAACTTTTGTCATGTGTTTCACTTTTACGATATAAAGATTAATTCTGCTGGAATTCTTCAGGAACACCCTTCCGCAAAATATCAACACAGAAAGAAAAATTATTCTATTCCAGAAATCACACAAAAATAATTTTTTTTCCGATAAACAACAAAGGTCCGACAGCTTCATAGCTCGGGAAATATCGTAGATATAACGATCGTATAAAGAAGCATTCTACCGTGAAATAACATGAAAGATGCTTTGTATTAGTTGAAGCTCAGGCGATATGGTAAAACACGATGTTTATTCAGCGTAGTAAGTTGAGGGTATAGTCTAAGGCATGTTAACAGACACATGCGTTATTTGTATACACACGCATATTTCGTTGAAGTCTCTTGTACGCAAAAGGTATAGCTGCCAATTTGAAAAAGATAGGCCAAGAAAAATATATTCCAACAGTATTCAATTTTTTATTTATGTACTGTAAATTGTCATGGAATAAGCAGGTCTGATGCAAAACTGACAACTCTCCCAGATAAAAAGAAAGCAGGTTGATATATTTTGATGAAGGCATTTAGCATAGAAACCACTTCAGCCTTGGTTCGTTTCATTGACTTTCAGCAAATTAACGCAAAATGTAATGTACAGATTTTGCTAAAAATTTGTAGAGGGGTAGAGTAAAACTGCATCCGTAATCCATTACATTTTTGGAGGTAATCGGAATCACCATAATAATTTTTTTCTTCAGTGCCATAATCATAATTCCATAAAGGAATAATTATAAGGGGCTATTTCTTTGTCCCCGAGTAGAAGCCGCCCATTCGTTTGCAGTTGTTCTGTCATTCGCCTGTTTCTAAACCATGACAATGTTTTACATAATACGTGCACATATGAACGAACGACTAATTAGTAGATCTCTAATTAGAGATTGAGGACCCTTAGACGTGTGTGCAATCCGCCGCCCTCCTCTCCTTTCCAGGTCATCCTTTTAAAACTTTTTTCAAACAACCCATAAACCCGCCGAACTAAAAAAAACAATGGTTATCATGGAAAGATACTTCTGAATGTATAAAAATCAACATACCTGTAAACCTATTAAAGGGTGATCGTGTAAAGGGGCCACTCAACGGAAAAATGCTCCCTATAAAAAGATTCATGTGGACATGAGTTCCGCGCTTGAATTTAAAAACTTTACTTCCTTTTGACAGAGTATAATTCCTTAACAGGCGATATAATGGACATGGGGTCAGTAGGGATTACAGGTCGCCTCCAGAAAAAGCGTGACAGGCGACAAATGTTTTGCTGAACATTTGTGGAGGGTAAGGGTAAAGACATATCAATAGTCCATTTCATTTTGAGGTAATAAGAATCACCACAATATATATTTTCTTATAAACCGTTATAACAGGACCATTCCTTTTTCCCCGTGTGGAAGCCACCCATTCGTATTTATTTATTCTGCCACGCGCAAGGTGATCTCGTGTTACTAAGCATGGCAGTGTTCACTCATGAAACGCATACACGTGAACACATGAATGATATTAAAGAAGATTCTGATGGAGGTCTGTACGCCCTGACTAGAGATTCTAGTTTGTTATCAATTTAAAGATGTACTGGTGATATTTCTTCATGTTTCACCGTCCCTGCAGACAACGGATCTTAACAAATATATGTGACCCCCCCCCCACCCGATTGATAATTAAGTTGTGGGGCTTCTTTTAAAAAAAAAAAAACTTCATAAAACACATGACATGGTCGAACATTTGAAACCATGGTTATCATGGAAAGATATTTCTGAATGAATAAAAACAACATACCTGTAACCCATAAAAATTTGTCAAACGGTGGTCGTCACCTCACTGGACTCAGTGTTAAGTGTTGACCAAACTAAAAAGCCCTCGAATTGAAAGCAGAGTCATGTGGTCTTTGGATTAAACACCTTTTCTACCTTTTGAGAGAGACAATGGACTTGGGCGATCATTGGGGATTATGGTCGACCCGCGTGACCGCGCATTGCACGAAATGCCTTTTGGGCAGGACATGCGCTGTGGCCCCGGTCTTAACAGGCCAGTGAAAATCCCCGAGGCGCCTCCTGAAAAAGCGTCACAGGCGTGGAGGGCCTTGCAGCACAAAAGAAACAGGGGCATCTAATGGGGAAATATGAAATTTATAAATATTTAGCTTAATAGGACAATCCCACAAAATAAAACAAACTTGTCCTAGAAGAGCACACCACCGATACGTCTGCCGAATTTGGAGAGTCAAATCAGAACGGTAGCAAGTAAACCGTGGTCTAGAAAAATCCGAACTCCGTATTAATTATATAGGTAATACCTATTATTAAGGAATTTAGACCGGTATGTTATGCAGCGACTTTAGACCTGGGTGCTATGCACTGATTTTATACAAAACTATTATGTAGTGACTTTATACCAGACCTTTTACATCTGAGGCCAGATGAAGGATTATCGTACATGTGGCTGCTATTATCACTGACACAGATCCGTAGCAGGATACGATGTCAGTAATGACGTATAACGTTAACAAGAGCTTACATTGCTGTTCAGTAATGGTTATTAAACCATGTGTTCACAAACTTAATCATTAAATAACCACGATAATATGAAGTAATGCTCTACTACTTGACATGTATTGTACTTGGCGTGAACACAAAACCTTCGTTTGCCTGACGTTGCACGTCAAACTAGTCAGAAAATTAGAATAGTAATGTGTGGAAATAACAACATCAAATATTTTTTAGGTGTAAGTCAAAGGCCGGTGGGACTAATAAACCCTCAGCGTTGAACACACAACATAGTTAAGTTTATTCAAAGCTACAGTTCGCCATGTCGGCACATTTACAAGTTATTTGCTAACATATTCACCAACCTGGTGATAAGTTACTATAATCAGACAGATCAAGTACATGCATCGCTATGTGTTTGGCCTACTTATATTAGTTACGTATTATGTTATCACTATTTAATTCTTCAGTGTACTCTTATGTGTATTTTAAATAGTATCCATTTAGTTGTTTTACAAATTGACAAGGAAAACATCACCTGGATCTTCATGACATGCCAGAGCAATGCCACCTTCCGACCTCTGTAACAAAAACACTCGTCAATCTGCCATTTCCAGCTTTCCTAAAATGTCCGGATTCCTCTCTTCCTGTCAAGTACACATATATGAGCAGCCTTGATTATCTAGACTTTTACAGTTGTTTAAAAGTCTTCCTTTAGGGGTTACACATACAACCTACAATTTAAATGTGATATCACATGCCATTTTTTCTACTAAATGAACTAAGACTATTGCATTATAGTAGTTTACCATCAAGGATATATATATATATATATATATATATATATATATATATATATATATATATATATATATATTACAATATGCATGTAATACGTTTGATTGAATTGAGAAAGATTCTGAGTGAATAGCATATATCCTATAATTTGTGTAATCCGTTCAATATTATACATGGAAAAAAAGACGCGATAAAGGAGCGATAACAAAAACCAAAACCAATTCTTACCTCTGTTACGATACCGGTATTCCTGAGCGAATCCTTAGAGACATTTGCCCGTATAACACGCCCACTAGCGACGTGATAAAGAACTACAGCTTGCCAGGTGCCGTCCCCAACCCGGTAGTCATAATGATATATCTTGAAATTATCTGAAAGATACATATAATGTTTTGCCCTTGAAACCAAGGGATTTTTTTCAGAGATTACTTGTCATTACTTAAAATGAATTTACTTGATACAAATTATAAACATTTAGAAAGGTAATGAATGAATTGCACGGGTAGATGATGGGTTTTAGGGGATTTATATTGCTGCAATCCGCTATAGGTTAAAAGGCATTTTGAAACATTTAATAGGCCGAGAAGAGGGCAAGGAAATCCAATTAAATCCTCCCCCGAGTGTAAGGTCTATTTGTACTCCCAAGGCTGTGCCAAAACCTTATCGATATTATTAAAAGCTTATTATACATATGACTGCTGACTATTGTTATGAAGGAAATGCAACTTTACTGCAGGAACCTGTTGTAACCGGGGTTTTACTCAGGCACAGGAAAGTTTTAGCATACGAAATGCTCAACAACACAGATTACATTTCTAGCATACGAAAGAGTTCTTCTCCCACTAACACTTCACGTAAACAAATTATAAAGACACATCAAAAACTGTCAACAGACCAGATCCTTCTGACCAAATAACGAAATGGTAATTGCCTTCGCTGCTCGGGTTTTTGTCTTCAGCAACTAGCTTGTTTTCCCGGACATTTAGAACCAATGGCTGTCCGTTTCTCCCTGAACAGGTAAGTGTCGCCATCTCGCGACCGGAAACACCTATCATCGGCCACACGTTAAACTAGTGCGAGAAATTTTCAACACAGATCCTATGCCTGCTGTCAAGAGTAATGAACGTGTCTGCAAAAAGTTAATTTAAATAATGATATAGGGACTATTTTCTGGTGCCCTCAAAAACTAGATTAAACATAAGGCTATCTTGTCATCACCCAGATACATTAACTGCTTGTATATTTCTCCAAAGCAGTTATATTTCCAAATACTATTATCTAATTACAAGTGTTTTACACATGTGTTGATGACCTTCATGTGGTTAATACATCTGCAATGTTACAGTTTATTGTGAAGTGACATTAATTTGTTGGTTAGCTGGTCAGATATTCTTTCCAATCCTAGTAGCTCAGCTGCATGGTAATCATTAATACCATTATATTGCATTATATGTACTCACCGGGCCGGGCAACAAGTTCCAATTTGACGTCACTTCCGCTTCTTCTGAAGAAGTAGAGTAAATTCTTGGGCTGAACACTCCACGTTCTATGCAAGTCGTGGCAACCGACTTTTACGGGAATACATTAAAACTACTCTCGACAGCCATTCATATATTACAAAAAAAGTGAAAAAAAAAACTTTTTCATGATGCTAAGTTATCTGAAGTTCGATTAATAACAATATATAGGTGTATTAAGATAGGTTAAGAAGAATGTTCACAGAGAGTTTATATTTTGAGGGAATAGCTAATTCGGAACAAATATGTCTCTGTTCCAAAGTGCACCTTTCAAAGTAATATCATTGATGCCAACTGTGGTATCGGTATTGGCCAACATATTAAGATGAATGGCGGGATCTAGGAACATGCTGTTACCGAATAAAGACTTACTTACACTTTGCATTACAAATTATACAGAAATTATCATCAAATTAAAGATCTATGAACGACCTATAAAGACCTGAAACCTATAAACGTGTTTTGAATAATTCACATTTTGTCGCCTGAGTACGAATACTGTCCTGTCACATACTGCACAAGAATCGATAATGATCGATAATAATTGGACATCACTTCATAATTGTGTATATATATATATATATATATATATATATATAAATTCTGCTCTCAATCAAACGCAAATACACAGTTTCGTATGCACACAACTGATATGATCTATATAAGGTTACTCAAAGCAAATCTGGTACATATTTGTGGGAAAAGAAGGTTTTGTGTTCACGCCAAGTACAATACATGTCAAGTAGTAGAGCATTACTTCATATTATCGTGGTTATTTAATGATTAAGTTTGTGAACACATGGTTTAATGATTGATTGTGCAATCTATAAAACGATGAATGAAGTGGTCCTTTGTGGCTCATCGGTCTTTTCCAGTGTTTTAACTGTCATTATTATTCAAATCATGACGCAGGATGACGTCCAATGGAAGGGCATCGCCTTTATCACTACCGTTTATTCTGATCAGATGACACATATATTATGTATATCCAATGAAGAAAGTCTTGATTTGTGTAAAACTAGTTGAGGTCACACATTTCCAAGAGCCTATTCCATGCCGACTGAAGAGTATTTATAGCCCAGGCGGCGTTCGCAATTGGATTACAATTCAATTAATAAATTGAATGCTGATCGCATGTTGTTGTCAGGGCACCATTTATTGTCATATATATTTTGCTAAGTGGAATATTACGCAACACCCTCTATAACTATATGGAATGGCAAACCTCGATCATACACTATTACTATGCTGATTAAAAAAACAACAACCTGCACCATGACCCAGTGGCATTCCGTTCAATTACATTCATGGAATTTTTCTGGGCAGTAGTTTTAGCTATGTAATATGATATGTAATGAAATATCCAGTGTTCGGTGTGTTATGAATCTGAAACTTCCGGCGCAATACTTTCCTCTCTTCTTTTTTTACAATCACAGTTGTTTTAATGAAGACAGTTTAAGTAGAATTAAAACCTTATAGATTGTCTTAAATCTATGAATTGAAAAAAAAATAAATGATGGATAAAAATGAATCGATTGCTGAAATATATGAAACGACTCATTTCAGATGTATGCTCTCATGATCATGAAAACATACTTGGAGCTGAAGAGTCTCATGTCAGGTAGGTGCTCTTATGATTATGCTAATAGACATCTCAGACCCTACAAATATGTATGTCAATATGGGTTATATCAAGAGGTCTGGGATCTAAGAGGTCATTTCATGGTAAACAATTTAAAGTACGACCCTGACAGCTCTCAATGTGCAGCTTCTTCATCACCCAAATATTTGACCCGGGGCAATGGAATACTAGGCAACACCCTCTATAACTATATGGAATGGCAAACCTCGATCATACACTATTACTATGCTGTTAAAAAAACAACAACCTGGACCATGACCCAGTGGCATTCCGTTCACTTACATTCATGGAATTTTTCTGGGCAGTAGTTTTAGCCTGATGTTAGTCCGGGGTTGGTCCGGATCACAAAATACCAGAACTTGATGAAGAGGAAGAGACCACACACACACACACACACACACACATACACACACATACACATACATATATATATATATGTATATGTATTTATGTATAAAGAATAAGTAGACAGGAGATACATTTCAATTTTCGGGCGTGGGTTACTCAGGGTTCCTCTGAATGGAGGGGGTATTTGTGGACATGGTGGTAATCTCAGAATATCACGTAGGAATTACACAGTAATTCTCTTTAAGTATTGTCACATCTTGAAAGACCATGGACGTGCTCAAATTGTCTTAATAATAACAAGCTAATCATTAGGGGAAAAACACAATAATACATTTACCGTATGTAAAAGCAATGCACGATTTAAAGGCAATTGTAGTTTAACCATAAAAGTGTTTGATCGAAATAGAGAAAATGAAACTGATTGGGTTAATTTATGACGCTAGACATGCCTCCATGAAGGTAGTTTTGCATGTGTGATGTTAATTATTTTGGGGAGCTTGAGATGACTCTTGTGATCTGTTGTTTCTGCTGTGAATATACCATCTACAACGATAATTCTAAAAAGATACCAGAGTAAAAAATGTGTTTAGGTTTAAGAGTAAATATGGTTTGGTTCGGGGTGATAGATTAATTTTAAAACAAATATACTGATCCCTTGCAAGCAATATAATAGCATATTTATTTAGACGTTTGATCTAAGTGTTACAATTATGAATATTTAAAGTGATTATTACATGTCAAGATCATTTGAACTTCTTAAAACACTGTTTATATTATAATTAACTGAATAAATTTCTCTATTATACAGATTTTGAAAACATCAAAGGCTGATAGATATATCTATAAATATCGCTTATTGATTCTGCCAAAGGTGGTGGACCCGGGTTATAATCATACTGTTTCCTCACGTAATTTGTGGTTTGTAACGTGATTATGTATTTTCTGGTTTTCTATTCGACTAGTTACCTGATCTACCCCTAGAGGGAACATGAAGAAGAAATAGTTTAATTGAAAAAAATAAATGAATAAACCATTGGGAAAAAAAAAATGCAGATATACCCTGTGGTTACAGGAAGTGTGTTAGCTTAAATGACAATCCATCACTAATCTGATCGTGCGGGTGAGTTATTTTTGGAAACTGAACGCTGATTGGCACGCTGATGATATCCGGATGTTGCTACCACAGCTTGCCTCCGCACGGCTGTTAGAGCTGTCATTGAAAGCATCTGACGTCTATGTCAACAGCAAGGACTGTAAGTGTTAATATGAAATTTTGTTAATGGCTTCTTATTTGTTATCCATTTAATCATTTGTCATGATATATGATGTTCAATATATGATATTATAATATATATATATATATATATATATATATATATATATATATATATATATATATATATATATAATACCTGTTATTCAGGAATTTAGCCCGGTGTGTTATGCAGCGACTTTAGACCTTGGTTCTATGCACTGATTTTATACAAAACTAATATGTAGTGACGACTTTAAACCTGAGGCAAGATGAAGGATTATCGTACATGCGGCTTCTTGTACACTGACACAGACCCGTAGCAGGATGTCAGTAATGACGTATTACGTTTACAAGAGCTTACAGTGCTGTTCAGTAATGGTTATTTAATCATGTGTTCACAAACTTAATCATTAAATAACCACGATAATATGAATTAATGCTTTAGTACTTGACATGTATTGTACTTGGCGTAATCAGATAAAGTTCTTTTCCCACAAATATGTACCAGATTTGCTTTGAGTTACTTATATAGATCATATCAGTTGTGTGCATACTTAACTGTGTATTTGCGTTTGACTGAGAGCAGAATTTATATATATATATATATATAAATATATATATATATATATATATATATATATATATATATATATATATATATACATGCATATAAAGGGCGATTTAGGAAAATACGTCCCGAACTTTAGGGGTCAATAATTTTATTAATACTGCATGTAAATTATTGATTGTAGGTGTGTGGAAAGTTTTCTATATTTGAGATATGTTTCTAAAATTTCATAGGTCCAAGTTTTCAATTTACAGATTAATGGAAGGAATAATTTTACATAACTGCATCAGTTTATAATATAGAAAATATTATATACAAAATATTACGTTGTTAATACTGCTGTGCTTTACCTTCATGTAAATTTAAACGAGAGGCAGAGTGAACTCAACATATGCTATCGCGAAGCAATTTTGACTTCAGCTTTTAGATCTATCGGCCTAAGAAATATCCAAAATCCGCATTAAAGGGAAACTTCCCAGTATAACTAAGTCTTCACAAATTTTGCCTGTGAGGCTGTCTGCATCGTAGTCAAACGCATCATAGGCTGCGTCCGACCCTGAAAATCCTTAAACCTTCACCTTTGCCATGTTACATGACCTCTGGGCCTGTAAGCTCTATATATTACGTGGCGTCTGAGGCAGACAGAGAGGTGAACTACACAACACATTCAATTTGGGAGGGTAAGCTGACTGTCGGCCAGAAAGATGGATGTGTTCCCTGAAATGTGTGACAAAGTCACGTGC
Organism: Sipunculus nudus; assembly: GCA_026874595.1. NCBI lineage: Eukaryota > Metazoa > Annelida > Sipuncula > Golfingiida > Sipunculidae > Sipunculus > Sipunculus nudus. Next base: position 57,532,920 of record CM049314.1, read on the forward strand.
ATGTGCTACCTGGCAGGTAGTATAAAAATAACTTATTCTTAATGATAAGTTATGACTTCAGCAATAATCATAACCCCATGCATATAAAACCTGAGATAAAGAAGGCTTATCAATAACATATTCTTATCAAATGGATACTCTCACTCTCATTTAATAGATAGTGCCACCAACAGGTAGTGGACCTATCCTTAAAAAATCTGCAGCATCGCTTCTGATTCAAGGCTTTAACCTTTGGCCTTGTTCAGTTTCTTTTAATGCACATTAGCAGTTTTTTTTGTCAACATCAAAAGATGGATTACAATCCTTCTACTGTTTTAGGTTTCTCAGTCAGATAATACCATTGCCAAGTGCTTCTGTACAGTGTTTGATCAAGCCGTTACAACAAAAAATGCAAGTCTGTCGATCGGTTACTTCTGTGATTCATGGAGCCATGAAATGTGGGAAGGATTTTATCAAGAGCCCTGACGACGATGATGTTGAAATGATTGTGCCGACGGAGAAGTAATTTTCACTGATTCTGCGAAAATTTTTAATAAATATTTTATCTTGATTCGCACAATATTTAATGTTAGCGTAAAAATCTGAAGCATATTTTTCACGTTTGTACTCTCGTACACATGCGTTTAAGAAAAAAATGAAACAAACGTGCAGCAAGTAACATTAGAATTCCTTTGTTATTGAAATTACTTATAAAAGATTTATAACGTTGTCATTGTTGTAAATTAAACAAAAAGGGAGAGAATATAGTTTAAGCATACGATCTTGAGATGTAAGGTAGTCCATGATTTAGATATTATTTCATACAAGTGTATTTAATATGTAATAAACAAACCTTTCAACTGCAGGATTGAAGCTCCACGTGATTGTTTGGAGAGGTACACGGTGTATATGCAAGACAAGGAATCTCATCTTTACTGGGAAGCGGACGGCAATGGACAGATATTAATGACATCCCTCGACTTCGCAAACATTAAAAAGTGTGAGTAAACGGTATAATCAATTCTATAAAAAGCTAACTGTATATGAATTTTGACTTTCCTGAGAAATGGTAATATTATATGTCTTCAGATGTGACTGATTTACCCAATGTCTGTCCTCTTTCCTTTCAATAGAGCAGTTTCTGGGACCGATCCTTCCTCATTAAGATTAAATGACGAAAATGGGTAAACTTGTTTTAATATTTCTTGTCCTGATTAAAATATTCACAAAACGTTTAACCCGTTGAGACCGATGTTCACTATATCAAATGGGTAAGTCAAATATATAGAAATTTTGAAACTGAAAATATAGCATTTTAAGCGAGTGTAGGAGTACACAATGATAGAGTGATAGTGTAAGCATAAGTTGCACTTACATTGCAACATATCATTAGTTGTCCATATTGTGAATTAATTATAATTAATGTAAAATAGTGTTCCGATAATCATCATAAACATTGGCATAACCATAATATGCGAATCCAACTTGTGTAATGGAATTTGCAACTTCTCATTTAAATGAGACGGTAAGAACTAGTTTTCAGTTGTTTTATAATGATTGTTTGTATGACACGATATCTAATGGAGCATTAATAGTTGGCATCCGTTAGAAAGCACTGGAGGTGACTTCTTTGACTAACTTAATGACATTCTCGATCAATTTCACTTTCAAGGCATTTTTAATTTATACTATTGATACTATGGTTGTTTATAAAAAGTGATAAACCTATTACGTGAACTACTGACTGAACGTCGTAATATTTCAGACCGTTTTCGGCTGTTTGTCTATCGTTACAACAAAGGTAAACATCCAGCAGTGGTGGTTATATCTACAACTGACGGGAGCAATCAGTATGTAGACATACCGAACTCACATCATAATCTTAAGTTAAAGGTAAGGCTGTCGCATTCTGTCCAAATAAACAGGTAAAAATATATGCTAAAAGATAATTTTTGGAGAGCAGTAGAATGCACCAAATTCGTACCTGGTCGTGACCAGTAAGTCGGAGATGTTTATTAAAATGTATCGACATACACCTATATTCTTTTCAATGGGTTCTTGTCACAATTATGAAGTGATGTCCAATCATTATCGATCATTATCGATTCTTGAGCAGTATGTGACAGGAGATGTATGCGTACTAAGGCGACAAAATGTGAATTTTTCAAAACAGGTTTATAGGTTTAAGGTCTTTATAGGTCTTAATAGGTCTTTAATTTGATGATAATTTCTGTCATATTTGTAATGCAAAGTGTAAATAAGACCTTATTCGGTAACATCAGGTTCCTAGATCCCGCCATTAATCTTAAAGTCCAAGTCTCAGCACGGAGGTCGATTAGTGTCATATGCCCGATTTCTATGTATCAAAACACGATGTTATGTCCATTTAACATTAATCTAGCAATTGAATCAATTAATACGACAATTTGAAACTGGCGCGCCGAATACACTCCGGAAACTGCCGAAAGCCAAGGGGGAAACCGTGACGTCACGTGTGGAAGTCGTCTCACACAAGCATCATGGCGGTGATGCAAAGTAAACAATCCGATGAAACTTCCTATGCGTAAGTAACAACCAAGCGTCCACCGACTATGGTTCAAAATAAGTTATTTCGGAAGTATGTCAGAAAGTGATTGTAGTGATGTAGAATTTGAAAATCCTTGAGATATTGAACCATTTCGATCTGAGCCATTGGCTCGACGAGGCGAGATCGAAGGAGGGTGTACCGAGTCTGACAGTGACAGCCGTGTCAACAAAGAATCCGATGAACCGTCTCGGGCGTCTATGGGAGCAGGCACCAATGACTGGTAATTATTTTATTTTACTCTTACACTGAGTACATCTCAAGTTTCTGTAATTGGGGCAGGTTGATTATTACACTGAAATAAATATCGCTCAACCAACGCATGTAGCACTGAATGATTTATATGACAGTCATAGGTTTTCCTGGAAAGATGGGTCCCAGCTAGCCCGTTCCTGTGATTTATAAAAATGCCATTACTTATCAGTCAGTGGTCATATCTTGTTGATTTAAGAACCATATTGAATAAGATCCTGGAGCAAAAACCAATCTTGCAGTGTATTTATTATCTGAAAATCTTTATTTTGAAAAAATACTGATGTACCAAATATTAAAGTTGTCGTTTGACAAGTGACTAAATGTGAATTCTCAACCTGGATGCTATTAAAATTGTAAAATTATTTTTACAATACTAATAATGATAACATTATAAAATTTATACTTTTTATTAAAAAATTAAATTTTCACTTTTATTTTTGCACATGTTACATGCACATATATATAATTATTAAATATTTAAAAAAGAATAATTTTGCAAATACTAGATATATACTAGTAATATTCAGGGGCGGATCCAGGATTTAGAAAAAGGGGGCATCTCCAGGATTTAGAAAAAAAGGGGGGGGGTCCAACCCAGGAGGACAAATGAAAACCCTAAAAAAATGGTCCTCAGGTCTGAAAAAGGGGGGGCCAGGCAGCAATTTTAGGTCTGAAGCCTTTTAAAAAAACGTTGTTTCTGATGAAAAAGGGGGGGGGTCCGGACCCCCTGGTTCCGCTTCTGATATTTACAGATCTTTTATGCATTCCAATAGCCTTGCAAGGGTTATTGTTTTCACTCAATTCTCCGTGTGTGCAGGGGTGTCAATATAGGTAGGAGTGGGGGGGGGGGGGCAGGGATATATATCCCCCACTCTTTTTGGCAAGAAGGAAAAGAATGGTCAGTGTAATCACCCCCCCCCCACCACCACACACACACTTTTCTGAGAATATATTAAATTTTACAAATGAAATATATTAATTAATTGAATAGTAAACTTTTGTTCAATTTACGATCTTATATATGCCTTTTTTCTAACTTTGATTATCCTCCCATGCCTGTCATCCCCCCTCCAACCTTGCGTATCATATCAACACCCTGCAAATCACCCCTCCCCCCATCCTTGAAGCCAGTGTGTGTGTGTGTGTGTGTGTGTGCAAGGTATCTTAATAATTGCATTACAGATGTTATTGCAGTTTTACATATAGATCAGTTAAGTGAAAATCTCAGGTGATTTCATTTTGGTGTAAATTCAACTCTGGGGTTAATGGTTTATGGAGTTTTATAGCTTATTTGTTTACACCTAAGGACATATGTAACCAGATGAACCTATATATGGCCATCTTTGGAGTGTAGTCATGATGTCACTCCACATGCCAATCCCCTCAAAGGTGTCAGTAAATCTTCATACAGCAAGGCAGACCAAGTTTGTTGTTCATTGTGTTTATAGCCAAGGGCAGCTATATCCCAATGTCCAGGGGTGATTTTCAAAATAATCTGAGTGGAAAAAAAGTTCCCAGGAATAACACAGGTTAATTTACATTTCAGAACACTACCTCTGAACATAATCTTCCACTCAGGACATGCATCCCCAATCAGACACTTTTTAATTTTTCTTTAATCATCCTTTGAGATATTGACATTACTTATGATACACAGCATGACTTTTTGTAGGAAATACAGATACACCACATTCAGGCAGCAGGTTTGATGGAACTGGGGATTCCTTGGAAGACACATCAGGATACCACTACCAGCATGTGCAGTGAAAAGGATTGAGCAGGCATTTATGTCACATGATGGGACATAACTTTATAAAGGGTTCAGATGCCCTAGATGGAACTGATGGGTGTTCATCCTTGAGCACATTGATGATATCTTAGTTGATAAGATGTAACAATGAACTTCATTATTTCAGTGCACAAGATCTTACACCACAATTATTAGAGCATATTAAATCAATTCTTGCAGTCAAATGCACACATATCCTGTATAATAGCAGTAATCAAGTTTTTACAATTACAAGATGCAGAAATGGAGCCTTCAAGTCCATGTGCACAATGTTGTGTTTGAGCTCAAGTTTACCAGCAGGCATCTGGCGAATATAAGTTTGATTCCGCCACTTCTTGTGCAGGTTACAGTTGTTGCATATCTCGCTTACCTGGACTGCTGTTCCTTAACAAGAATCACCCGATCGTGTGTACAAGATGTGCTGTTTGGACAGATGCTAAACAACTCCATCAGTTGTGAGTGGAATAAAATAAATTTGGCACTTGATCTCGGTGTATTTCTTCATATAAGCTAATGCTTTTGGACCATAAAGGTCCTTAAATAGGGCCACGCAGTCAAAAATATCCTCAAATCCAAACCCTGATGCCATATTGGATATCACATTGGCCTGAAACTTATCACCCCAAATAACCTGAATGGGATCTATATTCAGAAAATTTCTAAAAGATTACTTAGATGAGGCATTAAGAGGTTCTTAAGGTACATGTATGTGCTTGGAAGCTGCATTGGATTTGGATTTATAGGAATGATGGATGGACCAAGGACTGATGGACAGACATCAAGGCAATTATTCTTGAGCGGAGCCTGAATAAAGTCAGTCAGCATGAACAGATTGAATAAACTTATCTCATTTTCTTTACTTCATATTTATATACTGATATAAGAAAAATCTATAATAAATATCAAATTTATAAAGATTAAATATTTAACAATAAGTTCATTGAAGGATGAATCGGTATCATAATCTTCATCATCAGAAGGGAAGTATTCATCATCTTTATAAACTGGTGGTGCTTCATCATCATCATCATCATTATCATCTGCTTCTTCTTCTTCACTGAAGATCTGCTATCTTCTGTATTTTGGCCGACCAGAGCTTCACCAATCAGTGAGCACTGGACACCAGCATTTTTTGTGGATACATTCACTGGGCAACCTGAATTTGAAACAATATGCCATTTTCATTGATTTCCAGGACAACTGAAAGATAACTTTTTCATTTGTAAATTTATATATATATATATATATATATATATATATATATATATATATATATATATATATATATATATATATACTAACATAACTTTTCATAAGATCTGTTCACACAATATTCATAGTATTTATGCTTTATTAAAATAAAATTGTGCATGTGAAATAATATAGGGTAAATAAGGCAAAACGTCACAACTGTAAGCATTAAATGATTATTTAAATCAGAGTGGCCACTGTAATTTGTTAACAAACAATGGGGGTTATGTACACACCCCTTGACGCACCCCTAATTTGCTGGCTGACTGCCAGGCGATTTGGCAGGAGTGGTGGGTGTTCACAGGTTTCCCTGGAACAAAAGGGCATAATCCCAGCTTAAAAAAATGCAACAACTTTGCACTAGGCCTCGGAGTAGATTAAGCACAAAAACCGTGTTTACATGGGCGATAATAAGATATATTCAAATCACGTAATAATTGCTCAAAATTTAAAATATATAAATAACTTTCCCTTTTAGCAGTCAATTTACTCACAGTTATCAGGTGGAGCCCTTTTCTTGTGACCTAGCAGGCTTCACACCTTTTCCCAGCGAGTACCTCGGGCGCTTGGCGGCGTTATATTGTCCCGGCCCTTGACTGAAGTTGAAGCAAGGCTGGATCCACTCTCAGTCGGCCTTGCAGCGGGTTCTTGTGGATTTATACTCGGAATTGCCCCTTGTATCAGATCTAGTTGTTTTCTTAAATATCCGGCTTACCATTGCTGATAGTTTTTAAAATCGTCAGGAATCCGGAATTGTGCCCCATACATGACACTGGAAAGTTTTGCAAGGAGTTCCCGACCTACAATCGGCTCGTCCCTGTCTGACAGGTCCCACTTTTTTTCCTTAAACGTACGTCTTTCGGCCAATTGTGGACGTTCACACTATCCTTGTTGGTATTATTGCATCCACTAAGAACATCTCGCTTCGTCATTTTGATACTGTGTAAGATCTACAGTGTTTGTCGAGGGGAAAAAACACGGCAGTCAAGGATGCAGACCGGCAAGACGCGGCATGTTGACCCATGTGATGTTTACCCAGCGGTGCCACACGTGACGTCACTGAAGCCACGCCCACCGCGTATCACCGAGTGCACCTTTACACTCAGGAGCGTGATCACCGTGATGTTTCACGGATAAAATGGAGCATAAATTCGATCTCGTTCAGCTTGAAACTGTGTTGTAAGCACTGTATTAACTTATTAAAAGGGTACATGACGCTTTTTTAACTTATAAAAGTGCATGAAACTTGGACTTTAATATTTTGGCCAATACCGAAACCACAGTTGGCATCAATGATATTACTTTGAAAGGTGCACTTTGGAAAAGAGACATATATGTTCCGAATAAGTTATTCCCTTCAAATATAAACTCTCTGTGAACATTCTTCTTAACCAATCTTAATACACCTATAAATTGTTATTAATCGAACCTCAGATAACTTAGCATCCTGACAAAGTTTTTTTTTTGCTTTCTGTTGGTAATTTTTTAAATGATAATAAATTTCTATTAAATCTAATCAATCAATAAGACCTCGGCTAATGTTTTCAAAATAACAAAACATTGGTTATTATATGAATAGCTGTCGAGAGTAGTTTTAATGAATTCCCGTAAAGGTCGGTTGCCGCGACTTGCATAGAACGTGGAGTGTTCAACCCAAAAATTTACTCTACTTCTTCAGAAGAAGCGGAAGTGACGTCAAATTTGAACTTGTTGCCCGGCCCGGTGAGTACATATAATGCAGTATAATGGTATTATTGTTCACCATACAGCTAAGCCACTATGATTGAAGAGAATATCTGACCTGCTAACCAAAAAATTAATGTCATAATAATCTGTAACATTGCAAATGTGTTAACCACATGAAGGTCATCAACACATGTGTAAAACTCTTGTAATTAGATAATAGTATTTGGAAATATTAACTGCTTTGGATAAATATACAAGCAGTTAATGTATCTGGGTTATGACAAGATAGCCTTATTTTTAATCTAGTTTTTGAGGGTACCAGAAAATAGTCCCTATATCATTATTTAAATTAACTTTTTGCAGACACGTTCATTACTCTTGACAGCAGGCATAGGATCTGTGTTAAAAATTTCCCGCACTGGTTTAACGTGTGGCCGATGATAGGTGTTTCCGGTCGCGAGATGGCGACACTTACCTGTTCAGGGAGAAACGGTCAGCCATTGGTTCTAAATGTCCGGGAAAACAAGCTAGTTGCTGAAGACAAAAACCCGAGCAGCGAAGGCAATTACCATTTCGTTATTTGGTCAGAAAGATCTGGTCTGTTGACAGTTTTTGATGTATCTTTATAATTTGCTTACGTGAAGTGTTAGTGGGAGAAGAACTCCTTCGTATGCTAGAAATGTAATCTTTGTTGTTAAGCATTTCGTATGCTAAAACTTTCCTGTGCCTGAGTAAAACCCCGGTTACAACAGGTTCCTGCAGTAAAGTTGCATTTCCTTCATAACAATAGTCAACAGACATATGTATAATAAGCTTTTAATAATATCGATAGGCACAGCCTTGGAATTACATATAGACCTTACACTAGGGGGAGGATTTAGTTGGTTTCCTTGCCCCCTTCTCGGCCTATTAAATGTTTTAAAATGCCTTTTAAACTATAGCGGATTGCAGCAATATAAATCCCCTAAAACCCATCATCTACCCGTGTAATATGACATTCATTACCTTTTTAAATGTATATAATTTTTATCAAGTAAATTCATTTTAAGTAATGACAAGTAATCTCTAAAAAAATCCCTTGGTTTCAAGGGCAAAACGTTATATGTATCTTTCAGATAACTTCCAGATATATCATTATGACTACCGGGTTGGGGATGGCACCTGGCAAGCTGTAGTTCTTTATCACGTCGCTAGTGGGCGTGTTATACGGGCAAATGTCTTTACGTATTCGCTCAGGAATACCGGTATCGTAACAGAGGTAGGAATTGGTTTGGTTTTTGTTATCGCTCCTTTATCGCAAGTCTTTTTTTCCATGTATAATATTGAACGGATAACACAAATTATAGGATATATGCTATTCACTCAGAATCTTTCTCAATTCAATCAAACGTATGACATGCATATTGTTATATATATATATATATATATATATATATATATATATATATATATATATTAAGCTTCCTTGATGGTTAACTACTATAATGCAATAGTCTTAGACAATTCATTTTGGTAGAAAAAATGGCATGTGATATCACATTTAAATTGTAGGTTGTATGTGTAACCCCTAAAGGTGGACACGTAAACAACTATTACAGTCTTGTTTCATTAAAACATTTAAGATAATCAAGGGTGCTCATATATGTGTACTTGGCAGGAAGAGAGTAATCCGGACGCTTTAGGAAAGCTTGAAATGGCAGATGGACGCGTGTTTTTGTTACAGAGGTCAGAAGATAGCATTACTCTGGCATGTCATGAAGATCCAGGTGATGTTTTCCTTGTCAAATTGTAAAACAACTAAATGGATATTATGTAAAATACAAATAAGAGTACACTGAAGAATTAAATAGTGATAACATATTGCGTAATAAATACACAACACTGAATTAGTTTTGTAAATTATTATTAAATCGATACTCAATATTTAGATAATAAAAATGTAAGATTGCAATAAAAGATAGAAAACACTGTTGGACATTGAAACTTTCAAGACATTTATATTAGTATTATTTTAGATTTTTTCAAGAGATATGTTCATAAAAGCTCTTATTGAATATTTATTTCAGATATGTGGCTCGCCGTTCAATTGCAGTTACAGTCCGGCGTTCACCCGGTCATTGTGACATCAAGAACCTCACGAAACCAAAAAGCTCACTTTCAATTTACAAAGCTTCAGAGATCCAAGAGTAAGAAAAAGCGAAGGTTTCTTCAAAGAAGACACTGTGTCAGAAGATCACAACGTATGTATGGTCATGGCTCAGTTATAAACCCATCTATTCAGGATAAGGCGCCGGTACGGTCCCAGGATTTGTTAGAAAATGTCAAAATCTCACAACAGCCGCAATGGTGTCATGGCTATTCCTCTTTAACTCCCCGCCGTGGGGCACTTTTAGTTCGGAGTTAAACTAAGAACTATGAACCAAGAGTAGGACATTTATAGCTACTGATATTCATTCAATTGTCCGACACCGAGAGCAAGAAACGTGTTTAAATTTTAAATGTCACTTAAAACTGATAACATTTATGAATGGAGGCAAAATTGCAATTGTTGCTGTAAAGCATAGCCCTTCACCACGAGGACATCCTTATAATTTTGTAGAATGTACGATTGTAATGGATCCGCCTTGATAATCGGAGACAAAGATAGTAAGACTATAAGATATTACTGAAAATTAATGATATCACCTAGAAAAGAAAAATGATTTAAAAAATTCGGAAATATGTCTAGACAACAGTTGGGCTGATTACGTTTTACTTGTTAGGAAATTCCCTTTTTTTAATTTTCGGACTATTACAACTACGTAACCAAGTTATTTAATTGGAATTGTGATGTGTGCTATTCGCTTCTCTGTTTATAAAATATGGTCACTCTGCTTACTTTTGGATATGATAATAAGCTCTTTAGCAAAAAATGACAAACAATAAAGTGGCGTTAGGTTGTCCCATTAATTACTTAAACTGGCAATTGTAAGTAAATACATACTGTCTGCCTTGTAAAAAAACAGCCAGGAAATAAGGGATGGACTTGTTTACTTACAATATACGTGTTAGTACTGCTGTGGATGCCAATTATTCACAAGATTAGAAAAGATAAAAATGAAGTTTGTGAATATTATCTCCGTACACTAGGCTTTGACCTTAGAACCAGGGTAAACTTTCATTGAAATGGCACTTTTACTGAATGGTCTGAAATTTTATCTTAAGAATTACTACTAGGTACCATAATGACAAACCCCTAAGTATTCAACATTTCACCTAAAAACAATCCCGTAGACGTCCTGTGCAAATGGAACTTTTCTTCTAGGACGGAACTTTTAGTCCTGACCGACACTAACATCCGTGACGATGAAGCAAGCATTAAATGTTTGAAAGGCTTAAAGTGGCTCCTGATGTGTCACAATGAAATCAAGATAAGTTATTTTGAGGAATAAAACTGCTGCTTTTAATTGAGAGAACATTCCTTTAAATCCAGAGAACAATCCTTGAAGGCAAAACACTTTTGAATTTACGTGATCTGCATACCCTGATATATTTGATATTGCGGAACAACCATATAAGTGAGTGTATTACGTCAGGTAGTACTGGTTGGATCCACGAGGTTCTGTATTTAGACTTGAGTTATAACCGCCTGGTCCTTCATCTGGATTTTGAATATTTTCCGAAAAATCATTCTGTTCTTCATAATCCGCTCTTTTGTGGCTTTAGAGTCAGATCATTAGAGAAAAGATTAAGCAGGCATGTATCAGCGGCCTGCAAAATACCACGAGAAAAGGCTAATGGCAAATCGGACATGTGTTCATATACGTTTCAAAATAAATTGAGAGCCAAAATACCGCTAAGGTGTGATCTACCTGAAAATGAACCATTAAATGAGTTATACAATCTGTATAACAACGGAACCATTGTGGTATTTGCCGTTATCGGTGGACCAGATATTCAAATAAATATGACGACACCGGACAATAACTTAGATATTTATCAGCATCCCTTTTCGAAAAAGGTGTTTTTAATTGTCACTATACCAGGGTTAAATATTTATCAGCATCCCTTTTCGAAAAAGGTGTTTTTAATTGTCACTATACCAGGGTACCATGAAGACGAGTATATATGTTCTGAGCGGACTCAATTTAGCCGAGAAGAGGTGACCAGCAAGTGAACACATGGGATTGATGCTTCTAGCTCATTTATCTCAAAGTTTAAAGAAGGGAGATTTAACGGCACCGACTGTCTGCAGGAGAAAATACTGCTCGGTATACTTTGATTAAGTGCCTTGTGAATATTGTGCCTCTGTGCAAAGGTTTTTTTTTTAAATAAAATCCTACAACAGAAAACTATGTCCAGTTAATAAGCCTGACCAATGCTTCAACAGTTATGAATATTTTGTAATAGTTGTCATGAGTCTGGCTGTATCATCTCCATGTATGTATGATATATGATGGTGTTGTTTTCCCCGATATAAATGATCAGGCATGGAACACCAGAATCGTTTACCAGCAGTAGATCAAAAGGCACAACAGGACTCCAGGAAGTGATTCTGGTGTGGTTATTAAATGAAACCTTGGACACTGGAGGCAGTGAATGGCCTTATATGTTGGTTAATTAAGGAAGGTCTTCATAAATTCCAAGGAAAGTGTCACATAATTTTTCATTTTTTTAGATACATTTGCAAAAATGGTCTCCCTAATTAAAGGATGTCCTGGTTGTTCTGTCTCTCTATAGTTAGATAGAGAGAAGGTTATTGACAATGTTGATCATTATCTTCATATTTCATTGCAGAGTGATTATGGTTTTAGTGGTGCGAAGATTTCTTTTGTTGAGAACGTTGTATAATCGTATGTCAAATTATCATCTTTAACACAGAAATATATTTAAGCAAAACCTAATCCTATCCTGATTTAAGCGTACAAAAGACTCACTAATATTTAATTACAGTGTAATTGGTGCGATGAATTACACAACATGTATATTTGTTTTGACTCGCGATATAGATCAGCTTTGTTGAACAAATTTAGTCTGTCTCCTTGAAGCTTCCATTTGTCCACACCTGGAAACAATGAGAGCAAGAGCGTTCCTGTATCGTGTAAGCTAGTTTGCCTGTCAATCAATGTCACAGATTATCGTGTATTTGTATTACAGTGAAAGGGTATGTCATGTGATGTCGGTATGTGTGACCTTTTCAGTTTAGTGTAAAGTAGATTCAATTTTTCTAATGCAACAACTCTTGAATATTTATGTACACAAGAGCAGACATTTCATAGTCTCTTTATATACAATCAACAAACATGTATCAGGAAAGGTATCGGACGCGATTTTTTTATCTATGTTTGAGATAATGGCTTATCTTATGATAAGGATTAAGGTAATGAATTCAAGATACCTTAACGATATAAACACTATGCGTCAAGGGCGCTCATTTCCCTGGCGCTAATTAAGTTAAATGGCTTCTGTGGCTCAGGGGTAGAGCGCAGGAGGTCATGAGTTCGAATCTCAGTCGAGGCGGTGAGGTTTTTCACGGTTGGCCCCTACCCAGGGTAAGCGCTCTGCAGGCTTAATGGGAAGGCCGTGCCCCACTGCCGTGTATCACTCACATACGAGTGGACCTTTTGGGGGGTTCCTCGGTTTGATCACCCAGCAATGGGGATAATTACACACCCAGGACCCGCAGGTGCGGGTTTCACCAGGACACAAAATAAGTAAACTGATAGAAAGCGAGTGCTACCGCCCTGTAAAGTAGTCCCAAACGAAAATGGAAACTCTGCAGATGTACATACTTAGGTTTAGAATTAGATAAGTCAGCATTAAAAAATGAAGGCAGTTACCTCCACAAAAAAAATAAAATAATTAAGTGACACAATGGTTATTAATATAACCCTGTTTTAATCTTTTAATCTTTTCGGTCTTTATATAACAAATCGCATATTCTCTCTGGTCTTCGGATGAAACAGACTGGCCACACATTATTTGCAATGCCCACATATTTCGGTTTATACTTTTGTATGGTTTTACACTGATACAGAATTGTAACGATTTAAACGCTCAAAAATATGATCATGATTATTGTCATTTGTTCGACAAATAAAAATGGAGAATGTGCGGTTATAGCTGAGCTTATCCAAAAATGATTAAAAGATATAACAATGCATTTTGAAATATAGATGCCTATTCAGTAATGATTAAATATACTGTCATGTCAGAAAGATAATAAATTGACCCTGGTGCCTGCTCGATAGGAAGAATATAGGCTCTGTTACGTTTGTCAAATAAACGTAACGACGATTTTTTTTATAACTTAAGTCACAAAGGTGTAAGTTTTACATTTTTATTTTGAAAAAGCTTTTGTACGGGTCCAGACTGAGCTGAGGCACAAATTTGCTCTCTGTATCCTGATCAAGTTCTAGATGATGGATCATTCCGGTATGTTTGACAGGGTGTGCCCATGATTTCATATAATACAAGACCGCGGGAATTTGAAGTAATGAATAATTCATTATGTTGGTTGTTCATTCGGATATAACTGGACATTTTTAGAGGCACAATTTTCAGACGACAGACTGGCTTTATTTTCACTCTGATTATTAATTACTCATCCCTAACAGTCACCTAAGTATGTCTACACTCCCTAAACATATATATATACAGTGAAATCTCGCTAAAAGGACAACTGCTGGACCAGCCAAAGCGGTCATGTTAGCCGGATTGTCGTATTAGGATGAGGTTTTTATGGTCCAAAACGCGTCGTCTTTGCCGAGGTGGTCGCGATTGTTGTGGGTCTTCTGACCAGATGTAATATTTTATATATATATATATATATATATATATATATATATATATATATCTAAATATATAAAGACTATTACAATGTCTAGATTCAGGTAAAAATATCTATTATAACCCCGTAAATCTGCTAGGTATGATATTGCGAGATATTTACATCTAAGGACCGTTTGGTCTTTATACAACCATGTTTATTCATGTTTGTACCAATTAACTGAAATAATTTCTCTATTATTTAGATGAGATAGCATTAAAAAGATGATATCAACATCTATTAACATGCCTTTTTGACGAGGTTGAGCATATTTGTTACAATTCTTCCTTTCTGAACATGGAAATATATAAAAGATAAAGCTAGGTTTGATGTTATTTGATTCATGCCTTCCCACAGTTATCTTGTTTTAGTGAATCTAATTGCTCTATAGACCAATGCAAAGGGTGAATTTATTGAAGGGTCATTGTTGTCCCTCACAAAGCTGTGGATCTATATGTGTTGTCAGCCATAACTTTAAAACAAAAGGGCGACAATAAATTATTGTTAAAAAAATGAATCTGCGTATAAGAATTTGATTTTTGTTTCATTAGAGGGTCCAGGATAATGGAGTATATTGTCACACATATTATTTTAAAAGTCGATGCAACTGGCTGAACTCATACATACTTACACTAAAAAAAGACATGGGTTGAAAAAAAACCTATCAATATATTAAGAAAGAAGTAACGTACGTTCTCTGGAGAGGCGCTCCATTTGTACAAACACTGATGATAAACAGAAATAAGCAGAGAGTCCGTTAACTGCACTACACTGGTATCTTATTTACACTTAGTCGTCCTGAATCCTGAAGAGACATGGAGCTCCTATTACCAACAGTGCCCCGCTAGAGTAGACTTGTTTCCCATTCGTGATACAGGTCACGCACCACGCACAGACTTTTATTTCAGGGCGTAATCTTTCACAGCTGATGCCTCCTGAAATCATCTAGTTGTAAGTGGCAAAATATGCATCCACACAGCAATATATACCTCTACAGTTACGCGTTACGTGGTCTGTTCCTGGAAGCGTTACAATAGGTAATAAAACGCCAGGTTACCAGTCCGTCGGGAAAATGCGATACTCGCTCTGAAGTTCGTTACAGGGAAACCACTTTGGCCTTCCTCAGGCACAGATTATCATCGCTTTATAGACATCATAAGCTGTTTCAACTTATACACGCAGTCCTGCCCCTGGACTGCTGCATATATCGCAAGGCTATACCTAACCTGTACGCTGTTCGGGCCCTTCTTTCGAATATCGTTCTCCACACGTCTTATGTGTGCTTGCTGACGTCACAAATCCTGATCGTATTCTGGCCAGTCACCACTCTCAATTATGCCGACCGTCAATTACAAAATTAATTTTAAAATGGATACGCCCACAAGAAAAAAATTCCTGCAAAAACTAAACAGGTGCATTTCCTTTGAAATCTACAAAAAACACTTTTACTATAGAGACCGCCAAATGGAATTAAACTGTACGAAAATTGATTTTAAACAAGACGCGCGCTCTCTAACCAGTGATCTCACACTAAATTTCTGATCATGATACTCCATATAAATCTACAATAAATTATCAAAACAATCATCTGGACATATTTCCTACTAGAGTATGCAATACCACTCCCGAGTCACAGTCCTCAAGTGACACGTATAAACGACAGAATTCATAGCCCTGAAAAAGCGATTCTTAACAAGACGTTACACCTTGGATTGTCCCTTATACCTGCGGCAGTAAAGCTTCCGTTTCCATAAACCATCGCCTCGACAGTACAGGTTTAGCCTGACAAAGACCTCTATACTGCAACTGTGTTCACCCAGGGGTGTATTTTCTTTAACATGTTACAGTTCGTGGAATACCAAACTGTAACAAGCCGTTCCGACTGATTGAACTTTATGTGTGTTTATGTATCTTTCGGTAGTTGGTAATTTTCTGTTTAATCACAATTAAAACGACCTGAACACTGCAACAACATTCACCTAGGGTGAATCAGGTTTGATTTAACTCTGCATTACCTGTTACCTTACGAGATCACAGATGATTGCGATACCTGAAAATATGAGCACAAATGTATTTTTTTCTGAATAAAATAGCTAGTGTGATATTCAGAGTCTTTTAGGCTTATATAATGAAAGTAATGTTCAATTAATTTTCCATCGTCATTTAAACTTTATACAAGTGTCTGTCAACCACTTCGCGCGTACTAAATGTGATTTATTTGAAAAAATATATATATTTTTTTAATATTAAGCGTGCATGCGTCAATACATGCTCCCGCAGCAGCAAAGGGATTTTGTTTATAGTGATATTCTTATCGGAATTTCTCAGCACGGGATGCCTCGGGACAATATAGAATGTGCTTCATATGGATATTGAAAAATATTCAGGGATGCACTGCTTAACAACTTAAGAAACACTACGAAATACATGGTAGTAGCATCATCAAGTAGAAAAAGTAAACACCTTTGCACAACTGGGACAACATCTGAATGATAGGATGAACTGGGCAGAACACATTGATTAAACAATTAACAAGGCGAACAAAAAACTTGGTCTGATTTGGAAGCTAAAATGAGAGGTCCCACGCCACACAGTTGAAAACATTTACACGGCCTTCATGAGGCCAAAACATGAATATGCATGCATACTGTACAATAACTGCACCAAAGAACAAAGTAATCGACCAGGAGATTCCAAAGAAGAGTGGCCATTGCCTGCACTGGGGCTTTCAACAGAACAAATACAGAGGTTCCCCTTGCAGAGTTAGGATGGCCGATCCTTGAGAAGAGAAGAAAATACGTCAGCCTTGTACATATGCATAAAATCATTCATGGAGAAATACCACAGTATTTACAAAATCTCCTTCCACCAAGACATGGGTCGCAAAGTCGAAATACCAGCAGGAGAGAAGACAACTTTGCACCGATACAAACAAACAAAGAGCCATACAACAAATCATACATACCAGCAACAATAAGACTCTGGAACCAACTCGAGGATCATATAAAAAAAAACTTTCCATACTGGGACACTTAAAAAATGCATTAAAGCATGCATTATTCCCACTGAAAAAAATACATTACAGCACAGGCAAGGGATCAGCTGTAACAAATCATACGAGAATGAGAATGGGACTCCGCCATCTACAATATCATTTATATCTACATCACATTACTGAAAACGGATATTGTATAAATAACTATTGTTATAATCAAAATGAAGACCCTGAACATTATTTTCTAAAATATCCGAAATACAGTGTTGAAAGGCAGAAGATGTTGAAAAACATCATACCTTACACGAGAAGACTCAACTTAAACATATTGACATAGATATTATACTAAATCATCCAGAGATTTACATTATATATACATTTTATTACACATCTTACATCACTTGCAGTAACACTTTTATATACAGACTGTTACTCTACTATTGTACTAGTGCAAACCCTGACAAATGCCTTGCGCGCTTGGGTATGCATTTAAAAGATATGTATAAAAAAAGATACACTAATCCAATAAAGCCTTTGAATCTGAATAATCTTCAGGTTTTCACAAGAAATTGTAGTCTTTGAAGGCGCCAATAAAATCATGTGGACACTCAAATATATATGCTCGCATGGTTAGGTTTGGATGGAGATGAAAATACACTCTCCTATAATGTCAGGTTTTCTGATACATGTTCTGTCAAATGCTAAACTTGGCTTTATGTTCTTCTCTGAAAGACCTTCCTTATCAATTAACATCATTGTCTTGGGGGAGGGGAGGGGAGAGGTGGTGGATATAAATATGGCGAAGGAACAGTATAATTTATTTATTATATTTTTTTATGGAGGTTACAGCCTCCAATTTGTTATGCTTACTTAGATATTATAATGTTTATCTGCAGAGTTCCATTCGCGTTTCGAACTACGTGACAGGGGCTTATGCTAGGTTATCCTGGTCTCAACCAGGCGCGGTGTACCACTCCTGCGGGTCCTGAGTGCGTCATCCCCACTGGTGGGTCATTACATCGAGGAACCCCAAAAGGCGCGCTCATGAAACATGACTGTGGGGGCAAAGTCCCCCCATTAAGCCGGAATGGCGCTCACCCTGGGTAGGTGCCGACTCCGGACTTTGAGTTCTGTGCTCTACCCCTTAGCCACAGAGGTACCAGTACTATCTGCCAAAATCAGACACTAGGCATTGAGTGGGGTTATATACTGTAGTTTAAATAATTTTATCATTCTTACCCTGGTAACAAGGTATAGTTCACGATGAGAAAAAATGGCTTTAGAATATCCTTTTAGGCAATGTTTACGTTTGTGGAGCACGAGAAAGGTTGTGATGGTGTTCTAGGTACAATCTTCAGACGGGGAGGCGGATAGTGGCAAAGTCGGAACTATGTTTTTTCCCATTTAATTGTCCCTGAAGTTCCTGTTTTAAACGTATCTCTCAGTAGGTAATTAATGGTAGTACAAGATTGCACTGAAAGAAACAAATTGGACTTTTTTCACTGTATTAATATTTTATAGAATGAGATCCTATGATTTGAAGGTTTATTCTGATATAAACTAATTCATCTAAAAAATCACTGGTCCTTCTTCCATTGACATTTCTGACATGTACCATGTCGAAGGAAAATCTGTTAAATTTTGATTTGAGCATTGTTCATAATTTTTTTCTTAAATCCGCCTGATGGAGGGTATATTTCTCCTAGCATATCCAGGTTAAATGTTATAAATAAGTCATT
The DNA here is from genome assembly GCA_026874595.1 of Sipunculus nudus. Classification (NCBI taxonomy): domain Eukaryota; kingdom Metazoa; phylum Annelida; class Sipuncula; order Golfingiida; family Sipunculidae; genus Sipunculus; species Sipunculus nudus. The sequence goes on from CM049314.1 coordinate 57,552,006, forward strand.
GGCCTTACCATGGAAAGATCAGGACGTGAGCCTTTGTAAGGCAAATATGGCGAATAAATATATTTATCTGGTTTGGGTTGTTTACATAGCCCCACTACTTAATTATCATTCGGGTTGGGGATGGGGGTGGGGGGTTCACATTTATTCGTTAAGATCCATCGTCTGTAGGGACGGTGAAACATGAAAAAAAGTATGACAAGTACATCTTAAATTGATAACAAACTAGAATTTGTAGTCGGGGCGTACACAACAAGGCTGAAATGGTTTCTTTGCTAAATGCTTTCATCGAAATATATCAGCCTGCTTTCTTTTTATCTGGGAGAATTGTCAATTTGGCATAAGACCTGCTTATTCAATGACAATTTACAGTACTTAAACCAAACATTTAATACTGTTGGTATATATTTTTCTTGGCCTATCTTTTTTACCTTGGCAGCTATACGTTTCGCGTACAAGAGTCTTAAACGACATATTCCTGTGTATGCAAATAACGCATGTGTCTGTAAACATGCCTTAGACTATAACCCTGAACTGACTACACTGAAAAAACATCGTGTTTTACGATGTCGCCTTAGCTTTAACTAATACAAAGCATCTTTCATATACCTTCACGGTAGAATGCTTTTTTATACAATTGTTATATCTACGATATTTCCCAAGCAATGAAGCTGTCGGACCTATGTTGTTTATCGGGAGAAAAATTGTTTTTTTTTGTGTGATTTCTGGAATAGAATAATTTTTCTTTCTATGTTGATATTTTTTTTTTTTGGGGGGGGGGAGGGTATTCCTGAAGAATTTTAGCAGAAGTAATCTTTATATCATATATATGAAACACATGACAAAAGTTCCTGCAAAAACCGTCGTTTAATTCCTATCAGCTCATTACAAATATGCATCAGACAGGGCCGTGGATTTTCCAGGGGAGCAGCTAGGAATAATTATTATTGTTATTAGTATTATTATTAATCTATCATGGAATGAGGAATTATTGCTGAAATATAAGATATAACCTATGACTCGATTATCGTCTGGTGACAGTTTCCTATTGCTTTTGCTTGTGCCAGCCTTGGCATACTCACCCTAAGTAACTGCACGCGACACTTTAACTTATATTAGATACTTGATAATCCTGAAGAAAGTTAGACTGATCTTACTTACGATCTGTTGAAGAAACATGTTGTCAGTCGATACCTATATTGAATAAGCCATGTGAATCCCATTGTTAAAAACAAAACATGACCCGCAGATTCATCCGTTGCTATCTATTAATTCATCAAGGCCGTCAAAATACAGTAAAATTATTGTAGATGGATAATCCATATGTTCAGCTATGTTCATCTATATGTTTATCCATAAGCTGTGGTTCTGGCACTAGTAACTCACTAGACATGAACGTCCAGCTTCGGGTTTAAGATGTAATTTTATCATTTCTTTCCGTTGACATGTAATTTTTTCATAAATCTAAAACATTCATGATAAACTCGTGTTGTCTGTTACACTGGTACCTGCATTGCGTGCGCCACTTTCATTGCTTTAGATAAATCACAGTTAAATTAAACGTGTTTCGGTTAAAACCGCATTATCACGATACATTTAAGGTATCATGATGCATCACTGTAAAGTAACGCAAGGTATTTGTGGGGTAACGACAGCTCACGTGTAACGCTCTAGATCCTTCGCTGTACAGACTGGCTGCTGTAGTAAACCGGAGGAGTCCTCCTTATATGGGATTAATCCATGCAGTGTGCAAAGTAGTGTATGCACAAAAATACGGTTATCAAGTTGTACAAATGTATAAGAAAGTTAATGTTTGTGAATTCATTAAAACTTAATGAACACAAGAGAAAATTTCCCCACTTTGGATCCCGCCATTGTATCTGATTTTACGGAAAAACTTCAGTTAGAAATCTCGTAGTTAAAATTTTCTTCACTTAGTATGGAACGTTGAATATATTATCTGTGGAAGACCATGTATTACCATTTTTAAGTACATGCTACTTAACGCATGCCACTTTATTGTGTCCTGGTTACACTCTTCAGTTGGCATATACCCGAATTTTTTTAATAATGATTGTAAAATTTTAATATGCCAGGTTAAAGTGACGTATGTTACACAGATCTTTCATATTGTCCACATAGACCAACGGTTTCATTATATGTACCCTGAAACTTTGCTATGTAATGAAATAAACAGTATACATTCTTGTAATATATTTGGAGCTTCATGATATACTTCTAGCAACAATTAGTCAAAATCACCTTTCTTTGTACAATTACATTTGCTTTAAATAGTATATTTTGTACTGTCTATTGTGTTATCTATCATTGTGATGAAATCATCTTCTTTTAATAGAGATATATTAAATTTCTGGAACGATGGCCTCTTGTCTCCGTGTTTATATGTATTGGGACGATAGTGCCTCTCTTATCAGTACATGGAAAATAATTTATTGAGCTGTTAATATCTTTATCCATATATGCTTCGTTAGCGAAAACGTAGTCTGTTCTCCAGGCAGGAAAAGGATTACTCCGACTCCATGTAAAAGCGCTTTCATATCCATTCATTACACGCCATTATTAGCAGGGAATTTCGCACCATGTCATTAAGAGGCCCTGTCCTCTGGTTTAAACTTCTCGTTCATTGTTATCTTTGCCTGATACAATGTCCAGAGAGTTTGCCATTACTGAATTAAAATATCCTAACACTGGTATATAATCAGAGTCAGAGTCCTGAGATGCCATTGTATCCTGTATTCTACTGAAGAAAATGTACATTTTCTATATTTGCACAGGGCGCATATATATTAAATATTTCTCTCATCTGCCTATGTATCTTGTAAGCATGAGATATTAATTTTTTGTGTTTAATTTCGTTAATAATTGTGTTTCATTTTATTTTGTTTTACCTCAAACAATGACAATTTAAACTTACAATTTTACAACTGAAGTCCACGTGTTAAACAGGTCCGTGCAACTTCAAGGCAAAGTCCGTTGACATTCCATACCAATAGGCAAAGTCAGAGAAACGAAGCGTCCCTCTGCTAGGCTGGCGAATCCTACATCACATTTCGTTTCTGTTCTTATATAATTAATGAAACTGGTAATGTTGACTTTAAGTCCAATAGCTGTAATCTGTCTTTTCAACCTGCAGGGACGTAAATTGTCCAGATGTTGTTGGCCTCCAGACACTTGTGGACTTTTTCTTTCTGGTTGGCCTAGGAAACATCACAAATCACCAGAGCTGTCTGTTCTGATTCCCCCGGCATTTAGCGTTGATGCGTGTTTACGGCACGAGGATTTCCTCGACATATTCCGCCATGGTGTCAAAAGTGCTCCAGTGATCGGGTGAGCATGTTACGTTTCAGTTAAAAGGGAATGGGCTGTAGGTAAACATTGGATTGTTTTGCCGGCGTAGATGAGCTGGGGCGTTAAAATGCGCCCGATTTCGTCACGGACAAGAGGAGGGGGATCTGCCGTGTGCCATCTTCCCCGCTATGGTCACCGCTATGCAGCCTTTCTGGTCAAAGTTGATGATAAGCTCTTCAGGAATATCGCCATCCTTTGTCGCCTTATCAATGCGCTGGAGGTACTCTGCCTTGATGGAGTCGAAATCGCTTGGTAGGTGTTTGACGTCCTTAGTTGCCTTCCGCTGAAGAAATCCCATACGGCGCAGCAGCGTGCGGGCCCAGCTCTTTGTGATGACAATCGGGCCTCCGTTACAAGCCAGTTGGGATGGATGTTGCTTGCGGACTATTCCATCTGCTGCGGCCATAACCATTCTCGATGTGACGGCAGAACCATTCTCACGACATGCATTGATGTAACGTTGCACTTTAACATTCAAGCATCCGAGCATCAAGGGTCATCCTCGCAGGCTGCGTTGAAGGGTAGTTGGCTAACTGTAGAGCTGTTTTTTTCACCTTGACGTAGCGGTCACGAATGCTGCGTACGGTAGTCTCTGACAGCCTTTCCCCCAATAATATATGAACATATTTTTCGTAGTTTTTGCCACACCGATCTCGACTGCAGACCGGACAATTTTGACTCTGTCACCGGCAGAGTAGTGTCCGTACTCACCACGACGACGCTTGCTGGTATGTGTGACAAACTCACTGGACTCGGCAGCGTTGTTTGCAGCCTCGAACAAGAGAGCATCCTCTTTTGTGTCGCAGTCCTGTGGATTTGGTAGGGTGGCGAACTTGGTCGACTGGCTTTGGTGATTTCAGCAAATTCAGGAGAGACATCGTAGGTTATCTTGCAGAGATTTAGGCTGTAAAGAAATGACGTAGTACAAAGATGAGGTGATCGAAGTATGACTGACCAGGGCTATCAGAGGGGTGTATTTATATTAAAAGGGCCGCGCAAGTAGTCTCTGGTACAAGTGATTGTGACAAAGCACACCGAAAAGAGCACATCCATGCAGTGACTGCAGGTGGGTTTCATAGTTGAGCTTCGTTTATTTTCATCGTTTTAATGTTGTGGGTTACTCGGGATGCACGAGAGGTCCGATCAACAGTAAAGCACTGGACTTCCTTTGGGCTTCACTGGGTTTCTTCGACCTGTTTATCCATCCGTGCATAGCTTAGGGTGCATATGTCTCTAACAAATTAATCACTAGGCCAAACACGGGATGAAAAGGTAGGTTTTGTGTTGGCGATATTATGAACTTAAAAGGAGCTGTCGACATAAAATCATAATAATGTCATAAATATTTGAGGTACTTCTGATTAATTTACATCCTCATTCCTGTTATTCATTAACTGTTGTTATCAATTATTTATCGTAAAGTACAATAAAAGAATAAGGAAACGATTAGCTTAGGAAGATAAATGGATTAGCGCCCATCACGGCTAATTAATCTCCGTATAGAAGGCACTGAGGGAGCATGCTCTCCTTGTTTGTACAACACTTATGATTGCGCGGGTAGCACATAGTGTAATCTGGTAATACGTAACTAAATTGAGTTACCGATGTATATGCCGATAATAAGCTCTTTTCTATAGTATGTACTTGAAGATTTATTAACCACAATTTATAAAAATTCCAGTCTCTTTCCGCGAAGTCAATTACCCCACGATATGCTTTTAGCAAAAAACCACGAAATTTTTAGCTCAGGAAAATATCTGAATCTACAGTATATATATATATTATGATTCTCCTTATTATTTACTTTTGTTTATCAAATATACATATCTTCGTATTATTAAACGTTTATATATATATTACTTTTTGTACTATGTTTTTTTAATTTTTCAAATATTTACTACATTTCTTATTCTTGCCTTATGTATTTCTTATTGCCTTCCACGTTTCTCTTGTACAAATATATGTAAGTACATCACTCATCTCTCCATCATTCATGCTTTACTACCCTTAACTGCAACTACAATGTTGAGTTTATCCTCCTTTACATCCTTTTGTTTCTCTCTACCGGTACTCGCTGTCTGTTATACTTTTTTCCTTGTCACCTCTAACCTCATTGTATGCACATCTTTCTGTATTTTGGAAAGGTCGTTTGAAGACACTCCGTTCACTTCAACAGATCTCATCCGACCTTAGTCCGAACATAGTTCTCTGTTATTAATATTTTTCTTAATTCTTCTTCATAATAACATTGTTATTGCTTGCCGGAAATCTCCGATTTCGGCAAGTTGACTGGTCAGTCGCGGATGTCTGTTTGTCTGTATGTCTGTCTGTCTGTTTGTTGCTTGCCGGAAAACTTCGATTTCGGCAAACAGGTTAGCCGGTCGAGGATGTCTGTTTGTTTGTTTGTTCCCTCTCTTCAGGTGGCCATTTTGCGGCAATCGCTTTCAAACTTACAAAGTCGATGGAAAATTTAAAATGACAGGAGCCTATTGTTTTTGGTCAATATAGGTCAATGGTCAAGGACATCAAAAGTATACAAAACGTTTCTTCCTCATATCTTTGTCACTATGAGTCGTATCTACTTCAACAGTAGCTCATTTTAATCGTCATTCAAAGGTCTGTCTTCTGTTGTGTAGCTGACTCAATTTGCGTTACCATGGTAACGTATTTTTGGGAAAAAGTGCTGATATTTGAAAAAAAGGGGTCAGTTTTAAAGCTACAAAGGTTAGTATTTTTTTTCATCAGGGAGCATACAAGTAGTGTTATTTGATTATATTACAAGTCTCGCAATATTTCGTGTAATATCTCGTCAAGCGAGATATTTCGAGATATCACTTTATGATAGCCTAGAGTCCACATGTGTTCTGGAATCATTTTGAAACTGATATATCTTAAGTTTGACATAAATATCTAGAAAAGAATTTTGCATTTTTTCCGGATATGGCTGCTAGTGGGCGCTGCACTTGAACCTCCTGAACATATCCCCAAAATTACAAACCTCAGTTACAGAAACTATAGCTTGGTTTCTTCATCTAGGTCTTCTACATAACCTGGGAAAGTCATCTGGTGTAAATTTTTTGTCACTTTGTCAGTATGTCTATCTGTTTGTCAGTTCTCCTTAAATTAGCCTGCTTGCTGGTTCTTCGCCTATATATCATTCTACAGGCCACAGTTTGGAAGGAATCCTTTTCAAAATGGTACATGTTATGTCTTTCACTAAAATCTCGAAACAAATTTTTCATTTTTCGAATATGGCCGCTAGTGGGCGCTGCACATGACTCTCCCAAACATATAAAATTTTTTTATCCATATCTCCATAATTATAATTCTCAATTACAGAAACTTTGGCTAATTTCTTCCTCCGGGTCTTCTTCATAAATTGGTTATTTCATCTTGTCTAGAGCTTGTGTCACCTTGTCAGTATGTCTGTCTGTTTGTCAGTTGTCCTCAAAGTCGCCTGCTTGCTGATTCTTACGTCTCACATATATCATTTTACAAGCCACAGTTTTGAAAGAATCCTTTTGAAACTGTTATATCTTATGTCATACACTAATATCTCAAAAATACTTTTTCATTTTACCGATATGGCCTCTGGGGGGCGCTGAACACGACCCTAACGCTTATATCATTATATTGGCCGTATCTCCAAAACTCAAAGCCTCAATTACATAAACTATAGCTTATTTTCTTCCTCCGATATAATCTGGTGTAGTCATTTGGACACAATCTTGAGTTACTTTTTCAGTGTGTCCGTCTGTTTGTCAGTTGTCTTCAAATTCGCCTGCTTGCTGGTTTTTGCGTGTCACATATACCATTGTACAGACCACAGTTTTACAGGAATCCTTTTGAAACTGGTACAACTGATGTCATACACTAATATCTCGACAGTGTTTTTTTTTTTTTAATTTTCGGGATATGGTTGCTAGGGGCGCTGCACTCGTACTACTGCAACATATCAGTGCTTGGCCTTTCCTCTAAAACTGTGAACTTTATCTGCACTAACTATAACTCATTTTGTTTCTATATATCTTCCCCATATGTTTATCTAATCATATGTTAACTAAAATGTGCCAGTGTGTCAGGATGTTTTTTTCAGTTTGTGAGTTGTCAGCTTTGTATGCTTTCATGTTATTTTGTGTGATATATGTCATTCTAGAGTCCCTACTTCCTCGGCATTCACTCTGAATGTCACTCAATTGATGGAAAACCGACACTTTGTATCGTCTGTCCGTCTGTCAGTCATTTCAACTTCCGGCAAGCGTTCGACCTCTAGTCTACAGGTCGCAATTTTGCAGCAATCGCTTTCAAATTACACAGTTGATGAAAAATCTAAAATGACAGGAGTCTGTTGTTTTTGGTCAATATAGGTCAAAGGTCAAGGTCAAGGTAAGCACAAGTTTGCAAAACGGTTTTTATTCATATCTTTGTCACCATTAGTCGCATCTACTTCAACTGTAGCTCATTTTAATCGTCATACCAAGGCCTTTCTTCTCGTGTGTAGCTGAGTCAAATTGGCCGCAACCATGGTTATGTATTTTCGGGTATTGTCATGATATTCGAAAATAAAGGTCTTATTTTTCTAACTTTGTCAGTTTTAAAGCTAGAGAGGCCTAGTTTTTTGCATCAGCTGGTATTCAATTGGTGTTATTTGATCATTTTAAACGTCTCGCAATATCTCGTACATTATCTCGCTCAACGAGATATTTAGAGATATCACTTAATGATAGACTAGAGTCCACAATTATGCAGAAATCATTTTAAAACTGATATATCTTATGTCTGACATTAATATCTAGAAAAAGATTTTCCATTTTTCGGATATGGCTGTTAGGGGGCGCTGCACTTGAACTTCCCGAACATATCAATTTTTTGACATATCTCCAAAATTATATACCTCAGTTACAGAAACTATAGGTTGGTTTCTTCCTCTGGGTCTTCTCCATAACCTGAGAACATCATCTGATCTAAATCTTGTGTCAATTTGTCAGTATGTCTCTCTGTTTGTCAGTTGTCCTCAAATTCGCCTGCTGGCTGGTTTTCGCCTATATAGCATTCTACAGGCCACAGTTTTGAAGGAATTCTTTTGAAAATGGTACGTGTTATTACTTTCACTAAAATCTCGAAACAAGTTTTTCATTTTCCGAATATGGCCGCTAGGGGGTGCTGCACCTGACTCTCCCCAACATATCATTTTTTTGGCCGTATCTCCATAACTATAATTCTCAATTACAGAAACTATGGCTTATCTTATTTCTCTTGTTCTTCCCCATGATCTGAGTAAGTCATGTGGTCTCATTCTTGTTTTACTTTGGTAGTTTGTCTGTCTGTTTGTCAGTTGTCCTGAAATTCGCCTGCTTGCTGATTCTTGTGTCTTACATAAAGCATTCTACAGGCCACAGTTTTAAAGGAATCCTTCTGAAAGTAGTACATGTTATGTCTTACACTAATATCTCAAAACAGATATTTCAATTTCCGAATATGGCCGCTAGAGGGCGCTGCACTTGACACTCCCCAACATATTACTTTTTTTGGCCATATCTTGGGCATATATTTTCTTCCTCTGAGTCTTATCCATAACCTGGTTAAGTCATCTGGTCTAAAGCTTGTGTCTCTTTGTCAGTATGTATGTCGGTTTGTCATTTGTTGTCAGCTATGTCTGCTTTCATGTTCTTTTGTGTTATATATGTCGTTCAACAGGCCTAAGTTTTCACCAGTCGCTCTGAAAGTCACTCAATTGTTAGAAAACCGACAGGTTGTTCTGTCTGTCCGTCTGTTTGTCATTTCAACTTCCGGCAAGCGTTCGACCTATGGTCGTCTAGTTTTTTTTCATTCAGCACTACAGTGTTTTTCCCATTATCTTCCTATCATTATCACTCCCTCGTCCCTCGTCTTTACACGTTTCTTTCCAAACTAACCTTTCCAAATCGAAAGATCTTAACCCCGATGTCACCCACGACTCTCACGGGAGAATCCGCCCCTCCCGTGTTACACAAAATAAGTACCTATAAAGTCCAATAAGGGTCGCTACCGGTTCTTACAATGTCAACATTCCCAATGTGCTTTCACATGGGATTTCACTGACAATAGAGTTGACTACCCTACTTTTCGCTTGCTTGCAATTTGCCTTCGTGGCACAGTTGGTTACGCAGACGGCTTCTCGGCATACGGTCGGTGGTTCGAGTCTACTTCTGTCTTGATATCATTGCACGTTATTCTCTATATACTAATGATTCATGTCTCTATTTAATTCCAGATTAGCAGCTTCAGGATTACGCTAACAACGGTGATCGGGGAGTTTAGAAATGACATAGATATATACGTCTTTATCAAAATGTACGTTTGCCCCGAAAAAACTAAACCCAAGTTTTACTCTATCCCCATCAAATATATCGCCCTCTTTAGCTAGTTCCTTGAACCATGATGAAGCCCGAGTTCTATAGTCCCTCCCAAATCAGATATAACGTAACCTCATCACGCCAGGAAATCCCTTATATTTACACCAGTATGTCATTTAGGATCATTCTAGTGGCTCGGACATTTATTTTAAATAATATACATCCTTTTAATTTCAGTTTAGATTCATATTCAGATTAACCTTCAGCTGGATTTTCCCCAAGCCATAAGTTTTACAATACACATATGAACTGTTAATATTTATATGAATTTACCTTACATATCACATCATCTTTTATTATGCGGGCATTAAGCAAAATGATAAAAAATCACAAACAGGCATATCCAGTATTATAGTATTAATATATTTCCTTTAACAAATGACTTTTATACATTATGCAGTAATTCTGAATAAATCATTAATGATAAAAAGGACACTCAGCTTCAAATTCAAGAGTCCCTTTGAATTTGAATAATGGAAGGTGATCAGGTGATTAACTTCCAGTACTATGTGTCAATGTGCGTGGTATCAATAATTATGTGAGAAGCAGGAAACTCTTAAGTTTGTTAACAAAACATGACATGGCTTGAGTTGCAAGTTTCATACAGGAAACTCATTCAGTAGAAAAGAGATTCATTGTTTCAACAGACCATACTATCAATTTTTTTATTTTTTTTTCTTTAGGATGTCACTCAGATAAATGCGTAGCGATGATATTCAGAGGACGACGTCACCTCACGGTTGGTATGCCACAGGCGACATGGCCTCGAAGAACGACATTGGTCATATCAAGATCGAAGTCAGATATGTTGATATAATAAAACGGGCCACGATAACGATATCTCCAGCAGAAGTTGAAAATATAATTTGTGAACATCCTGATATTTCTGCCATTCAAGCAATTGGCGTCCCCAGGGAACGACTAGGAGAAGAGCTTTACGCGTGCGTGATTCCGAAGCAGAGCAGCACGGTGAAGGAAGCAGACTTGTTGGATTGGTTTGCTGGAAGATTCGGAGATTCCAAAGTTGGACATTACAGAGCCCCGAAGTATGTGGAAATATTTGAAGATTCTCCACGTCTCCCCACTGGAAAGATGTCGAGAAAAGAATTGAAAGCAAATGTTCTTGCTAGTTTTAAATGAAAATTGATTTCATGTTGGGATCATGTGGATTCATCTTATACATATTAGTTTCTACATTTATGGCAAAAAAAAGTTATAATTTGTTTCCATGCAATATTTTCCAGTGTGCCGTCAGAGATACAATGTATATCCTTTTTTTCCAAGAAATTCCCTTTCGTTAAAAAGAAATAGGTGTTCATAAATTTACATGATATGAGCCCACTTTTTGATATACTGACGCAAAAGATAATTCAGAATCAGTTTTAGGTTTATTTCTTTTTGATTTTCAAATTTATGATTGAAATAGAAAAACGAACAAAAATAGATGTGAAAAAAAGGATCTATAACAAACATGTATTCATTGTTCCACTGCTTCAGCAGAGTTTGTAATAAAATATTTTCTGTCAAATGTCTGCTATTATAAAAAAATTATGAAGGCAGAGAGCTATAGCGGACCGCCTAAAATTGAATGAAAGTCATATGGGAAATTATAAAGATTGAACTGCCTAATTGATATATGAAAATTGAATGAAAATCATAACACGTAGGCTAATGTTCCTATTCAAAATGTGCTGAGGTGGTGTAATCAAATTTGTATAAATATCTGCTTGCATATATACAGAGACTCACCATATGGCGTTTTAACCCTAGTCCCCATATTAGCTCATTTTGTTTAGGTGATATATACGTCAGCTAAATGACTCGTCACACGGAGGTGTGCCGCATTACATACGGCAGATCTAGGTGAACGTTGGTTTATCCTGTAAATTTGTTATTTTAATATACATCATCTTTGTTTGTAGCGTCACTAGACAAAGGTCTCCTAAATAATGACAGTTGTTTCATTTAATTGGTGAACCAACGGTTGATATTATAATGCGCGTTTTTTCACATTATCTGAATATAATTGACAGGAAATTCAATTTCTTTGTTCCATCGGATCCTCCTCATGTTACTTTTTGGCGCATATTAAATAATTCATACAAGATAATGGAAATAATATTTAAACTTAACTCAGCTTATTAGCCTACTGTACACTGAGATACCCTAAATGTAGCCTTTGCCCACATTTGAACAATGACAGAATGAAAACCGCGGATAATTAACCCCGCGAAACATGAAGCCAACCAGATTTTACATATTAACCTAAATTAATTACTGGATTAATGTTTTATTATAAGGCTAAATGATCTCTAATGATTCCTTTACGTGGTGCTACATGAAATAATGTCGTAGGAGAATGTTCCACTGATTATTAGCCAGGCTACCTAGATAAATATTCATATGTGATGCATGTGAACAGACTCCCTAACTAAAATGTTTCGGAATTATAACAAATACACAGGGAATATACATTTAAAGAAATGTGAAAAGAATGTTAGAAATTAAATATTATAAACAATACACAAAGGAATTCTTATTTAAGAAACCAACCAATAGTCAACTATACAAAGGGTAGTTAGTTGATACTTACCGATGTTCTTATTGCTTCACTTCATAAAGACTAAGGAACACATTTTTATGAATGTTTTATAAAAAAAAAATATGTATTTTCGAATTGTGGGTTGGATGAAATCAATTGGAGAGATAATGCCACCATTGCCCTTGAACACAGTTTTGTATGGAATATTTCCAATTAAGAATAACCCCTTAATAAATCAGGTGCTCCTTACATTTAAAATGTGTGTATATCAAAGTAGAAAAGAGTATAATCAGAAAAAAGTAATTTATTGTCACATTTTTAATGAGACTGAAATATATAGAGAAAATCGAAAATATAAAAACAAAACAGAAATATAAGATTACTACACATTTATTAAAAATCGGAAATTAAGGAAAAAATTATAACATACAGTAGCATTGTAGCTTTAGCATTGAAAGAAAAAGCAAGGAGAAAATGTATTCTGTTAAGACCATTAGAATATATGTATATACTGCATATGCAAATAACAAGGATTGAAAATTTGAAGTATAATTGGAATAATATCCAGGCAGTATGCTTTGTATAAATTGTATACATAGTATATGTTGTATTTGACGTGCTTGCTTACAATTATGTGTGAAATGTGTATTGTACAGTTTTTCGCAATGAAATTTATTATAAAAAATAAACACTACACTACGTGGTTTTAAAATACTGAATGAATATTCATATCATGCAGCCGGGAATCTTGATTTCTTCGGGTACAATATTTGCGAATGGAAGCCAGCCTACCTTAAGCACATGAATATACCTGGAGGTAAACATAAGCAATGAAGGAACAACTAAATGGCTTTAACAACGTACAAGATACTGGTAAATAAGCTTAGATAATGCAACCAGGCATGTGTAGAAACACACTGTGCAGAACAGACAAAGTGCAATGGACCATAACGTGCAGCCCAGAGTTAGATTTGACACCAGGTCATTTTCTTGTACTCCTCAGGTAGTAGGGACAAAAAGGCTAATAGTCAAACGTAGGCTTACCGTGTCAATGATCATGCTCTATATGACGCTAAGCCACTCTTCCTAGCATCATATTCTTGTATTTTATATCAGAGAACTTCATTAAAAAATTCTTTCCTTGACCCCGAGGTAACAATCGTAGTTAAAGTCCGGTGGTCGGTTTCATGTTCGTAGTGTTATAATTTTGCGTTTTCAATCTGTCCCGTGTTTCGCAGAGGTTCCATTTTCGCGATATCACCATAATAAAATCCTACACAAAGTTATCATTTATTGTGATTATATGAATTAATTTTATCGAATAATATGTGCGCAAATGGATAATAATTGGACGGGGACCCAAAGTACCATCAAACGAAATTGTTCATTAATATCATACCATTTGAAAGATCTGATATAATTGAAATAGCAATCTGAACATACAAGGTGTATTAGTATTTTTCCTAAATGTCAATGACTTGACTTGCACGATGGGGTCTCTTATTCAAGGTTTTAGTTTTGCGATAATTCGCCTTTCAAGATTATCGCTAATCTGAAACCCTCGCGAAATGAAGGCAACCGCAGTATTCTGATACAAAAACGATTGTTTTTTTTAATGTAACCTTGGTAACAGTTTTCTTCCTGATTTGGTTACGCTCATGCGGCAGATCGATTCTAAATATATTCAAGTTTCTGCATCTACAGTTATGCAAAGAGGTTTAAATATGCTGTAACCTTTGTAGGCATGTTGATACAATTTAGCTGAATTAAGCTTTAGAATCATTTTCGGAAATGTGAATTCAAAGCTAGAAATTCTTTTAGGAAAAAAAATGAATGGTGAGAGGCTGATGTCTCTATAATGTTATTGACTTGTCCTATGTGTATATATTACTACAGATCTTGTATGTTACACTCACAACACCTGTTGGCGAAGACTGACGATAAGTGCCCAATACATCAACAAGCATCGGTCGCATTTCTCAAAGATAAAAAGTGAAAACAGCTCCCTTGTTCTTTAGGATAAGGTTGCTGACATGTCAATTCCCCTGTACCACAAAGTACAGTCAATAATGACTGTTACCAGTTGTGACGGATGTACCTCTCGGCTATTTGTTGCTATATTCTAGAGCTGTGTGCAGTAGTAAGGTACCCTATGGTCTTCTTAAATCACAATACTGAAAATAATGTCTTCAATTGAAACATAGTATTTTGCTACTTTAGATAGATGTATTTAATTTGATTTTCAAGGAGGGGAAATGCTGGGAAGTGTTTAAATACAAGAATGATCGCGATCACCGATACAATTTATTACTTCATGTTAATAAAATTCATCCAGCACAGACGGTTGTTTGTTATGAAAACAAATGTTCATACCTAAGGTGTATTGAATATGTACGTGTTACCTATCAGGTGTATGGGTATTTGTTGATATACTAATGCTTGTTTGGATGGGTGAGTTACCTATCAGGTGTATGGGTATTTGCTTATGTACTAATGCCCATCTGGATGACTCAGTTACCTATCGCAAAACAAACCGAATAGTTAATAATAAATTTAATACGAACATGTAGATCAAATAAACAGGCGATATGGATTCTATCATGAAAAAACTACCATTTTGTCATCTCTCTGTGTTTTCAATATATAAATCTACTAATATCTCTAGGATGTCAAATTGGTCTTGATGAATATCAATATTTCCTGTTGGTGATTCATTGTTTGGGATAATATGGAGCAGAATCCTGATGAAGTTGCAGGCATTGGCGAAGAAATGTTCTCCCCGAGTCTTTTCTTTGTATCTGTATCTTTTCCTGTGAGCATATCCTTCACGAATCCAAACCAGGTGTGGTACCAAAACAATATACATCGGTCCCGTTTAATTGAATATCGTATTTATCAACCGATTATATTCATTTATGCGGGCTAGTCAAATAAACGGGGTGTTAATATTCAAGGTTGTAGCCGTCAGTATAATACTGTGAATTGATATCGGATGGCTTTGTTGTTTCTCGTATTATTCAGAGGGTTCTGAATTATCTGTTTTGGAATTTTTCATTTAATGCTGTTTCAATTCATTAGTTTATATAGGTTATTGATCACCTGTTAACATTTTTTATTGATAAAAACGATCTTATTGCCAATGGCTGACAGCTTATCGATCACGTGAATATTTCAAATGTTGTCAAATGTTTAATACATTTCCTCAAGGATTCTGATTTATCATAAAACATTTCATTTGAAATAACTGTGCATTCACCTGTTCTTGTATATAATCAATAAAAAGCGGTACTACAAAATGGCTGACAGCTTAGAGATCACGTGAATGTGTCAAAGGTCACGATGTTTAGCAAGATTCCTAAAAGATTTTGTTTTTTTATAACACATGTTGTCTTCTTTTTTAACTTTAAAAAAATTACTTTCTGTACGATTATCTGTTCGTGTGTGGTCTTAAAAAATTGTCGTTTCCGGAAAACATCATCCTACACCCAGAGATCGTTTCTAATCAAAACCATTGTGAGTACGATCCTATCCAGTGTGCATACCGATCACGTGAATATGTCAAAGGTCAATAAGGTGAGAGGCCACATAAGACCAGCAAAATACAGATTCGTACTTCGTATCAAGTATAAAAAAACAAACCGATACTGTTTCTCTTAGGGATTTTATTATGAATTTTAAAACATATTCACCGATTGACCGTACAGGTAATACTCTCAAATAGAATACCATGGTTACAGCGTATCCCGTCTTTATAATGAAACCTACCCTGTGACAGTTTGTCCGGGGAGCACGTGTAGAGTTAACGCATCAACACACATTTAATTAAGCAGGTAATCAAAGAGGAAAACCATTTGGGCTGGTGGCTCGAGTCATATCAAAGGCTTATTAGAAGAAAGAGGGGTCAATGGTCCATGAGGTAAGCCTTCAAACCTGTCGGGCGTGCAATATGAAAGGCTAAAAGCGCCCCGGGCGGTCATTAGTCCGTGAGGCCGTTG
The DNA here is from genome assembly GCA_026874595.1 of Sipunculus nudus. Lineage (NCBI taxonomy): Eukaryota > Metazoa > Annelida > Sipuncula > Golfingiida > Sipunculidae > Sipunculus > Sipunculus nudus. The sequence goes on from CM049314.1 coordinate 57,568,304, forward strand.
TCGCACATGAATATTCGGGATTGTCGTTCATGATGGACGGATTTTACTACACATTTACCCGATATATACATTTATCAGATATTCATAAAAACGGAGAATTTTATTAAGAAGACATAGGAACTGGTTTTGGTTTTTATTAATTTATACAATTAAACGAGATATACAATTATACAATATACAGTTAAGCAGGACCGACTGTATATGATATTTGTGTGTTACAACACGGTAAAATACAATGCGAAGGCCCTGTTTAAGTACACAGACGTGTGTAGAAGCAGGAGACCTTGAAACAATATAAAACACTCAGGAAGACGTGATATTATACATCATGTGGTATCATGACTCGAGCTCAGTGACAAAAAACTGCTCCGCTTTCAACCTGTCTGTGACGTACTGTGCATATACACACGGCCAAACCACCAAGTTACATGAATACATCTTAAGCAAGAACAACCGAATATAGCCTTCCTGAACGTGCTGTGGTAACGGATCCGCCGGACGGCACCTTCCTAATAAACAAAACAAGAAGAAATCTACGTAAGTTCTGCAGGAAATATATTGTATTAATAACATTACCTTATATTTCTCATGTGCTGCACGCTTCAATGTTTTCCTTCCCCTTATTACTTCCCGATGTGCCCATTATCATTCTGATTCAGTATCAGTTAAGCTGTCCCAACCTTTACCTTCTGAGTCAATACGATATTTCGAGCATTTGTATGTACATCTCTGCTTTATCTGAATGGAAATAATACAAAAACCATCTTTATTTTTTAAACACTTTTCCTATTTTAAGAACTTTACATGGAGCAGGTTAGACGTTATCATGACACAAACTGTAACCGAAAACACCCAGATAGTTATACCAAGGAGTTTACAGGGATGGAGTATCAAGTGAGAGTCTGGCCATGTCGGATGTTGCTGACGGGGGTCATAAAACTCGCTGCTCAATGGCACACAGAGATGCCGCTGATAAGCCCGGCGCTAATTGATTCAGCGCGAGAGACCACCCTTCGGCGTGACTTCGGAACAGCTCGTTAGTTCCCGGAGACCACCAATGTGAACTAACGCGAAATTTATCTCCGGTAGTACTTAATATAAATATTTAAACAATCATAAGTTTGAACACCATATTTCCATATGTGTGGGAAACGTGTGTGAAGGTTTCGTTGCTAATGACGCCTGAGCTATAGCTTGGCTGCGGTACATATGGGCGATAATACGAGAACAACGCCGTCAGTGACAGAGCGGACAATGGCTCGCTGTTATCCATCAAAATGAAAGTCATCCGAGCATAAGCTAAAATTTTTTTTTTATCGTCGGAATACTATAATACATGGCCAATTATTAATATAAGTCAGAAGTGTGGGAACTGATGGAATTTTTTATAATTCCGAAGTTATTCAGGGAAAGTAAGGTTTACACTTACCAGTCGTCCGTCATGAATCACGGCATAAGTTGATGTAGAGTGTCCGCATCTATCCAAAAATTGGTCAAGTGATTACTCAACACGAGACCTCTCTAGATATATTTGTTGCGCATAATTCTTGACAAAACAAACCATTTGCGCATTCATAATTCCGGTCAATGTTATTCCAGTGATTTACTGCTCAGTTACTGGATATATCGCTCTCCGCTTCAGCGAGCTACAGCGGACCGCAGAAGTAACATCTAGCAGGCTCGCTTTATCAAAGGCCGTGCCGCCGCTGCGCCTGACACCGCGGCACAATAGGCGTACAATAGAGTTAATGGGCTTATCATGTCTTAATTGCAATTAGCGCACGACTGACACTCGCGACCTGGCAGGGCTTCTGACAGTTGTTACTCCAGTCCTGTAAACTCCTTGGTTATACGAGGCACATATTGTGTACATTGGCCTTAAATTTTCTTATGTAACATTCAGTGAGGACATCGGTAAATATGGTCTTGAAAACATGAAATTAGGTCACCCTGACCTTATTTTCTGCGAGCTATTGGAATAAGCATTATTTGAGCACTCGGAAGTCAGATGCGTTCAATTTGTATCCCTGATACCAAGAATCTTCTAACGCAACATCCCGGGAAGTTCTGGGCAAATTTCCTTGGAAACTTGAAATTAGGTCATGATAACCTATATTCTGCGCGCGCCTGGCCTAAAATATGATTTTAAGCACCTTGACAGCCCATCATTTCACAACTTGTATCTGTAAGCCGTGGAATCTTCTAACACGATTTCCATGTAGGTTTTTACAAATCTTCTCAGAAACCTGAACAAAGATCAAAGTAACCATTTTCTGTGAGCTGTGGTTGAAAACATTAATTGCGGCGTCCAGGGAGTCAAATAGGGCAAACATTGTATCTGTTCGCTCTTGAATTTTTTTCTTTATTTTCGGGACGATCCTAGGAAAATCTCATTCGAAAGCTATAATTAGGTTATGTTGACCAATATGCTCCAAATTCATAAATTCGCCAAAGACATAAATTGGAGCAATTAGACAGCATACAATAGTTAACAGTTAGGTCGAGGTTCTGGACAAATGTTCTTGGAAACCTGAAACTAGGTTAAGGTAATCTATATTCAGCAAGCGACTAGTGATTTATATGATGATAAGCACCCAGACAGTTTCGCAGGGGAAACAAATTTCCTGTTAGACCTAGAACCTTGTAATATAATATCCATTGAGGTCGTTGGCAAGTCTCCTTTGGTTGTTTAATGTGACCTATATTCTGTAAGCTACGAGCAGAAAACCCAATTTTGAACACCCAGAAAGGCAGATCGACAATATTCGTAGCACTTCAAGTAGAAACTTATAACTTTACGTTTAGGGAGTTCCTGATAAAACCCTCTTGGGAACCTTATATATGGTAGCTGTTACCTATTTTTTAGGGACTTTGTTAAAGAATGTTATTTTGAGCACTCTGGATGTCATTCTACCCATTATTCAAGGTTCCTCAGTAAATATTTTTCACCAGATCATCAATAATTAATACATGATTCATCTAAATGACAAATTAAGCAGAGCATCATGGCCCGTGGGCCACTAGTTTAGATCGCAACACGTTATAATGCTTGAATCACCATTAGATCACTTCTTACAGCTTCTAACTTCCACCTTTCACAAGCAACCAATCAGTCATCGTAACAAAGTAGTGCTGGCCAAACCAAATTATGGTGATTGTAGATTTTTTCTAACCAATTTTAGCATTTCTGCATTCAGTTATAGTTTGAACGTAACTAATTAATCTTTATCTTTTACTTATTTTAAATGAATAGATTGTCATTGAATTTCCTTTTTTTCAGAGTGAGGATTAACAATGAAGAAGAAAAGCTACACCAGTTGCCCATCATATTTTCCTTTAATCTACAAATCATGTCCTGAACTTTTAGAGGACCGATTTAGAGCAAATCCAGAGAAAGTAGCGATAAAGATATACAAGAAAAATTTGAAAGCAAGCACGCTCAGCTATGCAGAACTGTTCCAGTGGTCTCTGGAAGTTGCTGCGGCACTCCGACGACTGATTCCTGATCTCAAATGTGGTGACAAGATTGGAATCATCGGATCTAACACCACCGATCTCCACCTGAGCATACATGCTATATTCTCACTGGGAGCCGTAGTGGTGCTCATTCCACAACATGCCAAAACTGGAAAGGAATTGCTTACTTTTCTACATACAACACATTGCAAGTGCTTGGTATTTCAGCAGGATGTTGTAGATAATTCAATTCTTGAGCCACTGCTAACACAAGGAATTAAACTTGTCGGTTATGGTGCAGGTACTGATAAAAAGAACCTAACAGGAATAAGCCTATTAGAGGAATCGCGAGAGACTTTGATTTCATCTGAAATAAACGAAACTAAGAAGATCAAGGACGAACTTCTTCCAGACTCGGCAGCTGCTGTGTTTTTTACATCAGGTAGCACTGGAATCCCAAAGGCGGTTATTTATTTGCATTTCCAGCTGATTAACAACGTCAGTGTTTACGGCAAACAGTTGTCATTGACTGAAAAAGACATCTTCTTCACCGACAGGGCCACCATCCACGTGGCTTCATTCTTTGCGTCACTGCGGTTCCTGGTGTCAGACCTATTATACGTTTCATTGGATACACATGTCACCAAAACCGATATTGAAACAATCCTTGCCATTGTGAAAAAAGAAAGGTGTACAGCAGCAATGTTATTTGGTTATTTGATCTTTGATATATTGAAAGTAGGAGAACGGGCAAAGCCATACCTTAATTCGTTACGGGTTCTCATCACAGGCGGTCAAACCTTGAACGTTCAGACTGCAATCAACATCCACCGGATCTTGCCAGATACACATTTTGCGAATGGATATGGGGCAACAGAGATCGGAACTGCTGCGGTCAACATGCAACCACTGGAAGACCAGGAATTGAGTTTCATCGGACCACCGTTGCCAAACTATGAAATGAAAATTGTAGGAGATCATGGGGAGACTTTACCCTTAGGTGAGATCGGCGAACTTCATTTAAGAAGCCTTTTGATGGCTCTCGGGTACGTGCACGGAAAGGGTTGTCAGAATATGACGTCACCAGAGGGATGGTATGCCACCGGTGACATGGCTTCAATGAACGACAGTGGTCATATCAAGATTGTTGGCAGAAAGGTTGATTTTATAAAACGTGCCACGATAAAGATATTTCCTGCGGAGATTGAAAATATTATCTCTGAACATCCTGAAATCATCGGTGTACAGGTGATTGGCATCCCCGACCAACGACTGGGAGAAGAGCTTTATGCATGCGTGATCCTAAAGCAGGGCAGCACAATGAAGGAGGCGGATCTGTTGGAATGGTTTGCTGGAAAATTCAAAGATTCCAAAGTTGGTGATAACAGAGCACCTAAGTTTGTAGAAATATTTGAAGACTTTCCACGTCTTCCCTCTGGAAAGATTTCGAGAAAGGAACTGAAAGCAAAAGTCAATGGACGTTTTAACTGATTTTTTTTGGGTATTTTCGTGGATACCTGAATCAAGGGTTTTTTTTATTGATTTGTCTGTTGCATGTTTATAACATATTTTGAAATTTATAAGAAAAAAAATGATTCTGTTTAAATGAAACAGGTGTAATCGTTTATGTTATATTGCATACACCTAAATGACAAACTAAATCATCTGTTATTTTATATAATCTGACAAATGCGTAGTTTCTGTATTTGCCTTTACAAAATGGATACAATTTTTGCTGAATAAGTGTAAAGAAGGCAAATTGTGTTTGCACAAATTGATAATTATATAATTCTCATATCAAAAACGCATTATATCAAGGATACGTTATCTAAACAGATTAGATAGGTACTCGGTACTTTAAGCGTATATTGAATTCCCTTATCGTTTACTTAGCAAAAAGGAGAAATAAGATACAAAAATATTATATATGTTCTGAAAATATAATTTATTTGATCTATTTTATCAAAACTGGATTTGTTCAGCTCTAGGATTTAGAGACAGATTAGATAGGTATTCGATACTTTAAGCGTATACTGAGTTACCTTATCGGTTACATAACAAAAGGAGAAATACGATACAAATCATATAGATGTTCTTAAGATAAAATTTGATTTATTTTATATTATACCAATAAATTAATTACACTTGATTTGTTCAGCTCTAGGATTAAGAGACAGTTCTGATTATTACCATATAGACCAAAGTTGATGAAGCTTCTCATAATACAACAAACTGGAAGGAATACAGTCGGGCAGGATACTCTGATGTAATGTATAATATATGCTTTATGTATCATTAATCTCAATAACTGGAGTAAAACTTTAAAGCGGAAGCTTATGTTTCTTCTTATAATGTTCTACTACACCATAAAGATAGATCGGTTTTGAAGTATTGAGTTGGTATCCCAAAAGTATGCCAATTATTGTCTGGTATGTATCGCATGTGTTCCTTTGTTCAGTATGAGAAAAACATTTTTTGGAGACGAGTGATCGATGGCGCTCTTTGAATGTTATATTCTGAGGAACCTACATATCTATTGGCAATAACAAACATTGCCAATATAAATCCTAAGATATCGAGACAGTAATATACGCCGTACAAATATATTTCCACAGGCATTCCTTTAACTGAAATGGCTGAAATGAGACTGGCGACCAAAGAGGCGGCTACAGGGAACACCCCCGTTTTCCTGTTTCCCATTAGGTATTACGAAGTGTTGTTTCCGGATTTATTTCGGATTACATGGTAAATTCTATGACGGCGCTAATAGCCAATGCTGAACCCAATACTAACCAGTCAACGCAGTGAAAGCCACGATGCTCATTCCAAGCCATTCTTAACCCTGTGAATAACTCACGCTCGACAAATACTGACTGACAAAATCTAACATACCAGAGGCTATTGATGCATAGGTAGATACAAAAGGCGAATATTAATGTTCGAGAATGGGAGCGAGGCGTGTAATTAATGACGAGTATTCTAAAAACTGTCTTTACTCTGGTAAAATGTGTCTTGTTTCACACATGCGTTACTTGCATCTAGATCGAGATCAGTAAAAAGAATACTTTGGTGATAGGTGTTTCACTCAGTTATGATTTATTGCCACACTTGTACTATTATTGCAAGGAACTTGACTTTTGCAAACTGAGCATGGGCAGGTATGAATCAGAGAAAAAAAATCGTTCCTGAGCAACGCTTTTCAGCCAAGACAACATTATGAAGATTTAAGAGAGCTAGGTGATAGAATAAGCCAAAGACATAGCGATGCATGTAATGGATCTTTCTGATTATAGTAACTTAATATCAATATATATACTAGCTGCTCCCGTGGAAAATCCACGGCCTTATCTGGTGCATATTTTGGTAATGAGCTGATAGGAACTAAACGACGCATATTTTAATCCCAGGGTTTTTGCAGGAACTTTTGTCATGTGTTTCATATATATGATATAAAGATTACTTCTGCTAGAATTCCCCAGGAATACCCTCAACATAGGTCCCACAGCTTCATAGCTCGGGAAATATCGTAGATATAACGATCGTATAAAGAAGCATTCTACCGTGAAATTACATGAAAGATGCTTTGTATTAGTTGAAGCTCAGGCGATATGGTAAAACACGATGTTTATTCAGCGTAGTAAGTTGAGGGTATAGTCTAAGGCATGTTAACAGACACATGCGTTATTTGTATACACACGCATATTTAGTTGAAGTCTCTTGTACGCAAAACGTATAGCTGCCAATGTGAAAAAGATAGGCCAAGAAAAATATATTCCAACAGTATTCAGTTTTTTATTTATGTACTGTAAATTGTCATGGAATAAGCAGGTCTGATGCAAAACTGACAACTCTCCCAGATAAAAAGAAAGCAGGTTGATATATTTTGATGAAAGCATTTAGGAAAGAAATCACTTCAGCCTTGGTTCGTTGCATTGACTTTCAGCAAATTAACGCAAAATGTAATGTACAGATTTTGCTAAAAATTTGTAGAGGGGTAAAGTAAAACTGCATCCGTAATCCATTACATTTTGGAGGTAATCGGAATCACCATAATAATTTTTTTCTTCATTGCCATAATCATAATTCCACAAAGGAATAATTATAAGGGGCTATTCCTTTGTCCCCGAGTAGAAGCCGCCCACTCGTTTGCAGTTGTTCTGTCACTCGCCTGTTTCTAAACCATGACAATGTTTTACATAATACGTGCATATATGAACGAACGACTAATTAGTAGATCTCTAATTAGAGATTGAGGACCCTTAGACGTGTGTGCAATCCGCCGCCCTCCCCCCCTTTCCAGGTCATCCTTTTAAAACTTTTTTCAAACAACCCATAAACCCGCCGAACTAATGAAACCATGGTTATCATGGAAAGATACTTCTGAATGTATAAAAATCAACATACCTGTAAACCTATTAAAGGGTGATCGTGTAAAGGGTCCACTCAACGGAAAAATGCTCCCTATAAAAAGATTCATGTGGACATGAGTTCCGCGCTTGAATTTAAAAACTTTACTTCCTTTTGACAGAGTAAAATTCCTTAACAGGCGATATAATGGACATGGGGTTCAGTAGGGATTACAGGTCGCCTCCAGAAAAAGCGTGACAGGCGAAAAATGTTTTGCTGAACATTTGTGGAGGGTAAGGGTAAAGACATATCAATAGTCCATTTCATTTTGAGGTAATAAGAATCACCACAATATATATTTTCTTATAAACCATTATAACAGGACCATTCCTTCTTCCCCGTCTGGAAGCCACCCATTCGTATTTATTTATTCTGCCACGCGCAAGGTGATCTCGTGTTACTAAGCATGGCAGTGTTCACACATGAAACGGATACACGTGAACACATGATTGATATTAAAGGAGATTCTGATGGAGGTCTGTACGCCCTGACTACAGATTCTAGTTTGTTATCAATTTAAAGATGTACTGGTGATATTTCTTCATGTCATGTTTCACCGTCCCTGCAGACAACGGATCTCAATAAATATATGTGACCCCCCCCCCCCACCCGATTGATATTTAAGTTGTGGGGCTTCTTTTAAAAAAATAAAACTTCATAAAACACATGACATGGTCGAACTTTTGAAACCATGGTTATCATGGAAAGATATATCTGAATGAATTAAAATCAACATACCTGTAACCCATAAAAATTTGTCAAACGGTGGTCATCACATCACTGGACTCAGTGCCAAGTGTTGACCAAACTGAAAAGCCCTCGCATTGAAAGCGGAGTCATGTGGTCTTTGGATTAAACACCTTTTCTACCTTTTGAGAGAGACAATAGACTTGGGCAATCAATGGGGATTATGGTCGACCCGCGTGACCGCGCATTGCACGAAATGCCTTTTGGGCAGGCATGCGCTCTGGCCCCGGTCTTAACAGGCCAGTGAAAATTCCCGAGGCGCCTCCTGAAAAAGCGTCACAGGCGTGGAGGGCTTTGCAGCACAAAAGAAACAGGGACACCTAATGGGGAAATATTAAAATTATTAAATATTCAGCTTAACAGGACATAATCCCACAAAATAAAACAAACTTGTCCTAGAAGAGCACACCACCGATACGTCTGCCGAATTTGGAGTCAAATCAGAACGGAAACAAGTAAACCGTGGTCATAAAAATCCGAACTCCGTATTAATTATATAGATAATACCTATTATTAAGGAATTTAGACCGGCATGTTATGCAGTGACTTTAGACCTGGGTGCTGTGCACTGATTTTATACAAAACTATTATGTAGTGACTTTATACCAGACCTTTTACATCTGAGGCCAGATGAAGGATTATCGTACATGTGGCTGCTATTATCACTGACACAGATCCGTAGCAGGATACGATGTCAGTAATGACGTATAACGTTAACAAGAGCTTACATTGCTGTTCAGTAATGGTTATTAAACCATGTGTCCACAGACTTAATCATTAAATAACCACGATTATATGAAGTAATGCTCTACTACTTGACATGTATTGTATGTGACATGTGAACAAAAAACCTTCTTTTCCCACAAATATGTACCAGATTTGCTTTGAGTTACCTTATATAGATCATATCAGTTGTGTGCAAACGAAACTGTCTATTTGCGTTTGATTGAGAGCAGAATATATATATATATATATATATATATATATATATATATATATATAGAGGGCGATTTAAGGAAATACAAGTCATTAGGTAAAGGTGTGATGGCTTTATCGGTAAGACTTTGTCATTAAGTCTGTAAATTATAGTTTGTCATTAAGAGATTTGCCTTTTCTCAATCTGTGCTTTGATGTTTGTGTAAACCCCAAGTTACTCTGAATTTTCCTCATAGACTCATGTTTATACGCATTGTCCTCGCGAGAAAGAACGTTATCTTCAGTGTAATTCTTGTTCGCCTTAGTTCTTGCAGTCCGTAGCTTGCCGATCAACAGAAACTGTTCTTTTAAAACGATTGATGACCCTATTCACATAACGTAGAAAACAGTCTTTCCCTGAAAAAGCTGTTACAATGAGTGCCCCTCCCCTCGCCCTCCACGAAAGAACACTTGATCAATTCCTTATCAGCAGAGCTAAAATCAGATCTGTGCACAGTAAGGAATCGAACTCAACAGAAAGAATGTTATTTTGATTTTGCCATGAAAAGAATACAACTAGTCATCCTCGAGGATAATAAAAATCACACCTGTACCGAATGTCCTGTAGTCAGATGACACTTAGCACTGACTGCCGGGTATATCATGCAGTACCCAGCGATCGATATCACAAAAGTTATTCTTGCTGTAAATCAATAAATTGAACTCCTAGACCAATGACATTTACAGACATATTTAAAAAATAAATAAATTGTTATATGCAATAACATTAATCACCTTAAAAAAGTAATAAAAAATCATTATATATATATATATATATATATATATATATATATATATATATATATATATCAGGGTTTCAGAAAAGCGGAATGAAGCGTCTGTGATGCTCAAAATGTAACTCGGAAGCTCGGATCTGGGTGTTTAAGCGGAAGCGCTAATTTCTGGCTGTTGGAGTGAGAGGATCAAAGTTGGCCTTTTAGCAGTCACTGACCATTGCCGATTACCTCAGGAAATTGCCTCATTAATTGTATAACCACCTGGCTGAGAACTGAGTTTTAGATTTCACTCTAATCAAATTATCATAAAATGACACAATATTTAATCATGCAATGGTATGAAAATGACGAAAAATAAAAAAAAAAACACGAATTTACACACTGCACACACATATCGCCTGCCAGGTCGAAAGGCACTAGACGCAGTACAATTTTGGCCTGAACGCCCAGGACTCTTCACCTTTTCCTTCCTACTGAAATATATATATATATATATATATATATATATATATATATATATATATATATATATATATACATACAAATACAAATCCACTCTGAAATATTTTAAAACCTAGCATTCCTACTAATATTCAGCGTGACCCCATCAATCCCCCCCAAACGAGGATCCGCTGGGCAGACTTACCTGTTCAGATAGTTCTTCTCTCACTGCTTTGCTGTGTTGAGGGACTAGCGTTACCACTACAGCATGGTGAGTTTACTGAGTGGATTCCACTTGGTATGAGTATAGTATGGTATATTTAAATTGCCTTATATATTGTATATTTGCCTTGTATATTGTGTATCTTCATAGTATATGTGTATTTAAATCATATGTATACTACTGATATGTTCACTGCTTCCAAGACCCTATTACAAATCAGTTTAATATGCTCATTGAGCATCCTGGTATATCTTTGTATTATATATAAACATTAAAACAACAAATAACCTCTTTGCCCTGTTATGTTCCAGTATCGCACGTGTACCCCGAACAATACTATTGTGCCCCCGAGGACAATAGGATCAGTGTCAGTCTTTCACATGTCCCCCCCCCCCGCCCCGTATCGCACAAAGCATAATCTCGTAATCTCGAAAGTTCTCGGCTTTTCGAACCACGCCTTAGCTTCATTATAACCACATTCACCTGATGATCAGGTTGCATCCCGTGAAACAGAATTTACAGTGTTGTTTTCTTCAGAGTTATATATATATATATATATATATATATATATATATATATATCAGGACTTAAACACGCTAACTTGTGTTCGACAGTTCTGTTTCGTAAGGGCCCCAACGGGCCCTCATTCGTCAGGAACACTGAGTGGTCTTGTGGGGGCTCCTTATACTTGATCCAGGGGATTTGTATTTGATCAGCAGGTGCTTTGACCTGTGCCTGCATGTCGCTGCAATCAATTTCGTTTCTTTTGTTGAGAGTGCATAATAGGGGGCGATGAATAATAAAGTACTTTTCTTCCAATCTTGCCCATAAGAGGGTAACTGTTTTATAAAATGTCACTGTAGACACAAACAATCTTGCCCATTAGAGGGTAACTGTTTAACAACAAACATTGTGTACCAAGCCACCGTAACACGTCTAGACAATCTGAGACAAGAAACCTACATCGGCCTAACAGAAAACACATTCAAAACACGCTACACGGCCCACAAATCTAGCTTCAAGAACGAGAAGAGACAAAATTCCACCACACTAAGCGAATACATTTGGAAAATAAGGGACTTATATGTGCAATATACCATACAATGGAAGATAATCAACAAAGCCAGAGCGTACTCAACATCATCTAAATCATGTAACCTTTGTTTGGAAGAAAATTACTTTATTATTTATCGCCCCCATGCTCCGCTTTCAACCTGTCTGCGACGTACTGTGCATATACACACTGCCAAACCACCAAGTTACATGAACACATCTTAAGCAAGAACAACCGAATATAGCCTTCCTTAACGTGCTGTGGTAACGGATCCGCCGGACGGCACCTTCCTAACAAACAAAAAAAGAAGAATTCTACGTAAGTTCTGCAGGAAATATATTGTATTAATAGTATTACCTTATATTTCTCATGTGCTGCACGCTTCAATGTTTTCCTTCCCCTTATTACCTCACGATGTGCCCATTATCATTCTGATTCAGTATCAGTTAAGCTGTCACGACCTTTACCTTCTGAGTCATTACGATATTTCAAGCATTTTATGTACATCTCTGCTTTATCTGAATGGAAATAATACAAAGACAATTAATGCAGTAACTCGTTATACGGGGTTTTCTCGCGAATTAAACCCTGATGCCAAGTGGCTTTGGCCTTAGAACCGAGGTCGCTTTGTCACAGAAAGGACATTTCTCTTGGCCCTACTGGAAACAGATCACAGGATAAACCGATTCGTAACGTTATGATAAACCAACGAGTACTGAACTTTTCACATTACAACCTTTCCGCTCACGGCCTGTGGAAATGGAACTTCTCTTCAGAGATTGAAGAATTAGACCTGACCGGCACTAACATCAGTGACGATGAAGCAAACTTTCAATATTTGAAAGGCTTAAAGTGGCTCCTGATTGGTCAAAACGATATTTCCGAAATCAAGGAGAACTCACTTCGTGGATTAAAACATCTGCAAGGCCTGAATGCAGAGAACAGCTTCCTGGAAACAATCAACTTTTCACATTTCCGTGATCTGCACGCCCTGAGATATCTGATATTGCGTAAAAACCGGATCACTGAGTGCGTTACATCAGAAGGTGCGGGTTGGATGGACCAACTTTTGTTTTTAGACTTGAACGTCCTTTTTTGTAGAAATAAAGTATTTTTTTCAAATGTATGTTTAGGAGTGGTGCAGAGGGAACCCTTTCCTCTTCATCATACCTGTTCAAAGTAACTCAGGTTTGATTCCTGCTTGTGCATTCTAGTACTTTTAGGAATTTGATCTGGTGACAAAAACGATGTAGGAGTAAGGAAGTACGAAAGTTAAACTGCCGACTCTATATAACAGTAGAATATGATAATTTTTGCATAGGTTTCCTGGCGGATATTTTATGGGCATAAATGTTACTACCATTTCATATTTACATAACATAGAAATCTTACTTATTGTTTGGATTATCGCACCAGTTAATATTATTCTGCAACCGTTTTCATAATGTTCGTTCTGTTATATTGTTTTATGTATATCCTTATTATTTTTCTTGAATGACACATTTTTTACTTGTGTACAGATAATAAGATAATGTTTGAATGCATGCGTCTGATTTATTAATGTATGTAATAAAATATCTTGGTGTACATTTCCATCTATATATGATATATGAATGTTGATCAGGCCTTATGGACACTAAATTCCAGAGTGTCCTCTTTCTCTCTTATTCTCTCTCTCTCAATAGATAAATAGACATAGAGTTATAAAGATACATTGAGTGAATAAAGAAATATTCTGTTTTACATAAATGGTATTTCTATCATATTTTAGTTGTGTATGTTAGTCTAAAAGATGCAAATATACATGAAAACAATAAAAATTTGACTTTATTATCGCCGTTACCCTAAATATGTGCACCTTTTGTGATTCCTTTATTCATGAGCTATGTCCGTGTTAAATTTATTCTTGTATTTGTAAAATAGGTTTATACTGTTAGATCTTCCTAAGAGGCTTGTAGTTAATGATATTTTTATTCAGTCAACAAAGGCTGTGAAGGTGCGTTCTTTCAAATTTATAATCATTTATCTTAAAAATATAAATCTATCAAATTGTGTTGGGCAGTTCTGTACAAAGCAGTAACAGTAAGATTATATCACTTTGGTGACTGTTGCGAACATAAAAAAAAATATGTTCAATCCTTCATTTTGCAATGATAAGTTCAACACATTCACAACGAAGTCCCTAAAGTCAACCTAAATCTTTCAGCTTTAAACCAAGCCTGAACTGCTGAGGAACATGATCTTACAGTCAAATGATATACTTGCGGCTTGAAAGGCTTATGATTTCAGCTGTGAAACGTCAATTTATATTCCAAACAGAATGATTGGAAAGACTTATTTTCTTTTCAAGACGCATATTAAATATTTAGTGTATATTTGTCAACAAGAACTCAACCAATATTAACAAAGAATGCCCCGTTCACGCTGCAGCAAAAGGGCGTAACTTGAAGGGAATTGCCTTATAATATTAAATTCATGGTACCAAAATTTATTTTTATCCTGGACACACATTGACTTTAAATGCCAATTACATATCCAAAACATAAGTGAAAATATAGATATTACATGAAATATCCATATGTACCCCTTATATACAACCAACGGACTCAAAGAAGGCTAGATATAGAGGTAAATATTATATAATAAATCACATATTGATCCTGGCCTTCGAATGAAACAAATTGGCAACAGCCGATTTATAATTTATGTCCATATATATTTATTAATGCTTATGCATGGTTTTGAAGTGACAATGACGATTTGTTCCTGTTAAAACGCCAAAAAAAAAAAATGATGTAACCATGACTATTGTAAATTGTTGGACAAACAAATGTAAATGTGAGGTTATAGGTTACCGAGGTTATAGCTACCTACTTAAGAATGATTATGTGATAATATGCAACTGACAGGTCAGAAACATAATTATTCGGTCACGGTATGTGATCGATATGGAGAAAGTTGAAAGTACATTTGTTACATAAACATAACTACAATGCTTTTTAATAAGCACTTGCAGTTTGGTCACAAAGGTTAAGTCGAACTGTGGAAAGATAAAAACTTATTCACGAGTTAATTAAATATATCATAAACGCTTGACTGCAGGCCATATCGCATTTGTATTTCAAATGAATTGAAGGATATTTAGATATCTATTGGAAACTAACAATTCATGTAAAATATTTATCTGCTTTGCCATCACACATCTTCAAAGAAGTGTACTACGTCCAAACTCTTCATTTCTAACACGAACCTTCCGCCTCCTGAATACAAATTTCATGTGATTTCATGATATGACATTATTGGGAACAACCTTACCCCGCCTTTGTTCTCACGTTTATTGATTCCAATTAGACATCACTCTCTATAGTTACAGGCGCAGCTTGCGAATATCTGTTCATCCCGATCTGGATGTGGAACCGGATACATTTTGGACTGTTTGTCTGGATCCAGATCCTGATGCCCGGTCATTTTAATATACATCAATAGATATGGATCTCCTCGGTACTGGTTCAGAGTGAGCTGAGGCATTAATTTGGTCTCTGTATCCTCATCCAGAACTAGATGATGGATCATTCCGGTATGTGTGACATGGTGTGTCCATGGGTTCTTGTATTATACAAGACTGCGGAAATTTAAAGTAACGAATAATTTATTATGTTGGTTGTTCATTTGGATAAAACCGGCCTTTCTCAGAAGCACGATTATCATACCAAAGAGTAGCTGTTTTTCACTCTGCTTATTAGATTCACATTCCCACTACTCATCCAAGTAAGCCTACCCCAATATTTATCAACACCGTGAATTTCGGTAGCTCACAACGTATTGTCGGATTGTCGTATTAGCATGAGGTTTTTATGATGATTCACAGTAATCCGAACACACCAAAACTGGAGTCGTCTTTAGGTCGTCTTTTCGGGTAAAAATATAGGATTTAGGTTAAATTGGAATGACTCGGGTGCTATAAATTAATTGCTTACATATTCACATAGCCCTTTTTGGCAATGCCATCATCTTTTTGACAATTTCCTGGTATTTATGGTTTTATCCAATTATTATAATTATGAAAGTTAAAGAGGTAATTACGCATAATGATCATTTGGTTCTTGATACAACCATGTGTTGAGACTAATTATCTGTGCTAATCTCACCATTATTAGCGTAGATAAAAGCTGAGAAAAAAACACATCTAAAAAAACTGTTATATTCACAGAACGATTTTGTTAACATGGCCGGATCATACTGTTTACAACCAGCAAGTATAAAGAAAATAAACATATGTGCCATATGCAAGTACATGCATTCCCATCTGTATGTTTGTTCACAACATAACCCAGGCAGATATGGACGAAATCATTTGAAATTTGTGATGAACCAATAAACCAATGACCCCAATGGCATTTTGAGAGTAAGTGTAAAATCTAGGATTATTTTGAGTTAATAAATATGTCATAAGTTTGCAAATGTAAATATATATATATATATATATATATATATATATATATATATATATATATACATGTTTTGAATCTTAAGTATAAATATATATGGATATGGTCATAACATGTTCATATCTATGAGATATATGATCAGGGCAAACGTACATTGGATATATGTGATTATACTTGCGCATGTCAAAATTACGAATTTATGTAAGTGAGACACGCTCGTATTTTGTTTAAATAATTGCCTGTTATGCCAATGATGAAAAGAACACCATAAAAAACAATTACCGATGAAACATTCTGAGGCAGAACAAAATAGGATGAAAAAATATAAAGAGACATGTCTGGGATTTTTTTTCACGTGTGCTTTGTCTGTGAATCAAAAGCTATCACTTAGGTTAGTTATCTGGTCTCTCGCTAGAGGGCGCATCACTCATCTTTAAACAGCATAAAAATAAATTCGGAGATAAATCAAAGAACAGAAAAAAAACTTAACAGAACTAAAATCTGGATATAAACCACTGATGTAGGAAGAGTGTTATATTGAATGATAAGTTACTATTAACTCTCTGTGCTTGAGAAATAGCTGGAAGCGGAATCTATATGTTACACAAATATCCTAGTGGATATTAAGCCGGGGTTACACTACACGACAATCGCTTGTCACTCACAATTTTCAGCATTTCTGTGAGACTGTCGTGTAGTGTAAACAGCATTTTTCAGCGATAATCGCGTGTCGCAACAAATTATCGGCCTACAAAAAAAGTCTGATGACATGTCAAACTTTTTTCCTTACGATTATCGTTGGCTCGTGGAGAGTAAACAGAATTACGGCATTCGCAAGGGCGGGTCTTGTGGTTCATCCAATAGGACAAAGCCTCTCAGGTCATGTGGCACTTGTATAAATCAAATCACTGGGAATGCTAAGTGAAAATCCTTTAATAGTCAATTTTAGATCCAAGGATTCCTTGAACTACTCTCTCTCTCTCTCTCTCTCTCTCTCTCTCTCTCTCTCTATATATATATATATATATATATAAATATATATATATATCTATATATATATATTAACATATATATATATATATCGATATATATATGTGTGTGTGTGTGATAGTGTGTTAGAGTAGAAATAAAATTTGAAATAGACTATATAATTAACATATATAAATAGATAAATATTCTTTAAATATATATATATATATATATATATATATATATATATATATATATACATATATATATACATAAACACACATATATACATAAACATAGTTTGTAAATATATATTATAAAATTAATAAATAGTAATTACATGTATTATTAAGTATATATACATATTAATTATATATAGTCTATATTTATATAGAAGTGCTATATTTTTTTACATAAGTAGATGCATTTGCTTGCTTTTGTATATATAATACATATATTTATATAAAATGTTTATATTGTATATTAATAAAGATATATATTTATATATACACTAATATATAAAAAATACTGGTGATATAATAAAGAAATATATATATATTATTTTATTTTATATTTAATTATTTAAAATTTATTCATATTTTATCAAATAATAATAAATGTACAAATTGGCAACGAGTGTAAACTGGATTTTGTTGCTGAACTTTGTCGCGGTATTTATAACCACATAATTCAAAGCTCTCTCTAAGACTAGTTACCTGATCTCCCGCTCGATGGCGGAAGAAATACAACGAATGAGGCCACACCAAAATAAGTATCGTTCTACAGACTCCGTGGAAAAAAAATTGTGCGAACTTGCGTATTGTATTTATGTTTTTTTTTTAAATTTTCAGGGTCGAGACGCAGAGCATTGAATTTTGAATATTGTCAGCAAATACATAAAACTTTTATTTAAATTCTTAAAATAGTGCATACAATCAACACACAATGTAGTTCATTTTCAATACCTTGATAATTTTTTTAAATAATTCCAGGCAAATTACCAGAGATCATCCGAAAAAAAGGTAAAATTAAATTTTGTAGCAGTGAATCCGTAGAAAACTCTTTGTGTGGCTTATAAAGATTAATAAAAAAGACTCTGAAATAAAATACATTTATAAACTGTGGTTATAGGAAGAGAACGTTATCAAATAACAAACCCCCATTTTTCTTATCGTGTGGATGCCTCAGTGTTGACAGCTGAACGTATTTGTTTACACGGATATACTGTATAACCGAGTGCAGTGCCTTCCTCCGCAGCCGGCGCTCGGGACGTTACTCATCCCACTGTCATCCTCGTCATTAGCATCGGACGCCTTTGTCAGCATCGAATACCGTAAGTGAAAGTATATGTTATATATATATATATATATATATATATATATAGATGTATGAATAGCCATGCTGGTTCATTTTTTTTTATAGATGGAAAGGGTATACACAGAAAAGTGGTTATATATATATATATATATATATATATATATATATATATAAATTTGTGTAAAGTCGTAGAGTAAGTGGTTTTTTATTCATCAACACATTATATGGACACATTATTTGAAAGTATTAGTATATGATAATGTATATTATCGCTTATGTGAGGCTTATGAAAGGGATTTATGTCGACTAATCTAGCTCTTCCTTTATCGTTTGGACCATGGGGTATGTAAATTTCTTCCGAATCGTACAAGCGCTATGCTATGCATTACATTAATAATAACGAGTAAAGAAGAAATCTTATACCCATGGTTTGTTTATGTCGAGAAAATATAATTTCACATCAACATAGAAATAATAAATGGTTGATTCATTTTCACTCTGCGCGGGGATGGTACTATGGGGCGATTGCCTATTTCATTTACAAGAGTGTCACGCGTGTGGTTGTTATTATCACTGGCCACGGATCTGAGCCAAGGCCTGGTTTTAATCATGACGTCTGCCGTAAAAGGGGCCTTATCCGATGTCTGACCTCTATTAAACAAAATATTCCCATGAAACTTCTATGCGAGATAACGCCAGTCCCACACAGGCAGTTCGTTTGTCTGTATCCACGTGTTTATAACAAACGACCTTTGAACTTACACTCATACGCAACCAAACACCTAAAGTTACAAGGTTTTTCTGCGTGTATTGTGTTTACTAATAGCTTGTAGATAGACACGACACACTCATTAATCCCTTACAGAAACTACCAAAAAAAAAATGCCTGCATTTCATCAATATATAAACAGAGCAGGCCATAAATCATATGAGTTATGAATACTACAGAAAATGTCGGTGGATAGCCGGCTTTTATGCTGGACATGATTAACCAACGTCTGTACAAAGAATCCGTGAGACAATTCACAGAACAGCAATGATAACGTTATATATGGGTGGAAATGATTATTACCATGTGTCATGGTCTGTTCCCGGTGTGAATGGACGACCTGTTTATGGGCCAGTGAGCACAAATTCTACTTTGTGTACTAGTACATCCCTATACTCGTCTGCGGGGGTGGGTGTGTGTGGGCCGCTGTGTATGTCCATGCGTATGAAGCATGACCCTGTGTGTGTGTCTCCTTAGCGGGGAAGGACCAGAGGGAGTAATTAATTTTGTGATGAGCTACATATTGGTAAACCTTATGAATGATTTATTATGATTGTTTAAAGCACGTACATTTTTATGTAATTAAAAACAAAAGTAAGGTAACCTTCTGCATTACTAAGAAAAAACATGACGACCCCCCCCCCACACATACAGCACTCTCAAACGTATTCACTGCCGAAATATGCATAATCTTGACTACTTATATAGATTCTCACAGTAATTTATACTTTGTATTTATTTGCCATTATAATTATTATTATCATTATTACGCGCAACATTATAAATAAATAAATAAATATATATATATATATATATATATATATATATATATATATATATATATATATATATACTGTGGTTGCCTGTTTATTCGGGAGGGTTTCACATTCGCAATATTCGCGAATGTGAAATTATCGCGAAAATAAAACCGTCATGAATAAGTTACCACATGGTGGAGGCCACATTATATTGATCTTTTAAATTATCTGTCACTGATTGACAATAACTGCAATTCAGTCCATGTTCCTGTGGGTCCCCGTCCAGTTGTTACAATTTTCTTAGATACTATTTGATATTATTTATTTTTATAAAATAATGATTTCCTTTGTGTAAACACTGGAAAACCTAGATATCACGGAATTTTAACCCCGAGAATATGAAACCAACCAGATATTATATATATATATATATAAATATATATATATATATAGTATTTGATTTAAAATTGGTGGCCTTTAAGTAAAGTTAAAAATTATATTAAAAGATTTAAATTACGACAAAGGCTTAGCTGAATGTTTGACAAAAACATAATTGTAAATCAGACGTAGATCAATAAAATAAAGCTTGTTCATATTGTTTCGGCCTTTAACAAACCTGTCACCAATAACTCTACATTTTTACCTGGCCTATGGATCAGAGTTGGCTGAATATGTTTCCTGATATATGGGACAGAGTAAGCTGACGAGTGGGGCGATGTAAGCTGAATATCTACTTGACATGAGATGCAGGGTTAGCTGAATATGTTCCCTGACATGTGGGCCAAAGTGAGCTGACGTGTGGGGCGATGTAAGCTGACGTGTGTGGCATTTTAAGCTGAATATGTTACTTGAAATGTGGGGCAGGGTTAGCTGAAAATTTTTTTTTTTAATAATACACTTTCCTGAACTTCTGAGCAGCTGATTTTTTAAAAATATTTTTTGGTGGAGGTAACCGCCTCCATTTTTAATGCTGACTTATTTATTTCTTAACCCATTTCGGTTTGGGACTACTTGACAGGGCGGTAACACTCGCTTCCTATCATTTATATTTGTATCCTGCTGTCATCCAGGCACAGTGTAAACTGCACCTGCGGGTCCTGGTAGTGTAATCATCCCCATTGCTGGCCCATAACACTGAGGAACCCCCCAAGCGCACTCGCATGTGAGTGATACACGGCTATTGGGCACAACCTTTCCATTAAGCCTGAAGAGCGCTCACTCTGGATGGGGGCCGACCGTGAAAAACCTCACCGCCTTGGCTGAGATTTCGAACCCACAGATCCCGGCTTTTAGTCATGCGCTCTACCCCTGAACCACAGAAGCCGGTTAGCTGAATATATTTCCTGACATGTTGGACGGAGTAAGCTCTCGTGAGGGGCAATGTAAGCTGAAATATGACAATATTACTTTTTTTAACCAAGCACAAGAACAAATACATAAAATAAAATCTTCAATATAAAAATGCATCCCTACACAAAGACAATAGTTACATTACAAATACAAACATGGACATGTTAAGTTATTCAGGAACACAAAAAACATGACGCCTTAAAATAACATAACTCAAATACACAGTACATGACATTAATACTATTGAGTGACATTAATACTATTAAGTTTACATTAGAAATTTGAAATAGAATCATTGATTGGTTTTTTCCACATGTAGATTTAAGTTTTTTTACAGTAGTTGAGAGAGAGAGAGAGAGAGAGAGAGAGAGAGAGACAACACAATATTAATTTCCAATGTTCTTAGTAAAGTACTTAATTGCTGTTGATATTTTTTACGATCAAAGTAGGTTCTTCAGGTCTTGCATGTATAAATAACCTCACAGAGAATTTCGGACTGTGACTTAGCATAGAACGGTATAGGTGCTGGTACCTGACATTTGATCTGAATGCAGTTATCATAAGATGTGAGGAAAGAAAATTAATTAATGTTTAATTATTATGACCGTGTTCACTCCTTCTTTCTTTTTGTTGTATGGGAATATTCTCCTATACAATTAAGTCATCAGACAGACATGCATATTTCATTTGACGGACCTTTAATCTGTGGAATATCAGACCTAAACTTGAACATTTCCTACTAAACATCTAAAGACATGGTAGCGGCTTTCACTTTTAGCTTTTCATGTACCCCAACCCATTTAGATTTCCTTAATGTGTAACAGAAACATAATTTATCTACAGATAGAATCAGTTATGCACGTTTTACAAAATATCGAAAAAATATTGATATTTGGAAAATGAACGCAATATGCGATTCGCGTTACACCAAAATATCAGTAATAGCAAGCAGCCCTGGTCACATGTCGGGCAATATAAGCTGTGGATATTACTTGACATGTCGGACATGGTAAGCTGAGGATATAACATGACATGTGGGGTAAAGTAAGCTGGATAGGCTTCCTAAAATGTGGGGGAATGTAAGCTATAGATGCTACCTGATATCAGGGGCAATGTAAGCTAAATATGTTTGTTGACGTGTGGGGTAATGTAAGTTGACATGTGGGACAATGTAATCTGAGATGTTACCTGGCATGTGGGGTTATGTAAGCTAAATATGTTTCCTGACATTTGGGGTAATGTAAGCTGACATGTTGGACAATCTAAACTGGGATACTACCTGGCATGTGAGGCAAATCAAGATGGATATGTTTCGTGAAATGTGGGGCAGTGTAAGCTGTAGATGTTAAATGAAGTGTGGTTCATGGTAAGCTTAATATTTGACCTGGCATGTGGGATAATGTGAACTGAATATTTGGCCTGACATGTGGGGTAATCTGAACTGAATATTTGACCTGACGTGGGGTAATGTGAACTGAATATTTGACCTGACATGTGGGGTAATGTAACCTTAATATTTGACCTGGCATGTGGGGTAATGTGAACTGAATATTTTACCTGGCATGTGGGGTAATGTGAACTGAATATTTGACCTGACATGAGGGGTAATGTGAACTGAATATTTGATCTGACATGTTGGGTAGTGTGAACTGAATATTTGACCTGGCATGTGGGGTAATGTAAGCTGAATATTTGACCTGGCATGTGGAGTAAAGTAAGCTGAATATTTTCCCTACATGTTGAACAGAGTAAGCTTTATATGTTACCTGACCTACGGGGCAGTTTAAGCATCATGTGTTGTCTTGGACATCAAAACCTGGGGATAGATTGAAATTTGATGGTTATCTGGAAGTGCGGGGCAATAAGGGCGTTAATCGAAACTAAGAAAATGTACTCTATTTTTGGGATGTGGCCATTTATTTTATTTGCACACGCAGTTTTTTTAGTAAATCATATTTAACTCAATCCGACTTGTTATACATATATTGTTCCAGGTGTCTAAATGAGATGTTACCATGGCGACTAGTTTCTTTACACTGTCTGATCAAGGCGTTACTACAAAAATGCAAGGTTGTCGATCGCTGACTTTTGTGTTTCCCGAAGCAATGGATTGTGGGAAGGATTTGATACAGACTCATGATGATGATTATGATGATGATGATGTTGTGATGATTGACTTCCAGGACTGCGTCGACGGAGAAGTTAATTTAATCGATTCAATGTAAACATTAACTGTTTATTCCATCTTGATTCGTAAAATCTAAGTTGTAGGGATATTCCATTTTATTGTCTGATTTTGCAGCCTTTCTTTAATAGAAGTACGTATATTTGGAAATAACATGATTGTTTATGCTATTTCGTTGAGCGCAAAATGTACACTCATGCGCATTATAAAATGAATGTATAATATATATATATATTTATATTTTTATATATTTATATTCACACCTGTGTATTTTACTTTGGATATCCGAATCTTTCGCAGCAGAACTGAAGCTACCAATGGTAGTTTGGAGAGGTACACGGTGTATATCCAAGACAAAGACTGTGAGCTCTACTGGAAAGCGGACGCCAATGGACAGATAACAATGACACCAATCGACCCTTCTAACTATAAAAAATGTGAGTAACCTGTATAAACCTTTCTTTATCGTAACCTGAACAATGCACTCAATACATCGGCATACCGGGCTTTTTTTGAGAAAATCATTTTCGACAAGGTCTGTGAAAGTCAGATATCAAGACGGTATGAAGAATGGCAATTGCGAAATACCGTTGTTGGATTAAACATATTTATTTCAACAGGATAACAAGGTAGCCGACAAGGCTAATGCAAATGCTAAATCTCAGCCTCATCTGTCAGACTCTAAGCAAATAGATTTGGCCCATGACAACACATCTTAAATCCAAAAAAGGCTTGATCCCACTCACCATGGTATCTCACCACCACGGCAAGCCAGAACGTGGCAATGTCGGGAATGAATGTGATTGAAGAGCACGTTCTAGTGGCGTTCGCGGCACGTTCTTCCCACGGCATTCTCGTTTAATTCTACGGCATACTGTTAAAATCCTGTTCTCATACGGTAAAACGTGGCTTTTTCTAGAAGGACGTAGAAAGCCAAAGTTCCTCTGAGGATTCGCCACATTCTCGCTGCGGTGCGCTACTTGTTTTTTACGTTTACCTATCACTATTTTTTAACTGCAGGGTCACAGTTAACACGTTCAGACACTTTTTCATACGGTATCCTCGGAAAAGGGCCACGTACTTAGGTGACAAGAGGATCTTTCGTTATCAAGCTCCCAGGGTTTACAGCCTGGGTTTCATCCAGGGTGCCACAAGGTGCAAAATTCTGAGCTAGGGGCCACTTCCAGTCTCGTTCGTTTTGAATATTTCAAAGAGAAATGATCATGACCATCTACGTTCATTCACGGCCTACTAGTTCCTCTAACGAACCTGAAAAATGTGTGGAACTTGCTGATACCTAGGTTTACCCCAAAACCAGACTGGGGTCCCTAGGAACCTGCCCCAACACAAGAAAGGGAGATACCACTCAGCTAGTTTGGTGTAACTTTGTGACATTGAAGGTTATAGTTGCATTAAATCTCGAACATTATGAGTTTCCATTTAGATAATTAACTGTGACAAAAGTCTAAAAACTACATTTTGCATTGGGAAGGACAAAATGAGTCAAAATAAAGAAAATATCGATTCAGTCATTTTTTTCAAGGAATCTACAAACCTACTGAGTGCCCTTCAATAAAAAAATATATACTATTTCAGACCGTTTCCGGCTGTTCATCTACCGTTACTCCAAAGGTAAACACCCAACAGTGGTGGTCATATCTACAACTGATGGGAGCAATCAATATGTAGACATCCCCAACTCGCATCATAATCTTAAGTTAAAGGTAGGTATGCCAATTTATTTTCTGTGCATTAAATAAAACATATATGGCAAGAATTAAGTCATGTAAGTTTAAATTCTTTGTGCCCGACGTGCACTTTGTGCATCTTCATTATTCCATTTCAAATTCGGACTAAGGGACAGGGCGGTAGCATACGGTTCCCCTCATTGTCCTCTGTTGTTAACCAGTCTAAGTGACCGCCGTACCTGCGGGTCTTGGGTTTGAAATCATCCTCATTGTTGGATCATACAACCGTAATCCCCTAAAAGTGCACTCGTCTGTGAGTGAAACACGGCTACAGTCCTAAGAGAAAACCATTTGGCACTGATGATAACACATTGAAAATGTACACATGGCATAACGGAAGGACTCGGTCGATTTTTATGTCCTTTAAATTTGACATTTATAATTTTCACGCAAACAAGGCTTTCCAACTATCTTAATTTAGAAATAAAATAATTTTCAGGGCGAAGCTGTTATTCGAAAATGCTTTTATGTCTTTTTAAGTTTTGATTTTTTATTTCACCTAGTTTTGAATTACGAATTTTATTCGAAAGATTTACTGGCATTTTTCAAATCTAACAATGGTACTTTTTTTAAACAATCAGGTGATACCATTGATCTTATCGCAATTGAAAGGCTCCTGTGTCCCAGAGACACTGTGCATGTACCATCGGAATCCCGAACAGTCTTCATATATCTGCTATGATGCTTTATGGCTTTTAATTGTATGTGGTCATTATGCAAGAAACTTAAAAACTAAGAACTGCCTGGAACAGTTAAATTACCTTTGTACAAAAATTTAATATATACATAATAAGATATAATAATATATATAATATATATATATATTATATAAAACACAAAGAATTATCTGATAGTTGGATATCAAATGTATTTTAGTTCATATTTTTAATTCATTATGTGTGAAGGCCGGTTACCAAGACTTACATAGAGTGTGGAGTGTACATCCCGAGTATCTACTCTACTTCTACAGAAGCAGTGGAAGTGACGTCAAACTGGAACTTGTCGCGAGACCTGGTGGGTATAAAAAGAAATATAATATGTAAAATAATTGTAGGGAATGGTTATCAAACCATACTCGATTATTGAAAGATACAAAACGACCCATGATTATTAATGGGTTATATATATATATATATATATATATATATATATATAAACTGGTACCCAGCACAATTATGAGAATCTAATAAAACGGTTGCATATCATTCTGTGCGGGTCTACCAATTAATGGATGCAATGTAGTTGCAATACGTGTGTCCGGAGATACAGATTTTCCGTTACTTACGGTAAACTCTTTTAAAAACAAGGCGAAAAATGTCATTTACGATTATGCCAGTGTGGGACAAACAAAAAGGAAAATAGCGGGTGGGAGTACTCGCCTCTGTGTTATTATGGGAATCTTTTACCCGAATCAAGCCGTATGCACATTTAAAATTAGCACAGTCATTTCAAACGTGGTAGGTAGCAGAGTCTGTAGTACAACAGTGTTAAAGGATAATAATATAATTAGTTTTACTGCTGTCAATGAATTTTCATTTATTCGATACGAATTAGGTTACGGAAACAAGTTGGGTTTCTCCTTATTAGTGTGACCTTGTTTAGTGCATATTATAATGAGGAATGACCGGGTGTTAAGCGAACGCTAGGTTTAGGTAAATTTTAGTGAGATTCGCATGGTATTTTATAAATTAATTTTCAAACACCAATATGAAAACCGTTTCTTAGGGTAGCCGCTTTGTTTGGTCACTGGTAGTGCGTTTTATCAGCCATGCTACCCGCGGTGTGTCACGCGCTGTGTATTTAAGCACTGGGCACTGGTTGACTTGTTACGTCATGTCAGAGAAATTTGTACATTTCAGCCACACTCCGGGAGATGCTCGACCTGAACATTTAAAACATGTATATTTCACTTTAAACAGTTGGAACAGGTGGCTTGATGTTCGCTGGCAGGTTCACCGCAAAATGCCTATGTCCCTGGCATTGGTAACATATCTAGGCAGGGGAATGATTGTATATTATGTCACGTAGCATCCAATAACAGTACACGTGCACAACGAGAAAACAAGGACCAAATAAAGATGTTCAAATTAAACAAGA
This sequence comes from Sipunculus nudus, assembly GCA_026874595.1. NCBI lineage: Eukaryota > Metazoa > Annelida > Sipuncula > Golfingiida > Sipunculidae > Sipunculus > Sipunculus nudus. The sequence goes on from CM049314.1 coordinate 57,595,985, forward strand.
GTATAAAGAAAATTAATTCCCCTTGACGTGCACCACGTTAAACTGCTTGCCGCCATGTTGCTTTTTTGACCCGCACTGGTCAAAAGCCCATGGCAAATCTAACCTCCTTTACTAGAGAGTAGGGATCTCCGGACACGGGTATTGAAGATGTCGGCCTTGTAAATTTTTATATAAACAAGTTACTGGCAAGCAATATTTAATGGTTTAGCGCCCGGAAAAGGGTAGGGGATTGTTTATATAGTTGCCTCTGATCTGTTCAAGCCAATATTTGCACCAACAGGCATGATCAGTTCTGAATGTACAGTAAACAGTAAACCCTTATGAAAGTGATGTAATGATATCCCGCATGTTAGCTCATACATAACCATATGTTTGAACGATTCTTGAAAACGGGTATCATAAACTTCCTGTGAAGTGTGTAACTGTATTATCGTTTGTTATCTTTTCTTGAAACTAATGTAAACACAGTAGCCTTAACAATATATATATATATTTAATAAAATATTGGAGGTGTTATAGGATTCGTGTTTTCACAGACCTCTCATTTAAACAGAACAATTTTCTGTCATACCCCCCAGAAGTGGTCTACTCATTATTTACATAACTCATTTGCAGGAACGTTCATTACTCTTGACAGTTGTCATAGGATTTGCGTCGAAAATTACCCGCACTGGTTTAACGTGTGGCCGATGATAGGTGTTTCCGGCAGCGAGGTGGCGACACTGATCACGACAGGAAGAACCGGTCAGCCATTGGTTCTGAATGTACGGGAGAAAAAGCTGGTTGGTGAAGACAAAGAACCGAGCAATGAAGGCAGGTTATGCTCTCTACACAGTTATAAATTTATATACATTAATGTTAATCCTTAATAATTTTCGGTATACCGTGTAAATATAAACCTTAAATGAATTGATATAAATTGTTTATGATGCTACATCAATGACTGATGTATTCAGTATATAGTGACAGATAGCGTATTTGATATACATTACTTTGCTTATATGAGAAACATTAAGAGAATAATATAGTTTTTAACGCAAAAGTTCGTCTGTCCTTTTCAGATAATTTCAAGGTATATCATTATGATTACCGTGTTGGGGATCACACCTTGGATGCTGTAGTTCTTTATCACGTCGCTAGTGGGCGTGTTATTCGGGCCAGTGTCTTGGAGGACCCACTCAGGGTTACAGGTATTATAACAGAGGTAAGACTTTATCTCTCTTGATTTTCTTTATCTCTCATTTATCTCAAATTTATTTGTCCGTATTTGATTTTGGGCTGATCGCGCAAATAATAGGGGATAAGTTGATCATTAAGAATTCTTGCATTTTGATTATATATATTATAATCCTATTAAAGTCCCTTGTTTTCAATACTTTAGAAGCATTTTGAACGATCGTTTGGAACAAGCGTAGTTTCGAAAAATTGGAACGTTTCGAGCTTAAACGTTGAAAAATCAAAGTTTTCACAGAATAGTTTTCGCTTATCCGTGAGGTGAACAATGGCTAAGTTATGTAGCAGTTCCATGGGGAACGCTATCTCCTACGTCTAAAGATACTTATTTTCTTTTACAGCAAAGATATATTCTTATTATTAGAGAGAACAGATATGATTATAACTTACTTACGCGACAAGACAATATAAATAAGGAAAGATATAAATAAACAATCAGTATTGTTCATTTGTTGCCATGCTAATATTAACCTGTGGATTTAACAATCTTCAAAACGGCAGGGTGGATACTTTTTATTTCCTAGATGGGTACCCCGCTCTATTATGGCCTTAAGCCGATCATAGAGTCGGGCGTACAACACCATCTTAGGTACACCTAGTTGCAATATCTGACTTACCTGTAGACTGGTTGCAACTCCAATATGCACGCTCATACCGGTTGTCATGGACGCTGTCGCGATCCTGCTGGGTTATTCTTGCATAGTTCTTGTAAAATAACTTTCTTAAGTCACTTCTCGTTTTTTTTCCAGTTTTAAATTATTGAATAATTAGTCGTTGCACAAAAATTGAATGATGGATGTATAAATAATACAATATGCTGAATAGGTTTGATATTCCACTGTACGTGGGATTGATTTATCATTAATATCCATTAATCTTATCATTAATGTCACATGAAGTGTACAGCCAACTTCTGGCAACTTAACCAAAAATGTTTATTTTTCTCATTATATATACATATTGGAGTTAGAACCAGCCTGCCGGGAGTACTTAAGATGGCGCTGTACGCCCGTCTCTATGATTGGTAGAGAACCATGAACCATGAACTATTCAGTTCCAGACATTTCAGAATGATTGTTTTTCCTTGCTTGGTTTGTCTGTTAGTTTTGAACATATTCCGAGCTTAGCTTTTTCTTGAGGATTAGGGCAATGCACGAGGAATAATCTGTCCTATTGATAGCAAAATTTATTACACCGTAACATGTTTTTTATTGAAAGGAATCTTTTCTCGGTGGGTTGTTATCCCAACTGAGGGTCATGGCCATTTATTACGGACAGAATTAATTCTAGAGCTGCCGTAGTAGTCACCCAACCATGGACACTCATTTTCTTTGTAGACAGTGGCGCCAATTTATATTCCCGAGTAGGTGGTGGGTCGGGGGGGGGGGAGACTCAAAGGTCTTCGAAGGACAACTGTTTTATAGAAATATTTTAATACTAAAATTTCACATTTATCCCGATTATATATATATATATATATATATATATATATGTGTGTGTGTGTGTTTGTGATTTAAAAAAAAGATAAATTCTAAACCAGGCTCAGGTTTATAATGTTTTATAGTAAATTCAGAAAAGGAGAAATCCAACCAAAGTCTATCGTTCATACTTTTAATAGATAATTATCATTATTACTATCTGAATAGCCGGGATGATTACATTGATTAACATCCGTTGCTATAACATGGGGGTATATACCCCCATTACCCCTTGTACTGACGCCCCTGTGTGTAGAACAATGACATATTTGACAAGGATCCTGGCGGATCATGTAGGCCGGAACTACAGTATACATTTTTATTTCATGTAAAGACTTACATGTTTACTTAACAGGAAGAGAGAAACCCAGACGCTTTAGCAAGGTTAGAGAAGGCAGATGGACGCGTGTTTTTGTTAAAGGCCACTGCAGAGGGAATCGTTCTTGCAAGTCATGAAGATCCAGGTAAGCTTTTTAAAAGCAGACAAACGTACACTCAAGAATTAAAATCGTGACATCTCGTGCCCCACCCTGCTACTTCTAATATATGGAAACAAGATGTGCCAGATATACACGTGGTAAAGACGGGCTACACGAACGTTGATGTAAACCAGGTTTGTTATGTGACAGCACACTACCAAACTAAAATTTGATTTAATGGATTTGCAAATTATTTTATCAATATCCACTAGCTTGATTAACAAAATCTGTTTGAAATATTGAGCATTTACGTATGTGATCTATGAAGCTTGTTGCGAAGTACCAACAATCAAGAATGAAAAAATATGAGAAAAACCTGATTGACACATAATCATCAAATACGATTAAATTTGGACATTTTATAAATTATTTCACAGGTGTGATGATATAAAATGTATAAATTATGTTAATGTACCACAAGTTTGTTTTCAGATATGCATCTTGCCGTTCAGCTACAGTCAGAACCCGGAGTACATCCGGTCACTTTGACATCAAGGAGTTTACTAAATCTAAAAGTTCACTTCAAGTTCACAAAGATTCAGATAACTGAACGTAAGAAACAACAAATTGTTTTATTCAGAAGACCTTCCGTCAGGAGATCTCATTCCATGTCCAGTAGTATTAAATATAAGTGACATCAGATGAGCTGTTCACTTTATTAATCGACCCGGATGAGTCTGTGCAAAAACAAAACTTCACACAAACAATGCCGCGAGCAATTGTTTCATCACAATGGAAAGTGACTGGTCACCTATTCAATCAAAGATTACCCCGCAAATTAGTATAGTCCATGATGTAACAAACAGGTCATTTTGCAAAATACCTTTATTTAAGGTAGATGTCTTATTGATAAAAAAGGATCCAATATGGTAGAGGATTGAGTCTCAAAACCAATCAGATTAATGTATTGAGATTGAGAGAACATCGGCGTCCAATATTAGATGACTTGGCCAAATCGGATTGGTCATACAAAAAACTTACACTGCCATAGGAAACAGAACCAGATCGATGGAACTGTTAAGGAACATATAATGCATGAAAGGGGTCAGTGGTTGCAACTACCATCCGATAGAGTGGGTATTTATATCCTGGTTGAAGCCAAAAAGTACAAGACAGGGGTACAATCAGCAAATACGAAAAGACAAAGAAAAGTTACTCTTCCTATAAATATGTAAAAAAGTCGCAAACTTTAAAAAATGAAACCTCAATTTGGTCTAACGGGACAGCATCTTATGTATCACTCGGACAGCTAGTAACTGAAGCATATTCAGAGCAAACTTCACCATTAAATATCTGAAGCATGTCTGATTCGACTTCTTCGGAGACATCTGTGCAAATTGGGAACCTATTTCGTCATCCAGATGACCCTTTTATTTCGTTTTTTATTCAAAATCGGAATTACAACAACATACTGAGGAAGGAGGTATTAAAGCACCCTGGGAGATGTATATAGTTATTTTCAGGAAAAAGGGAAGAAAGATTTGGCTATTCGCACTTTTAAAGTGACACTTGATGAACCGTCAGAGATACCGTTTACTAAGGAACAACCTGCAGCTTATACTAGAAGGAAAAGGTTAAGTTGAGGACTAATTGATTGACACGATCTAAAAATTTCTCTGAAATGCATGGCATCCTGTCGACTACAAACTTATGGGCTTAAATTTTCTGTACAAATTCAATCTATTGTCTCTTTCATTATTTAATATATGGCTATCAATAGAATACACTCTTAGCTCAAAGAAAAATCTGCATTCCGGCCTCCGCTATGTCTGTGGTCCGATGTTTTCATATCTTATTGGCCATATATTCCAAGGTTCATTTGTACACAAGTTTCCCAACAAGTGTGTCCATTCACTTATTAGGCCCATAATACCATATTCAATCATGCATATGTGACTTCATATTTTTTAATATTTCTGGAAGTTATTCGGGCCATGAACCAAACCCTTACCCGAAATTCCCTTAAAATTTCATGAGATTCGGTTCAGGACTGTATGAGGTATGTTGTGAACACACACACAAACAAACAACCACAAACACACACGAATGGAGATGAACGCATACCTCCTGGTGGAGGCAAATACTGTTATACATTGCCAAAAGTACATTAGTAATTAATGGAAGGTACCATGGGAATGAGGTCCCATTATACAGGTATAATGGAATGCACCTTGACACGCGGATCACCGTTGTACACTGGGAAGGTTCGCGGGGGGGGGGGGGGGTAATTAGTATTCATGCACACGCGTTCAACCGTGTCGGCATGTGTCGTTAGTCGGCCACGCTGGTCATTTTCAGTGTAGGTGGTGGCGGGGGCCACACGTTTATTTTTTTTTAAGTTTAGTTAAGTTAGGTAAGAGATGTCGGGGCGTCGCTGCAAAACATGTGGAGAAAGCCACGAACCCCCTCGGGACAAGAAGTGTTTATATATTGGAAAGGAGTCACCACAAGTACTTGCACAGACTAGCCAAGATAAGACTTCACAGTTATCCCCGCCACCACCAGCGAAACCAGCGAGAGGTACTGTAGAGTATGTTGAGTACCTAAAACTGCTGATTGAGAAGGAATTAGCAAAAAGAAGTGAGGCACGCATAATGCAAGAGACAGAGTTGCTGGAAAAGAAACTTGCCACCCTGAGAGCAACTGGTTCTTCCCCTTCGCCTGTTTATGATCCACAGGGCGCGTTGGGCACGGTGCCCGCCAGTGCGGAAGGTGCCCCGCAAGAACTACATCCTCTCCAGAGGCTCGACTCGCTTCTCCAGGCAGCGCAATCAAATGTACAGCCAAGGGACCAGACGGCTGCTGGTAAGCACGGTCTTTTCGCTAATAATCCTCCAGGAGTCATCCTTAAAACACAGACAAAGTACATTAGTAATTAATATTATAGTCTACTCCGTTTCTGTACAGGCTGCGGCCTTTGCAATGTCTTAAGACTGCGGGGTCGGAAATAACGAACATATGGTGAACAATGATTTAATATACATATTCATCCATTAAGCTAAAACATGCTGTAAACTTGCTTCATTCTATTCAGTGCCAATGTAATAAATTCATTTTATGGGGAAACTCGTATTATATGTTCTGTGTTATTTAAATACAACAAATGATAATAATTGTTACATGTATCTGATTGTTATGCGCGGGATATTACATGACTCGGTATGTGCTTGGCATTCTGATTAGTGTTAAACGCAAACCCAGTGCGGTGCTATGGGAACCGCACTTGCTGAACCCTGACTTGTAGAGACACAGGGCTCGTTGTAGTCTAGAAGTTTTGGGTCTGTTCATGCGCTATAAGCGCGTGTGTATTGTTGTATTCTTTGGAATGTTCGTGAATATGGAAGTTTCTGGGCTTCATATGAAAAGGCTATGTATAGGTGCTGTGTTTAGAGCCGGCAGAGAGAAAAGTACCAGCGGATACGGAAGAGTGTGACTTCTTTATTCATTCCTCTAGAAATTTTACGTTGCCTATTGTTGCGGAACTGATTTTTTTTAATCTCCGTAACAAAATTAATGCTCGTCACGATAACGTGATCTGTTGTTATTTGTTCCCATTCCATTTTGAATCATAGATAATCCTCCTTTTACAGTTATGTATTACTGTTTTAACAATTATTTGACGCTGTTTCTGTTCTCTCGTTTAAAGGCAGCATACAAAAGTATGGCAAAAGAACATCAGGTTCAAGTTAGGGATTACCGGCGAAAAGAACAAAGAAAAACAATAAAATGAAACCTTGGAAGGTGTTGTCCAGGATTTTCTACCCTAACAGAGTGCAATATCGGATTCGTCACGCTAGGTACACTTAAGTACGACGCTATACCATAAAGGGTCAGGACTTTCTGTCTGTGATGTCAAGGACTTTTCCCTTAAAGAGTTATTATACTCTGCAGCCATAGACCAATATGAGCTATATCTTCAAAGGAATGGTCAGATCCCCGAGATAAATGCCGCCTACAGGAGAAACCGTAGTACTGAAACAATATTATTATGTGTGCATTCGGTCATTTCGAATATTATGGATGCTAAAAAGATTACGCTTTTAGTACTTTTATATCTTAGTACTGCTTTTGATACAACAGACATAGATATTTAATCTGATTTTTTTCAACATAAATTCAAAATTGGTGGGACTGTGGCTCACTGGTTTAGGGAATATCTTACTGACTGTAACCAGCGAGTAATCATCGATGCCATTTTATCAAGCAAATGTGTATTGTTGTTCCCCAGGGAAGTGTAGCAGGACCAATATTGATTTTGTCTTATTTATTTTCCCTATATGACCTTATCAAAATGTACCTTTTAGATTCGCAGATGACAATTAGTTATATTTATCATTGAGCCTAAAGGTGATGATGAGATGAAAGCATTCGGGGAAATGATATCCTTTGTAAGTGCAGTTAGGGAGTGCATGTTACAACATATTTTAAAATAAATGACAATAGACAGAAATTTTACCTTTTTGAAGTTGACAAAAGCTTAGTAAACTTACTTTGAGAGAAATAAAAGTGGGTAGTATCTAGATAAAAGTGGTAGACAAAGTGCGTCTTTTGTGTATGTTCTTTGATGAAACCATGAGTATGAGAGAACAAAAATGCTGTATGTAGAAAAGGTTTTAATCAACTCTATAGACTGAAGCAGATTAGGAAATACATAGACAAAAACACTTTGTGTACGTTGGTTCAAGCGTTTGTGACCTAACACTTGGATTTCGGCAACTCGATGTTTTTCAATTTACCAGAAAGGCAAATAAGCAAACTGCAGCGATTACAAAACGCAGCGGCTCGTCTAATTTTGAGTAAAACGAAATTTGATAGTGCAAGAGAGAGTCTGAAGACTGACTACTGATACGTGAGCAAAACGATTTTAAAATTGCTCTTCTAGTGCATAAAAACAAATCAGAAATGTTACCTTCATAACTAAGTGAACTGATAAAGAAGAAGACCAGTAGAAGAACTCTTCGGTCAAATTTTAGGGACCTGCTTTGCACTCCTTCAACATACACCGAAACTTACGGTAAGCGTGCTTTAAGTATGCAGCACAAACTGTTTAAAAAGGACTGCCCGAAGACATTAAGAAAAGGGTTTAGCTAATTTTATATCCATATTTTTAATTTCTCTTTATGTACCTTGTGTGAATGTTTTAAATGCTCTGTATCTTGCATGTAATGTGATAATTTATTATTGTTTTGTATGTATTTTTATGTCGAGTATTGCCTTATATGTATGGTCGGTCTTAATAATCTAATAAACAAAACAATAATGTATTTTGATGTAAGAACATGATTTTAATAATTTAAATTTGTCCCCAAATATTTTGCCGTAACTCTTATTTACTGCGTAGTGTGTCTTTGCTCTCTAACAATCTATCTTTGTCTGACAACCTTAACTCAGAAAAACCATATCATGAGACCAAACTGAAAACGAGGCACACTGCTTAAATAAAAGATAGACGCTTAATAACCTGTTTGGAAAACCGAAGCCTGTGAACGATTGTAAATGAGTAGACGTATTGTAAAAAGGTGACCTGGAAAGCAAACCTTATAAAGAGAAAGAAATTACCCCTCGTACGGAACCGAGACGATATTGCATTTTGTGATGATGACTGAGACCCAGCTGCCACATTCACCCCGCCAGACTTTAAATGTCGTCCTCACATTATGCATAACAAGTCAAGAGTCAAATTGTCAAACACTGAGATTTCTAACCTAAACTATAGTCCTTACTACATCTCGGAAGAGCGTCTGCATCCACGTACAATTTTTTTTCGGATCGGAAGACTATATCAAAATCAAACTGCGATAACTCTGCTACCAATCGATGTCCTTGGCTTCTTGTTTGGCTGATGACAAATCATACGTTTACGGATGGTTATCTGTATAGAAAGTTAATTTGTTTGAATAGCGGTTATCGCGGAATTTGTCCGTTGCAGCCCAATTAAACGTTAGAAATTCTCGTTTGTGCACTGTGTAAATTTCTATCGGACGCAGATAACGTCCTGCTTCCATAGCAAATGACGCGGTTGCAACTTGCTCTTGATACAGGATAGCGCCCCAACTCACCCCCACGAGAATCTGTATTCAGAAGGAACGGTTTGAGAAAACTTGCGTTACCTAGGACTGGTGCAGAGGTTGTTTCTTTCAACAGGTTTCAACAGGTTATATAATGCTACTTTAGAAGTCAGGAATGAAGTGACGGTAAAAACTACTGAAGCAAGCAAACTGTCTTAGATCTGTGACGTTGGACGCTACAGGCGACTCCTGGACACATTTCACTTTATCGGGATCAATATGCACGCCCATTTATGATAGTATATTTTATTTTCTTATGGAAAAAATTACATCTGGTGATATTAGCTTTAATCCTTTATCGCTTAGCCGCTAAATAACCACTTCAAGACGATTCAGCTGTTCGTCATCGGAAATTGAAAAAGATTATAATGCCATAAAAATATATACGACATCATGACATGTAAATCTCCCATACAAGTTCCCATTAACCTCTGAAATGTTTAATCAGCTCCTGACAAGCCGAACGCCATGCGATTACATTTCCAAAACCCGAGAGGACTAGTAGGAAATTCCGTTTTTCTTCTTCGGCTTTAGGAACCAATCAGTACCCGGCTGTTAAGCCCAAAGAGGAAAACTAGCGTTTTATCAGTACGAGGTATATAGTGAGCAACTTTAATGTTTCTTTAATTTAGTTTTTTTAAATCGACAGAGAATCATTAGGAAAGGGGGCAAAAACGATTTCGGAACTTCAAGGGCTATAGCTTTTTCTAAATGTTTTAGCATCTAGCAAGTCTTGAATATGTCCCCTAACTTCATCAAACGATGTGGAGGAATTAATCTACTCACCACAGCCCATACGCCCTACCCTTTTTTCCTCATAATTATAATTAGTTCCCAAAATACTCAAACACAGAAGGTCTTTCATGCCCATGGAATCTTTACAAGACAATTATGACGTCACAAAGGTCGATGACGTATGTCGCATTGACTGACGTCATCAACTGGAATCGTTGTTCTCTATTGATGAATATATGCCAATCGCATTCATTGTGAACTATCTTACCATATTTTGGGTTTTTGTCTCACGCCAGGAATTACGTTTCATGTAAGGCATTATTATTCACTTGGTAGTCGGGAGGAATGACTCCTGCAACCTTTAACCGAGAACTCATTATACTGTCTCTATTAAAAACATTTCCCTGAAAACATGCCGACATGGGTACTGGTACAGACTACAGGCGTTTTGTTTTTTAGAGGTCTGTCAATTTATGCAAATTTTGTTTTTGTCAGATGATTGAGGCTTTACAATGTTTACGGTCACCTGATTGTTTGCTCGTTAGTCCAATGCTAATGATTATTCATTGAATGAAAATGCAATTAAGGTCACATAGAGTTCATCGATAGGTCACTTCTCCTGTCTTTCCATGAAAGGTTTGCCATCACTGAACCTAATTGTATGTTTTGTACTTTTAGAAACACCATAATCACCAGTATGGAGGGAGAAGACGTGTTTTCATTTAGTCAGAAGCTGAGCTTCTCTCTCAATATCGTTAGGATTTTATATATCACTTAGTGTCTCTAACTGAAACTTAGAAAGAAAATCACCTTGTTCCGTGTCACCAGGTGGAAAGAACTTTACCTGTTCTTACTGTCAATCCACATATTTGGCAGGGATAGTCATTGGATGCGCTTACACATTAACCACCTGCAAATCAATGCACTGAGTACTTTTATTACTGCCTTCAAGTGTGAACACCATCGGATGCATTAAAAGAATCTTTGGCAAAGCACGAGCCGGTAAATCTGTGGTCATAACTTTAGCTTACCTTGGTATGGTACCTTGAGAAAACATAAATGACTTTCTAACAACATGCTGGCATACTCGCCTGCTCTGTGGTTCGTGTCTTAACCAAAGGTTCCTTGTTTGTACCCACCGTCTGAAACACAAAATGCCATTGACTAGACATGTTGAACTGCTGGATAAAGCGATCACTTTGCTTTTTTAACCCCTCCATCAATATAGCAAGTATATTTGTACTTAATACCATCGGAACCCCTTGATTATATCATATGTTTTGTAAAACAAGCACAGGTGCAGGTACCACGAGGTCTGGTTGGGAAAAAATAGATATGTCAAGACAAATATGTCTATGATATACTAAGTTATTGCCATCCGCAATTTCTGTTTGTCATATTTCCTGCGAACGCGAGAGCGAACGCGATAAAAAACGTTACTGTGATAATATCACTGGAACGAATTATTTTCAGCTTGAAGGTCTGTAATTTTGTTGATTTGGCCGGTCAGGTTGAAACCTAAACTATTGCGGTTTGATTCTTCATAAAGCTGGTTGTTGGAAATCCTCGATGATGTTTTAGTGATCTTGGCAATTTGAAAAAGGATTTCATGGCTATGAAAAAACCTAGTCTTGATAAGGTAGTAGCAATTACTGCTGTTCTGCGTGTGCTGTGAGTGCTAATCAACTTTTATAGAGATAACCAGATGTGTTTTTTTTTTTACATTAAAGTAGAATGGAAACCTTAGTTACGACCACCTCGAGAACTAAGTAAAGTGGTCAAAATTTTGGACCAGTAACAAATGTGAAATTATGAAATATGTCACACCTCTATCTTTGATACACACGTATATCTCAACAAAGCGGCCTTAATTATGAATATATGTTGCCAAATTCTGATTATAAAAGTCTTTTGTCATGTATATAGTCTTAACCAAAAATGAATGTATAGATCATAAACTGCCTGGCAACGATCCAATAATTTTAAAACAAATGATAAAATCCTCTTATTTTTGTGCCTCAAGGCTCTTGTTCAATTATAAATTTAAAATATGGAGCCCAGCTCGATTAATAAATACATCTATGCTGTTGCACAGGCTGAATTAAATATATGTTATAGTTAGATTTAAGGCAACACAACATTTGTTCAACCTGGATTTTATTCAGGTATCGACTCGTCATTAAAATTGCAAAGAGTAAATCTGGAAAAAATTACCATCTTATTCTGTCTGTCCATCTGTCTGTTGTCAACATTGCACATGGGATACAATATTTCAAATCAGTTACTCATATGCAGTTTCCATTTACATATCAGTTATGTCTCTTGCAGGTCTTCTCACGTGTTTGTTTTGGACAAGTTTTAACATTTCTGACACTTGTTTTGTCAATTTTGGCTTCAATCTTTCATCATTGGCCAGGATTACCTGCATGGCATCTCTCGATCAACCCACATTGAAATACACGATACACCATGTCTTAGATTGATTTCATCTGATGTATCCGTTTATGGTTTCATGTTTCATTAACCCCTATCAAAAAGGGAATGCTTAATGTACAATTGAAATAGGCTTCATAGTGTTCTGTAAACCTCAGGTTAAAGGCAAATGTTTCCACAATCAAGCCTGACGGGGAATTCGGTCCTCTTGCCTCGTTGTCTGTTTTATTCATCCTTATATTGACTTAGTCCCGTGCAAATGTTTAGTTAAGTTTAAAAAAAAACGCAAATTAATGAACAGGATTTTTTTTTATTTCATTTAGAAAAATACATCAATAATGCTAGGCCATTTTGACATAGTTTATACAATGTTCTGCAACACTTAGTCAAGTGGAAGTACAGTGATCGATTTCTGTGTTGTTATCAAAGATCTATAGTATCTTTGCTTTAACATTAAACAGGATATTTTCATTTCAGTTGTAACTCATCTTTATAAAAAAAATGTGGATTCCATTTTTTCTGCACATTAAGTCTAATCTGTACTTTTCTAGGATCATTTGAATGTACTCATAACTTTAAAACATAGTTAAGGCCTCGTGAATGAATCTTCTTGGTAAATAAAAAATCGTGATACTGCCACCTGCTTATTGAAAAAATTGCAAGATATTAATGTATTGTAGTTTTCTTAACTTTTCTTCGTTGCTGATAGTTAACTTCCAAATATCCCTTTTATGCAATATGGCTCACAGTATATAAAACGGAAAATCGCTATCATCAGAAAGCATTCGAAATATTTCATGATCTCTTAATATTGGATAAAGCATCTAGTTATGGAGGGTATATAAAAATATATATGATTTTAATTTTACAAAAATATAAAAAAATACCAACCACAAATAAAGATATATAATATTAAGTCCCTTCCATTCTTTTTTCAATGGAAAAGGATAAAATCAATCTGTATCAGAATTTTCATCTTGATTTATTTTTCTCATTTGTTTAAATTAGGTTAAAATTTGAAGTAGGAGCATTAACGGGGTAAAGTTGAAGCTAAAAAGAAAAAAAAATATAGAATAAGTAGTGTCAGTGATTAATACTGTAACCTTATTGGCGTGCCATGTACATTATCTATTCCTATAGCTTTGGAAGCTAAAAGGCAAGCGTATTTGTAACAACATATAGCAGAAAAGTTATGTTATCCCGAAATGAGTTAATGATAAATTGCACCTCCCATCCCAATTGAGACAAATACACAAACAAAATTGGTAATGATTTGAATACATTCTATGTAATACACCATAAATACCTATTCACTACAACCTAATTTTATTTCACCCTAAACCATTAAAACCATTATAAAACAATAAGTCCATCCGATGAGTAGAAAATGAACATATTACATTAAAGAATAAAAACGAAGTGTACCTGACACGTGCATGAATCAAACGTCATTGTCGTGATGGTGCGTTTTTCCTAAATCCGAATAATAATAGCCCGTGTACCGTAAGTTCCAATCTACGAGGGCTCATGAGCGGATTGCTAGGTTAATACATGTACAATCAACAATGGCCTCAATACGTTAAAGCACATATATTTGAACAAATGAAAAACAATTTTATTTAATTATATATACACAAGAAGTGCAAAGCAACCTATGTTAAAAATATGGTGGGATGGAAGGGCATCAAAATGATCGTCGGCTCGAATACGCTGTTCAAAAAAGGTACCTCAGTGGCTGACTGGCTTTTCTAGGCATGTCATGGTCAAATGTGGTTCGGGCTTACGCCATCTAGTGGAGGTTACATTTACTAGGTTCCCTGGTCGGAATCTAAACCTAACGACCACCCCGGTATACTTAAAACCTCGAAACAACGACCATTGATGTCTGTTCCATATATCTTTTAATTTAAATCTGGGACACCAGCCATCTCGTTTTTCTGTTTTACGAGCAGTAAGTTGGCCCACATGAGCGTCCTGACCGTGAACTATATCAATTAGAGGTAGATGGGAGACTTAAGTTATTCCAGTTAAAAATGAAGATCTATATGGCGATCATAGATATTATTATTATTGACAACGCATAGCCATACGGGCTGTTGCGAGATCCTTTGGAAGTCAAACCTCGCTTAGACGACAACCTCGAAAATGCTGGAACTTTATCGAGGTCCCTATCTTTGTCGTTATTTCGAGATTTGACTGTATATGGTATTATGTGCCGATCGTTACATATTGGTCCTCGTCAAATTGTAGAGACTTTGGGCTAGTGCGTAATACATTGGCATAACAATCGATATACTATATGTCAGTTATTGCTTGGTAATATTGCTAAAATTAAACCTTACGGAAACAATGAAATATTGACCTGGCGACTATGGCGCTTACCTCAGTATATATGGTTTTCATTAAGTGAGCAGTCCGTAAAACGGTATATTGGAGCATGGTGTCACACTAACATTCAGTCTCCGAAACACATGCAGACAGAGAAACTAAGAGAGGTTGTGTATGTGTTCATAACAGATGATGGGGATTGGTACGGACGTATCTCTCTCTCTATATATATATATATTTGTGTGTGTGTGTGTGTGTGAGAGCATTTATGTAATGGCCGCAGATCTTGTCCTTAGTTGACCTTAACGAATACATGTATATAAGGACACCGTTATATTTTTTTTTTAAATGAGCGATAGACTGTGGCGCCAAGCGTTGTTATTATCAGGACGGTGATGGTTTAATCGTGTCAGGGGAATCAAGTACTCCATACAAAGATCTTCATGGCCTATTTACTGTGACACACGTTTTTGCTTTTGTGGGTACCAACAGCACGGGCAGTTTTTTTTTGGCCCGTGTCGTGTAGTGTCGTGTTGTGTTGAAGTCGAATAAAAAAGGGAGGATTTCTTTGGAGTAGTTTCTCTACAGGTAAAATTTTATTACTTGGATATCATTTGAGTTTATTGTAAACCCCGTTTTTTAAAAGTAATTCTTATTTCATCCTCATATGTTGTGTATCTTGATTTGAACTAAGAAGGCGGATTGATCAAAGGACAGGTAAACTTATAGGAGGCGGATTTGTTGGAATGGTTTGCTGAAAGATTTAAAGATTCCAGAGTTTGATTTTACAGATCCCCAAAGTATGTGGAAATATTTGAAGACTGCACGCCTTCCTTCTGGAAAGATATTCCAGACAGTATTGAAGGCAGAAGTCCTAAGGCGTATGGGCTAAAAAAAGGTTAATATTACATTTACATCTGACATTATAGCAAAGAAAGGATATATATTTAGATACTAATATAATTTCTAAAACATGAATATCACAGAAAATTAATGTGAAATTCTAAATCAGCCGTGAATATCAGCTTATACTATTATTTGTAAAACATATAATTACATATTATTATTATTTATTTCATCCAAATTCTTTTTTAGCCAACCTGTTTGAATCCCTGTCTGAACGTTAATTTTCAGAGTATTCAAAGTAATATTCCGGTTGTCTGAAAGATGTAATGAAAGCGTCTGCAGTTTATTCCGTATAAAATATAAAGACTGAACACAATGAACTTTTAAAATCTTTAAAAAATACCTCACACTATTTAAATATTTTAAATCCTTGATGGATTGTAAACATTATAATGTGATAAATATACCGATACATGTATAATAAAGATACAGGTATACGTGATATATATATATATATATATATATATATATATATATATATATATTTAGGCAAAAACATTTAGGCTGATAATGGTTTTAAGATCGCAGCGTAATCATTGTTCATCAAATTCAAGAGCGATTAATTATGTATCCGATCAAGTGTCTGTGTTTGTGAAAAAAAATGCAAAACGCCTCTTTATTATCTGGTTAGATTATGCGTGGACAACAAATTGCCGAGCTACGCTTGTCACTGTGTCGAACTAATTTGATGGGTATATACCGTAGTGCGTATCTAGGCGCAATAAATTCTTAGCTCAACATACGACAGGTCTTTTGAGCTAAATCAAGTAAGAACTGAATTGTGGAAACACTTGCAAAATTTAAACATTTCAGCTGTTGATGTATGAAATTCATACCTAAGAAAAAATATCTCAGTAATGATTGCATGGCTTGTTTTTAAATTTGGCAAGCTTTCTGATCATGAAAAGCCCTTTCAGCTGTAGAAGACTGGTGGCACCATCTACATTTCTTTATTTTTTGCTTATTTTTTATTGTATTAATTGACATAGAAATCACGACAAGCTAGTAAACGAGTTAACAAGGCACAAATCGTAACCGCTTGACCTGAAAACTATTCACTTAACATTCAGGTTGGTCCTTTGTGAGTCTCCTGTTAATAAAAACAATATGCCACCATTGCCTATATTTCGTGAGTTATGCCTACATTGATGTGGCATTCAATAACTGTTAAAGGGATGAATTAAAAAAAATCCCGTGGACCTCAGTATTTAAACTACGACGCCTAACGAGTTATATCGGCTCCAGACATTACGACCTGATTAAGTAGGCTTATCAGCCCAATTATCATTGCCCACTTATTGTAAAAAACAGCAGGAAGACTGGTTTAAGTGGACAGGTCCATTTATTAAAATATTATTAAAATAAATTTAAATTGTAGTTTTTATGATTCGGCTTTTATTGAACATAATTTCCATTCACATATATTTGTTCGAATATTTATTAAAACCGAATATCATTTTAGCAAACCGTGTAATGAATGTAATATTAAAATCTTTACCTGAATCGCAATATCTTGGTTTGAATTTTTAATGGCGAATTTAAAAGCAAAATCTTTGTAAAGAATTTGACAACAATGGAGTATTTTGTGATACTGTGTGAGGCATTATGGTTATCATATAAACCAAATAGTGTATGGTGGGCAGGGGCGTCAATACAGCGGGGGGGGGGCGGGTTATATACCCCCCCCCCCCCCCCGCATTTCAGCAAGGGATTATGGTCGATGTAATAATCCCGCCTGCTATTCAGAGAATTCTATTTGTATACTGGGTATGAAAAATTTAAATAATTACATTTGCAGACTTTGGTTCCATTTTTGAGTTAACCAGGAACAAACTATTAAATATCTACAACTGGTGTGGAAGTAATCTACACGGGAAACAAAATACATTAGTTTCAAAACATTTCTTAATTGAAATATATTTGAAATGTGTCACATAGACAATTTAAGGTATATGACTATGTGTGTATGTATATATAAATAACACATATATTTGTGTGTGTGTATTTTTTAATAAAAAGTAGTCTTAAACTTTTTGATGGTGTGGCCAGCTTATTCAAAGAATTTGCTGGGCAGATATGTATGCAGGTTAACATTAGGTAAAGAGTTATGTAGTGATTTATGTGATTTAGCATATGGAATACATTATAAAAATTGTACTCTGATACACAGAGATACATCAGTATGCGAAAGTATCAGTAGTATGCAACACAGCGGGGAACAATTATTCTAATTCTGAACGTGTCATATTAGTCATAAGGTGATAAAAATGACCCTCTACTATTACTCAGCGAACAAAAATATATAGTAATACATGTATGCAATTTGTTACGAAGACAAATGTATCAGTGGAAAACATTGGGCCGATCCCGGGATTCGAACCCATAACGGTGGCGCACAAGTACGGCCTACCGACCGCTTTGCTAGCAAAGATAGCTTCACCAGCGAGACAGTTCGGTCCGCTGTTATGTCGCCCTGTAACACACCCCCTCTTAAAAGCGTTCTGCTATCAGAACAAGACTAATTATCCCAGAAGTCACACTTAGGTGAGCTTGTTCCCTGGGCCACAAAGTTTTACCGTCACCTTGGACGAGCCCCGACTTTGTTACGAAGACAAATTTTCAGAGGAAAATTCTGGGCCGATCCCGGGATTCGAACCCATCACGGTGACGCACAAGCCCGGCGTACCAACCGCTTCGCTAGGAAAGCAAGCTTCACCAGCGAGACAGTTCGGTCCGCTTTTATGTCGCCCCGTAACGAATTAAATACTCTTGCAGCTGCCTTAGTTCTTACCAGATTTCCAGATTGACACTCTAGTGATCTTTAAAACATTTAAAAATCACAAAGAGAGATTCTGAACCATACATGTCCATACGGTCCAGGGCTAAGCGGTCTGGTATTAATCTTGTGTAAGGAATGTCAACTCGTAAAAAAGAAAACTTTGCACAATGTGTATGTGTAAGAACAGTGTTTGCAAGGATAATGTAAGGATTCAGACCTAGAACCTTTGCTTTTCTTTCGGGCTTTTATTTAATAACCTATGGAATTAATGGTAACAAATATGAATATTATGTTCGACAATGTTTCATCCCTTGTGTCAGCTTAACACAGATTGGAAATCAACTATTGTGTAATAATATTGTTATCGAAGGTGATCTGCTGAGAGAGGGGACATACTTTATTGCTTAAGATACAGGGCCCATGCCAGTGTATTTACAAACGAGAACGCATCGCTGGGCACGTACCAAGAGGCGGACTTCGTGCACATTAACCTCATTACAATGTATATAGTCTGACAATTAAGCAAGATAATAAAAAAAAGAACGTCCCTTACCTTGAAAGTCACCTTGCTCTGGTATTTTATTAACTAATATAGTGTTAGATTTTGACCTGATTGCCAAGTCATGACTTCATCTGTTCCGACTTAGCCAGCATCTAGGTCTGTTACTGTAATTTGCCAGTGATAAAAATTGTGGCTTATGTCGAGTCATGCTACACACATCCAACGGGTCACGAACACAGAAAGTTGACAGTTTTTTTTTTTTTTTGGGGGGGGGGGGGCAGGGTCATAAAAATCACCGGACGACCCCTCCGCTAACCGTTGTTTTGTGCGACCTTGACCATCCTGTACTTTTCCGTTACAGGGATGAATCCAGGATTATTCAACTGTGGTGGTATATACATGGAGCATGGCATAGACACACGCTTATAGCGCCATGTTTCTTGTTTTTCTCCAGCTTTCTTTTATTTGATTTTTAGGTCTTTTAGCTTAGCTGACTGAATTCATCTGAGCTATAGTGATCATTCTTTGTCCGTCCTGTGTGGGGCCATCCAGCCATTTGGCCGTCTGTCCAGTAACAGGGCAAAATTCAATACCGCTGGACCTTGATTCTTTTCACTTGACATCCCTGCAGGTTCACGAAAGATCTCCTAGCAAACCTGAAATTAGGTCTCTGTTAACCATATCCTCCAAGCTATAGCGCTCAAGGTACCTCCCAGAATGATCAACAAAAGCTCAAGTAATGCATTGATCACTACGATTCTTTGCATGCATTTTGATCATGGAGGGTTTCAACAGTTTCAGAGAATGGTTGCGCCACCTGGATCTTTTCCAATTGTTTTGCTCAGCTGCCTGAAAGTCATATGAGCTATAAAGATCACTATTTGTCCGACTGTCTGTCTGTCCATCCGTTAACAGGGCTCAAATCGTAACCTCTGGACCTAGATGCTTCAAAACCAATAGAGGTCCATAAAAAAAACTCCCTGATACCTCCATTTTTCATACCATCAGATGAGCAGTTCGTCCGTTAACAGGGCGCAAATTGTAACCTTTAGACCTAGAAACGTCTAACTGTACATCCAGGGAGGTCCAAGGTCGGTCTCCTTGGAAACCTGAAATAAGGTCATGGGACGTATATTTTGCAAACTACATGCTGATAAAATGATAATATTTTGAGCATCCAGTCAATCAGATGGGGCACAATTTGTAAACACTAGGCCTAAAATCAAATAATATTACACCCGTGGAAGTCCATGAAAAATCTCCTTAGGAACCTTAAATTATTTCACTACGACCAATATTCGTCGAGCTATGGGGTTCGAAAGTACCCCTAGAATAATAAAAAAAAATGATACAAAAGCTCCAATATCGGATTAACTAATGTATTGATTGGAAAATTTTTCCATGCATATTGATCATGCAGTGTTTTATCATTTACTGAAGACTGGTGGCACCCCTTGTATTTTTTTTCTCATTTTTACGCATTTTTTTCTATTTTTTACCGACCTTCAGTTGAAGCAGTTCGTCTGTTAAGGGTTCAAATCGTAACCGTTTGAGATAGAAACTTCTGACATTATATCCAGGTAGGTACTAGGCCAGTCTCTTTAGAAACCTGAAATTAGGTCATGGTGACATATATTTTGCAAAGTTCATACTCAAAACATGATTTTGAGCATCCAGTCAATCAGAGTGGGCACAATCTATATCCCCTAGGCCTAGAATCTACTAACATTACACCCATGTAGATCCATTCAAGTTCTTCATTAAAACTTGAAATTAAGTCTCTGTGTCCAATATACGCCGAGCTATGGGACTCAAAATACTCCGTAAAATAATTAAAAATTAATACAAAAGCCCGTGTATCTGAATAACTAATTCATTGATTACCATAATTTCTTGCATGCATATTGATCATCGTGTATTGCATCACTTCCTGAAGACTGGTGGGGCCACTTTTTTCTAATATTTACACATTTTATCCTCTATTTTTGAGACCTTCAGATGAAGCAGTCCATTCATTATCAAGGCACAAATTGTTATGGTTAGACCTAGAAACTCCTTACTGTACATCAAGGGAGGTCATAGTCAAATCTCCTTTTAAATGTTAAAAAATAATGTGGTAAATTCCGGTGTATACATCCTTGCGTGCAGACACAAGGTGTGCTCGCGAAATACTGTGCCCAATAACACATTTTACCGGCTTCTGTGGCTCAGGGGTAGCGCGCAGAACTCAGCCGAGGCGGTAAGGTTTTTCACGGTCGACCCCCAGGATGAGCGGTCTGCAGTCTTAATGGGAAGGCTGTGCCCCACAGCCATGTATCACCAACATACAAGTGCTCTTTGGGAGTTCCTCAGTGTTATGAGTTGGCAATTGGAATGATTACACACCCATAACTCCAACCATACACTTTGTATCGGTTGTGCTTTATATAAACTAAGTAAGTTTTTGAATATTTATTGTACAAATATAAAGAGATCCTTATAGCATTGAAAATCTTTGGGAAGACTAAATAATTCCGGTGCTATACACTGCAGGCTATTGATGCTGACACAGCAAAACTAAAGTATGCATATAATGTCCCCTCTGGACCTTATTCCCTACACAGGGTGAGGTCAGTCTGATGCTTTTCTAACCATGTCTTGTCCAGTGTCATGTGTGACCTTGCCTCACGACTTGGCGATCAGTATCCATAACAGTAACAAACCTATACGTTTTCTCATTTTCAATTTCTTATTTTATTTCCATAATCAGCGTTGGCCACTCTTATTCTTATAATCATCAATAGGACCTTCATGAACTAGCAACCAACCGCATACTTGAACCAAGTGATATTCTGAACCCTTAAATATCTATAGTTCAATTGCCAAGTAATAGATGCAATAATAATGAAATATGTATTTGATTAAACATATGAGAGGACGATTTAATATAAGGATATTCCACTTGCACGTGAAATATTTCTTTCACTAATGTCATATACAGTATTAAGATGCTACCAAGGTAGAGACAACATCGAAAATTGATTATTATATAGGAGAACATGTAAAAACAAACATACAAATGTTCGTAGGCTTTCTGGTATAATGAATCTATACATGCTGATACGTACACCAATTACTGGTTTGTAACCATCAAATGAATGAAAACACCCTTTTTCCAGGTCCCCTTGAATCTAGAGATGACTTAAAAAAATAGCATCCCATGCAAAACGCAATGTTCTACATTACTGTGCAGCTCTAGATTGACTGTGATTAATAGGGGGATTGCCCAAATAAGCGTATGATAATTATTCTTGTACAAGCTTTCAAGTTTACATTTTCTTACGGATGGAGAAATTGACAATGAACCAGAAAAGCTACTTCAATACACCGTCCGTTCCTCTTCGCTACAAAACATGCTCTGACCTGTTATATGAATGGTTTGGCAAACCCAGAGAAAGTGACGGTTAAGATTAACACGGAGGACTTCAAGGTAGATGCGGTCACCTACGCCAAACTATACAAAAGGTCCCTGGAAGTTGCGACGCTTCTCCGACGCTTAATCCCTGACCTTAAACAAGATAGGCAAGATAGGAATCATTGGATCCAACACCAGCGACCCGGTCAATAAAACATACACGCTGTGTTTGTACTGGGAGCCGTGGTGGTGTCCATTCCACAACATAGCAGCATCGGACAAGAATTACGTTTCTCCAGATAACAAATTACAAGTGTTTAATACTCAAGACTCAAGCATTGATTTGTTGGTACTTCAATTGTCAAGCCGTTGCAGAATGGAGGAATCACACTTGTCAACTACGGAGAAGGTAGTGATGAAGAGGGCCCCACTTGGATCGGTTCCCTAAAGAAACTGCGGGAAAAGTAGACATCATTTGATTTCACCGAAGTACATAAGATCAAAGACGAGATTCTACCAGATTCGGCAGCTATGATCTATTTCATATCAGGTAGCACCGGAATTCCAATGGCCGTCACTTTTTCTCAATTCCGATGATTGACAGCTCGTCTGTTCTTGGGAAAAAACTCAGGTTAACTGAAAATGATGTGGTTTTCAATGAAAGGAACATCACCCATTTGGCAACATTTTTTACAACACATTGGTTTCTAATATAAGGTCTGTCCTCTGTTTGTCTGGACACTCATGACACCCAAACAAACATAAAGATAATATATGAAATCATCAAAAGAGAAAAATGCAATGTATCTTTGGCTTTTGGTTATATGCTCTTTGACATTCTGAAGGCTAAACAATTGACAAATGTTCTTTAAGGCTGCTTCTCACATTGGGGCAACAATTGAACGAATGTACAGCATCAGAGTTTCGACGAGTTCTACCAGAAGTTTTGCCGGTAAATGCTTTCGGATACACAGAAATAGGATACGCGATAATTAACCAAGAACTACCTGGAGACCACACAGAAGGATTTATTGGGCCACTTCTGCCCTGTTATGAAATGGAGTTTGTGGGAGACATTGCCTCTTGGTGAAATTGGCGAACTCGATTCTTGAAGCATTTACATGTCACTACGATATATGCGTGGCGATGATAATCAGAGGATGGCGTCACCGCATGGTTGGAATTTTACAGGTGACAAGACCATGATGAACGACATGGGTCATACCAAGATCGAAGGCAAATATGCTGATATAATAAAACGGGTAACGATTAAGATATCTCCAGCAGAAATTGAAAATTTAATTTGTGAGCATCCTGATATTTCTGCCATTGAGGCAATTGGCGTCCCCGATGAACGACTTGGGGAAGAGATCTACGCATGCGTGAATCTAAAGCAGGGCAGCACGATGAAGGAGACGGATTTATTGGAATAGTTTGCTGGAAGATCCAAAGATTCCAAAGTTGGAGATTACAGAGCCCCGAAGTTTGTGGAAATATTTGAAGATTCCTCACGTCGCCCCACTGGAAAGGTGTCGAGAAAAAAAATTGAAAGCAAGTGTTCTTGCTATTTTTAAATGAAATTTGCTTTCATGTCAGGATCATGTGGATTCATTATGTACATATTAGTTCCTACATTTGTGGGAAAAAAGTAGGAATTTGTTTCAATGCGACATTTTTGAAGGTAACGTCAGAGATACAATGTATATACTTTATGTTTTAGATATTCCCTTTGGTTAAAACCAAATATGTGTCCGTAAAGTTTACATGATATGAGCCCAATTATTCATATACTAACGAAAAAAAAAATATCAGAATCAATTTTAGGTTTATTTCTTTGCAAATCTATGATTGATCTAGAAAAAAAAGACAGGAAAAATAGATATGACAAAATTCTAACTATTACGAAGATAAATTATTGTTGCTCTGCCTCAGCAGAGTTTGTAATGAAATATTTGTTACAAATGTCTGTAATTTTAGAAAAAAATGTGAAGGTTATAGCTTACCGCTAAAATTGAATGAAAATCATATGAAAAATTATTAAGATTGAACTGAATAATTGTTATATGACAGTTGAATGAAAATAATAACGCCTGGGCCACTGTTCATATTTCAAATGTGCTGAGGTGATGCAATCAAATTTGTATCAATTACATATCCAAATATATAAACAAAGGCTTACCAGATGGCTTTTGTCACCCTAACATCCTTAGAAGCTCATTTTGTTTAGGTGATATATACATGGCTAAATGATTCGCACAAGGAGGTGTTGTGCCGCATGACAAACCACAGATCTACATAGGTGAACGATGATTTATCTTTAAATTCGTCACGTTAATGTGTGTTAGTACCGTAATAAGACAAAGAGATTTATAAATAAAGACAGTTGTTTCATGTAATTGGTTGATATTATAATATTTTTATAATATTATATGAATATAATCAGAAAAATGTTCAATGTGTATCATTGGATCCTCCTGACATCGACGCATATTAAATAGTTCACACAAGATGATGAATATATTAATTGTACTTTACTCAGTTTATTAGCTTACTTTACACTGAGATACCTGAGAATAAAGCCTTTGCCAAACATTTGAACAATGACAGAATGTAAACCGCTGATAATTAACCCCGCAAACATGAAGCCAACCACATTATAAATATAAACCTGAAATAATTACTGGGATAATGTGATATAATTAGACTTCATGCTGTCTAATGCTTCATGTGCGTGGTACTACATAAAATAATGTCATAGGAGAATGTTCCATTGATTATTAGCCACGCTTCCTAGAGAAATTAAAATTCAGAAAACCTACATTAAAACAAGGTATATTAATTTGGGTGAAACAGAATGCTAGCAATTAAATATAAACACTAAACTACGTGGTTTTAATATATTTAAATTTTGCAGCCGGAAATATTCTCTTCGAAGGGTACAATCTTTGCGAAGGTACCTAAAGCTCATAACTACAGGTGTAGGCAAACACTGCAATGAAGGAGTAACTATATTGCTTTAACAACGTACAAAATACTGCTAAATGAGATTATGCAATCAGGCGTGTGCAGAAACACATTGTGCAGAACAAACAAAGTAAAATGACCATTACGTGCAGCATAGAATGAGATATGACAACAGGTCGTGTTCCTGTGTTCCCCAGGTGTAGGGATAAAAAAGCCACTGCTCAAGTAAACATGCTTTGCGGGTCGATGATCAATCTCTATATTACATATTTTATTTTAGAGATATTCATTCCTTGAATCCGTGGTACAAAATCTTAGTTTATGTACTGTAGTTGTGTCATATTCGCGGGGTTATAAATGTGCGTTTTCGATCAGCCCAGTGTTTCATGAAGGTTCCGTTCCGATCTCACCATAATAAAAGCCTACCCAAAGTTATCATTTATTGTGATGATAATCATTAATCATATCAAATAATTGGACGGGAAACCAAGGTAACAACGAACGATATTGTTCATTGATACCATGTCATTTAAAAACCTGATATCATTTAAATCGGATTCTTTGAACATAAGATATATTAGTATTTTCACGAAATGTCAATGTTCTCTCGAATTGAGTTCCATTAAAAAAAGTTTTAATTTTGCGATAATTTCCCTTTCACGATTATCGCGTATTGCAAACCCTCGCGTACAAAAAGGCAACCATAGTATACCTATACAAGAAATTTTGTTTTTTTTAAAAATAAAATGATAGTAAAAGTTTATTCTTGATTTTGTTGCCCTCACGCGGCACGTGA
Source organism: Sipunculus nudus (assembly GCA_026874595.1). Lineage (NCBI taxonomy): Eukaryota > Metazoa > Annelida > Sipuncula > Golfingiida > Sipunculidae > Sipunculus > Sipunculus nudus. Next base: position 57,622,080 of record CM049314.1, read on the forward strand.
ATTCATTGCTTAAATTTTTTTAGGAAAACATCTGATCCAAACACGAGAGTATTTTTTTCTTGGTCTACCGGCCTTAGTATGTTGTCTCTCAAATGTTGTTGACTTGTCCTGAGTGTACATTACGATAAATCTTGTATGTTACACTCACGATATCTCTTTGAGAAGAGTGACCCTAAGTGTCCAATTTATCGACAAGCATTTATCGCATTTCTCAAAGATAAAAATTTACAACAGCATTCTTGTACTTAAAGATGAAGTTCCATACATGTTTGTTGTTCCCGTACCACAAAGGAGAGAAAATAATTGTTTCCAGTTATGACGGAGTACCACTCGGAGGTACAACTTTTTTTTAAAGTTGGGGGGGGGGGGGGGCGTAGCATTCTGCAAATGTGGCCAGTTGCGGAAGTATGTGTGGAAGAGGGTAAGCCCCTCACATGGTTTGAAAAATTTTGTAAAATAAAGATAAAATATGCATTTTCAATGCAAAATTTTGAAGAATTTCCTACTTTCAATTTCATGCTGCACCACACGAAACAATAACCAAATACAGTGAAACCTGTCTAAAGGGGGACAGTCAAGGGACTCAATCATTTTGTCCTTAATAGTCCTTATAAGGCAGGCTGACCTTGGTTGATAACTGAGGGATTATAAATAAAGACAACGAACAGCTGCAAGAACGTGTTTATTGTATTATATCAGATTTCATGTATATGAAGAACATATTTATGCACACATCATGCATTCAATATTCATATCGTACTGTGATTATTTTTACTTATCTCGAGAAGTGAACAATATAAGGAGAAACGACTATGAAGACATCCGTAAAAACAATGTTCATATACTCGCGTACGCTCTTTTTTATGATTCACTAAGTCGAATTAGCTTGACCTCAGATAGCATAAGCTCCCGCCCAGGAGTACGTGTGGTGCCACCTGGTGGCATTGCCTAAAACCCCCCTTGTTCAGCTGTCCAAATGTGATCATCTCAGAGATAATGACGACGTTGATAATGCGAAGATTATAATGGCTACGAACCTGGGAACATTCGTTTTTATTGGTGAATGTAGCTTAAGCCTAAAATGAACTTTCTTTGATGATGGTGTATTGTATTGATTTGCTATAATGTTGAAGGAACCCGAGATTAAACGAATCCCGAGAATCTTGTGCACGGCGGCACGGTACAAACAACTAAGGAGCGGGCAGATGTTTGACACTGAGCAGATCAGTTTGAGATATACTGAGCAAAACCGATAAATTAATATCAAACAGCCTGCTATAACAAAGTGGCTAATTTTACAGTTAGATATTGCGTCGTGAGACCAGGCACGCATGAGTAATCGGTAGCCGTTAAATCAATGTAATGACCCCGCGGTCGAGCGAAAAATATGCAGCTTCGCAACGCGTGAATGATCAACCGTGAAATAAAGTAACATGATGTTTACCGCTTCATATTTGTTGTGTTTAACTCATGAGCACATCACACCGTGACATGAGCACGGACACGCCTTAAGGTAACAACTGGGGATTGCAGAATCCTTTGTTCAGTCCTGGGAACAGCAACAGTACCGGTGGCCTTTGATGTTTCACGGGGCAAGTGATCAGTGTCCGCCGGGGGTGACGTATCGTGTCCGCATTTGAAAGGTTCATTTTCTCTTTGAAAGTTGGTTTCAGTTGAAATCTGCTGTCCGCTGTCCGCAGTAGTGAGGTGGCCGCCTTACAGAGGATCCGCTTATACATAAAATTTGGGGAGTTTTGAAGGGACTTAACTAACTTGTCCGTTTTAGCCAGCTGTCCGCCTAAGTGAGGTGTCCGTTAGATCAGTTTTCACTGTATTTATTATTGTATATTTTTCCACAGTCCAACTTAGTTGGGAATACGGTCCTCTTGCCATGACTTTCGGCTTTATTTATCCTTATATTGACATGATACTGTTCAAATGTTCAATTCAGGCTTAAAAATCTAATTAATGAACTGGAATTTTTATTTCATTTAGGAAAATACATCAAGAACGCTAGGCCATTTTCCCATAATTGATAAAATATTCTGTCGCACTTAGCCAAGTCGAAGCACAGTAATCAATTTCTGTTTGTCATCAAAGATACTACAAAAATTATAATATCTTTGCTTTTCATTAAATAGGATATTTACATTTTGGTTGTTGTAACTCATCTTTATAAAAGAACGAGGATTCCTTTATTTCTGCGCATCAACTGTATCCTGTACTTTTCCAGGATCACTTGAACTTATTTCTAACGTTTAAGGCAAAGATAAGGCCTCGTGAATGAATGTATTGCAGTTTTCTTAACTTAGCTTCGTTATGATAGTTAACTTCCAACTATTCTTTTAGCGATATGCCTCACAATATATAAAACGGAGAATCGCTGAATCAGATAACACTCGAAATATTTCATGACCTCCAAATATTGGATAAAGTATCTAGTTATGGAGGGTTTATGTATATATATATATATATATATAAGATTTTAATTTTATGTAATATAAATATAATACTAACCACAAATATAGATATATAATATAAAGTTCCATTGAAGGATAACATCTAATCTGTATCAGTATTTGTAATCTGGATTTACTTTACTCATTTGTAAAATGACGTTAAAATTTGAAATAGGAGCATTGTCTAAAGTTAAGTTGAAACTAAAAGAAAAAAACTTTATAGTATAAATAGTGTCAATCCTTTGTCCTGTATAGCTTTTAAGTTTATATATAAACCTTATTTATTTTCAAATGGATTGTACAACTAGTTATTATAGCTTTTACGAGGCACTCTTCATGGCTCGGATGTAGGCGCTCGGTAGTCGCTGAAGGTGGAGGAAACAGGAGGACCTGGAGAAAACCACCGACCTTGGACGGGCCCAAGCAATCGACTCTTGTAGCCAGCGGAGAAGGCAGAGCGTTTTACTACTCAGCTGTCCACCAAGACTAAAAGCACCTGCAATAAATAGATGATATTAATTGCACTTCACTCGAGGAAAAAGCATATAGGCATTCTAAGGGCAAATTTAAACAGAAACTGCTCAGTACACTTACGTCGGCCTTTTGTTTTAAAATCGTAATAACAGCAAATGGGAATTAACTGCGAATTAGAAAAATATTGTGAGACAAACTGGTGTATATACTGTGCATACTGGCTGATATATTTTGCATACACTGGTGACCAGTAATTTATGTAATCTAATAAGAGGGTCATGTACATTAACCCTTTCTTGAACCTTGAAAGCTTAAGGGCAAGCGTATTATATAACTAACAGCAGATATGTTATGTTATCCCGAAATGAGTATTGATATATTCCACCTAGGTCAAAATTGAGACAAATACGCAAATAAAAGTGGTAATGATTTAAAGACAATCTATTTAATGCGCCAGAATTACAAATTCACTACAACTTTATATCATTTCATAACGCAGCAGCGACCTAACACATTTAAAACGTTAGAAGACAATAAGTCCATCCGATGAGTAGAAAAGTGAACATAGCATAAAAGGTGACCACATTACATTGAGGAATAAAAACAAAGTGTACCTGACATGAGCATGGATCAAACGTCATTGGCGTGACGGTGCACTTTTTCTGTGGCCGAAAAATGGTAGACTGTGTACCGTATGTTACGAGCTGAAGGCTCATGGGCGTATTTGCAAAGTCAATAAATGGACAATTAACAACGGCCTGAAACATTAAAGCATATATATTTGAATACAGGAAAAACAGGTTCTGTCCAATTATATATACACAAGTAGTGCAAAGCAAACTTTGTGACTTATGTTTTTGACTGGGAGGGCATTCAAATTACCGCTGGCTTTCTCACACTGTGCACAAAAGTACCTAAGTGGCTGACTGGCTTTTCTAGGCATGTAATGAACTAGTGGATTCAGGCTGAAGCCATCTAGCGGCGGTTACATTTACTAGATTCCCTGGTCGGAAACTAAATTTATATTAATATACAGATACAGTAAACTCTCACCTAACGTCCACCTCGGTACAGGTAAAACCTCAAAACGACGATCACTTTTTCATTGCTTCTTTCTATATATCTTTCAATTTAAATCTGGGACACCGGCCACCTCTTTTTTTCTGTTTTACGAACAGTTATTTTGGCCCACACGAGTGACCAGACAGTGGACCATATCAGTTAGAGGTATGCGGTAAACTTTAGTATTCCAGTTAGTAATGAAGATATATATGGCAATCATAGATACTAATATTAACAATGCATAGCCATACGGGCTGTTGCGAAATCCTTTGGAAGTCAAACCTCGCTTAGACGACAATCTCGAAAATGCAGTACTGAATAAAATGGCATAAAAATGGATAAACTGTTTGTCGGTTACTGCATTGTGATATTGCTTAAATTAAAACCTCAAGAAACCATAAGATATTGGCTTGCGAATATGAGAGTAACCTCAGTATATTTGGATTTGGTTGAGTGCGAAGTCCGTACCACGGTATATGCGAGCACAGTGTTACACTTACAGAGAGAGAGAGAGAGAGAGAGAGAGAGAGAGAGAGAGAGAGAGAGAGAGAGAGAGAGAAATAGAGAGAGTGTGTGTTGGTGTATAGGCCGCAGCTGTTGTTGTCCGTAGTTGACCTAAACGAAGACATGGTATATGAGGCCAATTTTATAATTTTTTAATGAGCAATTGGCGGTGACCTCAAACGTTGTAATTATAAGGATGGTGATGCTTTAATTGTGTCAGGCGAATCAAGTACACCATAAAAAGATCGTAATGTGCTAATTACAGTGCTATGTGTTTTTGCATTTGTAAGGAACAACAGCACGGGAAGTTAACGTTTTGCTGTCAGTGTCCAGTAGCTGAGGGAACATTGCAGCCGGATATAAAATAGAAGATAGAAGAATATCGTCATCATAGGTCAAACTTTATTTTATTATTTGGATATCATTTGAGTTTATTATTCTTTGTACTACCTGTGTATTTGTCCAATGAGCACGAAAACGGTGATCTTCATCTGGATCTGAAAGGTCATGTCACCCGAAACGCAGGGTTATTGTGAACCCCGTATTTTCCAAATGTTGTACATCTTGATTTGTACCTAGTCGTTGGATTGATCGGAAGACAGGTGAACTTGACCATGGTCGTCATAGTCAAATTTGCGGAAATAGAGGAATTTATGAGTTATAAATTTCCATATTCTTTCAAGTACTGCATATTTTTCCTTAAATTGTATATACAAATTTTATCAGCAAAGGTTTCAGAAGAGTTTGAAAAAAATTGTTGCCTTGACCTTGGAAAGGGTTTATGTATGCCTCAGTTGAAGGGGACCTTTTTAAAATGGGGCATGCCTGATGTCTGGGAATACAACGGATATTCGGTGCTAGATCTTTCTAGGGTTTAATTCATTTAAATTCGGATCCGAGAAGATGAAATTGCAAATCAAATATTTCTAACAATATTTCATATTCTACCTCCATAACAAGACAGAGCTGGATACTGCAGATGAGAGTATTATCTTTTCATATAAAAATACAGTTATTATCTTTCAATTAAATTTGTTTATATAGTTTATGCAGTGATGTAAATACCTTATCTTTATTTTCTCTGTTTCAGTTTTAAAAGAGCGATGGACCAGAAGAGCTACATTAATAGTCCATCATTATTTCCCCTCATGTATACAACATGGCCGGAACTGTTAGATGAACGTGTCAAGGAAAACCCAAACAAGGTAGCGCTAAAGATTTACACAGAGGATATGAATTCCGATTCGCTAACATACGCCGAACTCCAGCAGAGATCCTTGGCGGTTGCTACTGTACTCCGACGCTCGGTGCCTGAAATGGAATATGGGGACACGGTAGCATAATCGGTGCTAACACGTGCGAACTGCTAATAACCATACATGCAGTTTTCGCTCTAGGCGCTGTGATTGTGTTTCTTCCACATCATGCTAAAACAGCTAAAGACCTACGTCCCTTCCTGCAAACAACACAGTGTAAATTATTGGTTTTCCAGCATGGTAGTTTGGATTCCTCCACATTGGGTCCATTAGAGGAACAGGGAACCCAACTAGTTCGTTATGGATGCAATGGTGAGGAGGGCATCAATGGGATTAGATCCCTCGGCAAACTTCTGGAAAATGTGACTTCATCGGAAGTGAATGATACGAAGAAATTGAAAAATGAAATTCACTCCGATTTGGCAGCCACAGTGTTTTTTACTTCAGGGAGCACTGGCGTTCCTAAAGCTGTTACTTACTCACATTTCCAGCTGATTAACAATGTCCATATTTTCGGAAAACAACTGAAGCTTACGCATAACGATATTTTCTTCAACGACAGGGCCATTGTCCATATTGCGTCATTCGTATGCATACATTGGTTTCTGGTATCAGGCCTGTGCTCCGTCTGTCTGGACACTCATGTCACAAGAACGGACATAAAGACAATATTTGAAATCACTAAAAGAGAAAATTGCACCGTTTCCCTGGCGTTTGGTTATGTTCTCTTCGATATGCTAACCGCCGAAAAATTAGCAAAGCAATACCTTAGTTCCCTAAGGCTTGTCATCACAGCGGGGCAGACGCTGAACGAACGATTAGCATAAGAATTCCGACGGGTGCTGCCAGATATTTGGCTGGTTAATGGGTTTGGGTCAACAGAAATAGGATACACTCTGATGAATCAGGAACGATTGGAGGAGCGGGAAGACGGCTTCATAGGGCCGCCCCTGCCGTACTATGAAATGAAAATTGTTGGAGATCATGGTGAAACATTACGACTTGGCGAAATTGGCGAACTGCATATAAGAGGCCTTTTAATGGCGATGGGGTATATGCGTGGAGACAACCTACAGGATCTGACGTCACGGGAGGGGTGGTTTGCCACCGGTGACATGGCCGTGTTGAACGGTAGCGGTCATATCAAGATCGTTGGCAGATGCGCGGACATAATTAAACGTGCTGCGATTAAAATATATCCAACAGAAGTTGAAAACGTTATTTCTGAACATCCTGAAATCAGTGCTGTCCAAGTGTTTGGCGTCCCCGACGAGCGACTCGGAGAAGAGATCTATGCATGCGTGATTCTGAAGCAGGGCAGCACGATGAATGAGGCGGATTTGTTGGATTGGTTTGCTGGAAGATTCAAAGATTCCAAAGTTGGAGATAATAGGGCCCCGAAGTTTGTGGAAGTATTTGGAGACTTTCCACGCCTTCCTTCTGGAAAGGTTTTCCGAAAAGGACTGAAGGCAGAAATCCTTGGGCGTATGGGCTAGAACAGGTTCATATTAACATCTGACCTTTGCATTTAAGCAAAGAAAAGATATATTTTTAAATTACTAATATAATATCTGCAACATAAATATCACTGATGATAAATGCGAGATGCTTTTCTTAATCACCTGTACATATCAGCTTATGCTATTATTTGTAAACAAATATTATTATATATTATCATGGTCAAAGGAAGCATTTCATATTCTTTACATTTTTAGCGAACCTATTTGCTTTTTCGATGGTTTGTGGCTTTATCCTTCGTCTGAAGGTTTATAATTTCAAGTAATATACCGGTTGTCTGAAAGATTTAATGAAAGCGGTCAGCAGTTGATTCTGTGTAAAATGTAAAGATCGAACAAAATGGCCTTTAAAAATCCTTTAAAAAATACCTCACACTATATATATATTTTAAATGCTTACTGGATTGTAAATTTAAGGCCTAACCTAAACAACTAAGGCCATTGTGACTTACATTTTGCAAGTTACACCTGTTTTTGTGTGCTTTTAATACACAGATGTTTACACACTGTTCAAGTCAGCTGGGCGTCATTACTAATGGGTCTCTTATTGTTTGGTTTGTTGAATGTCTGCTGCTATTAAATTCTGTGTTTTTGATTGAGCAAAGAACAGAGTGATTCATGTAAGTTTTTATTAAATCAGTGTTAGAAATAAAATTAGGAAGGTTCGTTAAAAAATATTGTTTTATTTACCTTTGTATGTAATATCATACAAATTTCATGAAGATTTCGGAATATTCCTCCTCTTCCATGACAAACTGACAGCCTTGTAATCCGACATAAATACGAGGACTATCAAATTATGACCATATATGCAAAAAAATCTGCATATAAACCTTACTTGCTTGATACCTATACTATTACCTAAATTACTGTAGGATGCATTATGTGAAGAGGATAAAGTAAAAAAAATCATCTGGACCTGAGAATTTAAAATACGACGCCTATCGAGATTAAATAAAAAAGATAAAGGCTACACCAAGCATAGCGCCATATCGGCCCTTTGACATTACGACCAGATTGAGTGGGCTTACTAGCCCAAATACCATTGCCTACCGAGTCGGGTTGTCACGGCTACACAAAGCATTAATTGTTCTACTGTTTCTGGGAACAAAAATATGGTGCGAGCGGGAATTTTGAAAGTTTACAAGGAAAATTTTAAAGATTCACTTTATTTCCCGAGTTTTATTTGCAGAGTGGAAATAAACTATTGTATAATAATAATAATACACGAGGCGGACTATTGCACCTTAACCTCATAACAATATATATAGTGTGATAATTAAGCAAGATAATAAAAAAAACACAGACAAAATTCTGAGAAAAAAAGTCCTTTACCTTGACTGTCACCTTATGATTCATTACCTTATATTGTTTTATATTGACCTGATTGCCAAGTCATGGCTGTAAGTGTGCCGACCAAGCCAGCATTTAGGCCTCTTACTGTAATTTGCTAGTGATAAAAATGTGGTTAATGTCGAGTCATGCTACTCACATCCAACGGGTCATGAACACTTGATGGATTTTTTTTTATTGGGGGGGGGGGGGCAGGGTCAAGTCATTAATACATTCACAAAACGACTCCTCCGCTAACCGTTGTTTTGTGCAACCTTGGCCTTCCTGTACTTTTCCGTTGCAGGGGTGGATCCAGGATGATTGAAATATGGGGGGTGGGGACATATATAGAGCATATATGATGGATCACTGCCACCATATCTTTCGTCAAAACTATGTATTTATCGGCCGGTGCGCACCCTACGCTCTTCTAACGAAAGTCTTCTAATATTGCCTAAGTGCCGTACGAAAGTCGGTGAACGTTCTTTCAGTTATATTGCCCCTAAGATCTGGAATTCCCTTCCAGCTGAACTTAGAAAATCCCCCACTATCAATACTTTTAAGACAAATCTTAAAACATACCTTTTTCTGCAGGCATTTTGTAATTAGCAACCTTTACCATACATGTAATCTCGGGTGTGTGTGGTTGAGTAGGTGCGTGTGTGTGTGTGTGTGAGTGTGCTTATATATTTATATATTGTGTAACTGATGTGTAAAAATGCAAGCGCTGTGAGTCTGATCTTGGAGTTCAGCGCTATATAAGTACTATTCATTATTATTATTATTATTATTATTATTATTATATATATATATATTTAAATATATATACTCCCCAAGAGTGATATATATATATATATATTTATATGTATATATATATATATTTATATATTTAACGTAAACGGCGGAATTCATTGAAGGGAAATCATTTAGCTACAGAAATGTTTATATCTGAATCCATCATTGGTATATATCCAAATTAATTATTCTTCTGAAAATACAAATAGATATCAGCATGGCACAGACACACGCTTATAGCCCGGTGATTCTTTGTTTCTTTTTAAACTTTTGTGCTTAAATTGATTCGGGGGACTTTTATCTTAGCTGACTGAAAGTCATATGAGCTACAGTGATCACTCTTTGTCCGTCGTCCATTGGGCCATCCGGCCATCCGGCCGTCGGTCCGTTAACGGGGCTAAGTTCGTGACCGCTGGACCTAGAATCTTCTCACTAAACATCCCGGGAGGTCCATGAAAGATCTCCTAGCAAACCTGAAGTCCAGTCGTTCTCGCCCGCGGAGGAAAGACTTCATTCCCGCATATCATTTCTACGTATATATATATATATATTTATATATATATATATATATATATATATATATATATATCTTACAATATGCTGTCATACGTTTGTTCAATTTCAGAAATATACTGATTGAATAGCATCTGACCTACAATTGGTGTTACCAGTTTAAAATCATACATAGAAAAAAGACTTTCGAAAGAGGAGGGATAACGAAACCCAAGCAAGATAAATTCTCAGTTCTGTTATGATACCGGTATACCTAAGCTAAAAGAATCCGACTTCCCAATGCAGCGCTGGAGAAAAATGGTTGGACACTGCTAATCAATGATAACCTTGGTCCATTGATCCAAAAGTCTGACCAACTACATCTTAATTAGAAAGGCACACAGGTCTTTCGTTCAAATATATGTATTGGAATCAAAATTGCAACCTCACTTAAAAATTTTCACACGCAAGCCGTAATAGAATTGACATGAACTGTACCCCTTGCAACCTGAACAACTTACCCTATCAAATAATTGACAGTTACATTCCTGTTGGTCACAATGAACCGCCTATCTGCTCGCAGAAAACTGGAACTTCTATTAGACACTGTTACAAAGTATCAACAATCAACATGGCCTTACTATAATCCACTTAAATATAAGAAGTCTTCCTTCTTAATTTGATGAACTATCGCTCCTACTTAAGGTTTATACAGTCCATGTAGCTTGTCTCTCTAGGACTTATATACGATATACTGTTGGGTAAACTAAAACAATATGGCGTGTTATATAAGCAGTTCGTCCGATTCCATAACCATAATTCCGCATTGAGAACCGTTAATACTGGTGTATCACAACGCACGGTACTCGGACCTATTCTGCTTTTATTATACCTTAACGACTTGCCTGTTAGTATAACAGAGGCTAAATGTTTAATTTATGCTGACGACATCACTCTATACGCAGACGTTGAGGAATCCTCTCACCTTGGCCTCTAATTGATTCACATCTCCCATGGAAATCTTACACTTCTGCTGGTTTAAAAAAGTTATGTTGCAAAAAAGGGCTATTACACAGACAAAGCAAATATCTGCCACCAAAGGTTCTACTCACAATATATCATGGTTTCCTTCAGCCGACATTAGACTTTGGCTTAACTGTATGGGGCAGCTGTCCAAGCATCTTCCGTGCCGCTATCCAACGTATTCAGTGTCGGGTGGCAAGGATTATAACAAGAAGCTATAACCCGTCACAAAGTAGTCTGGAATTAATCAAAGAGATAGTTTGATGACAGTCGAGCAGCGATACCTTTTATCTGTTGTGACTTATAAATGCATAAATGGTTTAGCCCCTTCGTATCTATGTGATAAATTCGCTCTGGCTAAAGACATTCATCATCATTCCACACGCTCAACCGATAACAATAACTGTATCCTTCCCAAACCACGGATTGAATCTTTCAAAGCTGCTTTATTCTATGCAGGCAGTATCCTAGTGAATGCCTTTCCCCTGGACATTAAATGCGCCGCTAATTCGCAGAGTTTTTAAAAGCTACTACGTGCGTACTTTTCTAGTCTTACAGCGGTTTCTTAGTTTTGGCACTATACGAGATTGTTTAAGTTAGAATATTCGTTCTTACCACTCTTAGTACGAATATCTCCATGATAATCTATTTATTTTAAAGTATAATCTGTCATTTTGTAATAGTGTTATTGTCTTAGTAAGTCTTTCATATTCGTATTGTAATTTGTACTTAAATTCTATTTCATGGTCATATTTTGTTGTTTAAAAATTTCTTGTACTTTATATATGTAACAGGGCCCTGCTTACAAGAGAAGTGTTCTTCTGGTGCAGGCTACCCTGCATGTTATTGTAATAAATGAATTACTTAATAAATAAATAATCCTTAGAGACACTTGCCGTATAACACAACCACTAGCGACCTGATAAAGAACTACTCTTTGTACTTATGTATTTGCTCGGAACATGTTCAATGAACCTGGACGCTGATGCGCACCTTGCGATATCATGGCGCAGATTTTGGGTCCACGAATGAGGAGAACTCTCAATTTGCATTTGTACACCGCACCCTGCATTCTAACCTGATTTCTCAGTGAATAGTGCAATATCTTTCCGAAAACACTTGCGTAAGTGATGACACCCTGTATATTATGCATTACAATATCGGAAACACTGTCAGAATAACTGATTTGGTGTTTTACTAACAGTTGTCATAAATTGTCATAAATAATTGATACAACATTATCACGACATAGTAACCAATGATGAGATTTACTTTGCCCCTATTCTCCTTACAATTTTTTTTTCTGGCTGGCAGAACAAGGCTTTTTGAGGTACCATAATACCTCTGACACAGCTTTGGCTGAACCTTCCCTCTTAGCATGGCAGGTCAGTTTTTATCTTTTGTATTGATCACCTTATTCAGTGCATGACTACTTGTCCGCTTGAACACTTATTCGTTCGTATGCCAATACAATTAAGCCCGAGATAACGCTGAACTGGTTTTGTATGGAGAATTCGACACATTCAGTTTCAGCAAGGTGGTGATAATGCCACCCCTGTCCACTAATCTAGGGGCGTAAATAGAAGGGGGGGGGGCGGGTAGTCAAAGTTTTACAAAGTTGGGATAGTCAATGTAATCACCACCCTCTACCCCTGATTTTCAGAGAAAAATGTTTATATATTGTTACATGTATATGTTTTACAGTGTCGCGTGTATCTGATGTGTTATGCGCAGGGTTTGGCGTTGACATTTTGATTCGTGTAGCGCAGGCATAGGGCGCTGCTATGGCGTTAAGAGACACAACGCTCGGTGTAGTCTGTACTGGTTGAACCCTGGTGTGTAAACACAGCGCTCGCTGTTGTGCTAATCTGGAATTTTCAGGGCTGTTCGCGCTCCACGAGCGCGTCTTGTTGTGTTCTTTGGGAAGTTTCTAGGCTTTCGGTCAAAATGTTATAAATAGGGGCTTTGCTAGAGCCGAGGGGAGGAGAGTGAAAAATTCCAGCGGATAAGGAAGAGTGTGTGTCAGTTTAGGGACGGACATTTCCGAGAATTGCAGAACCTATAGATATTCTTCTTTGGGATTATTTGGGATTCTTTGAGATAACATTAGACTATTCTCCGAGTAGATTTACGAGAACTGTTCATCTGAATTATATGTTTTAAAGGACTGGTGGAGCTGTGAGAATGGTGGTATCCAGATTCAGAGCCCAGGATTCTCATATAGGTGGGGAACCGTTGGTTTCTTCCATTTGAAGTTTGCCTCTCTCGCAAAGTTGCGTGGTGCCCGTCAACTTTCCCAGCAGTCTCGCAAATTGTCAGCAACTCTTGCAAACTGCCAGCAATCAATCAGGTAACCAGCGATTTTGAATCCTAGTGCGCAAATTGCTAGCAATTTAGCAACTTTGGAAGCAACTTTGCCATTCGGCAGGGAAGACCCCCCTCTAACAATTCCGCGATTTGCCGGCAATTTAGCAACTTTGTAGTTCACTCATTGCTCCGGTATAGTGAGCCCAGGCGTCATACACTGAGGGACCCCTCATCTAGCAATTCCGCAAATTGCCAGCAATTTTGCAACTTTGAAGTTCTCTTTATCCTCCGATAGGGGGAGCCCTAGCAAAGATTGAAACGAGGGGCCCCTGTCTACCAATTCCGCAAATTGCCGGCAATTAAGCAACTATGGAGTTATATGAATCATCCAATAGGAGGAACCCCAGCCGAGATTGAAATTGAGGGCCCCCATCAAGCAATACCGCAAATTGCCGGCAATTTAGCAACTTTGAAGTTCCCTGATTCCTCCGCTAGAGTGAGCCCCCTGCGGTCATACACATAGGGGCCTTCGTCTAGCAACTCCGCAAATTGCAGGCAATTTTGCAACTTTGAAGTTTTCTTTATCCTCCGATAGGGGGAGCCCTAGCCAAGATTGAAACAAGGGGTCCCTGTCAACAAATTCCGCAAATTGCCGGCAATTAAGCAACTATGGAATTATATGAATCATCCAATAGCAGGAACCCAAGCCGAGATTGAAATGGAGGGCCCCCAGTAAGCAATACCGCAAATTGCCGGCAATTTAGCAACTTTGTAGTTCCCTGACTTCTCCGCTAGAGTGAGTCCCCCCTGCGGTCATACACATAGGGGCCTTCGTCTAGCAACTCCGCAAATTGCCGGCAATTAAGCAATTTTGTAGTTCTCAGAATCCTCCGATAGGGGAGGCCCAGAGGAGATTACACTGAGTGGCCACTGTCTAATAAGCTCGCAAATTGCCGACAATTTAGCAACTTTAGAGTTAAATTAATCCTCCGATACGGGAAGCCCCAGCCCAGATTGAAAGGAAGGGCATTCTTTGAGCAATTCCGCAATTTGCCGGACATTCAGTAGAGAAGATATATCTCCGTGTTTCATATATATCTCGGGGGGGGGGGGGGGGTAGAGTCTGAAAATAATCTCTTACACACGTACTCTTCCTTGTCGCTTCGACACTCTCACTCTGTATACTCCTGTGCTCAGTATAGTCCTGTGCTCAGTATAGTCCTGTGATCTCCCAAAACATAAAAACGATCATTCAAATATTGATATGTGGCAAGTTAGGAACGTACATGCGCAGTTCCACCATCCGAAAATCAACGTGTAACATACATTTTAATTTATAGACAGTACAGTTTTCTTTTCTTATTTTTAGGAACTATAAATAATATAGCCCCACACACGGGTACCCCCACCCATTCATCTTTGACAGCGTTATACAAAGACATTTAAGAGAACAGCTAGTACTCTATTTTGTGAAAGGTGCTTCCGAAATGTCCTCTTTACACTGCATATTGAAAACTTTTCAAAATATGGGAGAGAAACTCTGCCGTATACCTGTCATTAACTGTCCAAAACGAACATGGCTTTAGATTTTATACATATAGGTAATCTAAAACCAACAATATTTCTTATTTTTATAGGCTGCAAGTAGATAACGTCTATACTGATAATTCATATAAATTGCGCACACACACAAATAAACATACACACACATGTGTATATACACACCCCGTAATACCTATCAAATTATGAAATATTATTACATTAATGATTCATTTCCATTATATTATTTTAATACATTTTCAGATGATACTGTTAGTATTTTTATTTAAATTATATTTGGCCCATTTTGACAGACGGGACGACGGACGGACGAACGGACCAACGGACGGACGGACAGAAGACGGACAATGGACCACCACTATCGCTCAGATGACTTATAGTTAGCTGAATTAAAAATGCATGATCCTCGTTTATAGTGTCTACTAAAGATTCCTTAGGTTTTCCACTATTTTTTTTTTCTGTTGAAAGGGTGATATTTATTTGACAGCATTTGAAAATAATTTACAGATTTACTTCTCTGATAAAACAAGGGACCCTTGGGTCACGCCGATCAGCTGATTGTGACAGTTATGACTGCATCACCATAGACTTTTGAAGTTGCAATGAAAATACTATTCTCAGTGCTCAGGAACTAGGGCTCACTGACTTTGCATATAAATAAAGGATACGGAATTAAATTGAATGGTACTTACAGGGACTGGTGGGAGTAACAGCACCTCTGCATATACATAAAGAATAAAATTTAATTTTAATTTAATAAATTATTTTGAAATATTTAAAAAACAGGCAGAGAGGTGTAAAACAAAACAAACAATTTTAATATCCATTCTACTGAGACAGGAAAATCATGAACAAATATTTGCATTATATCCTATTTTTTCATTTGTTAAGTTTTTTTTAAGTTTATAAATTTTACTATATATTAACAGTATATCATATATATCTGAAGATTTAAACTGATTCACAAATCTAAATTGCATTAACATTTTTACTTAATTTAGTCAGGTAACGTCACATTTTGCACATAGATAAATTTCTTTTTCTAAAAAATTTAATTTTTAAATTTGCAAAGCAATAAATATATGAAAATAACACTCCAAATTTCAAAATTTTCAATTGCACCGTTATTCAATGAATTGTTTCATATATTATCAAATTATGCCTACTGATGGGTAAAATTATATTTTGTTTAATTATTTAAAAGGAAATAATTTCTTAAAAATGCTACATCAGAAAACCGTGGCATCTTTTGGATTACTTCTTGAATTAATATTTCAAGAAAAGTTGTGCACATTGTATCAAAAGCAGCTTTACTTTTAAAGAAATACAGTTGACAATATCAATGTGTTGCAATATAATTGTTGATGGTGGTGGTGGGGATGGGTGGGGGGGGGGGGGGGTTGGGTTGGGCCCATGAGAATATATGTATGTTTATCTCAGCAGAGATGTTCTGCCAGTGCTAATAAGGTTACCTAGGCAAGGCTTTATTGAGCAAGAGTGGGGTCTTAGATACACAAAATGCAAATACATTAGAGCATCTGAAAAAAATGCAATAATTAGAATAATTTGTAAGCTTATACTTTCAAATTTCAGAATTCAACAGATTAAATCCACATGTATCCCAGCTGTAAAATAGTTAAATATACTTACGAGAAAATAACGTGCCATGGTTAAATTTAGGCAACTATTTTATATTTTTGCTTATATTTTAAAAATTTAAAAGATTTGGATTTACAATTAAATTAATTAAAGATATATTACTAAAAAAGTCCCTAGCTTTAACATAAATTTTTGTTAAGTGACTAAATATCTTTTTCCAGAACTTTTACAAACTGCAATATGTTTGGGCCCTTTACTTTTTTATAATATATAATACAGACCTAATTTGTGGCATGTACATAGGAACTATATAGAGGAATATTTATGGTAAATTTGTGGAAAAACATATGAGTGGTTTTGATCTTAGGCAGTCCTGAAGTCTGAAAATAGGTTTCTAATTAAAAAATGAGGTATTTCCTTAATTTACCAAAGGAACGATGTCGCAAAGACCCTGTTTTCGGCTTGGTAGGAGATCGTGGGGACATCTAACATTATCCTGAATTTTGGATTCCTCGGTCTTACGGATTCAAAACGTGCCATATCTACGGACGGAGGGACGGACGGACAGACGACAAACAATGGACAACGACTATAGCTCAGATAACTTATAGTCAGCTGAGCTGAAAAAGATAACAATGTTTCCATGGGGCGTGGCCCTGGAGCCAAAGCTCCCCACTTGAACATTTGGATCTATTCCCCACGAAATCTAAAATGTAGCAAACGCGAAGAATATGAATTAATTTAACATATACAATTTTCAAATTCATCTAGTTCATGCACATCCCGGGCGGGGGGGGGGGGGAGGGGGGTTGGCAGGGTAGAGGGGAAGTCTGCCAGTAGTGGCCAAGCTGAGCCGAGGCAAGCTGCCTGGAGTGGGTTACATAACACAGGTGTAGGCTGTACTAGGTAGGCTTGATGGGAACAACACTGACATGGTGTATGAAAACTTTTAAATTAAAAAAAAATATATAGGTATTCATATTTCATTTAGGCTGATAAGTTAAAATTTTGTAAAATTCAGTTCTAATTTTTTAGGTAAACGATCGAATCTTACTTGAATATATTCATATCCCTGAAAAAAATATCCAGCTAAAGCAATTTTGAAGTTAAGTGAGTAAATATATTTCCTAAATTTTGGAAAAGTGCATTATAATTGTAGCCGTGACTTCAACATATATAACTCAATTCTTGCCCAATTTCTACTATGCGAAAGCAAATAAGAATATGCATGCTAATTATGATCAAAAACAGATCAGTGGTTTTATATTAGGCAGTCTTTAAGTGTAACCATGGGTTCTTAATGGAAAACGAGGTTTCCCCTTGATGTCTCACAGGAATGAAGTCCTACCGACCAAATTTTCTGTATGGTAGGAGATTTTGGCCGGATCAACTGTTTGTATTATGTTGGATTTGTGGGTTCCATGGTTCCAAAACACGACCTGTTCACGAAAGGATGGATGGTTGGATGGACGACGGACCATGACTATAGCTAAGATGACACATAGTCAGATGAGCAAAAAAAAATTATATATAAAAAGTAGGATCTATTCCATTCATAAAAGAGATATTGCGCACAATCATTTCAGACAAGCCTCAAGAACACAAATATAGAACATTTTTTTTATTAAAAACAATTGTCAGAAACTAAACAAATTGTGTTGTAAATTGTGATCATATATATTTTTCCTGCACATCATATATATACACACACACACACACACACGACTTCATCACCCTGGCTAAATGCCTCATGTACTTAGTCAAGTACCTTCACCATGGCAGCCAATGGCTAAGCTCATCCCTCAGCATCTTAGGTTACAGGAAGCAGTGTGTCAGCCTCACAGTGCCTATATATATGTGAACAGTTCAGTTTACAGTTCAAATGGGGTCAGGGTTCAGCATCAGGAGGAATTAAAGAGTTCTAACAGCATTCACTTGTTTCATTACTTGAGTTCAAAAAGTGTTAACATAATATCCAGAAGTACACTACTATAATCTGGGTAATTACTCAATTTTTGTTTATAAGAATCATGCTAGATCATTACTAATTCCTGAATACAACCAATACATTATAATACTACCATGACAAGTATTGTATTATAAATTTGAATATGCAAAGTCATACAACCACTGGTATCTTGAGGTATCCTTAACAGTGTACACATTTATCTTTTCTAGATCAAACATATGTATTTTCCTGCTCAATAGGATACATCTTTCTATTTAGATCCAAAGTGTATATTTTCTTACTGTTTATAAGGTTTATCACTTGAAAGAGCATTGTTCTGGATTGACAAGATTTATTTCTTGCTAACTTGGTTGACCATACCACATGCATCCATACCTATTCGTTATTATCAATCATTTCCAGTTTTATGTGAGTTGGATTCATTATAGTATTATTTCATGTTGCTTTGAATGCAAATTAGCAGCAAATCTGGAAGACAAATAAATATATTACATGTTTTGCCGTTTCCATTTAGACAATTTGCTCTCAATGTTTCTGAGGATTTTGCAGTTTTACAGTCTCATTTGTCTGTTGCTTCTTTGCTTGTTTAGTAACTTTCAAGGTTTTATGTTTCACAAAGTGATTTTCGTATTGTAAGGAAATAATTTCTTTTGAATTTTACAATTGGGCGGTTGCCGTTAATTTCCTCCGTTACCTCACCCAAACCTGCACCAGCTACAAGTGTGAAGAAGGCCTTGGCATCCTCTTTTCGGTAACTGGCTTTTGCGGTATTACTTCTGAAACGGATATAGCATATATTAATAGTTACTAAAACTTACTGGAATATTCCATGTCTGAAGGCTTAGGGTCACCCGTATCAGGGATATACCAGATATTAATACCGTATTTCCTTGATCAGAAGCCAAGCCTTAAATAGTCGCCTGTCTTATTTAGACGCCGGGGCAAAACAATGTCGTAAAAAAATAAACGCCGGCCTTAAATAGACGCTGGTCTTGTTTAGAGGCCGGGTGTCAGAGTAGTTTCCATGTTTGCCGCCAGATGTCTTTTTCCGTCACTGTAATTGGTGCATTTACCGGTCAAATTAACCCGAAAGTTTTGTTAAAATTCCGGTTTGTGTTTGTGTAAATACATTTATTCCTCTATAAATCTTTTTTTATTTTTTTCTTACTTGCATGCCTGTTTCCATAAGGGACACCAAATATTCCCGATTCGCCCATTATGATTAAAGGCGATCACCGATTCTAGTAAACGCTTCACAAATAGTATAGCAGTGAGAAGACTAACACCATCACTGCTGTCAAGTTAGGTAAAACTAATACCGCTTGATACAAGCGGTACAACTTGGTACGGTGAGAGTCTGCCTCACAAATGGTTGAACGGATCTGTTAAAATACGTTTGGGCTCATTTCTTGTGTAGTATTAAGACAAAAAAATGATGGTGTCAAGCGGTATAATTTGTAGCTACTGTCAAGCGAAATTACGCTTTTTGCTTTCATTTTTTAAGCGCGTCCCCAATGTTACTGAAACCACGCTTCTGAGATAATCTTAAACAATTATAAAGAGTATTTGCTCTTGTCGACACCTATACAATCTATTGAATATTCCCAGCAGTAAATGTCACATACCGGTATATATAAGGTCGAAAACGCTTGAATACGCTTTGTCAAGCTGAAACAGTTAGAAGTCGGAAGGAATGTGTCATGAAAATGAATTTCCCAGTGCCGTTATACGTACAAACCCCCGTATTTGGACGGTACCAATATTACCGGTTGTACGCGGTGCACAGTTTATGGAAGAGCCATCCGGCCCCGTGTTTAATTTATACCAAGTCGGAAACGCTTGAATACGCCGTGTTAAGCTGAATCAGTTAAAAGATGGGAGGTAAGTGTCATAAAAATGAATTACGCTGTCCCGTTATAAATACCAACCCCCTTTATTTCGAAGAAACCAATGTTACAAGTTGTACATGGTCCATATGTAATGGAAGAGCCACCCCGTGTTCAAATAGAAACAATGTAACCAATAAATGGAACAGCCACATGAAACACCAGGGTACCTGGTTCCGAGAGGCGGGTGGAGACAGATTCTTGTGGACAGCTGCAAAATCTCTTATTATGGTTCCCCGTAAGTTCTTATATGGTGTGTGATTGTAGAAATTGCGCGTGTCCCAATAGCATCTTCGGATATTTCGTAAACACAATCCGTGTACCGGCGATGTTTTCAATTGTTCAAAGTAGTGACCGACGGGTTTATTGTTTCGACTTGTTATTTTTTTAAGTTATGTACGACTAGCCTGATAATGTATTTTTTTTTATAAACGTCGACCTTGAATAGACGCCGGCCTTGTTTAGACGCCGGGTCAAAGAAGGGTCTGAAAAAAAATATACGCCCGGGCGTCTGTTCAAGGAAATACTGTAGTGACAAACACATACTGGAGTATTTCATGCCCGAAGGGTTAGGGTAACCCGTATCCCGGATAAAGCATATATTAATAGTGACAAACACTGACTGCAGTCTTTCATGCCGGAAGGGTTAGGGTAACCGCTACCCAGGATATCCCATATATTAAAAGTGACAAACACTTACTGGAGTAAACATCTACTGGTGTATTTCTTGCTCGAAGGGTTAGAGTAACCCGTTTCCCGGATATACCATTTATTATGAGTGAAAAACACTTACTGGAGTATTTCATGCCCGAAGGGTTAGGGTAACCCGTTTCTCGGATATAGCATATATTATTAGTGACAAATACTTGCTGGGTTTTTTCATGTCGGAAGTGTTAGGGTAACACGTTTACCGGATATAGCACATATTAATTGTAACAAACAATCACTGGAGTATTTCATGTCCGAAGGGTTAGGGTAACCCATATCCCGGATACACCATATATTAATAGTGACAAACTTGTATTGGAGTATTTCATGACCTAAGTGTTAGGGTAACCCGTATCCCAAATATAGCATATAGTAATAGTGACAAACACTTACTGGAGTATTTCTTGCCAGAAGGGTTAGGGTAACCCGTATCCCGGATATAGCACATATTAATAGTGACAAACACAGGACTTTTCATGTCCGAAGGGTTAGGGTTAACCGTATTCCGCATTGCCCATATATTAATATATTAATATGTCATTATAGTGACAAACACTTACAGGAGTATCTCTGGAGTACTGGAGTATTTAATGCCGTAGGGTTAGGGTAACCCGTATCCCGGATATAGCATATATAAATACAGATTAACACTTGCTCCGTATACGGATATAGCATATATTAATAGTTACAAACACTTAATGGGGTATAACATGCCCGAAGGGTTATGATAACCCGTATCCAGGATATACCATATATTAAAAGTGACAAACACTTACTAGAGTAAATACTTACTGGTGTATTTCATGCTTGAAGGGTTGAGGTAACTCGTATCCCTGATAAACCATATATTAATAGTGACAAACACTTATTGGAGTATTTCATGTCCGAAGGTTTAGGGGACCCGTATCCCGCATTCAGCATATTTTATAGTAACAAAGGCTTACCGGAGTATCTCATGTCCAAATGCTTAGGATAACCGGTATAACGGATATAGCATATATTAATAGTGACTAACACTTGCTCCGGATACGAATTAAGCATATATTAATAGTCACAAACACAGGAGAATTTCATGTCCGATGGCTTAGGGTCACCCGTATCTAGGATATGCCATATATTAATAGTGATAAACACTTACTGGACTAAACACTTACTGGTGTATTTCATGCTCGAAGGGTTAGGGTAAACCGTATCAGGGATATACCATATATTTATTGTGACAAATAATTACTGGAGTATTTCATGCACGAAGGGTTAGGGTAACCCGTAACCCGGATATAGCATAAATTATTTGTGACAAACACTTACTGGGATATTTCATTCCCGAATTAAGGGTAAAGCTAACCCCTATCCCGGATATAGCATATATTAAATGTGACAAACACTTATTGGAATATTTAATGCCCGAAGGTTTAGGGTAACCCGTATTCCGGAAATAGCATATATTAATAGTGACAAACACTAACTGGAGTATTTCATGTACAAAGTGTCAGGGTAACTCGTAACCCGGATATAGCATATTACTAATAGCGACTAACACATAATGGAGTATTTCATGCCCTATTGGTTAAGGTAACCCGTATCCCGGATATAACATATTTATAGAGATTAACACTTGCTCCGGATACGGATTAAGCACATATTAATAGTTACAAACACATAATGGGGCATTTCATGCCCGAAGGGTTATGGTATTCCGTATCCAGGATATACCATATATTAAAAGTGACAAACACTTACTGGAGTAAACACTTACTGGTGTATTTCATGCTCGAAGGGTTAAGGTAACCCGTATCCTGGATAAAACATATATTAATAGTGACAAACACTTACTGGAGTATTTCATGTCCGAAGGGTTAGGGTAACCCGTATCCCTCATTCAGCATATATTAATAGTAACAAAGACTTACCGGAGTATCTCATGTCCGAATCCTTAGGGCAACCTGTAACTCGGATGTAGCATATATTAATAGTGACTAACACTTGCTCCGGATACGGATTTAGCATATATTAATAGTTACAAACACAGGAGAATTTCATTTCCGATGGCTTAGGGTCACCCCTATCCAGGATATGCCATATATTAATAGTGATAAACACTTACTGGACTAAACAATTACTGGTGTATTTCGCGCTCAAAGGGTTAGGGTAACTCGTATCCCGGAAATAGAATATATAAATAGTGACAAACACTTACTGGAGTAAACACTTACTGGTGTATTTCATGCTCGAAGGGGTAGGGTAAACGGTATCAGGGATATACCATATATTTATTGTGACAAATACTTACTGGAGTATTTCATGCACGAGGGGTTAGGGTAACCCGTAACCCGGATATAGCATAAATTAATTGAGACAAACACTTACTGGGATATTTCATTCCCGAATTAAGGGTAAGGCTAACCCCTATCCCGGATATAACATATATTAAATGTGACAAAACCTTATTGGAATATTTCATGCCCGAAGGGTTAGGGTAACCCGTATCCCGGAAATAGCATATATTAATAGTGACAAACACTTACTGGAGTATTTCATGTACAAAGTGTCAGGGTAACTCGTATCCCTGATATAGCATATTACTAATAGTCACTAACACTTGCTGCAGTATTTCATGCCCTATTGGTTAAGGTAAGCCGTATCCCGGATATAACATATATTTATAGAGATTAACACTTGCTCCGGATAGGGATATAGCATATATTAATAGTTACAAACACATAATGGGGCATTTCATGCCCGAAGGGTTATGGTATTCCGTATCCAGGACAAATCATATATTAAAAGTGACAAACACTTACTGGAGTAAAGACTTACTGTTGTATTTAATGCTGGAATAGTTAAGGTAACCCGTATCCTGGATAAAGCATATATTAATAGTGACAAACACTTACTGGAGTATTTCATGTCCGAAGGGTTAGGGTAACCCGTATCCTCATTCAGCATATATTTATAGTAACAAAGACTTACCGGAGTATCTCATGTCCGAATCCTTAGGGTAACCCGTAACTCGGATGTAGCATATATTAATAGTGACTAACACTTGCTCCGGATACGGATTTAGCATATATTAATAGTTACAAACACACGAGAATTTCATTTCCGATGGCTTAGGGTCACCCCTATCCGGGATATTCCATATATTAATAGTGATAAACACTTACTGGTGTAAACACACACTGGTGTATTTCGCGCTTGAAGGGTTAGGGCAACTCGTATCCCGGATATTGCATATATTAATAGTAACAAACACGTACTGGAGTAAACACTAACTGGTGTATTTCATGCTCGAAGGGTTAGGGTAAACCGTACCAGGGATATACCATATATTTATTGTGACAAATACTTACTGGAGTATTTCATGCACAGAGGGTTAGGGTAACCCGTATCCCGGATATAGCATAAATTAATCGTCACAAACACTTACTGGAATACTTACTGGAATATTTCATTCCCGAAGGGTAAGGCTAACCCGCATCCCGGATACAGCAAATATTAAATGTGACAAACACTTTTTGGAATATTTTATGCCCGAAAGGTAAGGGTAACCCGTATCCCGGAAATAGCATATATTAATAGTGACAAACACTTACTGGAGTATTTCATGTACACATTGTCAGGGTAACTCGTATCCCGGATATAGCATTTTGCTCATAGTGACTAACACAAAATAGAGTAATTCATGCCCTAAGGGTTATGGTAACCCGTATCCCGGATTTAACATATATAAAAAGATATTAACACTTGCTCCGGATAGGGATATAGCATATATTAAAAGTTACAAACACATAATGGGGCATTTCATGCCCGAAGGGTTATGATAATCCGTATCCAGGACATATCATATATTAAAAGTGACAAACACTTACTAGAGTAAACACTTACTGGTGTATTTCATGCTCGGAGGTTAAGGTAACCCGTATCCCGGATAAAGCATATATTAATAGTGACAAACCCTTACTGAAGTATTCCATGTCCAAAGGGTTAGGGTAACCCGTATCCCGCATTCACCAGATATTAAAAGTAACAAAGACTTACTGGAGTATCTCATGTCCGAATGCTTAGTGTAACCCGTATCCCGGATATAGCATATATTTATAGTGACAAACACTTATTGGAGCATTTCATGCCCTAAGGGTTAGGGGAACCCGTATCCCGGATATAGCATATATCAATAGTGACAAACACTTACTGGAGTATTTCATGCCCGAAGGTATTCAAACACTTACTGGAGTATTTCATGCTCGAAGTGTTAGGGTAACTCGTATACCGGATATAGCAAATACTAATAGTGACAAACACTTACTGGAGTATTTCATTCCCGAAGGGTAAGGCTAACCCGTATCCCGGATATAACATATATTAAATGTGACAAAAACTTATTGGAATATTTCATGCCCGAAGGGTTAGGGTAACCCGTATCCCGGAAATAGCATATATAAATAGTGACAAACACTTACTGGAGTATTTCATGTACAAAGTGTCAGGGTAACTCGTATCCCTGATATAGCATATTACTAATAGTGACTAACACTTGCTGGAGTATTTCATTCCCGAAGGGTAAGCTAACCCGTATCCCGGATATAGCATATATTAAATGTGACAAACACTTTTTGGAATATTTCATGCCCGAAGGGTTAGGGTAACCCGTATCCCGGAAATAGCATATATTAATAGTGACAAACATTTACTGGAGTATTTCATGTATAATGTGTCACGGTAACTCGTATCCCTGATATAGCATATTACTAATAGGGACTAACAATTAATGGAGTATTTCATGCCCTATGGGTTAGGGTAACCCGTATCCCGGAAATAGCATATATTAATAGTGACAAACACTAACTGGGGTATTTCATGTACAAAGTGTCAGGGTAACTCGTAACCCGGATATAGCATATTACTAATAGTGACTAACATATAATGGAGTATTTCATGCTCGAAGTGTTAGGGTAACTCGTACACCGGATATAGCAAATACTAATAGTGACAAACACTTACTGGTGTATTTCATTCCCGAAGGGTAAGGCTAACCCGTATCCCGGATATAGCATATATTAAATGTGACAATCACTTATTGGAATATTTCATGCCCGAAGGGTTAGGGTAACCTGTATCCCGGATATAACATATATTAATAGAGATTAACAATTGCTCCGGATAGGGACAGACACATAATGGGGCATTTCATGCCCGAAGGGTAAGGGTAACCCGTATCCAGTATATACCATATATTAAAGGGGACAAACACTTACTAGAGTAAACACTTACTGGTGTATTTCATGCTCGAAGGGTTAAGGTAACCCCTACCCCGGATAAAGCATATATTAATAGTGACAAACACTTACTGGAGTATTCCATGTCCGAAGGGTTAGTGTAACCCGTATCCCGCATTCAGCATATATTAATAGTAATAAAGACCTACCGGAGTATCTCATGTCCGAATGCTTAGGGTAACCCGTATCCCGGATATAGCATATATTAATAGTGACTAACACTTGCTCTGGATACGGATTTAGCATATATTAATAGTTATATCCAGGATATGCCATATATTAATAGTTATAAACACTTACTAGTGTAAACACATACTGGTGTATTTCGCGTTAGAAGGGTTATGGTAACTCGTATCCCGGATATTGCGTATATTAATAGTGACAAACACTTACTGAAGTAAACACTTACTGGTGTATTTCATGCACAAGGGTTAGGGTATATACATGTACCACATTAAGCAAAGGGTGCCCAGTAGGGCAATCATGTGCACATATTAACTCCCTGTCTGAATCAAATGAATAAATAATATTTGAATATAAAGTGAATAAAATGTTATTTTATTCGATCGATATAGTTGATGGCTTTTGTACGGCTGAGTATGAGGCTTCCATCCAACGAATATGATTCATTTTCCAACTTCCATTTCACTATCACAGCAAGGCATCATTTGACTGGTAATTATTAATCCTTTGGACCTCCTTGTTCCCTATGTAAAACTACCTTACCCAAAACGGCCTCGCCCAATTTAACTTCAGCTAAATAATTAGGAAGAGCCATTGATCCTATACTTTTCCTTTACATCCTAGAGTCACACTGTGCCTGGCAAATATCTAAACTCCCTCACTGTGTTCATATTTTTTGTTTAATCACTGTTTTTCCCGTCTTCATCACAAATGCACATTTCCACGATTTTCACTGTTTTGGTGCCTCACCTTTCATTTTCAGCTCAGATGACTCTTAGTCATTTTAGGTACATATGGTCTTTGTCGGTCGTCATTCCATCCGTAGACTAGCAAGTGGTAACACCATTACTGCTACTTAGGCCTATACGAGTAGGGGAGGGTATTATCTAACAAATTTGGGAAATCCGATACTCTCACCCCTGAATTTATGTACCTGCATATAAAACCTTGGAAAAATATTCTTTTCCAAATTTTCATTCAAGTGTAACCCCCTTGTACACCCCACTGAAGTTTGCATAAAATATATAAAAATCCTTTCTCAGTTTTTCTCATAGATTCTTCATCCCACCCCCTCCCCCTCTATAAATTGGGCTTAAAACTGTTTGAAATTGTGCCAAATGTACTGACATGATCATATTAACTGGTATTGTATTATAGCCATAGTTCATTGATATAATTAGTGTATGGCCTTAGCTTTGCCTCAAAATGTGAATAAATCATACAAATGAGGAAATGACGCACATATAGCCGTTAAGTCATAGGTGACATTGATATTATCAAAACATATTAGGGTATACTGCTGATTAAAAGCTGGACTATAACATCAGACTATGAAAAACATGTTAAACACACTGCTGTTAAATATTTTTGGACTTGTGTTAAGTTGGAAATGCTGTCAGAAAAGTAAAGGGCTCAACATATAACGATTAATGCCTTCCTGTAAAAATTTATTATGAAGACATGGTTTTGTTAGTCCACACTTTTGTCCTATAGCCTAGTCTTCCAGTGAATGTG
Organism: Sipunculus nudus; assembly: GCA_026874595.1. Classification (NCBI taxonomy): domain Eukaryota; kingdom Metazoa; phylum Annelida; class Sipuncula; order Golfingiida; family Sipunculidae; genus Sipunculus; species Sipunculus nudus. Next base: position 57,649,997 of record CM049314.1, read on the forward strand.
TTTACAACTGTATAGCAAAATATATATTAAACAGAAAAATACACAAAATATATTCTGCTTGTAAATATTTCCTTTAAGTGCTACAGAAAAGACTCGCAGGTTCAGGGCGCCCTTTACGAACATTTCTTTCCTATATGGATTGATGGCCATACTTTTGCAGATGGGAACACCTTTTCAATTATAACTATAAAATAAATGTACAGTATTTCCCTCACAAAATCCCTTACCAGTTGTGTTTGTGGGAAAGTCTTTATATTTATGAAGAAGTAATGATAATCTGTTTCTTTCAGCTGAAGAATGTTAAGCAAAGAAATATGGCAACATCAAACACTAGGTCACAGTACAAGATGTTTCTTGAGGGAGATCATGCTTCCAAACAAGTCCTGGTGAATCATGTAGGAAACCCCAAATTAAGTCATAATAACCTATATTCTATGAGCTATATGTGACTGTAAAAACCTTGACAGCCAGACTCATCTGAATCATAATCCCTGCTGCATTAAAATTGATTAAAGGGTCATAAATTGAAAATAATAAATATCATGTACTCATACATTCCTGTTGTTAATCATACATTTGAACAAAATTTACCCAAGTTTTACAATGATCTTATCATTTGAAGTTCATGAGGAATTCCATTTTGCAATAATTAATCCATACATTGCTTTGAAATTTGCTATGCTTATCCATCTTAGATAAATTTATCTTTTGTATATAAGCCACACATATTTAATATTTCTTGTAGTGAGTACTTTTCAATTTAAGTAGAAATTCCCATTTAACATTCAACTGATATTTATAACTCAGTTATTTGTCTTACTATGAAAACAAAATTCATCCGGCATACCCATTTTCTGGTCATCATTCAAAGATTTAACAAAATTAGGAAAAATAATGCTTATAAAAAAAACTATCAGATGTGAAATTTCCCTTCTCATGGTCTATTTCAAGTAAATATTCATACGATTTCTCCATGGTTATTTCATGGATTATCTTATTATTTGTTACACATGTTAATTTTGGATATCTTAAGATATGGTGCCAGATTGGTTGGAATGATCTGTACAAGCAGGTAGTATCTTTGGACAGTTTTATGAAAGATTAATGGTCAATTTGTGAGTGAGATTCCAAACTTTAGCAATCATATACAGCATCAATTGATAAAGATGTTTCAGTTAAACGTACATCATGTTTTTATTTTGTGAGAATAAAACCTTTTGAAAAATTAATCTGGAGTCATGAACTTTTGTTTTTATAGAGCCTGTTCCGTTCTTTATTTTATAAAATCATACCTCCCAAAATATTTTAAGTATGGTGGTTTACATGTCCGTAAATAAAGAAAAACTAGATGTTTCTTATCAGTCTTAGGATCACTGGCGTCCCGCCCAACTGAGCGATAATTTTGAATCAGCTATGGAGTGTATGACCATGGATATCAGGTCAAGGTCCAAAGTAAATATCAGGTGCAACTCTGTCACCTCAGACTAATATTACGCAAGAAGGTTGTTTTTTTTAAATCAGCCATATGTGAGATATAGCACAAACATGACAGAAGAAAGAAAAACAGAAAAAACTAACCCCCAAAAAAGGAGAAAAAAATTATTAAATGGTTTTATACTCTGGGGAACCTGACAAAGTCCATACACAAACAATAGAACAATAATATTGGTATAGTAATAAACTCATCAACCCCTGTAAGCCTTGTATCCTTATAGGAATTGGCTTAATGATGATTTTTACGTTTTTCACGACATCACAACTTTAACAGGCCATGTACAAGGGGGGTTACACTGCTTACAGGCAGTGGACTTGTGCTCCAAAGCAAGTATACAGTCAATTGGGCATCAGCGTATAAGTATTTAATCAGGCAGACCAGGGTTGCTTAATTGCCGGCAAATTGTGGAATTGCTAGAAGAGGGCCCCTCAGTGTATGGCCGCCCGGGCTCCCTCTACCAGTGGATTCAGAAAACTGCAAAGTTGCTAAATTGCCGGCAATTTGCAGAATTGGTAGAAGGGGTCCCCTCAGTGTATGACCGCCCGGGCTCCCTCTACCGGAGGATTCAAAGAACTCCAAAGTTGCTTAATTGCCGGCAATTTGCGGAATTGCTAGAAGGGGTCCTCTTAGTGTATGACCGCCCGGGCTCCCTCTACCGGTGGATTCAGAAAAATGTAAAGTTGCTAAATTGCTGGCAATTTGCGGATTTACTAGAAGGCCCCCCCCCCTCAGTGTATAACCGCCCGGGCTCCATCTACCGGTCGATTCAGAAGACTGCAAAGTTGCTAAATTGCCGGCAATTTGCAGAATTGCTACATGGGGACCCCTCTATGTATAGCCGTAGTTGGCTCACCCTACCGGAGGATTCTAAGAACTACAAAGTTGCTTAATTGCCAGCAATTTGCAAAATTGCTAGAAGGGGACCCCTCTGTGTTTGACCAGATGGGGCTCACTCTACCGGGGGATTCAGAGAACTACAAAGTTGCTAAATTGCCGGCAATTTGCGGATTTGCTGGATGGGAGCACCTCAGTGTATGATCCCCGGGGCTCACCCTACCGGAGCATACAGGGAACTACAAAGTTGCTAAATTGCCGGCAATTTGCAGAATTGCTAGATGGGGACCCCTCAGTGTATGATCCCTGGGGCTCACCCTACCGGAACATTCAGGGAACTACAAAGTTGCTAAATTGCCGGCAATTTGCAGAATTGCTACATGGGTACCCCTCTATGTATAGCCGTAGTTGGCTCACCCTACCGGAGGATTCTAAGAACTACAAAGTTGCTTAATTGCCAGCAATTTGCAAAATTGCTAGATGGGGACCCCTCTGTGTTTGACCAGATGGGGCTCACTCTACCGGGGGATTCAGAGAACTACAAAGTTGCTAAATTGCCGGCAATTTGCGGATTTGCTGGATGGGAGCACCTCAGTGTATGATCCCCGGGGCTCACCCTACCGGAGCATACAGGGAACTACAAAGTTGCTAAATTGCCGGCAATTTGCAGAATTGCTAGATGGGGACCCATCAGTGTATGATCCCTGGGGCTCACCCTACCGGAACATTCAGGGAACTACAAAGTTGCTAAATTGCCGGCAATTTGCAGAATTGCTACATGGGGACCCCTCTATGTATAGCCGTAGTTGGCTCACCCTACCGGAGGATTCTAAGAACTAAAAAGTTGCTTAATTGCCAGCAATTTGCAAAATTGCTAGATGGGGACCCCTCTGTGTTTGACCAGATGGGGCTCACTCTACCGGGGGATTCAGAGAACTACAAAGTTGATAAATTGCCGGCAATTTGCGGATTTGCTGGATGGGAGCACCTCAGTGTATGATCCCCGGGGCTCACCCTACCGGAGCATTCAGGAAACTACAAAGTTGCTAAATTGCCGGCAATTTGCAAAATTGCTAGATGGGGACCCCTCAGTGTATGATCCCCGGGGCTCACCCTACCGGAACATTCAGGGAACTACAAAGTTGCTAAATTGCCAGCAATTTGCAAAATTGCTAGATGGGGACCCCTCTGTGTTTGACCGGCGGGGGCTCAACCTACCGTAGGATTTAGAGAACTACAAAGTTGCTAAATTGCCGGCAATTTGCGGAATTGCTATATGGGGACTCCTCTATGTATAACCGTAGTTGGCTCACCCTACCGGAGGATTCTAAGAACTACAAAGTTGCTTAATTGCCAGCAATTTGCAAAATTGCTAGATGGGGACCCCTCTGTGTTTGACCAGATGGGGCTCACTCTAACGGGGGATTCAGAGAACTACAAAGTTGCTAAATTGCCGGCAATTTGCGGAATTCCTAGATGGGGAGCACCTCAGTGTATGATCCCCGGGGCTCACCCTACCGGAGCATTCAGGAAACTACAAAGTTGCTAAATTGCCGGCAATTTGCAAAATTGCTAGATGGGGACCCCTCAGTGTATGATCCCTGGGGCTCACCCTACCGGAACATTCAGAGAACTACAAAGTTGCTAAATTGCCGGCAATTTGCGCAATTGCTGGATGGGAGCCCCTCAGTGTATGATCCCTGGGGCTACCCTACCGGAGCATTCATTGAACTACAAACTTGCTAAATTGCCGGCAATTTGCGGAATTGCTAGATGGGGACCCCTCTGTGTATTACCGCAATGGGCTCACCCTACCGGAGGATTCTAAGAACTACAAAGTTGCTAAATTGGCGGCAATTTGCGGAATTGCTAGATGGGGACCCTTCTGTGTTTGACCGGTGGGGGCTCACTCTACCGGAGGATTCAGAGAACTACAAAGTTGCTAAATTGCTGGCAATTTGAGGAATTGCTAGATGGGAGCCCCTCAGTGTATGATCCCCGGGGCTTACCCTACCGCAGCATTCAGGGAACTACAAAGTTGCTAAATTGCCGGCAATTTGCAAAATTGCTAGATGGGGACCCCTCTGTGTTTGACCGGCGGGGGCTCACCCTGCTGTAGGATTTAGAAATCTACAAAGTTGCTAAATTGCCGGCAATTTGCGGAATTGCTGGATGGGAGCCCCTCAGTGTATGATCCCCGGGGCTCTACCTACCGGAGCATACAGGGAACTACAAAGCTGCTAAATTGCCGGCAAATTGCGGAATGCTAGGTGGGGACCCCTCTGTGTATGACCCCGGGGGCTCCCTCTACCGGTGGATTCAGAAAAATGTAAAGTTGCTAAATTGCTGGCAATTTGCGGATTTTCTAGAAGGCCCCCCCCCCCCCTCCAGTGTATAACCGCCCGGGCTCCATCTACTGGTCGGTTCAGAAGACTGCAAAGTTGCTAAATTGCCGGCAATTTGCGGAATTGCTACATGGGGACCCCTCTATGTATAGCCGTAGTTGGCTCACCCTACCGGAGGATTCTAAGAACTACAAAGTTGCTTAATTGCCAGCAATTTGCAAAATTGCTAGATGGGGACCCCTCTGTGTTTGACCAGATGGGGCTCACTCTACCGGGGGATTCAGAGAACTACAAAGTTGCTAAATTGCCGGCAATTTGCGGATTTGCTGGATGGGAGCACCTCAGTGTATGATCCCCGGGGCTCACCCTACCGGAGCATACAGGGAACTACAAAGTTGCTAAATTGCCCGCAATTTGCAAAATTGCTAGATGGGGACCCCTCAGTGTATGATCCCTGGGGCTCACCCTACCGGAACATTCAGGGAACTACAAAGTTGCTAAATTGCCGGCAATTTGCAAAATTGCTAGATGGGGACCCCTCTGTGTTTGACCGGCGGGGGCTCACCCTACCGTAGGATTTAGAGAACTACAAAGTTGCTAAATTGCCGGCAATTTGCGGAATTGCTGGATGGGAGCTCCTCAGTGTATGATCCCCGGGGCTCACCCTACCGGAGCATTCAGGGAACTACAAAGTTGTTAAATTGCCGGCAATTTGCGGAATTGCTACATGGGGACTCCTCTATGTATAACCGTATTTGGCTCACCCTACCGGAGGATTCTAAGAACTACAAAGTTGCTTAATTGCCTGCAATTTGCAAAATTGCTAGATGGGGACCCCTCTGTGTATAACCGTAGTGGTCTGACCCTACCGGAGGATTCTAAGAACTACAAAGTTGCTAAATTGCCGGCAATTTGCAAAATTGCTAGATGGGGACCCCTCTGTGTTTGACCGGCGGGGGATCAACCTACCGGGGGATTCAGAGAACTACAAAGTTGCTAAATTGCCGGCAATTTGCGGAATTGCTGGATGGGAGCCCCTCAGTGTATGATCCCCGGGTCTCACCCTGCCGGAGCATTTAGGGAACTACAAATTTGCGGAATGGCTAGATTGGGACCCCTCTGTGTATAACCGTAGTGGGCTCATCCTACCGGAGGATTCTAAGAACTACAAAGTTGCTAAATTGCCGGCAATTTGCGGAATTGCTCGATGGGAGCCCCTCAGTGTATGAACCCCGCGGCTCTCCCTACTGGAGCATTCAGGGAACTACAAAGTTGCTAAATTCCCGGCAATTTGCTGAATTGCTAGATGGGGTCCCCTCTGTGTATGACCGGCGGGGGCTCACCCTACCGGAGGATTCTGAGGAATACAAAGTTGCTAAATTGACAGCAATTGCGGAATTGCTAGATGGGAGCCCCTCTGTGTATGAACGTCAGTGTCTCACCCTCCCGGAGGATTCAGGGAACTACAAAGTTGTAAATTGCCGGCAATTTGCGGAATTGCTACATGGGGACCTCTCTGTGTATAACCAAAGTGGGCTCACCCTATCGGAGAATTCTAAGAACTACAAAGTTGCTAAATTGCCGGCAATTTGCGGAATTGCTATAGGGAGCCCCTCACTGTATTATCCCCGGGGCTCACCCTGCCGGAGCATTCAGGGAACTACAAATTTGCCAAATTGCCGGCAATTTGCGGAATCGCTGGATGGGAGCCCCTCTGTGTATGACCGTCGGGAGCTCACTCTACCGGGGGATTCAGGGAACTATAAAGTTGCTGAATTGCCGGCAATTTGCGGAATAGCTATACGGGGACCCCTCTGTGTTTAACCGCCAGAGGGTTCACCCTACCGGAGCATTCAGAGAACTTCTTGCTACACGAAGGCCCTTCCTTTCATTCTCGCCTGGTGCTCCCTCTGACAGAGGATTAATATAACCGTTGGTCTATTAAAGAGAAAATGCACTGCAGAAAATCTGAAATCCCCATAAGCTTAAGTACAGGCCCTTCCTCAAAACCGACAGCTCCCCACCTCCCTCTGGTACTGTAAATTTTGATTGTTTTACTGTGTAATTCTATTGATTAAGTGTCCAGGAGGCTTAATAGTTTAGACATTTATTAGGCCTTGACCTAGACACATTGTTTACATTATAATGTTAACAGGATTTATCTCAGTGGTTATTTTGCTATTGTTTTTACATCTTAACATGACAGATTTCAAACTTGACGCATTTGTTGAAGAACCAGACCCTGGTCAATTTGAACAGTTGACAAAAGATCAGTTGTTGCGTTTGGTACAACACTTAGGGCTAGGTGTGAAAAAAAGCTTTGAGAAAGCCTGATGAAAAACATTTGCTATAATCATGCAAGATCTAGTTATCATAGGTTTAATTGAAGAGAGTGAAGTGGAAACATCAAGAAATGATAGCTTTGCTATGCAGTTAGCATTAAAAAGTTGGAAATGTAACATAAACTAGCATTAAAAGAGAAAGAAAAAGAAAAAGAAATTGAGTTAAAACGACTGGAGGTAGAAAGACAAACTAAAACACAGTCTAGATGAATACGCTGATGATGAGTGGGCCATCAAACATCAAATAGTAATGCCAGAAAACTATCGCAATCAAATTGATATTTCTCAAGAAAGTTTAATGCAAACCAGAAAAAAAACTACTAAACTATTGAAAAAAATGTTTGACTTTGATTTTGGCATTGCAACATTTTGAAGTTTATGTTACTTCATCGATCAAGCCTATCATTGTCTTCAGTGATCACAATCCCCTCACGTTCATGAACAGGTGGAATTGTAAAAAGCAAAGATTGTTGAGATGGAGTTTTTTTTGGTAAGGTCTATTTAACGACTTTTATATTTGGTTCGGGTTTCTGAAGAATCAGAAATTACAACAAAAAAAATATATGTATATATATATGTATATTCACAGGTCTTTTTATATAATCCGACTGGGCCTTGGGGTTATAATACCAGTCACAGTTGAACATCTGCTCCATAGGTCAGATCAAAATATTGCCTGAATGGAAGTATTTCAAATAAAAACATGCAAAAGTCAGGTTATACTTGTACTGTGATTGAACATATACCTCAATATTGGGTGGTGCAAAACACCTCCTCTCTATTCTTCAACACCAGCTTTGTCGTGAGAAAGCGATCATTACGTTATTACCCGAGCGCTGTTATGAACAATTTATTCTTCTTTGACCATACAGTGGGTGAAACTGCGCTGGTTCTATGTGTACGGCAGTCTTGCATATCGTTTCTGAGGACACTTTTAAAGCTGAAGTGATATTTTTGTTCATTTGTGATGAAAACGCCTTTACTTATCACAACATGTAAGTTTACTTGAGATGTGATATCTTTTAGTTATTTTTTTTTATTTCTCTACTATCGATGTCTCAGTATTTTATTTTCTTATTATTCTTTTCATCATTGACATCGGAGAAAAAAGAATGTGATGTCAACAGTCGTAACACTAAAATTACATATGACAGCATGTTGACAAAAAAATACTTCTTACGATCATCAGGACATGATAGGACTACCGTTCACGTGACAAATGTAAACAGAAGAGCGAGCGTGAAGTGGTGACAAATTATCTCGCTTCATACTAAAACGCTGCTGAATTTCAAAGTATAAATGTGCATATTTAATTCAAGTACTGTAGGGGCCTAAAACTGTGAAAGAAACCAAGCGAGAAAGTTTGTTTTAGCGAGTTAACATAGGGAGAAATCCGATTCGCTCCGATCCGATCAGCCACAAGAAGCCATCACGTCGCATAGCAACCATGGAACCGGCAAACGACTCCAAGGTAACGCTTGAAGCTATCTGGAAAAAAACTCTCACTTCGTGATAGAATGGAACATAAAATTGATAACTTGCACATGTAAGAGAAAAACGCTGGAGGCAAGAATAAGCGCCTTGGAAATGGACAATGACCCACATACGAGAAAAACTGAATTGGTTCAAGCTGAAGTAAGACTTGGCAATAGTCCATGAAGCCGGCTCCAGCAAATAGCCTGACAAACGAATTGAATATTAAGAAAATAAAGAAAAAAAAACAAGCTCCACAACCTACCGGAAATTCACGAGGAAACCAAAACAAGCCTGAAAACAAGAGTGACAGAGGTTTTGAAACATAAAAACAAACATCTTGATTCAGACCATGTACAAAAAGCGTATCGGCTCGAAACAAAACAGCAGCCAGCATTAAGTTAAGGCCCAAGCGACCCAAAAAGGGGATCGACTGTGTTGGTCACACTGTCAGCCGAAGAGCTCGTTGACGGGATATTAAAACATGGAAACAGAGCACTTAAATCCTAAAAACAGGTAAATACAGAGTTGTTTACGATGTCTGTAAATATGCACAGGAGAAAAGAAGGGGCGACCATAGAAACCGGGCTTCAGCCTAACGCCGGTACCGATCATAAGATATGCATGAAGTCATACTTATATTGTTCAATAGTACATATTTAGTCAACAACGTGTATATTAAAACATGCAGGTCTACCTCGTTCGCAATAATTTAGTATCCACCCACGCTATAAGTACTGGGAAGTATGTCGTCAACATTACCAAATGTTTACATGCGACTCCATGTAACCCCGTGTGCACAAGGTATACCTACCTCAAGCACAGTTCTTTTAAGGGGGTGGATTATAGCGTGGGTGTGAGGGCGCTAGCCCCCATTTCATTTTGGTTCTTATTTTGAAATATTCGCATTATATTTATTTTCATGTACACTTTTTTAACCTTTATACAGTGATACATTTCAACAGTCATATAAGATTTCATTTGAAAGGTACATCACATTCAAGATGTATGGGGCAATTCATGTGCAAAAGGTATATCGGGTTTGTTAAATTATCATATTTGTACTTGCTGATACATTTTTTTGCTATAAATATATATTCGTTTATAATGTCTATGTAATGTTGTGTAAGTATTTCTGTTTTCTTTTACCCTAGCATTGTTTCTCTTTCTATTAGTGTTATCCTTTTGCATAGTTTAACACATCTGTCTTAGTTTCACACAGTGAAAGACGAAATGTCCCACAAATTCTATTTCACTGCAATAGAAACACCTGTTTGTTTCAGTCACACCACATTTTGGCAACATGATACGGGTAGGTTAGATGTTGAGGACGATTTTCCACTGTAAGACTCTTAATCTGGTTTCTTTAGTACAACTGTATATGTTTTTCCATAAAGTACTTCTCCAATTATAATTTTTATATTTTTTGGTTCAAGAACTTTTGAATTTGGGGATTTAGGTCATCATTCGATAAAGATATTCTTATAGATCTCGGGGTCCAGTTACTAATTTCTTTATCTCTTAATAGAATAGGTGAATTTAGCGCCACCTGGAGGCTAAATGAGCTATGCAAGACATCTGTCTTTACTACGTTATATTTCTGCTTGACCCACAATGATAAAATCTGTCCGTTTTGAAATATATCTTCAATGTAAATAACATTTGCTTTAATCCAGTCTCTGAAGAACAGAACCGATTATTTATGAGTAAATGCCTTATTATTCCATATAACCCTCGATCCATAATCATTTTCTCACATTATACTAGCTTTAGTTTATGTTAGACATGTGTTCCATCAATTTCTGTAGAAATTTTATTTTATTGGGTGTGTCCCTTTCATATTAATGGGTTTGATACTACTTTGAAATACAGAGAGATTGTTTCTCATTTTCCCAAAGTAGTATAACGGAATGTTTTTCATAGTTGTTTTATCTTTGCTCAATAATAATATTACCCATTTTTGGAGTAGGGCATGTTTTATATCATTTGCGTTAATACCTCCAGAGTCCACCATTTTCATAATCAGATGACATTATTTTCCGTTCTACTTTTTCATATGCCCTTTGGTACTGATTTTTTTTTCTGCCAAATAAATTTGAAAATCATTTTATTAATGGTATTTATAACCTTTTTAGGCATATACAAAGCTTGCATAATGCATACCATCTGGGATATAAGGAATTTTTTCACAAAAATTATTTTCCCTACCATCGAGAGATTTCTCTTTTCCCATTTCCTAATTTCTTCAAATATTATTTTACTCGAAGCTCTCAGTTGGTTTTTAATATCAGATGCCGGCTAACAGCTGCCAAATTTGACTCCTTAAATTTTGATTACACAGTTTGGATAGAAATTCCATTTAATTTCTTCATATTTTTCTTGTTTACGTTTTAAGATCCCTACCCATATAGCTTCCGTTTTATTTGGTTTTAACGCCGTTCTAGAGACTTCTGTAAATTTCTTAATTTGTCTTAAGCATAATCTGATATCTGCTTGATCTCTCATGAACAAATTAACATCATCAGCATACAATGCATTTTTAACATTGTTCACCGAGTAATAGGTCAACGGTAATTTAATACCTTTTATTTCAGTTGTCTGTCTGATTTAAATTGCTATCAGTTCCAGGCCAAGAACAAAAAAAAAAAAAAAACCAGGAGAGAAAACACACACCCCTGTCGGACCTAACCATGAACTTGGAACATTTGAAAAGCCAGCCGTTGAGAGATATACAGTTTTCACTGCCATTGAATAAAACTGACACCCAATGAGCTGTATGAACTGCCAACCGAAACCTAATATCTTCATTGTCTCGAGTACATTTGTATATACTCTTTGTTAATCGAATCAAAGACGCTTTTAAAATCTAGCGTTATTACAGCACCAGAAATATTTTGTTTGCGTAATTTATGACATCGTCCATTTTTCGGATTATTGTAACAATGTTGCGAACTCTAATAAAACCCACGTGGTCTCGATTTACTATATCACTGATTACGGACTGCAACCTCATAGCGAGCACTTTCGCCAATATTTTATAATCGGTGTTGCAGAATTACACAATTCACCCTTTGGTTATTTTCCCCTTTATTCAGTAAATTAACACCCCCCCCCCTTTTTGTTGTGAAAATAACATTCCTGTTTTATATGCAGAGTTAACAGAAAAAGCACTAGGTATTTCACAGGTGGCCAAACAAATTATAAAAGAATCCGTTGTAAGTCCATGTAATCCCAGACTTTATCCTGTTTCATTTTTCTTAAGGCACTTGCAACTTCAGCCGAGAAAATGAAACCTTCACATTTCCCTTTCTTTCTTCATTAAGCCTTGGAATTATAAGGCCATCTTTAAATGAATTACTCTTGTAATTAAGTGGCCTGACTTCTCGTTCACTGTTATCTTTGCCTGATACAATGTCCGGAGAGTTAGCCATTACTGAATTAAAATCTCCTAACACTGCTATATAATCAGAGTCAGTTTCCTTAGATGCTATATTATCCTGTATTCTACGTAAGAATTCGACATTTTCTTTATTTTCACAGGGCGCATATATATTAAATATTTTTCTCATCTGCCTATTTTTCTTGGAAGCATGCGATATTTATTTTGTTGCGTTTAATTTCGTTTATAATTGTGTTTCTTCTTATTTTGTTATATCTCAAACCATGACAATTTAAAATTACACTTACAACTGCAGTCCATGTATTAAACAAGTCCGTATAACTTTAATGCAAAGTCCGTACCAACAGGCAATGTTAGAGAAACGAAGCGTACAGCCGCTAAGCTGGCGAATCCTGCATCAAATTTAGTTTCTGTTCATATATTATGAATGAAACTGGTAATGTAGTCTTCTTTCTGGTGGGCCTCGTAACATCACAAATCACCAGGGCTGTCTGTTTTGCTTCCCCAGCACTTGGCATTGATGCGTCATTTACGGCACGAGGATTTTCTCGACAAATTCCACCATGGTCTAAGAAGTGCTCCAGTGATCGGGTGAGCATGTCACGTTACAGTTACCTGGGAATGGGGCTGTAAGTAAACATCTGTTTGTTTTGCCGGCGTAGATGAGCTGGGGCAGTAAAAGTGCGCCCGTTTATGTCACGGACAAGAGGAGGGGGATCTGCTGTTTGCCATCTTTCCCCGCTATGGTCACCTACCTGTGGCACCTCTTTCTCTATTGTCCAATCTCCTCCAGGTTTGAGCTGGCAGCCTGTACGGTCAAAGTTGATGAAAAGCTCATCAGTAAATATCGCCATCCTTTGTCGCTTTATCAATGCGCTGGAGGTACTCTGCCTTGATGGAGTCGAAATCGCTTGGTAGGTGTTTGACGTCCTTAGTTCCCTTCCGCTGAAAAAATCCCATACGGCGCAGCACCGTCCGGACCCAGCTCTATGTGATGACAATGGGGCCTCCATTACAACCCAGCCGGGATGGTGCTTCTTTGCGGACTATTCCATCAGCTGCGGCTATAACCAATTTCGATGTAACGGCAGCACCATTATTAGGACATGCATTGATGTAACGTTGCACTTTAACATTCAGATCTCCGAGCATCAGGTGTTGTCCTCGCAGGCTGCGTTAAAGGGTAGTTGGCTTACTGTAGAGCTGTTTTTTCAGCTTGACGTAGAGGTCACGAATGCTGCGCACGGTAGTCCCTGAAAGCCTTTCCCCCAAAAATTTGTGAACATGTCCTCTCAGTTTTGGCTACACCGATCTCGACTGCAGACCGTCCAATTTTGACTCTGTCACCGGCTGAGTAGTGTCCGCTTGCTGGTAGATGTGACAAACTCGCTGGACTCGACAGCGTTGTTTGCAGCCTCGAACAGGAGAGCACCCTGTTTTGTGTCGCAGTCCTGTGGATTTGGCAGGCATGACGAATTTGGTCGTTTACTGGCTTTGGGGATTTCAGCCAATTAAGGAGAGACATCGTAGGCTATCTAGCAGAGATTTAGGCTGTAAACAAATGACGTAGTACAAAGTTGAGGTGATCGAAGTATGACTGACCAGGGCTATCAGGGGGATGTATTTATATTAAAGGGCCGTGCAGGTAGTCTCTGGTTCAAGTGATTGTGACAAAACACCCCGAAAAGAGCACATCTTTGCAATGATTGCAGGGGTGGGGGGGGGGGGGGTTCATAGTGGGGTTCCTTTATTGTCTTCGTTTTTAATATTGTGGGTTTCTCGGGATGCACGAGGGTTCCGATCAACATTAAAGCACTGGGCTTCTTTGGGGTTTCACTGAGTTTCTTTGACCTGTTTATCAATTCGTGCACACGTTAGGGTGTAGGTGTCCCTCACAAATTAATCACTAGGACAAACACGGGATGAAACTACCACGGCCGAAAGGTAAGTTTTGTGTGGACGATATTATGAATTTAGATAGCAGCTGTCGACGTAAAATCATAATAATGTTATAAATATTTGACGTACTTCTGATTAATTTACATCCTCATTTCTGTTATTCATTAACTGTTGTTATCAATTATTTCTCGTAAAGTACAATTAAAGAATAAGGGGACGATAAGCTTAGGAGGATAAATGGATCAGCACGCGCACATCACGGCTAATTAATCTCTGTATAGAAGGCACAGAGGAAGCGGGCGTTCCTTGTTTGTACAACACTTATGTAATGATTGCGCGGGAAGCACATAGTGTAATCTGGTAATACGTACCTAAATTGAGTTGCCGATGTATATGCCGATAATAAGCTCTTTTCTAAAGTATGTACGTGAAGATTTATTAACCACAACTTATAAAAATTTTCAGTCTCTTCCCACGATTTCAAAAACCACACGATATGCTTTTAGCACATAAACCACGAAATTTTAAGCCGTGAAAATATCTGAATTTACAGTATATATATATATATATATATATATATATATATATATATATATATATATATATATATATATATATAGGTTATAAGTGGTATAGCCGTGTTAGTCTGTAGTTGAAGCGAAAGTTAAGATAAACAGTGACGCCTTTTAGATAGACTAACTAGTTTATTAATAAACTAGTTAATAAACTAGTTAGTCTATCTAAAAGCCGTCACTGTTTATCTTAACTTTCGCTATATATATATATATATATATATATATATATATATATATATATATTATGATTCTCCTTATTATATACTTTTTAAATGAAATATACATATCTTCGTATTATTAAAAGTTTTTATATATATATATTACTTTTTATATTTATGTTTTTTTTAATTATGCAAATATTTTTCATTTGTTATACTTGCTTTATCTATTTCTTATTGCGCACCACGCTTGACTTGAACAAATATATGTATGTTCATCACTCACCTCTCCACCATTTCTGCTTTCCCTCCCTTAACTGCGACTTTAATGTTAAGTTAATCCTCCTTCACATCCTTTTGTTTCCACCTACCGGTACTCGCTGTCTGTTATACTTTTTTCCATGTCACTTTAACCTCATTGTATCCACATCTCTCTCTATTTTGGAAAGGACGTTTGAAGACACTCCGTTCATTTCAACAAATCTCATCCCACCTTAGTCAGAACATAGTTCTTTGTAAATAATATATTTCTTAATTCTTCTTCATAATAACATTTTTCTTTTTCCATTCAGCACCACAGTTTTATTCTCATTATCTTCCTATCATTATCACTCCCTTTCAACCCTCGTTTTACACGTTTGTTTCCCAAACTTACTTTTTCAAATCGAAAGATCTTTTAACCCCAATGTCACCCACGACTCTCACGGGAATGTCCGCCCCTCCCATGTTACACAAAATTAGTACCTATAAAGTCCAATAGGGGTCGCAACCGGTTCTAATTACGTCACCACATTTCCCATGTGCTTTCACATATGATTTCACTGACAATAGAGTTAAATACCCCACTTTTCGCTTGCTTGTAATTTGCCTTCGTGACTCAGTTGGTTACGCAGACGGCTTCTGGGCATACGGTCGGTGGTTCGAGTCTCCTTCTGTCTTGATATCATTGTTATTGATATATCACGTTATGCTCTATATACCAATGAGTCATGTCTCTATTCAATTCCAGATTAGCAACTTCAGGGTTACGCTAACAATGGTGATCAGGGAGTTTAGAAATGACATAGATATATAAGCCTTAACGAAATATACGTTTCCCCGAAAAAAACTAAAACTCAAGTTTTACTCTATCCATATCAATTATATCGCCCTCTTTAGCTAGTTCCTTGAACCAAGATGAAGCAAGCGTACTATAGTCGCTCCCAAATCAGATATAACGCAACCTCAGCACGCCAGGAAATACCTATTATTTATACCGGTATGTCATTCATTCATTAAGTTTTTATCATTGAAGTGACTCGGACATTTATTTTCAAGAATATACATCCTTTTAATTTAAGTTTAGATTCATATTCAGAATATCCTTCGGTTAGATTTTCTCGAGGCCATAAGTTTTACAATACACATATAAACTGTAAATATTTATATGAATTTACCTTACATATCACATCATCATTTATTAGGCGGGCAATATGCAAAATCATAAAAAAAAACCATAAAGAGGCACATCCAGTATTAAAGTATTAATAACTTATATCATATCATTTTTATACGTTATGCAGTAATTCTGTATAAATCATTAATGATAAAAAGGACACTCAGCTTCAAATTCAAGAATCCCTTTTAATTTGAACAATGATAGGTTATCAGTATAAATTTCCAATACTATGTGTGAATGTGCATGACATCAGTAAATATGTAAGAAGCAAGAAACTTTTTAACTTTTTTACCAAAACACAACCTTGAGAGAGATGTCAGTTTCATACAGGAAACTCATTTAGTAGAAAAGAGATTCATTCTTTCCACAGACCCTACTATTAATTTGTTTATAACTGTCACTTCATGATTTCTCTTTTCAAGATTTAAGAAATATTTTGAGCTGCGCTCACCCTGCTCATACCACTGCTCATACAACTGGTAAGGCTGAATGGTCTGTTTCCACACAAGGTATTATCTCACAGTTCGTAACAGAGGGTTGCAAAGTCACTGATATAAGAAAATTGTCTAATATACGTTATGTAAGTGGATTTAATCTCCTCCAAGTAAATCCTTTAATATTTGGGTTACGTAGTCGGCATTTATCACACAGATCAAATGTTTGAAGTATTGTTTCCATGGAGTCAATACTTGAATCTTTAAAAAGTATGCTAAATTAAAAAAAAAACACCAGAGAATGATGGAATATCAAAAGAATTGTACTTTAGTATTTTTAATGAAGTAGGTTTAAAAATGACTGCTGGTTTAAATGAAGGGTGTCAATCAGGGAGAGTTATCAGAGAGCAAAAACAAAAAGTAATTAAGGTTTTAGAAAAACCAGATAAGAACAAAAGATATATAGAATCCTTGAGACCAATAAGCTTAATAATTGTTGACTGTTAGGTGTTATGTAAAATTCTTGTTTCACAATTGCGTAAGGTTTTGCAAAACTTGGTCCACTAAGTTCAGAATGCTTTTGTTCTAAATATGTTTATGATATATTGATGGAACAAAAATCAACTGCAACCTCTTCATTGGTCCAATTAAGAGATACAATACAGGATGATAATATCAACTGGGAGAGTTACTTTGGAGCAACCCAAATAATGTCATGTGATATGTTCTCAGAGGAATTCTTATTTAAAATACTCTACAACTATTAACCAACCAACAGTTTACTATACAATTGAATTTTAGTTGATAGTTGCCGATGTTCTTATTGCTTCATAAATTTTGAGACCAAGGAACACATATTTTTATGAATGTTTTGTAACAAAAAGTCTGTATTTTAGAATTGTGGATTTGATGAAAACAAATGGAGTGATAATGCCACCATTAACCTTGTCCACAGTATTGTATAGAATGTTTTCAATTGAGAATAACCTTTTAAATCAGGTGCTCCTTACATTTAAAATGTGTGTATATCAAAGTAAAAAGGACTTTTTACTTTTGATCAGAACACAAGCAATTTAAAGCCAGAATTTTTAAGGAGGTTGAAATATATAGAAGAAATTATAAGGGTAAAACAGAAATATAAGATTACTGCACATTTGGAAAAATGGGAAAAAATAAGGAAAACAATTAAAAATACAGCAGCATTGTAGTTTTAGTATTGCAAGAAAAATCAAGGGGAAAATATGTTCTGTAAAGACCACTAAAATATATGTATATTGTGGTATATTGTGCTAAGGCGATGAGTTCCGGAATCGACCAGAGTTACCTCCAGGTTTTGGTAGAGAAGAGGCCAGACCTTGACCTCAGAGAAAAAGACCAGGATGGTGCTAAGCACACGGAGCTGAGCATTTGACCGAATAAGCACGTCTTCTCACGCTGGGGATCGATGTTCTTCAGTCTCAGGAGTGAGTACCTTTGTAGAGTAAGATACGCTGTACTCAAACTGGCGGCTAGTCTATTTGGAGCAGGATAATATTTCATAAACGAGGTCGATATTAATCGGGGGTGTCAATTTCGTTCTGGCTTGTACCCAGCTCGCTACATCGTCTGTTACTCGGCCCATCCTAGATAGTCCGCTGTGACTGTTGCTAATTTTAGATGCAACAGCAGACACGGACGGTTTTGTAGTAATTTGCCCGCAACCTGTAAGTAGAACAGGAAGGTTGACTTTCTTATAACTACTGCCTTAATTCAGTCACGTTACGTTTCGTGGGAAATTGTAGCAGTCAAAACCTCAGTTACTGTAAATTTCGTACACAACCAATTGGCGCACCTCGTATAACAGTCCACTTATTCTCATAATTTGATCAACTCTCAGTATCTTATACTTGGTCCATTATTAAAGGAACTTAATTACCATTGTATTCATCCTAATAAAGAATATTTCTCCACCCATAGAAACCTGCTTATTGAATATATTATTTATTTTTTTCCAAGTGTTTTGGGAATATTCTTCATGTGACTTGACATTATACTCAGTCGTCTGTGTACTTTCTTAATTCTTTCTTATTTTATTCCAAAGAGTATTGAAGGTACTAGACAAGCAACAAAAGCTCTTTTTATAAGTAGTTTTGTAGGCTGATTAGCAAAAAAAATAGTGACATCATGATAGAAATTACTGTTGCTTGGGACTTCAAACACTCGCTTTCATAGTGCATTATATATATCTATGAGCGTGTGTAAGTCCATACACATGCCCCCTTGATGTTTATTTAAAGTTTCACTTAATGGCCATACGCAACTTTGAATACATTTACAGTAAAATATAGATGTTTTAACATTACATACATCCATTAAGGTGGTCCTAATTGGCATTGTTTTATCAGTTTGGTTATAGTTTATTAATGTGATAATTCTTATCTACAGATTATTATACTTCTGCTTATTCATATTTTATCTGCCTTTTGCTTGTGACTTGACATTCTGTTAGCTCTGCTAATTTACCTTTGCTTTTGGCCTCACTGTGCATTCCGCTTGGTTTCAACGATCTCTCTTGTAATTGTTGCTAGTATAAGAGAATTTACTGACCCTATTCATCATGGCATTGAACGTGTGCACGGCAACTGTTCCGGAACTGGTTCTTGGCTGCCATTTGCTTTGACTTGTGATTCAGTTCAAGCCTAAGTTACCATACGCAAGGTTAAGCCTGAATTTCTTGTTCAAGACCTGGAGAAGGTTACCAACTACCCTTCCTCTGCTTGGACAAAATTGATCTATGATGGTTCCGTCATTATAACTCCTGTGCATACTCCAGGAGTTTGAAGCATAAAGTCAGAGATCTCAGTCCTTCAAACCAATCTGTACCCGGGTAATGAATGTGAAACAAATGTTATGCGCTCCCATGCTGCTGTTATATGGGGCAGAGACAGAACTGTGGCGTCAAGTCAAGCTGCAAACTCCAACTCTGATAACAAAAATGACCAAATTATGTATGCTTTGCCAAGAAGCAATATTTACCACCGGCGGCCAGATGAGCCACCACCAGTTAAGCAGGCTACAGGATATTCAAATGGCATGCAATATAATTCTGAATTTGTCCTTGACAGAACATGGCCACCTGTTGGAAACATAGATTATTGTCTATTCCAGTTTGCTTGTGGGGCCACTGAGTCCGTAGAATTGTCAGTGAAAAATCTTGCGGATTAGTCGGCCCTTATTCTCAGGAATGTTGAGGTTACATCTTTTCTCATTTACCAACATTGCTGCAAACATGTTGTTGATAAACAAGTTCAAGGAACCTTCACTGAGGCCTTATAAGAACTTTCAATGACCAGGATTCCCCTTAGTTCATTTATATATACACAGAGGAAGCCAGAAAGCACATGTATTCTTTCTTTTATTTAATTATTTTTTTGTACTACATGTGTAATTGTTATTGAGAAACCAATATTTTCAAAGTACTTCTTATTTTTTTTCTCAGATTTTTTACACCTTGGTTTGAAGCATGGATTGATCGGAAGACGGGTGAACCTTACTTTGATCGTCAAAGTTAGAAATTTTCATAAATAAAGAAATGAATGATTTATCCTTTTCTTTATTCTGTTTAAGTACTACATATTTTCTCTTAAAATTTGATATACAAATTTTTAAGCAACGATTTCGAAAGAGTTTGAAAGAAATGTTGCCTTGAATTGGCAAAGGATTAATTTATGCTTCAGATGAAGGGGACCTTTTGTAAAATGGGTTATGCCCAATGTCTAGGGATACAATGGGATACTGAGTGCCAGAAATGTCTAGGTTTTAATTTATTTAATTTCGGATTCATGAAAATGAAATTACCATTAAAAATATTTCTAACAATATTTCGTATTCTCCTTCATAGAAAGACAAAAATTGAGAAGAGTAATGAGATAAATATCTGTTCATATAAAAACAGTCATTATCTGACAATTAAATTAGTGTTTATGGTGTAGGCACAATTCTTTTTATTTTCTTTGTTTTTAAAAGAGCGATGAACCTGAAGAGCTACATCAATTATCCATCATCAGTTCCTCTCCTGTATACAACATGGCCGGAACTGTTAGATGATCATGTCAAGAAAAAACCCAACAAGGTGGCGCTGAAGATTTACACACAAGATATGAATTCCGATTCGCTGACATACGCCGAACTCCAGCAGAAATCCCTGGAGGTTGCTACTGTTCTCCGACGCTTGGTGCCTGAAATGAAATATGGGGACATGGTAGGCATTATCGGTGGTAACACGTGCGAACTGCTGATAAACATACATGCAGTATTCGCTCTAGGCGCGGTGATTGTGTCTATTCCACATTATGTTAAAACAGCTAAAGACCTACGTCCCTTCCTACAAACAACACAGTGTAAAATATTGGTTTTCCAGCACGGTAGTTTGGATTCCTCCACATTGGGTCCAATAGAGGAGCAGGGTACCAGGCTAATTCGTTATGGAGATAATGGTGAGGAGGGCATCAATGGGATTAGATCCCTTCGCAAACTTCTGGAAGATGTGACTTCATCATATGTGAATGATACTAAGAAGTTGAAAAATGAAATTTGCTCCGATTTGGCAGCCGCATTATGTTTTACTTCGGGGAGTACTGGCGTGCCTAAAGCTGTCACTTACTCACATTTCCAGCTGATTAACAATGATATGTTTTCGGAAAAAAACTGAAGCTTACGCAAAACGATATTTTCTTCATCGACAGGGCCATTGTCCATATTGCGCCATTCCTATGCATACATTGGTTTCTGGTTCCAGGCCTGTGCTCTGTCTGTCTGGACACTCATCTCACAAAAACCGACATAAAGACAATATTTAAAATCATTAAAAGAGAAAATTGCACCGTTTCTCTGGCGTTTGGTTACGTTCTCTTCGATATGCTAAACGCCGAAAAATTAACAAAGCAATACTTTATTTGCCTAAGGCTTCTCATCACATCGGGGCAGACGTTGAACGAAAGAATAGCATCAGAGTTACGACGGGTGCTACCAGATATTTTTCTGGTTAATGGGTTTGGGTCGACAGAAACAGGATGGACCCTGATGAATCAGGAACGATTGGAGGAACAGGAAGACGGCTTCATAGGGCCGCCCCTGCCGTACTATGAAATCAAAATTGTTGGAGATCATGGTGAGACATTACGACTTGGCGAAATTGGCGAGCTGTATATGAGAGGCCTTTTAATTGCGATGGGGTATATGCATGGAGACAGCCTACAGGATCTGAAGTCACGGGAGGGGTGGTTTGCCACCGGTGATATGGCCGTGTTGAACGCTAGCGGTCATATAAAGATCGAAGGCAGATGCATCGAAATAATCAAACGTGCTGGGATTAAAATATATCCAGCAGAAGTTGAAAATGTAATTTGTGAACATTCTGAAATCAGTGCTGTCCAAGTGTTTGGCGTCCCCGACGAGCGCCTAGGAGAAGAGATCTACGCATGTGTGATTCTGAAGCAGGGCAGCACGATGAAGGAAGCGGATTTGTTGGAATGGTTTGTTGAAAGATTCAAAGATTCCAAAATTGGAGATTACAGGGCCCCTAAGTATGTGGAACTATTTGAAGATTTTCCACGCCTTCCTTCTGGAAAGGTATTCCGAAAAGAACTTAAGGCAGAAATCCTTGGGCGTATGGGCTAGAACAAGTTCATATTACTTGTATATCTGACATTTGCATTACAGCTAAGAAAGGATATATATTTAAAATGCTAATATGATATATAAAACATGAATATCACTGTGGATATCTGCGAAATGCGCCTCTAATGCAGCTGTGAATATCAGCTTTTGCTATTATTTGTCAAATATATTATTAATATTATATATTATAATGGGCAAAGGAAGCATTACATGTTCTTTCAAATTCTAAACCAAATTCTTATTCAGCGAACGTGTTAGCTTATGTGATGGTGTGTGGCGTTATCCCTCGTCGGAATCTTAATTTCAAGTAATATTCCGGTTGTCTCAAAGATTTAATGAAAGGGGTCTGCGGTTTATTCCGTATAGAATGTAAAGATTGAACATAATGACCTTTAAAATCTTTAAAATTACCTGACACAATATAAATATTTTAAATTCTAACCTGATTGTAAACATTAAAATGTGACAATATACCGATACATATACGATAAAAGTATATATA